>CAWVRF010001517.1:0-631000 GCA_963932465.1 Maratus speciosus | reverse complement strand
TATTTTTGTTTTGTCTTCGTCTTAATAAATGTCAGTGTTCGTCTTTGAAATGAGTTGTGATTTATGAATAGAGTCTCATCCCATAAAGTGGTGTTCAGAAGTGACAGTTAACCCACCAATATTATTAATTAGAATTATTCATCATACAGCTTCAAGCCGGATATTATTCTAACGGTGAGTTCATCATTATTATTTTATTATGAAGTTAGTTGAGATATCCGAACTGGAACTTGCATTTAAAAACGAACGAACAAATAAAATTAAATTACTACATAAATTCCTATTTGATGCTGACGGTGATCGATCTAATAGAAAGAGAATACGTGATTTTACTGGTTTCGGTTTTCAAACCGACAGCACCGAGTTCAAAAATAAAATAACTAAAGTTCATACTGTTAGGTAGCTTTCTTTACAAAAAGCTACCTATTGCATCCGTTCGGAGGAAAGCGATTTCAAAAAATTTTGGTATATTTTCATCGATCATGACCCCTAGACCCCGAAACCACCCTCCGTTCAAAAGTTGATATATATATATATAACCAATAATTAAACATAACCTACCACCATCAAAAACCGTAATATTATGAATTAAAGCTGTAAGTATATATAAAAAAAAAAAGATTAAATTATTTATAAGAATTATTATGGAAGAAAAATAAGAAAGTGGACACCGACAAATAATGGAAATGCTTATATATTGAATTACGTTTTCAAGGGCACAGAATTCAATGATATAAGCAAAATGGTTGTTTTCTGTGGGAAAAATAAGCTAAAGCTAAAAGTTATTTTCCCCTGTGCCCTAACAACCATTAAAATCAAGTGAATTGATTAAAAATGAAAACAGAATAGAAAAAAATAATATGAAAGGGAAAAAACAATAAAACCTATTTAAATATTTATAGGATATAAAATGAAATAATAAACACCATACCGATTAATATTTTAGAATAAATCCACGCGCACATGGCACCCATATCGTAAAGATTAAGGTTAATAAAACAGTTAAGAAATCACAGTAATTAATACCATAGGATGCAGTTAATACATATTGAAATAAATGTTAAATAACTTTTAATATAATATAAAATAATATAAATAGAAAGTAATTACATAATTAAAATGCACTATTAAATTAATTAAAAATCGTTAAACAATATCGTCAAAATTTAGCTAAAAATTCCCCTGGTGTAGTAAATTATAACTGAAATGTAGCTGGAAGAAGTAAATCTAGAACTTATCGAAAAAAAAAAACACAAATTGTGGTGCTGCCATCTAGTATTATTTTTATGATTTAATTGTCAAAAGACATGCTTCAGTTGTAAGCAATTGAATGTAACAATTGTTTTATTAACAGCAAAACCAAAAATATCCTTATATATAGATAATTATAAACTGAATATAAACCACACAATGTATTTAAAAAAAAAAAAAACTATTGTTAATAAAATTTAAAAAGCATACAAAATATTCTATTAGCAAATTTATTTAAACTACACTAAGAATTTAAATAATTCTAGAACATCGATAAAATATAGCATATAGCTATATGCTATAAAACAGAATAAATTCATTAATAATTAATATAAATAATTATTAAAAATATAAAAATCTTTAATAAAAACTATTATATATAAGATAATTGTAAAATGAACAGGAAATAAAAAACATATGGTAGTATAAAGAAGGTGAACTGATACTTAAATTCCAATTACCTAAAAAGCACAAATATAGTGTGTGGATTATTTTATACATCCATAAAAATCCTAAAAGTATGAATGTGGGACATTCAAAAACAATAAACCGATAATAAATTATATAACACTAGGTGAAAATAAATAAATATTAAAATATTAATAAGAATAGAGGAATAATAATAAATATAATTACCCAATTTTAATCCATACAGTATAACTTTATTTATATTAAATATACTTATATGTATATTAATCACTATAAAAATGGCATACTATTAGTAATTAATATGATATTGTCCTTATTAAATTAAAATTTATAACAAATGATTGTAAATAAGATTAAACAATAATAAAGCTAATAATTAATGAAATTCACCAATTACATATAAAATATCAAATCAACATCCTTATAAAATACGTATTAAAAATAGTAATAATACAAAAGCCCCATTTTTTTTTTATATAAATTAACCATTGCGTATTATCCAGACAACACCACCCTCCTCCGTACTCTAACATCTACCCACCCATCCAACCTATAATAATTTTTTTATGTTATTTTACAATTTTTATTTTTTATAGAGATTTTTTTATTTTATAATTTTTTTTGTAATTTTGTTTACGCATGTGTTAATTTGTTTTAAAAGATCATGTAAGAAAAATACTAATTGTATATTAATGAATATATGAATTTTTTTGGAAAACCATGATTTAATGCATCATAAATTAGTTTTTTAATATTATTGTTAATTAGAGGAGAAGAACATAAACATTTTATTCTATATAAATGATTAAGTATTATATTTCGAAATACAGAATGATGTAGACAAGATTTAAAATTTGTAAATGTATTAACTTTGAATTTAAATTCTTTACGTTTGTCATATAAATCTGTGATTGTTTTGTTGTCTTTTATTGTAATTTTAAGATCTAAGAAGTTAATTGTATTGTTAGATAAAAGGTTTTCCGTTAATTCCAAATTAGTGGGATAATCTACTGGAAATGGAGTAATTGCAGAATGATCAGTATCAATTAAAATTATGTCATCAATATAACGATATAAATGTAGATTATTATTAGTAAAATTACGTTCATAATGATATAAGTATAAGTCTGAGAGTAAACTGGATGTACAACCGCCTTGTGGTATACCGACATGCTGTAAATATAAAGTGTTATCTTGCAAGATATAATTATTATAGATAATGAAGTTAGTTAAAGATTTAAAATATGCAATATCAATATTAGATGGTAATTCCAGTTTTTTATAATACTTTTTAAATAATGCATTTATAATTTTATGTAAATCTAATAGGTCTATATTATTAAAAAGATCTTTGAAGTCATATGTTGTTATATTCTATACACAATGAAGATTTTTTAAAATATTGACAAGTTGATAGCTATTTTTTATACAATGTGTATTATCATTGTTTGTAGTAAGTACATATAATTGATTAAGAATTTATATATATATATATATACATATACATCCATATATATATATATCTGATCTTTGTCATACTGTAACTCTCGTATTTATGAACCGATTTGGATGAAACTCGGTGTGTACATAGTACATACCAATGTCACGACCAAGTTCTTTGGCCAGCTTCATCCGCCATCTTGTTTCAAAATGGCGGCCATTTAAAAAATTTAAAATTTGAAATGTGTTACCAAAAAATTGAAAATTATTTTTCTCTTATGTATTTGACCTTGATACAAAGATTCCGGAGCAGTTTTTGTTTTGTCTATATCTTAAAAAATGGCTGAGTTATAGCACTTTGAATTTCTAGCGTGGCTGACATTTTGAAACGTCCTAATTTTTGTCACGCGATAACAGGCTTATTCATGAACCGATATGGATGTACCTTGGTGTGTACAAAGTACATACCAATGTCTCGACCGAGTTCGTTGCCCAGCTTCTTTCGCCATCTTGTTTCAAAATGGCGGCCATTTAAAAAAATTTTAAAAATTTAAAATGAGGTATCAAAAAACTGGAAAATGAAAAAGGTTTTTTTTTATGTGTTTGACCTTGATACAAAGATTCCGGGGCAGTTTTTGTTTCGTCTATATATTAAAAAATGGTTGAGTTATAGCACTTTGAATTTCTAGCATGACTGACATTTTGAAACGATCTGATTTTTGTCATGCGATAATACGCGTATTTATGAACCGATTTGGATGTGGCAGGGCATTTGCATAGTACATAGCAATGTCTTGACCGAGTTCGTAGGAAAGCTTCATCCGCCATCTTGTTTCAAAATGGCGGCCATTTAAAATTTTTTTAAAAATAAAATTTAAAATGAGGTACAAAAAAATTAGAAATTGGAAAAGATTTTTTCCTTATGTGTTTGAACATGATACAAAGATCCCGGAGCATTTTTTGTTTCGTCTATATCTTAAAAAATGGCTGAGTTATAGCACTTTGAATTTCTAGCATGGCTGACATTTTGGAACGATCTGATTTTTGTTACGCGATAATACGCGTATTTATTAACCGATTTCGATGTGACAAGGCATAGTACATAGCAATGTCTCGACCGTGTTCGTGGGCCAGCTTCATACGCCATCTTGTCTCAAAATGGCGGTCAATTAAATATTTAAAAAAAATTTAAATTTTAAATTGAGGTATAAAAAAAAACTAGAAATTGAAAAAGATTTTCTCCTTATGTGTTTGAGCTTGATACAAAGATTCCGGAGGATTTTTTGTTTCGTTTTGTATTTTAAAAAAAGGTTGAGTTATAGCACTTTGAAATTCTTTTGTGGCTGACATTTTGAAACGATCTGAATTTTGTCACGCGATTACACGCGTATTTATGAACGAATTTCGATATAACTTTTTGTGTACATAGTACATTCCAATGTCTCGACAGAGTACGTTGGCCAACTTCATCCGCCTTCTTGTTTCAAAATGGAGGCCTTTTAAATTTTTTTAAATTTTAATTTAAAATGAGGTACAAAAAAATTAGAAATTGAAAAAGATATTTTTCTTATCTGTTTGACCTTGATACAAAGATTTCGGAGCATTTTTCGTTTCGTCTATATCTTAAAAAATGACTGAGTTATAGCACTTTGAATTTCTAGCATGGCTGACATTTTGAAACGATCTGAAGTTTGTCACGCGATAACACGGGTATTTAAGAACCGATTAGGTTGTGACAAAGCATATGCATAGTACATAGCAATATCTCGGCCGAGTTCGTTTGCCAACTTCATCCGCCATCTTGTTTCAAAATGGCGGCCATTTAAAAAAAATTGTTTATATTTAAAATGTGGTACAAAAAAAATTAGAAATTGAATTTTTTTTTATATGTGTTTGAGCTTGATACAAATATTCCGGAGCATTTTTTGTTTTGTCTTTATCTTAAAAAATGGCTGAGATATAACAGTTTGAATTTCTAATGTGGGTGACATTTTGAAAAATCTGATTTTTTGCCTACAACAGCACTCGTATTTATCAACCGATTTAGATGTGAGTGAGCATGTGCACAGGAATTACTAAAGTCTCGACCAAGTCCATTGGTTAGCTTTGTTGCACCCATTATGTTGCTTTAAAATGGCGGGCACTTCAAGATATCGCCGAATTTGGCGACCAAATATAAATCACTTTAAATAAAACCAGCTTTGAAAACGCACCTAATTTCGCGAAATTCTCATTCATATTCACTATTGACAAAAATCAGTATTTAATCTTCCATAATCGGGTTCCACTAATTTGAGCTCCGTGTGTTTGAATAATATAAGCTGGCTTTTAAAAGTTAAGGAGTATGAAAGCTACCTCTTCCTCCCGGCACTGGCCGGAAGGACTTTTTTTCATTAAATAATCTGATTACAGTGTGCAATCTACTTTGTATTGATAATGAAGGATCTTTAAACGATCTCGCAACCCGATTAGTTACATACCTTTCAGACTTGACCTTACTACAAAATAATATTATACAAAATGAAAGTGACACTTACTCGGAACCTGAACTGCCTTCAAATAATATGACTTCAAGTAACAATACTGAATTATCAAATTTTGACAAACAGAAGCAATTTCCAGTTCAAAGTTTTGTGCCATCGTCTATTAATTTCACTGATATTGAAAGTATTGTACCTCCTTATGACGGAAGTTCTTTTAGTGATATAAATGTACGGCTTGAGGTTTTGAGGATGTTACTAATATGTTTAATTTATCTGACTTTCATAAATTCATATTTTGTAAAAGATCCTTACGAGGAAAAGCCCAGTTATTAGTACAGGCAGAATTTCATATCAATTCATATGACAAGCTTAAATAACTCTTTAATTTCAGAATTTAGTACCACTTATAATTCTGCCGAGTTACATGATATATTAAATAAACGAAAATTGCAAGAAAATGAATCGATAGAAGAATATTTTTTTTATCATGAAACAAATATACTCGCGTGGTAACATCGAGGATTCCGCATTAATGCAATATATCATAAACGGTATACCCGACCCTGTTTTCAGAAAATCAATGTTATATGGATGCCAATCCATTGTAGAATTCAAGCAAAAGCTCAAAATCTATGACAAAATTCGACATGACATTGAGAACAGTAAATTTCGTAAAGTCAAACCTGAAATGCCAGTGAAGGAGGAATCCTTTCGACCAAAATCTGATCTTTTTTGCTTTAATTGTGGCTTGTCAAATCATAAAAGTAGTCAATGCAGACATAAAGACAAAGACCCTCGTTGTTTTAATTGTTCGAATTTTGGCCATAAATCGGCTCAATGTGATTAGCCAAGGAGGCCTAGAGTTAAGTCTGAACCCTCCAATGTTTCCACGGTCACGTCGAACGCTTTTATGACCAAACAAGTCATCATTTCGTCTGTAAATGTTACATTATTGGTAGATACTGGTAGTGAAAGAAGTTTGCTAAAGGAAAGTATTTACCGCAAACTCCCTACAATCTCGAACCTTGAACATTCAACCATCACATTAACTGGATTAGGAAATACTATAATCAAACCCCTGGGTTTTTTCTCTACGGACATTATGATAGATGATTTTAATTATACAACTAATGTTTATATAGTCCCAGATTATTCTATATCTTTTGATCTTATTATTGGTACAGATATCATACAACAAAATATTTTAACAATTTCTGGGATTAATATTTCGATGCAAAAAATCGAGAAAAATGACGATACGTCCAATATTTTTTTGATTAATGTTGCTCATGTGTTAGACGATCTTAATCTTGATTTATCTCATATTACCGATGAAACAATACGTTCAAAAATTTCAGAACTTATTCAAAATTATTCTCCTACAAAAATAAAGACAACTGATGTTAAATTCATCTGGATTCATCTGGAAAACGAAGAACCTGTCACTTGTCCTCCCAGACGCTTGGCGGAAATAGAGAAAAACTTCGTCGAAAAACAAATTTCTGGGTGGCTCGGAAAAGGAATTATTCGTAAAAGCATTAGTAATTTTTCATCACCTATTGTCCTAGTAAAAAAGAAATATGGCTCATATAGATTGTGTGTTGACTATAGGAAGTTAAATTCTAAAACACATAAACAACGTTTTCCCTTCCCAGTAATTGATGACATTATTGATCAGTTGCATTCTGCAAAAGTATGTACTACTCTTGACCTTAAAAATGCATTTTTTCATGTCGAAGTAGAAGAAAATATACTTCTTTCGTAACACATTCTGGTCAATTTGAATTCTTATATATGAATTATGGCCTTAGCGATGCACCCTTAGTGTTTCAAAGATATATTTATAACGTTTTTCGAGACCTCATTAATGAAATAGTACTTATTGTCTATATGAATGACTTCATAATACCAGCTGAAAACGAAGTCGAAGGACTCCAGAAATTACAACGCGTCCTTACAACTGCATCCGAATAGGGTTTAGTGTTGAATCTCAAAAAATGCCACTTTTTACAGCGAGAAATTGATTTTTTGGGTTATCACATTAAAAATGGTCAACTGCATCCATCTCCCTTAGAAACTAAAGCTGTCCTTAATTTCCCAGAACCTAAAAGTATAAAAGATGTACATTCATTTGTCGGACTAATTTCATATTTTCGTAAATTCATTCAAGATTACTCTTTAATAGCTAAGCCTTTAACAGATCTCCTTAGAAAGGACACTAATTTTCACTTTGGCGACCAGCAACGAAATGCATTTAATCATCTGAAACACATCCTTTCTTCAGGTCTTGTTTTAAGCATTTATAACCCTAGTAACGAAACAGAAGTTCACTGTGATACATCTATTGACGGTTACGCAGCAGTCCTCCTTCAAAAGTCTTCTACTGACAACCAATTTCACTCTGTCTATTTTATGAGCAAAAAAACCACAGATGCCGAACGTAAGTATTCGAGTTATGAATTAGAAGTTTTAGCTGTCATAGAAGCCCTTAAAAAATTTCACCTTTACATTCTAGGTATTCCTTTCAAGATAGTCACAGAT
This sequence comes from Maratus speciosus, assembly GCA_963932465.1. NCBI lineage: Eukaryota > Metazoa > Arthropoda > Arachnida > Araneae > Salticidae > Maratus > Maratus speciosus. The sequence goes on along the minus strand of CAWVRF010001517.1, from coordinate 622,856 downwards.
TGCAACGCATTCGTCCTTACTATGAATAAAAAAGATCTTTGCACCAAGATTGCTCGATGGGCTTTAATATTAGCTGACTATAACTATACAATCGAACACAGACAAAGTACACGCATGCGCCATGTCGACGCTTTAAGTAGAAATCCAATATGTATGATCATTCAAGATAGTTTTACTTCCAAAATCATACAATCGCAGAACACTGACGAACATATACAAGCCATCAAAGAAATTTTGAAAACAAAGCCATATAACAACTATTTCCTTAAAAATAATGTTCTCTATAAAACTCATAAAGGTATCGATCTGATAGTTGTGCCGGATGAAATGCAGCTAAATGTCATTAAACACGTTCATGACAAAGGACATTTTGGCCGTAAACGCTGTGAAGAACTCCTTAACGAAGAATTTCTCATCCCTAATATGTCAAATAAAATTGATAAAATTATAGCAAATTGTGTAACATGCCTTTTGTATAATCGCAAACGTGGAAAACAAGAAGGTGAATTACATCCCTTACCTAAAGAAGAGACTCCTCTCCAAACCTACCACATTGATCATTTAGGCCCTCTTGAAACAACTAATAAAAATTACAAACACATTTTGTCTGTAATAGATGCCTTTACTAAATTCGTCTGGTTGTATCCCTGTAAAACCACTTCTGCTACTGAAGTTATATCAAAACTACGACAACAAAGTTATACTTTTGGCAATCCTTCCACCATCATTAGCGATAAAGGTCCTGCATTTACAAGCAAAGAATTTGCTGATTATTGTCAAGATAAAAATATAAAGCACGAGACAGTTACAACTGGTCTTCCCCGTGCCAATGGTCAAGTAGAACGACTTAATTCCACCATAATTTCTGTAATCTCTAAAATGTCCAAAGACGAGCCGACCAAATGGTTTAAACATGTTCCTAAAGTTCAACAAGTCATTAATTCAACTTACCAACGAAGCATTAAGAAAACACCGTTTGAAATATTATTTGGTACAAAAATGAAACAGAAAGAAAATGTACAAATTATTGACCTCTTAAACAGTGCAGTCGAAGAACAATTCATGAAAGACAGAGAAGAGCTCCGTAAAGAAGCCAAGAAGAATATTCTGGAAATTCAACAAGAAAATCGCAAGCACTATAATTTACGACGTAAAAAACCCCGGAAGTACAAGCTTGGTGACCTCGTAGCAATCAAGAGAACACAGCAAGGACCAGGTTTAAAGTTGAAATCTAAATTCTTAGGTCCGTATAAAGTAATCAAAGAGAAGTCTAACGACACCTACGACGTAGCGAAAATCTCATCAACTGAAGGACCGATAAACACTAGCTCCTGTGCTGAATACATGAAACCTTGGCCTGACGAAAACTAAAACTTAAAAAAAAAAAAAAAACATTTTTTTTTTAATCTTTTTTTTCTGTGTGTTATAAACATTTTATAAGTCAATGCTTTCAGAGAAATTTTCATATGATGTTACGCCCAGGCCTAGAAGTGACTTTCTTCAAAAATATTATAGGAAATATAGGAATTTTTTCGAGAAAATATAGGAATTTTATAGGAATTTTTATTTATAAGTAAACACACCTAGACATGTTTTAATACACTTCAATATGTAATATCACAGAAGTCAAAACATAAGACTATATCATCAGTAAACTATTTAAAGTTCACTCTCCTGACTATTTCAGGAATTTTTAACACTCTTCAGGAGTAAAATATTAGTTTCAGGAATTGTATGCAATTTTTTTTTCAAGCTATATTTTTAAATACTTTTTGCGATTTTTTTCTGAATCATCACCCCTTATAGCATTTGTATTTATCAATATAAAACAAGGGTGATTCTGAGTGAAAAAAAAAATTCTCAAATTCACAGCAAATTTTCTGAAACGTTACAGCAGAGGGGGGAAGTGGAAAATCCACTCCCGGTACTAACTCGGCGTTTTTTCTGCGGCCCTTCGACGAAATTTGAGTTTTTCATGATCTTTCGACGAAATTTGCTGTTTTTTAACAATCTTTCGCCGAAATTTGCGGTTTTTTACCGATCTTTCGACGAAATTTGCAGTTTTTTACCGATCTTTTGACGAAATTTGCGGTTTTTTACCGATCTTTTGACGCAATTTGAGGTTTTTTAACGATTTTTTGACGAAATTTGCTGTTTTTAACGATCTTTTGACGAAATTTGCTGTTTTTTAAGGATCTTTCGACGAATTTTGCGGATTTCCAGTGATCTTTCGATGAAATTTGCGTTTTTTAGCGATCTTTCGATGCAATTTGCCGTTTTTCGCGATCTTTTAATGAAATCTGTGGGGTTTTTAGCAATCTTTTGGCGAAATTTGTGTTTTTTTAGCAATCTTTTAACGAAATCTGTGATTTTTTAGCAATCTTTTGACTAAATCTGTTGTTTTTCGCGATCTTTTGACGAAATTTGCGTGTTTTCTGCGATTCTTTGTCGAAATTTGCGTTTTCCCCGCGATCGTTAGAAGAAATTAGCGATTTTTCTGCAAACGATTGAGAAAAATTAATTTTTTTCGGCGACCATTTGTCGAAATTCGCGATATGTTTTGTCCGAATTTTCGTATTGGTAACCGATTTTTTAAAATTTTCGAAAATGAATGCCTTATATTTTCGGAATTTTTGCAACAGAATCACCTTTAATACAAACATAATTGAAATAAAAGTTATTTAATTTACTTTTATTTTTTTAAATATAAATGATTTTTTTGCAATAAATTTATATAAAATGAATGATATTTGTTTTATCTCTATAGCAGGGGTGATTCTGAGTAAAAAAAAAAAAAAAAATCTGAAATTCACAGCAAATTTTATGAAAGGTTACATCAGAGGAGGGGGTGGGGAAATATGTTTTTCTTTTTTCGCGATCCTTTGACGAAATAAGCTTTTTTTTTTTCTTTTCGCGACCCTTTGACGAAATAAGCGTATTTTGCGATCCTTTGACGAAAAAAGCGTATTTTGCGACCCTTTGACGAAATAAGTGTTTTTTCGCGATCCTTTGACGAAAACAATGTTTTCTTTCGCGATCCTTTGACTAAATAAGCGTTTTTTTGCGCTCCTTTGACGAAAAAAGTTTTTTCTGCAACCCTTTGACGAAATTTGCATTTTTATGCGATTTTTCGATGAAATTCGCGCTTTTTCCGCGATCTTTTGAAAAAATTAGCGAGTTAATTGCGATTCTTTGTCGAAATTCGCATTTTCCCGTGATCTTTTGATGAAACTTGCATTTTTCCTGTGATCCTTTAACGAAAATCATTTTTTTGTGCGATTCTTTGATGAAAATCATTTTTTTGTGCGATTCTTTGACAAAAATCGCATTCTTATGCGATTTTTTGATGAAGTTTGTTTCTTTCTGTGACCTTTTAACAAAATTAACGTTTATTTCTGTTAACAATTGACAAAATCGATTTTTTCCGCCGACCATTTGTCGAAATTCCCTAACATTTTTATGTCCGATTTTTCAGACTATGATCGATTTATTTTACATTTCGGAACCGAATGCCTAGAATTTTCAGAACTGAAACACTTCTACCCTATAGAGCAAAAAATTCGTGATAGATATAATTGTGAAATTATGCGATCGATTGGCAAAATTCCAGATTTTTATCAATGACCGATCGAGAAATTTCGCAATTTTTTGCCGCGACTGAGTAAAGAAATTCGCGATTTTTTGCCACAAATGATTGACAAAATTCGTAATTTTTCTCAAAGACCAATAGACTATAAATCTACATTTTTTATTTCAACAGCTGACTGACATTTTTTTGATATACATCGATGAAATTTGCGCCTTTTTTTCGCATCCGATTGAAGAAACTCCCAATGTCAAACTTTTTTTGGAAACAAACTGACAAATTCGCGTTTTTTTAATAATTATAATATTTATTTTATTTTTTAGCGACTGATTGAAGAAATTCACATTATTATTATTATTATTATTATTATTATTTTTACTGCTAGAGACTGCTGAAAATTACGATTTTTATCAAAGAACGATCGACAAATTTCGCAATATTTTTCAAAGACAGACAGACAAAATGAATGATTTTTTGCCACAACTGATTGAAAAAATTAACGATTTTTCGCCGCGACTGATTGAAGGAATTCATCGTTTTTTGCTGCGATTCACTGACAAAAGCCACGATTTTTTTTAAGCGAGTGACTACCAAAATTTTCGATTTTTGACGAAATTTGGGATTCTTTAAATGGGTGATTGAAGAAAAATTCATGATTTAAAAAGAATGATTCGCGGAATTCGGCAAAATTTTAAAAACATATTCGCGGAAAAACCACATTCGGATTACGGAACTTCGCGGCTTAAATAAAAAATAATCTTGAGAGTAGAGGGTTAAAAAATATAGGAAAAAATAGGAAATATAGGAAAAATAGGAACTTTTTCAAATTTATAGGAATTATAGGAAATATAGGAGCGCTGCGAAGCCTAACGCCACTTCATCTAGACTGCTGATCTTTCTGACGTGCAGATTAATTTTTTTTCTTCTTTCCCGCTAAGAACAGTTAGTTTTTTTTTTTTTTTTTTTTTCAGATTCTATTGTATCTATATTCTATTGTCGCTGCGGCAGCTCCAGATGTCAGGACGGCCGCCTGTTGGAATTTCGTAAGCAACACCTGCATCAGACTGAGTGTCCCCGGCTCCGTATTTTCCGCTTCGAGATTGAAAAGGGAAATGAGCCTTAACGAAGCTAGTGATGGGCGATTCTCGAGAATTCGACAATCGAGAAAAATCGTCATCGTAAAAAATCACAATCGATACAGCCATCGATTAATTCCTAGAATCTACAATCGAGATGTTTTACAATCGATTATAAAGAGAAAAGCTAAAAACAGCTATTGGAAAACTTAGCTATTATTCTGGCCGACAATTTCATAGTAGTGATAGGGCTTAGTGATGGGCGATTCTCGAAAATTTACCAATCGAAAAAAATCGTTATCGTAAAATACACAATCGATACAGTCATCGATTATTTTCGAGAATCTACAAAGAAGATGTTCTGGAATCGATTATTGAAATCATTGTTTTTACATTTATATAAGGCAGATTTTATTAAATATAGGGTAACTGAAAACAGATGGAATAAAAAAACAACAAACCAAAGGGAGGCTATAAAGGAGCCATAAGACTGGAAAAGTCTTGTAAGGTTGCCCCCTGGTTGAAAAAAGCTGAAAAAACGCGAGTAGCTATGAAGCGGTAAGGGGAGTTTAAGTATCAAAAATTAGAATTTTTCGGCAATTAGCACCAAAATGGCCAAAAAATAAGAATAAAAAGCACCCCCTAGTGGCAAAAACATGAACTAAAGGATGATAAAAGGGATCAAAATTTTTTATTGATTTTTCTACGTCATTTGAGATTGGATCTTTAATTTCCCCATTTTTAGAAAGTCTTCGACTGGAATACATTAAACGAACCCCCGCAGGGAGCAAAGTAGGGGGGTAGGGGCAAGGAAAGTGCATAATATGAATAAGTGGCCACAGGACTTTCCAACAATATGTCACATGAGGGGTGTCGGCTAAATTTAGAAAAATGCCCCCGCGCGAGGGCAAAGTAAGGGGAGGGCGCGGGCGATATATAAAATGAAATAGTAGTCACAGAGCTTTCCAATGATATATCACATGAAGGGTGTCAACAAATGATAGAAAAGAGTCCCAACTCCCCGGATTCCAATTATCGTGCCCCCCGAAATATACCCTGCCCATCCTTCTCTTTGAAATTTTCATATATTAAAAATTATTTATCGGAGGGCTCCGTAAAAAAATCCGATCTAAAATGTTTAAAAACGCTACGATTTCAAAAAAGTTCGAAAAGTGCCTCTCTCGGGGCGCCAAACTAGGGAGGGAAGAAGAAAGGTTCATAATATGAAAGAGTAACTTTCCGATGATAACCGAAAACTTTCCGATGATATACCAAATGACTGGTCCAAAAAAAGTTTGAAATCTACCCCTCCCACATGGGTTCCCTCTTTTATCTCAGATTATACCCGGAAATCACGCAGCCCCACTTTTAGAATTTTATATTTAGTAAATAATATTTATCGGAGAGCTCCATTAAAAAACCTCATTTAATGATATTTATTGTAGAAATCTCTACAATTAAAAAAAAAAAATCCCCCCCCGCCCCCTTCCGTAATTCAACTCTGGAAGGAGAAAGGTTCATAATATAAAAGAATGGTGAAAGGACTTTCCGATGATATGTCAAGGAGAGGTTTGGTAAAAGTTTGAAAATTACCCGCCCCCCTTTGTCCACTCTCGCGCCCACCAGAATTCACTCACCTTCCTCTTTGAACTTTTTGTATTTAATAAATAGTATTTATCTGAGTCTCCAGGTATGGGGCAGCTTGGCAGAGCTAAAATAAGAGAAACATTGAAAATTCGGGGCAAAATGACACTAAATTTAACAGTAAAGTTTGAAACTAGGACTATACAGAACTGAATACATAAACCACTATGCTTCATAACTAACATCGGTTAATAGCAATAAAAAGATAAGTGCCAGTTAAACTGATGGCATTGAGCTCACAGGTTATTCACACTAATTGCATATTATACTCTTATTTCAAAGAATAATGTCCCTCAAAAAATAAATGAAGGGAAATATCCCCCGTTTGCCCCTTTTATACTTAACCAATGAACCTCCAAATCTAATCAGGGAAACTCCTTAACTATATCAAATCAACCTTCAGTATATCAAATTTGAAGCAAATCAGATAATTCTGCATGAAAAAAAGAAACATATCGCTAAATTAAGGGTGGTCTAACCAATTTAACCCTTTTATACTTAACTAATGAACCTCCAAATCTAATCAGGAAAGCTCCTTATCAGAACGAACATACAAAAAAAAAATTAAAGTAAATTGAATAATTCTTCATGAAAATCCATTTATCTAAATTAAGGGGAGGGGACTTGCCCCTTTTCGCCCTTGTATACTTAACCAATGAACCTCCAAATCTAATGAAGGAAGCGCCATATCGGAATAAATCGGTATATTAAATTTGAAGCAAATCGAATAAATCTGCATGAAAAACCCTTTTATCTAAATTAAGGGGGAGACTAGCCCCTCCCCTTTATACTTAACCCATAAACCTCCAAATCTAATCAAGGCAGCTTCTTAACGTAATAAACCGGTATCCCAAATTTGGAGCAAATCGAATAATTCTGCATGAAAAACCCATTTACCTAAATTAAGGGGGCCGGACCAGCCCCCCTTCTCCCCCTTTATCCTTAACCAATGAACTTCCAAGTTTAATCAGGGAAGCTCCTTAACATAATAAACCGGTATACCAAATTTGGAACAAATCGAATAATTCTGCATGAAAAACCCATTTACCTAAATTAAGGGGGCCGGACCAGCCCCCCTTCTCCCCCTTTATCCTTAACCAATGAACTTCCAAGTTTAATCAGGGAAGCTCCTTAACATAATAAACCGGTATACCAAATTTGGAGCAAATCGAATAATTCTGCATGAAAAGCCCATTTATCTAAATTAAGGGGGGGGGGGGGTCCAGCCCACTTCTCCATCTTTATACTTAACCCGTAAACCTCCAAATCTAATCAAGGCAACTTCTTAACATAATGAACCGGTATACCAAATTTGGAGCAAATCGAATAATTCTGCATGAAAAACCCATTTATCTAAATTAAGGAGGGGGTCTACCCCCCTTTCCCCCCTTCATACTTAACTAATGAACCTCCAAGTTTAATCAGGGAAGCTCCTTAACATAATAAACCGGTATACCAAATTTGGAGCAAATCGAATAATTCTGCATGAAAAGCCCATTTATCTAAATTAAGGGGGGGGGGGGGTCCAGCCCACTTCTCCATCTTTATACTTAACCCGTAAACCTCCAAATCTAATCAAGGCAACTTCTTAACATAATGAACCGGTATACCAAATTTGGAGCAAATCGAATAATTCTGCATGAAAAACCCATTTATCTAAATTAAGGAGGGGTCTACCCCCCTTTCCCCCCTTCATACTTAACTAATGAACCTCCAAGTTTAATCAGGGAAGCTCCTTAACATAATAAACCGGTATACGAAATTTGGAGCAAATCGAATAATTCTGCATGAAAAACCTATTTATCTAAATTAAGGAGGGGGGGCAGCCCCCCTTCTCTCCCTTTATCCTTAACCAATGAACCGTCAAAACTAATCAGCGGAACGCCTTATCAGAATGAACATAAAAAAAATTGAAGCAAATCGTACATTTTATTAATCAAGAGTTATCGCGTTACGTACATACATACGTACGTACGTACATGCGTACACACAGAACCGACGGGTACAGCTCTCAGGCTTAGATAGCCTGTGAGCTAAAAAGAGATTGGTTAAGCAGATGGACTCCTTTGAGAAATTATGACTTAAAACAGAAATGCGGTTAAGTTTGACTCTGAAAGCTTCATTTCCATCTCGCATTTCGGCAAATCTCATCGCGATGATTTTTCCAGCATTTCGACGCTTCCAGATGGGAAGCTGCTCGATGGTTTGTTCTCTCGCGGTTTTAAACCTTTCGGGATGGGAAGTCTCTCGAGAGTTTACCTCGCCGTTTTCAACCTTTCCCGATGGGAAGCCTGTCGCTGGTTTCTCTCGTCCTTTCGAAATCTCCCAATGAAAAGCCTTTCGAGAATTTCTCTCGCGGTTTTCAACATTTCGCTATGAGAAGCTTTTCGAGGATTTCTCTCGTCCTCGCTAGAGAAGAAAAGTAAGAAAATTTATCGAGATTACCAAGGGACGAGATAGAGAAAGAGGCATGACAATGAGAATGAGCTGTGAAACGAAGCCCTAATTTTCAAAGTTTCTCTTATTTAACCCTACCAAGATGTCACATATCTGGAGCCCTCCGATAAAACTATTTATTAAATATAAAACTTTCAAAGAGGAAGGTGGGTCGGGTGATTTCGAGGGAGGAGGACGTGAGAGTGGAGTCATGCGGGGTGCAATTTTAAAAATTTTACCGAACCCTTCCTGTGGCATATAATCGAAAAGCCCTTTGACCACTCTTTCATACTATGAACCTTTCTTCGCCCAAAGGGGGATGGGGAAGGGGCGATCAAATTTTTAAAACCGTAGCCGATTTCTATAATAAATTTAAATATCACTTTAGATGTGGGTTTTTTATGCAGTCTTCCGGTAAATATTATTTATTGAACATAAAAATTTTAAAGTGGCGGCTGTGTGAATTCTGGGGCGAAAGAGTCGGCCCACGGGGGGAGGGAGGGGGAGCAATTTTCAAACTTTTTTTGGAGCAGTCATGTGATACGTCATCGGTAAGCTCTCGGATGACTCTTTCATATTATGAGACTTTCTTCCTCCCCTCCCCAATTTGGCCCCCACTGCGAGCGTTTTTATCATTTTAGATCCGGATTTTTTTATGGAGCCCTCCGCTAAATATTATTTATAATATATGAAATTCCAGGACACTTTTCCAAATTTAGCCAAGACCCCTCATCTGACATATCGTTGGAAAGGTTTGTGACTACTTATTGATGCTATGCACTTCCGGTGGCAGCCCCCCCCCGACTTTGCCCCCCCCCCGGAAGACACTTTTCCAAATTTAGTCAATACCCCTCTTGTGAGATATCGTTGAAAAGGTCTGTGACTACTTATTGATGTTATGCACTTCCGGTGACACCCCCCCACACTTTGTCCCCCCCCCGGGACACTTTTTCAAATTTAGTCAAGACCCCTCGTGTGAGATATCGTTGGAAAGGTCTGTGACTACTTATTGATGTTATGTACCTACGGTGTCCCCACCACCACCTTGCCCCCCCCCCCGGGGGGCACTTTTCCAAATTTAGCCAAGACCCCTCATGTGAGATATCGTTGGAAAGGTCTGTGACTATTTATTGATGTTATGCACCACCGGTGACAGTCTCCCCCAATTCGCCCCTCCCGGGGGACACTTTTTCAAATTTAGCCAAGACCCCCTCATGTGAGATATCGTTGAAAATGTCTGTGACTACTTATTGATGTTATGCTCCTCCGGTGTCCATCCCCCCATTTTGTCCCCCCCCCGGGGGACACTTTTCCAAATTTAGCCAAGACCCCACATGTGAGATATCGTTGGGAAGGTCTGTGACTACTTATTGATGTAATGCACCTCCGGTGACCGCCCCCCCCACTTTTCCCCCACGGGGGTGTTTTTCTAAATTTAGCCGAGACTCCTCATGTGACATATTGTTGGAAAGGCTTATGACCACTTACTCATGTTATCCACCTCCCGCACCCCTCTCCCCCTTTGCCCCCACGGGGAGGGAATTTTTATAAATTCAGATCCAGACTTCTCATGTGACATATGGTTGGAAAGGCCTAAAGACCTGTGACGACTTAATCATATTATGCAGCTGCTGTGCTCCTCCGCTCGCTTTGACCCCTCCCCCAAGAGATCTGGTCCGAGGTTCATTCGTTTCGATATTATATTTTTTACAAGATTTTGTAGTGCGTGCACACCACACCCGCCTGCTATCATATATCAGTGCCGTATATAGCGGGTAACCTGTTCGTGATTTCATATTACTAGATTACGTATAAATTAGGGGCCCCGATTAAAGGAGGAGCCCGCTAGCGGTCGAAGTCACCTAGTCTTTATTAACATCGACTCATTCCAGTTCACCCGCAGACGATTCTTGATAAATGTATGACGTATATAATACATAATATATGATTTATAAAAGAAATTTGCAAACTGTAGTCATCGAGAAAATATTTATACAATCGAAAAATATCGAGATGTCCATACAATCGAGAAAATCGAGAAAAACATCTCGTTATCGCCCATCACTAAACGAAGCTGTGTGAAGTGGAAATGCAGAAAAAGTAAATAGAACGAAATGAGTTCGACGACGCAGTTTTTGTTAAAAAGGAACAGAACATTTTCCGGTGAAATAAGATAGAATATTTACACGACATAAGAAAATCTCAGAAATATTCGACGGTGCTAAATAAATGAAGTCAACATTGTTGCTCTTTAAGCTAAATAGAGATTGAAAAGAGTGCTTTTTAAATGTATTTTTGTTTTGTCTTCGTCTTAATAAATGTCAGTGTTCGTCTTTGAAATGAGTTGTGATTTATGAATAGAGTCTCATCCCATATATTTATATATTTAATCTGAAAAAAAGAGAAGAGCTATTCTATTTCTTAGTAGTATATGAATAATAATACATGCAAAATTTGTAAAATTATAAATAAAAGTGCTTTTTGTGTGAAAGTGTCAAGAAGTTGTTTTGATCCTATAAGGAAGAGGCAAGGCAATATTTTTTCTTTATTAATGCCGTATATTTTTCTTTCCATAGAGAGAAGAAATATATTTAGATTTAATGAGTGTTGAAACTAATTTTTGTATTATTTCTTTTATTCCTTTTTTCGCAGGCAATTCAAAAATCGATTTATTTTGAAAAAGGAATAAACATCCCAATCGTATTTTTATTATATTCAGTTTGGAGATTTTAAAATAAACATTTATAATATCCTCCTTTTCTTTTTTTTTCTCTTTCAGTCGCGAAAAAAAAAAGAGTTAATGCCAAGAAAAGGGAGCATTTATCGAATGGTTTAAACTTATTAGAATTCCCGATAAGCGGTCATTCGTCAACTAATAAGAAAGGAAGGCATTAGTTTCAAAGGCGGCGGGGTTATGTAAATGGCATTTTACAGCTAATGGTTGGATTTAACGCCATCTGGTGGCTTAAAGATCGTGGCCATCACTTTATACAAATGCCTTAATCAATTGAAAGGACATTTTCAAGAAAGCAGTGGGGCTTCAACATCCACTGATAACCACACAAGTGGTCGATTAAATAGAGTGCTCCATGTAATGCTAACAGGTAGAGTCAAAGATTGTCGAGTCTGCTCTCACAGAACAGGAAAAGGTAACAGACATCAAACGACATAATTTTGTGACACTTGTCTCGAAAAGCCTGCAATGCACCTTGGTGAATGCTTTATAAAATACCACACCCAACAGAACTATAGAGCATAAGATTTAAATATTATATTTCTAACATGTAAAAATATATAAAACATTCAAATAAAAAAAAAATATTTTCAATTTGACGATATAAGACCACATTTTATTTTCTTTAAAAATGTCGCGGAGTTCCTAGTTCCGCCATGGAAAAAAAGCTTGGAGTGCAAAGGGTTAAAAATAGTTTTTAAAAATAACCTTGTTTTCTCAAAACTTTATGAACCTTAACAAGATATACGTATACAATTTTATTACTTTTATTTCAAATTCTTTTAATAAAAAGATAGGTGATATTAGCATAAATTTTAGTCGTCTGATGGACTTAAAATAGAATACTGAAGAGAATACAAGTTCTAAACTTAAATGGAAAATGTCATGGAAAAATAAATATCGACACTCAACATACATTTTTTTCCGACAACGCTTCTTTCAAAAGTTTTTTGGATAAGCGGTAATTAGTCTTTACTAAAGAATCCCATTCAGCAGTTTCAACAATATCGCTCCCTTTTTTGTTGAAAAAAGTTTGAGCGGCAGATAACAAATTCGTCTCCTCATACTTATCACCTAGACTTGCAATTTCACACAAATTTTCTACTGTAAAATTCTCCATTAGAAATTCCTTGCAGAATATCTTGAGATCTTGCACATCGTACTTGTCAGATATCTCATACAACTGGATAGCACAGCGGGATGATGGCTCTTCTAGTTTTCCACAATATAAGAACTTCAGAAACACTTCAAAGAATTCAGGGTCGCAGTCCGGAATATTGATGATGCCCGTCTGTTTTTCTGTAGTTTCGTGCTGGAACATAGCAGCAAAGACAGATGATCGCGCTATCAAAACAGCTCTGTGAGCTTTGTACTCTTTATCCATCACATAAAGTGTTGTGTCACAGTTATCTTTATTAGCGAAAATACTTTTAAAGTTCTCGGACAACGTATCCAGTTCTGAAAATAAAAAAAAATTCTCTGTAAATTCAATGACAGTTATATGCACATAAGAAAATTATTACATAATATACTCAAATAGCAGTTTATTACTCTTAAAATCAAGATTTATATTCCTTAATGGGTGGGAAAAAGAAGAGAAAAAAAATTGTTTCGTTACTTTGAAGATGAGTTCAAAAAGCGTTGTTTTATCAAGGAAACTACCAGGTTTCGCCCGCTGCGCTGATCTCCAAACGACCCTCGAATCAAACGAAATATATTGGTGAATTTGATTTTCTATTTTAAGAAGATATGGACTATTACTTGAAACGACAGTCAAAGTTTTTGAAAGCTATACGAACGCCATTGCGTTATAATATTGTCTAGACAAAATTTGGGCTGTTAAGTACCAACTCTTTTGGCTTATCATAGTAAAATTTGGCACAGAACGCTAGAATGATATGTAATACACCATCCATGAAAATAAATATATAAATAGCAATGCATGTCTCATCAAATCCGTACAGAACAACTCTATAAAAAAGCTAATCTTTTATAATTGGATTCAGCTGATTATAAAACTTTTCCCAATAAATCTATAACTAAACTACATAGAAAGCATGCAGTGTATTAAACATATCCTTTCAGTAGAACTTTTTAAGAAGGCTAATCCATCATAAACGGGTTCAGCTATTAATGAAACTGTTGCCCATAATTCTATAACCAAGCAACGATAGAACAATATGGAATATACCAAAACCATTCCTAAAACTATAACTAATCATGCATCATCATCATCCGTCTCATCAAAATCCGTTAAGTAGAACTTTTTAAAATGACTAATCTTTCACCATCGAATACACCTGATTATATAACTTTCAATTCTATAACTAAGCAACTTAGAACTATATGCAATATACTAAAACCTTCCATGAAAAATTATCCAACTCACAGTTCAAGTCCCATCAAAATCCATTCAGCAAAATTCAAGTTATATACAGTCGGAAAGAAATTCCCCTTTGCATTTTACATTTACAAGGGGATAAACCCGGGCTTCCTGGGTTAGAGAATACAGGTAAAAACCATCATATATATGGGGCATTCTCACAATCTTTTGACTTTTGGGGAAAAAAATCTGGCGAAATTAAACTACCTAAAATAACATTTTAATCTGATAGACGAATGCCTTAATGATTCAAAATAAAGAAAAAAGGGTCAGCAGCGAATTTTTTTTTTTATTTAACTGAGGTTTAAGTTAAACTTGCGAGTTTAATTTTCCTTATCGTTTTACCCCTATAACTTTTTATTTTCTTCTAAATTTTTACTTATAATGAATATGCATAGTACCCATAGGACATACAAATAAGAAATAATAACAATGTAGTACTTTTAATACAGAATTTTTGTATAACATTGTCTTAAAGAAGGGACGGTAAAGTAAAAAAGGGGGATGGTATAGAAAAAAAGGGACGAACTGGTAAAAAAAGGGACGGTAAGGATGGAACGGTAAGGAAAATTACCACCTATTTTTAGGAAAATCATGTTAAGGCTAAGTGATAGCCAACAATGTTCATTGATTTTTAGAAACAGTTGTTAACATTGGATTATTTTTTTTTTTTTTTTTTCCTAATTTACCTCGAAAAGTGCAGGAATAAATCTTGGGGACGCTGAGACTACAAATAAAGCCACGATGCTTGAAATTGATATTTAAATTCTACAGTAAATTTCCTCCCAAAGAATTTTAGACATTATTTCTCTAGCATACTTCTGCATGAGAAAAAACTTGAAAAAAATTCTGTGGCTGCATCTGAAATGATTTTCTGTATAATTTTAGAAGAGGGATGGTAAGGAATCTAAAACCCAGGGACAGAGTTTAAAAAATAATAACAACCCTAAAAATGTGTGCAGGTCAACTTTTAGCTACATATTTATACAAAACAATAGTTCCAGTTTCAGAAAAAAATTATATCGAATTATTTTTATTGAAACAATTTTATACAGACAGCTCCAAACTTAAAAATCAGCATCAGGGACACGGGACGGTATAGGAGTTTTCCTGGTATTTGGACCCCCAACATCGTCCAAAACTTATTTATCTCGTTAATATTGTTATGCAATTATGCAATGGGATGTATATGAAATAAAAAACACACACACACACACAAAAGTGTATTAAATAAAAATTATTATTCAGAGACATGAAAGTCAAAAGGTTGTGAGAATGCCCCATATATTATTTTTGATGTCAACATCTTTTTTTTTCTCTTTACGTACTAAAGGCAGAGCGATGAATAGAGTATTTTTCGAAAGGTTTCTGCAAGCGGCTTTTGATATAGGATACTTGTACATCGTTAAAACACGTTCTTTGATAAAAATGCCGTTAATCAAAAATTAATGAAAAAAACGTATCAGTAAGAAAGCCTCGCACGGGCATAGCTGCCAACTTGTACGGATTTTTCTTACCACTAAAATTTAATGGAAATTTTTGACTTATTTAAACCTTCAAACTGCTTGAATTTCGGTGATTTCAATAGCTAAAATTTACTGTAAAATTTTAGCGGTATTAAAAATCCGTAGAAGTTGGCAGCTATGCAAGGGTTTGCATTTTTTTTTTTTTTTTTACATTGATAACTTAGATTTTTTCTATTATTTTAACACAATCAAACTGATTGGTAAAGTTATCATGCGAATTGAATATTTCCAACTGAGCGAAAAAATGTCAAGGCTGGGAATCGAACCCAGATCCTTGGCTTACAAGGCCAATGCTTTACCGCTTAAGCTAACTGGGTCTACAACCAGCCAGAATATTTCGCTCAGTTCGAAATATTCAATTCGTAATAGATTTTTTGCATTTAATATATATTTTTAGAATCCCCAGTAACAATACTAAAAATCATATTTCTATGAAAAATAGCAATAATGCGTTCAAATAAAGTTTTGAAATGTATTAAAAGCAATATTTTCATATTGATCTCGTGGCAGCAGTTAACAGCCAAAGAAATCTCCACAAACCGCTATTTACAATCAACCTTTTTGTTTCTGTTCATTTCTGTGGAACGAAAAGCGAAATCCGATTACACGTGTTAAATTTGCGTTTTATTTACATTTCATTGTTTTATTTATTGATTGATGAATGTTTTAATTTCGTTATTAAATATAAGTTGGAATCAAATGATCTATTTATATTAATTTAAATGCAAACGGATTTATATTCGTAATCGTCTGCACGCGATAGAAATAGATTTGAAAAGAAAATCATGTTTGAAAATTAATTTTAAACAATAAAACTGAGTAAATTGCGATTAGATTTTCTAATTAATTGCGATACAATTTCCAAACAAACTGCATTTGAAAGTAAATTTTTTTTCCCTATTCGACGGTGGGAAAATTGCAATAAGAGTTAATAAAAGTCCAATTTAATCGTCTGCTGTTGCCACCGTGAAAATGATGCCAGCGTTACGCACGGACACGTTTGTCCTTTATAATATAGATAGTAGATGAAGAGTGCGAAATAACTAAGTTTCAGAGTTAAGTAATGTATATGTCGTAGGCTAATTGAGAAATCCGGCTCTTTGCAAAGAGCCGGGCTAATTGGAGAATCCATCTCCCTTTTTCCAATTAGCCTGATATTTTTCAGGCTTATTGCAAAGAGCCTAGAAAGCGTTAGGCTAATTGAAAAATGACCACTTATTATCCAATCAGGGTGATATTTTTAGCTCACAGGCTATCAACGCCTGAGAGCTTATGTGCCTGCCGAATCTGTATGCACGTGTGTACGTATGTACGTAACGCGATAACTCTTGATAGAAATATACGATTTACTTCAATTTTTTTTTCTAGGTTCATTCTGATAAGGTGCTTCCCTGATTATTTTTTGGGGCTCATTGCTTAAGAATAAAGGGGGATAAGGGGATAAGGGGGGATAGTCCCCCCCCTTAATTTATATAAATGGGATTTCATGCAGGAATATTCGATTTGCACCAAATTGAGTATACCGGTTTAATATGTTAAGGAGCTTCCCTGGTTAGATTTGGAAGATCATTATTTAAGTATAAAGGGAGGAGAGGGGTGGGGCTAACCCTCCCCTTAATTTACGTAAATGGTTTTTTAATGCAAAATTATTCGATTTGCTCCAAATTTGGTATACCGGTTTATTATGTTATGGAGCTTCCGTGATTAGATTTGGAGGTTCATCAGTTAAGTGTAAAGAGAGGAAAGGGGGGGTGGGCTAGACCCCACCTTAATTTAGATAAATGGGTTTTTCATGCAGAGTTATTCGATTTGCTCCAAATTTCGTATACCGGTTTATTATGTTAACGAGCTTCCCTGATTAGATTTGGAGGTTCATTAGTTAAGTATAAAGGGAGGAAAGGGGGGCTAACCACCTCCCCCCCTTAATTTAGATAAATGGGTTTTACATGCAGAGTTATTCGATTTGCTCCAAATTTCGTATACCGGTTTATTATGTTAAGGAGCTGCCTTGATTAGATTTGGAGATTTATTGGTTAAGTATAAGGAGGGACAGGGGCTAGTGTCCCCTTAATTTAGATAAATGGGTTTTTCATGCAGAATTATTTGATTTGCTTCAAATTTGATATACCAGTTTATTACGATATGGCTTCCTGCATTTGATTTGGAGGTTTATTTGTTAAGTATAAAAGGGGGGAAAGGGGGGGGGGGCAATTGCCCCTCCCCTTAATTTAGATAAATGTGTTTTCATGCAGAATTATCTAATTTAGTTTTATTTTTTTCTAGGTTCATTCTAATAAGAAGCTTTTCTGATTAGAGTAGAAAATTCATTGATTCAGCATAAAGGGAGAAATGGGGGAGTTAATACCCCTCCCCCCCCCTTAATTTAGTGAAATGGTTTTTTCATGCAGAATTATCTGATTTGCTTCAAATTTGGTATACCAGTTTATTATGTTAAGTAGCTTCCCTGATTATATTTGGAGGTTCTTTGGTTAAGTAGAAAGGGGGGCAACGGGGATTATTACCTTTATTTATTTTTCGAGGGGCATTATTATTTGAAATAAGAGTATAATATACAATTCGTGTGAATAGCCTGTGAGCTCAATGCCATCAGTTTAACTAGGCAATTTTCTTTTTTTTTTGGGGGGGGGGGGGGGGTTTATTAACGCATAACCCTACCCAAACCCGAAAAATAAATTACAACAGACCGTACCCTGATCCGAGCAAGACAAAACAAGCATAATTTCAGTCTACATGCAACCCGACCCGAACCTGAGAGTTCCATTTGAAAAAATCCGAAATATCGAACCAAATCTGATAACCGACAAAAATATTTCAAAGATCCATAACCGGATCCGAACAAGACAAATTAGTTACCGTGGACACGCAACGCTACCAGAACCTAAAAATTCCATTCGAAGTCAACCTGAAAGCGGTCCCGAACCAAATCTTAACCGACAAAAATATTCCAAAGAACTATAACCCGATGCAAGCCAGACAAAATAATCTCCGTCCATCGGCAACCGGATCCGAACCTGAAAGTTCTAATTGAACTCAATCCGAAACCTGGTTGTGGTCGGTTTTCGGGTTGACTTCAAATGGAACCTTCAAGTTCGGATCCGGTTGAAAAAAAATTAAACTAAATCAGATAATTCTGATTGAAAACCCATTTATCTAAATTAAGGGGAGGGGCAGTTGCCCCCCTTTCCCCCCTTTTATACATAACCAATGAACCTCCAAATCAAATGAAGGAAGCCATATCGTAATAAACTGGTATATCAAATTTGAAGCAAATCGAATAATTCTTTATGAAAAACCTATTTATCTAAATTAAGGGGACACTAGCCCCTGTCCCTCCTTTATACTTAACCAATAAATCTCCAAATCTAATCAAGGCAGCTCCTTAACATAATAAACCGGTATACGAAATTTGGAGCAAATCGAATAACTCTGCATGAAAAACCCATTTATCTAAATTAAGGGGGGGGAGGCTAGTCCCCCCTTTCCTCCCTTTATATTTAACTAATGAACCTCCAAATCTAATCAAACCATCTCCTTAACATAATAAACCAGTATACTAATTTGAGCTAATCGAATAATTCTACATGAAAAACGCATTTATCTAAATTAAGGGGAGAGGCAATTGCCCCAGTTTCCCCCCTTTATACATAATAATGATCTTCCAAATGTAATCAGAGAAGCTGCTTAACATAATTAACCGGTATACCAAATTTATTGCAAATCGCATACTTCTGCATGAAAAATACATTTATCTAAATTACGGGGGGGGGGGGGGGATAGCCACCCCTTTCCTCCCTTTATATGTAACTAATGAACCTCCAAATCTAATCAAGGCAGCTCCTTAACGTAATAAACCGGTATACCAAATTTGGATCAAATCGAATACTTCATCTATGATAAACCGATTTATCTAAATTAAGGGGGGTAGCCCCCTTTCTCCCCCTTTATACTTAAATAATGAGCTTCCAAATCTAATCAGGGAAGCTCCTTAACACAATAAACCGGTATACCAAATTTGGAGCAAATCGAATATTTCTGCATGAAAACCCATTTATATAAATTAAGGGGGGGGGGGGGGGGGTCTAGCCACCCTTTTCCCCCTTTATCCTTAACCAATGATCCCCAAATCTTATCAGGGAAGCACCTTATCAGAATGAACCTAGAAAAAAAAATTGAAGTAAATCGTATATTTCTATCAAGAGTTATCGCGTTACGTACATACGTACACACGTGCATACAGAATCGGCGGGCACATAAGCTATCTGGCTTTGATAGCCTGTGAGCTAAAAATATCACCCTGATCGTATAATAAGTGGTCATTTTTCAATTAGCCTAGCGCTTTCTAGGCTCTTTGCAATAAGCCTGAAAAATATCAGGCTAATTGGAAAAAGGGAGATGGATTCTCCAATTAGCCCGGCTCTTTGCAAAGAGACTAGGCTGTTTGCAAAGAGCCGGATTTCTCAATTAGCCTACGACACATACACATTTTAAAGGAAAATTCCAATAATTTTTGAATTTGTAAAGATAACAAGTGCAAAAAATGAGGCAAAGTGATCCCGGTTGACGATATCCATTAGTCCATTTGGTAGGTATATTTCACCTATTTTGTACAGGGGGTGGGTGTCACCGACCGGGACTCCAACCAAAAGATGGTTTATGGAACTCAATGTCCCGGCGGAAAAGAACACCCACTGCCATCCAGAGAAGACCAGATAAAAACAGGCCCGGAATCAGCGGACAACTGTATTATCATCATCATATATATTAAAGCGTAAACCTGATTCTGTAAGATCAGACTCAAAAATTCACGCATTTGCGCATGCGTGAAGTTAAATTTACTAGATCTTCCATTTAGAGGAATTTTAGGGCAAGTCTGGTTAGCAGAGTGGTTTAAAGCTGTGAACTTTTGTAGACGACGCGGGTTCGAGCCCAGCGCTCGGCAAAATGATTTCTGTACCATTTTTGGCGATAATTCATTTCGATAATCACATATTTTATTAAGAGGAGAAGTTATATGATTTTGATTTTATTGTTATTTGAATGGCTTATCATTAAATAAAATTTAACACTCAAAAATATTTTGAAAAAATACTTTTATATTTAAAATATTTAACCTAAAATATTTTGCATGTAATTATCAATTAAATAAATTGAGCTGATCTACAACTTTTGTTTATATTTTTTGACCATTATTAAGAATATATAGGTGTGTGAGTCAGAAGGAAAAGTTTGCCATTCTTTTCCATAAAAAATAAATAAATAATAATAAATAATAAATAAAATAAAAATATAATTAATAAATAAAAGGGAAAGAAAGGAAAATATTCATATAAGAACTATAAAATAAATTATATTGATATCCATGGTTTAATTTTTAAAAAATGAGGAAAAAAGTAAGATAAAATTCAAGTAATAAAAAATATATATTATAAATCGTTAGTTGCATCAAGTTTCAAAATTGGGCTTTTAGAGAATGAGACTGATTACTGATATAAATAAAATTCATGGTAGCTTTTAAAGGTCGTGTAGTTATAAAAATGAAAATAGATATTGTTATTTTTTTTCAACAAAAAAATGAGACTGTAGTAAGTAAAAATAAATGCTCTGCCCAGTATTTTTTGGTAAATTTCTGATAAAAGGCAAGCATAATTGGTTATAAATTATATACTTAAATGAATTATTATGAATAAATTATAATTTAATTATAAATAAATTATAAAATAAAGTTCTTTCACTTCATTCAATAGGTTAGACTGACAGCACCCTCTAGCTCGCCTTCAAGAAATAGGAATAACTTAAGCAATATCAAAATTTGTCACGATTTCAATAATTAATTTAAAAGCAATTAATTCAAAATTCAAGAATTTTTCTAATGAAACATTCAAATTATTTACCATCAAATCTTGACGGGTACCATGTAGTTTAACATTAAAGAAAAAACAACAACAACAATAGAAGAATAAAATGATAGTAAATGGCAACAGTGCCTACTGAAGTACCAGCTCTTGCTGGCCTAATAAAATGAAGCTAATATAAAAATTAAAAAAATTAACACTAAAAGTGTAACAGTAATCTATCTATATTATAAAGGACAAACATATCTGTGCGTAACGCCATTTTGCGAATGGCAACACTTTGAAATTTGAAATAAAATTTTGGATTTGCAATTTTTTCTAGTGCAAATTTTTAAACTTCTAAACATCGCACATTTTAAATATTTACACCGTCGTATAAGGAAAAAAAATACTCTTTTAAATGCAATTTGTTTGAAAACTGTATCTCAATTTATTTTTCAGATATTAATTTTTTTGTAGTTTTTAATAACATTTTTCTTATCGTGGCAACAAAAGTACCTCATTTCACTGAAAGTCATTGAAAGTAAACGGAAAATAGTCGAAAATAGGAGATATCTTTCTGTTGCCATTTTCTCATAAAACCTAAAAAAAAAGGTTGAAATTAAAATATGGGCTATGTCAAGGATATTGTCTGTTATTCTGTGATAATGACGTCATATGCACACTTTTCTATAGACGAAGTTTAATACTGGATTGTAAAAGTGGATTGCTTTAGAGGATGCAAATGACGTCATTTTATAAAAAAACGTGTATTTTATTTCTTAAACCTGAATTATGTTTTGTAGAAGTGCGTCATTTTTACAGCCCAGCTGCTTTGAAATTCTTCACAGGTGAAAATGCTTCACATTTAAAAATAATGTAATCGAAATCACACACTGATAAAACGCAATGTTTTACAAAAATTTAGAGTATCTTTATAAGGTATATTTTTCAATCTTCTGACCATCGTTACATTTTCAATTTTCGTCGCATAGAGAAAAAATTTACTTTCAAATGCAATTTGTTTAAAAACTTTATCTTAATCGACTGATGTATTATATTTTCTAAAATAATTTTTAAGCATGATTTTTTTTAAAGTTTATCTTATCACGTGCCGGATTCAATACATAATAATAGTAAACATTTTCACATAAAGCAACAAACATTTTTCAGCATTTGTTTCTGATTATTTTTGCATAACGAAATTACTACTTCCTTTATAAACAAATAAAAGAATAATATTAAAAAACCCACCGATCTAACATATTTGTGAAAGACAAATTAACGAAATTAATACTTCTTTTATAAACAAATAAAAGAATAATATTGAAAAAACAACAAATCTAACATATTTATAATCGTACAATTTAAATTTTTAGATCACCAAATAGGATTTATTTTTAATGGAATAACTTTGCAAAGTCCATCTCAGTTTACTGATTGTCTATAGTTTTAAAAACAATTTTTAAGCATGAAATATTTTTTAATTTATCTATATCACGCGGAGCTCGATTACGAAAGATTAATCCGTTTGCCCTTAAAACAAAATACAGACTTCATCATTTTCTTACGGCTAATATCCATTAAAAAAATTCCCTATGAATAAATAAATAAAATAATATAAATAAAACACAAATTTACCAGACATGTATAAGCTCTGAAATTATCCGAATATAAAAGGATGCCATAAGTATCAAAATCTTGGCAAATAACTCTTAGCATGCGGCTAATAAGAAAATATCGCTTTTGATAAATTTAAAAAAATTATTTGATTGTATAATTCGTATTTTCCATATGAAAAATGCTTTTTTAATGTAAGTTGTCAATCTAAAAATATTATGGAATATAAAAAAAATATTAGTTTTCAATTTAAAAAAATGATTTCACCCATATTCTTTAACCCGGGAAGCCCGGGTACGATCCCCTAGTAGTTTATATAAAATCCAAGTCTCTGTGTGTCCCTCACAATTCCAGTAGGGCCGCCTCATTGAGATGAGTAATTGTTGAAAAATACTAATGCAGGGTTACCACAGTTGCGCCAAATGTTAGCCAACTTGGTGATAGCTGGCTAATTTGGCGAAATTCCCATTTAAAACCATTAATCTTTCATAAAGGAAATCACCGAAATTTAATTTAAATTCCGCTCTTTTAAGATATTTTTCCAAAATCTATGAGTGAGAATTTAAAGTACATCTTTACATCTTCCTCCCGATGCTACTAATAAAATAACCGCCAACAGACGACGCTATACTGTGTCAGCTCCTAACTGCACAATTTTAATGTGCTTTAGGTACTTTTCCAGTATAGGTGCCTTGGCGAAAAAGGAAATTTGGCAACATATTTTTCGGGAACATATCCACTGTTTCATTTTATATACACACGCATTTTTTTCGATATTTATACGATTTATTTAACATAAAAAAGCCGTTTCTCTAATTTTATACAGAAACAGATGTAATTTGTACATAAAAAAACCCAATAATATACATATAAAATAAATATATAAAACAAACAAAAACACTCATCAAGTTTGTTTTCATAGCTGTTTATACGATTTGACAACAAATCTCGATGTTTTTCCGCTATACGGACACCATGCCAAAATGTATGCTAATGCGCCAATTACTTCAAAATGCTAAAAGATATTTGTAATTTTATGCTAGCAGTTTAATATGAGTTTTATTTTATTGTTTTATTTTATAACAGTTATTTGTTCACTTATTTTAAGTATATATTTGTGATTTAATGAAATAGTTCATAAAAGTCTGGAATTTTAGAATGTTATATTTTTTAAATGCTCACTTTAGTATCGACAATGTTTTTTCTTTTATTTTTCAAATGCTTCAATTCACGTGATTTTCCTTTTGCGCCAACTATTACGCTTGGCGACAATGGTGTCCGCATAACGGAAAAGTACCCCACTTTCTGATGCCCAAATTACACCAAGCTTTTTTTTAAGAAAACGCCAAAGCCCCTACGGTGCAAAAGTACCAAACTACCTATTATTTTGCGCAATTTGTATAATAGTTTGTACTATATGCAAGGGGGTGGGGTGTGTAGCGAAGAGTTTAAACATTAAATATTAAAGTTTTAGGCACAGATGTCATATACGCCTCATATTGGCGCGATTTTTTTCTGATGCCAATATCATATACACAACGGGTACTTAACTGGCGCCAAAGTGTCGTTATTTTGCTTGATATGGTAACCCGGATGTTGTTGTTTATGCTGTTAATGTTTTCGCCAAATTGGCGTCGGAAAAAAATCGCGCCAATATGGGGTGTATATGACAACTGTGCCAAAGTTTCTATAAAGCAGTATAAGACTAAAAAATTAAGAATAAAATAAATGCAAAATAAGACTAAAGAAGAAAGAAAAATCATGCGTTAAGCATAGAATATGAAACACTTTCCAACACATCCTGAAAGCTTTAACAAAACTTCATTATTTGAGGAAATAAGGTAAATAAGATAACTAAGTAAACATTTTAGAAAACGCATAAAACATTTAAAAAACTGATTTTAGCAGTTACCGTCCATAGCCAATTGTATCGTTATTACATGCCACTATTTATCTAAAATTTAATTTAAACTACTCTTAAAACTACTGAAATTACATTTCCAGATATTATCATCCATAGGTTATGTAGCCAATTCTTTTGCGTGACCCTGTATATCATTTTATCTATATTCTACAAACATTTCTTAGTAAACTCAATGCAGTTCAGCGTAAAAATGCATAACTCCTTTAAAAACCACCTTTAAGCAATTTACTCTCATACTCAGTAACCCTTACGAATTCTTTTGTGTAGCCCTGCATGTTAACTGTAGCATTTATACACTCAGTATAGTACGCATAAATGTAGTTTAACATAAAAGCGCATAATTAAAAATGCATTTCTAGCAATCATTGTTTATGTACAATACTTCGGAGTAAAATTTCTTGGCGAGAAAGAACTTTGCCAACGTATTTTCTGACAACCTATTTATTGCTTCATACTCACAAGCAATTTTCTCCATATGTATACAATTTATTTAATATAAAAAAAGCTATTCACCCATTTTTATAAAGAAACAGAAGTAATTTTTGCACAGATGTCATATACGCATCGGGGTGGTGTGATTTTTCTCTGACGCCAATTTGGCAGAAATCTCACTTTCGAATACCAGTTACTTATATATTTTTTAATTATTTGCTATCATTTTGAAAAGGAAATAACTATAAATAAAAAAAGCTTGAATAATAACTAAGTCGGTCTCAATCTCCACCATTTTCTGCGAAACCCAATTTTGTAAATGATATATATATGGTAAATTATTATTTAAATTTCCTGAAATCACGAAATTACCGGATCCTAACCAACCGGTTAAGCATAATACTATGCATTATATAAACACTAAGGGGCCTCCAGTCGCTGCTAAGCCTAGACGGCTAGCTCCAGATCGGTTAAAAATTGCCAAAGCTGAATTTCAGCACATGTTACAACTCGGTCATATGAGACCTTCTAAAAGTAATTACTCTTCGCCTTTGCACCTGGTGCAGAAAAAAGTATCTGTCGATTGGAGACCTGTTGGTGGTTATCGTGCTCTAAATGCACAAACTGTTAAAGAGAAATATCCTATTCCTTGTATCGCAGATTTCACTGTTGAATTACATGGTAAACAAATTTTCAGTCACATTGATCTAGTAAAAGCCTACCATCAAATTCCGATAAATCCTGATGATGCACATAAAACTGCGATTTGCACTCCATTCGGACTTTTCGAAAGCATTCGAATGCAATTCGGCCTTTGTAACGCTTCCTCAACTTTTCAACGATTTATTGATGACGTAATTCGTGACTTAGGATTTGTTTACGCATTTCTTGATGATTTTCTAATTGCATCAAATAATGAAACTGAACATTTAGAACATCTTGAAATGTTGTTTTCTAGACTTAAAGAGTATGGCCTGTGTTTTAATGTTGATAAATGTAAATTTGGCCAATCCACTATCGATTTTCTAGGATTCAAACTTTCAGCTGCAGGAATTGAACCCTTACCTGATCGTGTAAAATGCATCCTAGATTTCCCCCAGCCCTCTACCTTAACTCAACTAAGACGCTACTTAGGTCTTTTCAATTTTTATCGACGGTGCATTCCCAAAGTTGCCGATATTTTAGCTCCACTCGTTAAATTCTTAGAAGGACACAAAAATAAGAAAAAACATCCCCGTTCCAATGCTAACAAAACTGAGCAATTACAATGGAACGATGAAGCCATTCTTTTCTTCACTGCTTCAAAAGGAGCTATAGCTCGAGCTACATTATTACGACATCCAATTCCTGGCGCCCAGCTAAGCTTATGGGTCGATGCCAGCAATGTCGCAATTGGTGGATCTTTAATGCAACTCTCCGAAAACCAATGGGAACCAATAGCATTTTATTCCTGTAAATTAAATAAGTCTAAAAGAAATTGGTCTACTTATGATCGTGAATTATTTGCTATTTATTGTTCTATAAAAAAAATTCAGACACATGCTAGAAGGTCGAAATTTCATTATTTATACAGACCAAAAACCCCTTACATTCGCATTTCAACAAAACCCTAATAAATGTAGCCCACGTCAATTGAGACATTTAGACTATATTTCACAGTTTTCTACCGATATTAGATATACTAAAGGCTCTGACAACATTGTGGCCTATGCATTATCTCGCATTGAGATAGATTCAATTTCTCCTAATGCGTTAGATTTTAAAGAGTTTGCCACTGCTCAGACCAATGATAAAGAGCTAAATCAACTTCTCGAATTTGACACCACTTCGTTAAAATTAGAAAAACATTATTTTCCACTCGAAAATGAACATTTATATTGCGATATGTCACAAAAACATCCTCGACCATTTGTTCCTAAAAGTATGCGACAATCAGTTTTTTCAACCTTGCATTATTTCTCGCATCCAGGTATCTCAGCTTCATTAGATTTAATTTCTAAACGATTTGTATGGCCTGGCATGCGTAAGGACATAAAATCTATGGTTCACAGCTGTACGAAATGTCAAAAAGCTATAATCTTTCAACACACCAAATCCCCAATTGGTACATTCTCTGAACCTGACGCTCCTTTTGCCCATATTCATATTGATTTTATCGGACCTTTACCATCATCCGATGGCAATCAGTATTGCATGACCATCATTGATAGGTTCACGAGATGGCCCGAAGTTATACCCACATCTGATATGACTGCAGAAACAACTGCTCGTACATTGATACACAGTTGGATCTCCAGATTTGGAACCCCTGTTACCATCACTACTGATCAGGGTAGAAATTTTGAGTCCACTCTTTTTAAAGAGCTTACTCATAGATTAGGATGTAGACGCATCAGAACTACAGCATACCATCCACAGTCTAACGGTTTTATTGAAAGATTCCATCGCCATCTTAAGAGTTCTCTTAAAGCTCACAATTAAATTCAATGGACTGAAATCCTCCCCATTGTCTTACTTGATTTACGCACTGCTCTTAAAAATGATATCCAAGCGACCTGTGCTCAACTTGTTTATGGTACAAATATCAGATTACCCTCTGATCTTATAAACACTGAAACTACAAATCAACCACTTACTCTTACATACGTGACTGAGTTAACTGAAAAAATGAGAAAGTTAAATCCTATTGCCACTGCAATGCATGGTAATCCTAAAATCTATGTCAATCCCTCATTAAAAACCTGTTCACACGTATTTCTTAGATCAGATGAAGTCAATCCTCCCTTATCACTCACTTATACAGGACCTCATCGAGTGATTGACAGGTCTGAGAAAACGTTTGACTTGGAATTAAACGGGAAGCGCTGTACTGTATCTATTGATCGCATTAAACCTGCATATCAATTAGCAGATTCTATTGCACCTTCCCAACCTCAAAAACAAAATGAGCCCATAAATTTTCCAACAACTGTTGAACACCCTACCACCAAATCTGGTCGTCAAGTTCGTTTTCCGAAACATCTCGTTACGGATTATATTGTTTAAAACATTTGATGTATATAGTGTGCATATTATTTCCTTCTCAAAAATATTGTTTTTCATGTAATGCACAATATATTTTCTATTTTTTTGTATCATATGTATTTTAATTTTACTCAAGACCTTTCTTATGTATCTTATTAATTGCTACCTTTTTGTAATCGCGACTTCGTCACTGGGCCATACTCTGTAGCCGTCTGCTATTTCTCCCTCGCGCGCGCGCGCGAGGAGCAATGTTAATTTTCAGCCAGTAGCAATGAGGCGCATTTCCTCCCCCCGCGTTTTCTTCGGAGCGCTTTTGAAGTCACGTGACGCAGTAACATTCGAACTCTGCAGAGAGCGGCAGTTTATTCTGTCAGTGACGTTGGCGAATTTTTGACTATGTGTTGTTATGTTAATAAAGTTTATTTTACTACAAAACCTTCTGATTATTTGAGTCACCGAGATATTTATCATCTCCCTTCAATCTATTCTCTAAAATGGTGACCGCGGATCTTTGAACCTTCAACTATTTCATTACGTTGTAGCGCATCTACAGCCTGCTACTGCTACTATGGTTCGAGATATAATTATGAGTCCTGATCCGGGCGATTCCGTGCAGAGTGTCACACACGTAACGCAGGCTTTAATTTGCATTTATTCAATTATTTATTAAATTTTAATGTTAATTCTGATTTTAAGTGGTATGGTAAATAAGTTATTACCATATTTTTAAATTTAAATGTGTGGCAATAAAACTCACAGAAGTATATCATTTAATTTCATTACTCAAAATGTGCTTTTTTTCTACTTCAGAAAAAAAGCACATTTTGAGTATGAAATTAAATGACATATTTCTGTGAGTTTTACTTACACACATTTAAACTAAAAAATATGTTAATAACTTATTTACCATACGACCTAAAATCAGAATTAACATTAAAATATAATAAATAATTGAATAAATGCAAATTAAAGCCTGCGTTACGTGTGTGACTCTCCGCATGGAATCGTCCATCCCACTGATCCTTATCAGATTTTGGAATCAAAAGTTATCGAACGTTGTGGAGAAAGCCAAACTAACTTTGGCTTTTTCCTTTACTTTGGTATGTTCATGTAAGTTCGACCAATCAAATTCAATGGACTGAAATCCTCCCCATTGTCTTACTTGGTTTACGAACTGCTCTTAAAAATGATATCCAAGTGACCTGCGCTCAGGTCGCATGTATTTTTAAATTAAATACAGTATTTTTAAATTAAAGTCATCCATTCTAAATAAAATGAGTGAAAGGATTATATTTTAATCTGAATTAACGAAATATAAAAAAAAATGCGATGGGTACAATGTTTGGCGATTTATCACCTGTGCCCGACTAACATAACTGTAGGGAGTTCTCGATTTCTCTATCAGAATCTTCCAATTTGGCGAAGGATTGAGCAAGTAAATTAAATTATGTATAAAAGTAACATGATACAATGCCTAGCATACATTTAAGGGAGGCCAATTTGGTCCAATGTAACCGCATACATGAACTGCTGTATGCGGATCGCCGCTACTCTTCCCGCTTCTGGTTTTCCGAATAAGAACAAGACGCTAGGCACTTTTTTGCTTTTTCTTGATATTTTTGGTGATACCAACACAATGTTGCATCCCTATGGCGGAAATGAGAACGATTACGCTGATGATTTTCACTTCTAGATACACTTCTTGAACGACGAAGATGTGCGACCTCTTGGCGTAATGCTTGAATTTCTTTTACGAGCATATCAATGGCTGGCGGTGTCTGAGATTTAGTTGTTGGTGTTCGAACCGAAACAGAACTAATGTTGGAAGGCGTTAATTCTATTATTCGATCAGCAATATCCGACGCTTTATCTGGAGAAATTTTTCAATGGCAGCTAGAATCGTTTGTACAGTGGTTGGCATTTGTTGAGTAAACCGTTCTAAAAGAAGATCGTCACTGATATTATGGCTTTCTGCCCGTCTTTTCATTAAGCGAAGTAATTCAGTTGGTTTTCTGTCATCCAGGCTTTCTCCAGCTAGCAGTTTCCGAATTCCTAAAGTACGACTTTTTCCACAACATTCGATAACTTTTGATTTCAAAATCTGAAAAGGATCAGTTGGATCAGGACTCATTATCACATCTCGAACCATAGTAGCAGTAGTAGGCGGTAGATGCGCTACAACATAATTATATTTTGTTTTCGACTCAGTAATAGCTTTAGGAGCAGCTAATTCGAATGTGCTTTCCAGCATATGAAACCATAATGTAGGGTCCACAGGGATATAGGGCGGAATGACTACGGCAGATGTTTCAGCAGTTGCCATTTTGCTAGTAAAACAAAACGTTCCATGAAACAGTTGAATAATTCGACGTTCTATGAAATAGTTGAAGGTTCAAAGATCCGCGGTCACCATTTTAGAGAATATATTAAAGGGAGATGATAAAATATCTCGTGACTCAAATAATCAGAAGGTTTTGTAGAAAAATAAACTTTATTAACATAACAACACATAGTCAAAAATTCGCCAACGTCACTGACAGAATAAACTGCCGCTCTCTGCAGAGTTCGAATATTACTGCGTCACTTGACTTCAAAAGCGCTCCGAAGAAAACGCGGGGGGAGGATATGCGCCTCATTGCTATTGGCTGAAAACCTGACTCCAATCAGAAGGTTGCGTGTTCAAATCACGTCCGGGTCACCATTTTAGAGAGTATATTGAAGGGAGATGATAAAATATCTCGTGACTCAAATAATCAGAAGGTTTTGTAGAAAAATAAACTTTATTAACATAACAACAAATAGTCAAAAATTCGCCAACGTCACTGACAGAATAAACTGCCGCTCTCTGCAGAGTTCGAATACTCTGTAGCCGTCTGCTATTTCTCTCTCTCGCGCGCGTGAGGAGCAATTTTAATTTTCAGCCAATAGCAATGAGGCGCATTTTCTTCGGAGCGCTTTTGAAGTCACGCGACGCAGTAATATTCGAACTCTGCAGAGAGCGGCACTATTTAAAAATAAAAATTAATTCATACTAGCCGCTACTCAGATATAAACACAGAAAAAATGAGAAAGTTAAATCCTATTGCCACTGCAATGCATGGCAATCCTAAAATGTATGTCAATCCCTCATTAAAAACCTGTTCACACGTATTTCTTAGATCAGATAAAGTCAATCCTCCTTTATCACCCCTTATACATACAGGACCTCATCGAGTGATTGACAGGTCTGAGAAAACGTTTGACTTGGAATTAAACGGGAAGCGCTGTACTGTATCTATTGATCGCATTAAACCTGCATATCAATTAGCAGATTCTATTTCACCTTCCCAACCTCAAAAACAAAATGAGCCCATAAATTTTCCAACTACTCCTGTCGAACACCCTACCACCAAATCTGGTCGTAAAGTTCGACCAATCAAATTCAATGGACTGAAATCCTCCCCATTGTCTTACTTGGTTTACGCATTGCTCTTAAAAATGATATCCAAGCGACCTGTGCTCAGGCCGCGTGTATTTTTAAATTGAATACCGTATTTTTAAATTAAAGTCATCCATTCTAAATAAAATGAGTGAAAGAATTATATTTTAATCTGAATTAACGAAATATATAAAAAAAAAAATGCGACGGGTACAATGTTTGGCGATTTATCACCTGTGCCCGACTAACATAACTGTAGGGAGTTCTCGATTTCTCTATCAGAATCTTCCAATTTGGCGAAGGATTGAGCAAGTAAATTAAATTATGAATAAAAGTAACATGATACAATGCCTAGCATACATTTAAGGGAGGCCAATTTGGTCCAATGTAACCGCATACATGAACTGCTGTATGCGGATCGCCGCTACTCTTCCCGCTTCTGGTTTTCCGAATAAGAACAAGACGCTAGGCACTTTTTTGCTTTTTCTTGATATATTTGGTGATACCAACACAATGTTGCATCCCTATGGCGGAAATGAGAACGATTACGCTGATGATTTTCACTTCTAGATACACTTCTTGAACGACGAAGATGTGCGACCTCTTAGCGTAATGCTGTAGGGAGTTCTCGATTTCTCTATCGGAATCTTCCAATTTGGCGAAGGATTGAGCAAGTAAATTAAATTATGATTAAAAGTAACATGATACAATGCCTAGCATACATTTAAGGGAGGCCAATTTGGTCGCCACGGGTAGCTAGTTATTTTAAAAACCATAATAACTCAGCCAATAAAGTTACAATTTTCAAACAAATTGCATTTGAAAGTAGATTTTTTTCTCTATTTGACGGTTTAAAATTTGAAAATGTGCGATATTTAGAAATTTAAAAAATTGCTGACATAGCACGTATTTTACGTATTTTAATTTCAATTTATTTTTCCAGTTTTTATGAGAAAATAGCAACAAAAGTACAGTAATATATTATTTTATTTCTTCCGTGATTAGTTTCCCTTTACTTTCAACCCTCCACGACTTTCAACAGAAATGGAGTTCTCCAGTTTCCACAATTACAAAAAATGTATTAAAAAGTACAAAAAAATTAATATCTCAAAATTAAATTGACATACAGCTTTCAAACAAATTGCATTTATAAGAGCATTTTTTTCGTTACACGACGGTGTAAAAATTTTAAATGTGCGATGTTTAGAAGTTTAAAAATTTGCAGTAGAGAAAATTGCAAAACCGAAATTTCATTTCAAATTTCAAAGTGTTGCCATTCGCAGAATGACGTATGCGTTACGCACAGATATGTTTGTCCTTTATAACATAGATAGATAGATAGATAGATAGGAGATAGTTACTGGTACCAAAAGATTGGAAATAAAGTCTTATTTTAAACTAGCTGTACCGCCACGCATTGCTGTGGCTCAGTCTGGATAAAAGGAAAGAAAGAAAAGAGAAAGCGCACATTTCTAATACGTTTAATTTCAAAATGCTTGCGGTACACAATATTTTTTGTTGTTACATTGTCTGTGCAGATATAGAAATTGTCTGGTTTGCCAATTCTAGAACACGAAAAATATAATTGTCTGTGTGAGAAGCAGTCCGTGTCTAAATTTAAACCGCAGAATTCTAAAGCTTGGCCCTAAGCTTTGTTGGTGCCGATTGCAAACGCCAATCAAATTGGTAATTGCAATCTGTTAAACTGAAATAGCACATCCATTGGAATCAAAGGAATGCGAGGAATGAGGACATCTTCACCTTTGAAAGGTCCTGTCACGATTTTTGCTTCTACGACGTTGCTCATTATTTTTTTACTGCAAGCCGCGTGCCGTTGCAAAGCTTTGGCTGGTGGATATTTCGCAACATCATAATTGGCACGCCGATTGTCAATTGCAGTACGTGCGGCGGCATCCCTGTCAAATCGAGTGAATTAAAAAGAAAAGTGCCCGGTTAAACTGATGGCATTGTGTTTACAGGCTATTCACACTAATTGCATATTATACACTTATTTCAAAGTATAATGCCCCTTGAAAAATACATTAAGGGGGATCATCCTCCCGTTCTCCACCCCCTTTATGCTTAACCAATGAACCTCCAAATCTAATCAGGGAGGCGCCTTATCAGAATAAATCCGTATACCAAATTTAAAGCAAATTGGATAATTCTGCATGAAAAACCCATTAATCTAAATTAAGGAGGATTAGCCCTCGTTACCCCCCTTTATTCTTAAACAATGAACCCCAAAACTAATCAGGAAGCGCCTTCTCAGAATGAACCTATTTACAAAATTTGAAGCAAATCGGATAATTCTGCATGAAAAAAACATTTATCTAAATTAAGGGGGGATTATTCCCCCCCTCCTTTATACTTAACCAATGAACGCCCCAAAACTAATAACGGAAGAGCCTTATCAGAATGAATCTATTTACAAAATTTGAAAAAATCATATAATTCTGCATGAAAAACCGATTTATTTAAATTAAGGGTGGGGATTCGGCCCCCGTTATCCCCCTTTATACTTAACCGGTGAACTCTCAAAACTAATCAGGGAAGCGCCCTATCAGAATGAACCTATTTACAAAATTTGAAACAAATCGGATATTTCTATCAAGAGTTATCGCGTTACGTACATAAATACGTACGTACATACAGAACCTGTGGGCACATTAGCTCTCAGGCTTGAGCTAAAAAGGAAAAAACACGAACTAAAAAACATAAAAAATACTGACGAAATATTTCAGTAAAGTTCCCTCCAGGGGACAAAATGAGGGGAGTGGGACAGGAGGTGCATAATATTAAAGAGTGGTCAAAGGGCTTTCTAACGATATACCACATAGTGGGTGTCGAAAAAATTAAAAAACTGCCCCCGGATGATGAAAAATTGGGGAGAGGGGGAAGTGTAGTTCATAATTCATAATCCTTTTTAATCTCTAAATTCTAAATATTAAAACACGCGCGCATTCAAATGCAACGTAGCCCGTGAATTTCAAAGCAATCGGTGAAGAACTTTCGGAGCTTTAAGATTTTATACAAACGAACATTTAAATTTTTCTACCCTATATACACTGCTCAAAACAATTAAAGGATATTTGAAGTTTTATATAAAATAAAGATATAAACGGAATTTTTTTTGCCGAAAATAGAAGAAGAGAATCACAAATGCAAATTTTTCTGGTTTTCAAACTGTGGAGTATGCAAATTTTGAGTTCGACGTCAAAAACGTCGCTTCAGCGGCATCGAATGAAATTTGACTTTCAACTGGATAAAAGAGAATGAAGACAAGGATGATCGGCATTCAGTGATAGCTTTGTTTCGATGAGTACGATGTCTCAGCGAAGTCATTTGACAGATTCAGAAGCTTTGAGAATTGTTGGTAGGTTAGAAGGGGGCCAAACTCAAGCCGAAGTAGCGCAAGCCATTGGAGTGTCACAAAGTGTCATTTCCAGGATCTGGAACCATTTTTTGGAGAGTGGATGTGCAGGCCGAAGACCAGGGCAAGGTCGTAGACGGGCAACAACGCCCAATGAAGATCGGTATTTAGCGTTAACAGCTCGGAGACACCGAACCATGAACGCTACTCTTCTCCAACAACACCTTCGCTCGGCTACAGGCACCACGATTTCAACTCAGACTGTCCGAAACCGGCTCCATGCTGTAGGTCTGTATGCTCGCTGACCGATGGTATGTGTTAGATTAACATCAAGGCATCGTCGCGACCGCAGGGAGTGGGCAACCGAGCATGTCAACTGGAGGAGAAATGAATGGAGCAATATTCTGTTTTCTGACGAGTCCCGTTTTTCTGTGCATCCGGATAATAGGCGTATTTTCATCTGGAGGGACCGTGGCAGTAGGAATAATCCTGCGTTCGTGCACGAAAGTGTCAGATTTGGCGGTGGAGGAGTGTTGGTGTATGGTGGCATCTCCATTGACGGGCGCACTGACCTCTACATCATTCGAGATGGAGCTCTGATTGATCGCCGATATAGGGATGAGATCCTCAGACCTATTGTAGTCCCTTACGCTGCAGCAATCGGAGATAACTTCATTTTAATGGACGATAACTGCAGGCTACATCGTGCAAACCTGGTGGAGGATTTCCTTTTCGAGGAAGGAATCGTTCGAATGGAATGGCCAGCGTGTTCTCCAGACATGAATCCAATCGAGCACGTTTGGGACGCTCTAGGAAGACGAGTTTCTGGCCGCCAACAACCCCCACAAACTCTCCAAGAACTGGAAAGAGCTCTTCTGGAAGAGTGGGGCAGAATACCCCAACTCGTTATTAATAGCCTCATTGAGTCCATGCCTCAAAGGTGTTCAACGTTGCTGGCCGCCCGTGGAAACCATACCCCCTACTGAAAATGATTTTCTTTGAAGAAAACACCTTTTCTTATTCTTTTTTTTCTCATATGCACAAATTGTGTTTTTTTCCTTTAGTACACAAATGCGCAATAAAATACATTTTTTTTCTGCCAAACATGTGTAATTTATTCTCATATAATCTACTATGTCTATCGACCATGTATCAATCAGCTAAACAGTTTACCAGATACAAAATCCACCTAAAACTGCAATATCCTTTAATTGTTTTGAGCAGTGTATATAAAATCCTAATGAAACGAATTTATGAAACGAATATATGAAACGCCTGAAATGTAACGATTTTTGAATCGACTGATTATGTTTTACGGTGATTTCTCTTAAAAAAGGAATACTTAGCGATGAAATTAACACCAAAAATCAATATTGATCCGCAGATTTCAAAACTGGTATTAGAATTTTTAAATTCGAATTAGTTTTCGAAATATTAATTTTTTTCTAATTTTATATACATTTTTCTAATGATGGCAACTCAAATTTTAATCAAACAGATATTTTTTTCTTCAGATTTTAGAAAAGGTTACTATTTTAAACTAATTTGGCGAGAAGTCTAGCCTCCCTTAAATGTATGCTAAGAAATGTATCATGTTACTTTTATTCATAATTCAATTTGTATTTCATTATCATTTTATTAAATACAAGCAGAAACATTTAAAATAAATGGCTTTCACTTCTTTATTTTTTTTAAACGAAATGAAAAGATAAATATTAGGCACAGATGTCACATACGCACCGGGGTACCTAATTGGCGCCAAAATGGCATTATTTTGGTTGATATGGTAACCCGGCTATTGTTGTTTATTTAATAATAAGTGTTTATTTACTTTATTTTCTTTTTTTTTAATTACATAAATTGTTTTGTTCTATAGTTTATTATTTTTTTTTTGTTATTTTCCTTTAAAAATAAAAAATAATAGAAAATAATTAAAAAAAACGGTACTACTTAGTTATTCCATCGATCCATTTCGCCATGTTTTGCATTTAGTATTTTGACACTAGATGGCAGCACATGACATTATAAAACTTCATAAATAAATAGTTTAGGAAGAAGAAAGATCATACTTATAGAACATATATCTATAAGATTAAATACTTTCCTTGTTTATAATGCATATATAATTATTCAGACGATGAAATAAGCATTTATTATTTCGCCTGGTATTCTTGCAAGTATTCCATAAACAAAAAATACGCGGTCAAATGTACGAAATATCGAAGGGCAAAATCAGCTTCAGACTTGCATGCGCGTCGAAGATGCACATCAAAGTTCAATTACTCGCCAAAGCCCTTGCTGCAGAGCTTGACGTTAAAAGGCTGGAACGTTGAGTGATTGTGAATTTGCGCACCGGGGTGCCTAATTGGCGCCAAAATGGCATTATTTTGATTGACATGGTAACGCGGCTATTGTTGTTTATTTAATAATAAATGTTTATTTACTTTTATTTCTTTTTAAAAATTATATAAATTATTTTGTTCTATAGTTATTAATTATTTTTTTGTTATTTCCTTTTGAAAAGAATAGAAAATAATTAAAAATTACGGTACTACTTAATTATTCCGTCGACCAATTTCGGCAAATTATATAAATCGCCAAACCACTCGCCAAATTATACAAATTGACATAATTGTTATTTTAAATAACGAAAGAACAAAGAAAATAGCATAACATTAATAAATATACAAATAAAAATCACTTGATGACGTAAAGACGTGTAACTTGCTTAACGTCAAGTGAATGTGACATTTATCAACCATTATTGGCATTTAATCTTATAGTTTGGTGATAGATTTATGGTCGACGGGATAACTAAGTAGTACCAAAAATACATATGTAACTGGTATTCGAAAACGAGGATTTCGCCAAATTTTCGTAAAAAAAAATCACGCCAAACCGGCTGCGTATATGGCATCTGGCCAAATATTAAATGATGTAACAAACGATGACATTTAATTCCAACTTCAAAGAAATGTTATAATTTACCACTCGAAAAATAAAAAAGAATGCTAACTGGCGAGATGAAAAATAGTTATTGGCGAGATTTGCACCCGGCTAGCGTAACAGTACCAATAATTCTTTGCGACAATGCTTTTATGTAGTATTATTCGAAAAAAAAAAAATGATTTTTTTTAATCGAAATGGAAAACTTTCGGCACAGATGCCACATACGGTCCCATATTGGCGCTATTTTTTTCTGACGCCAATGTCATATACGCAACGGGTACTTAACTGGCGCCATAGTATCGTTACTTTGCTTGATTTTATAAGCCGGATGTTGTTGTTCATACTGTTGATCTTTTCCCCAAATTAGCGTCGGAAAAAAATCACGCCAAAATGGGGCCGTATATGATATCTGGGCCAAACTTTCATATGAAAAGCGAAGGGATCAGAACGTATTTATTTATGGCAGTTACATGACTTGGACTATTATAATATAGATGAAATGTTGGCGATAGAATAATATTTGGCGACTTATCACCTGTACCTGGCTAATATTAAAGTATCAAAATGGCACCAGGAACATAAAGTGGTTCGCCCTGAACTCTTGATGATAGTCACATGACTTAGGCTACTGTTATAAAAATTGTTTTAAAATACTCTGGGAGACAAAGACTCTGTACACTTAATTCCTTTTATTTTTAGCTTCTTTTCAAACGTTTAACTGATCCTCTTTAATCAAACACGAAAACCACCATTGGATGTCTTAACAGCAACTGATTCGGCCTTAAATTTTTTAAATCAAGGGAAATTGAATGGGAACCCGTTTACAGGGAGATCAGCACAGCTTTTTTCAGTATAATTCAATCTTCTATAATATTTTTTAAACCGATCAGATTAGCATGTTTTTAGATTCTGCGGTGTCTGAACGGGGATTGGCGAGCGTAGCTTGCAGTATTTATATAAAAATGTGCCTCTCGGGGGGAAACTAAGGGGAGAAGGATGGGAGAGGCTTAATATGAAAGAGTGGTCGGCGCTTTCTACTGATATATCACATGATGGGTGTCAGGAAAAAATAAAAAAGCGCCCCTTGTGGGGGGGGGGGGTGGCAAATTGGGGGAGAGGGAGCGAGGTTCAGAATAGGTATATAACAACATGTTCGTACTCGAAAATGATGGTTTAAGGGGCCGTCTATGATACGCAGAAAAGCATAACTTGAAAAAAAACAAACATATATTTTACTCTCTTTATTGAAACATTTGGATTGGCAATAGTCGAAACATATTAAGCGAGTGAAATGGTCATATTGGCAAGAAATAATACATTATCTATCTGTTTAACCCGTTCTACGCACGGAAGTTCATGAATTTAATTCTAAAACTATTCTTAGAAAAATATTTTTCTACTACTGCGAATTTTTTTTAAATAATTTATCTTATGTTGCTATGGCAGCAGACGATAAAATGATATCTTTGGAATAAGGGAATAAATAGAATAAAAAGTTTAGTTGATGTTTGTGATAATTTTTTTAAAGTAATAATTAAGCGCAATTAAATAATCTCTAATTATTTGCATGCGAGGTAAAAAAAAAAATATCGTAATACCCGCTACAGCTTCTTAGTGTTGCAGCGTGGTGCACGTAATATGTATATCTCACATCGCAGTAAACAATTAGAACTGGTTAAACTTGCGCGATTACGGGTTGAACATAAAAAGGGCAAAGATTCGTCAAAATCCTAATATATATAAATATATATATATTTAACATTTTCAAAATTTTTGCCCCAATCGTTCATGTGCCCTCTACCAGCAACCCGTGTGCCAAATTTCGTAGTTCTGCGCCCTGTGGTTTCCGAGTTTTTGAGGTTACATAGATACGCGCACTGATTTTAATAGGGTAGATAGAAGTGACACAGTCATTCTGTTTCATTTCAACAATGGGGAAATTGCACGTTTTTCAATTTAACTTGCATTTTATAGAGTACAAAAGTACGAGCATTTTGATACCATTTTTACGTTTTTTTGAAACTCGGAAAATCCATTAAATTAACTTTTAAAATGCAGTTTTCGTCTTGGCGGGAAAAAGCCGCGTCACGTGACAAAAGCGGTTTTGACGTCACTGCACATGTAAACAAATCTTTGCTGTATTTTTCCCTGTACTTTTCTATGAAGATAGGCTTGGGTTACGCTGGATGATTTCTTTCTTTTCTTAAAAATGATTAGTAGAACAAACTAAAAGCATTGTAAATTGTTGTAATGAATAAATAATATTGTGAATTCGAGTGAGATTTTTTCCCCTTCGTTTTTCTAAGGATTTTCATTTCGAGATCTTGATGTAGAAATAAAATATCGGTTATCGGTACAAGTTTATACTACAATTTTATTTTATAGAATAATGTACTTTTCTTTTTCATATTAATATTCCACAATAATTGATTTCACAAACTGGCTCAAATAGTATTTCTTTCATTACCGACGGGAGGGGGGCAACTTATAAAAAATATTTCTTATTTATTTTACATTTGAAATAAAAATTTGCCCTACTTTCGTTAAATGTTTTATCTCCCCAGTTGTTAAATAAGCTATTTTTGAATCAAAAAACAGAAAAACTAAGAAAGAGAGCAATTTGCTGAGGTAGCTTTAAGATAGATTTACAGAATTTTTATATAAATATACCCAAAAAAATTTAACAATTCTTCAAAAATGTTTCACATGGGTACTATCAGTTTTGTGAACTTCATCAGACCTTGGGATTGAAAATTTTACGTTTTATAAAACTGCAGATTACAACTCACTGTTTAGTTTATGAATTCTATTTTTTTTTATATTTGTTATAAATTAACAGTATTTCAACGGAAGTTAAAAGGGCCAAAAGATAAATTCAGGCATCCTCCCCACCCCCGACTTACGTAAGCAATGTGTTCTGTAAACTTTTACGCAACTTGCATTTTATACAAGTCGATTTTGTAAATTACTTAAGCATAATTTTGTAAAAAAGTGCAATATTTATTAAATATATAATATTTACACAGTAATATTTTGTAAATGAAGAATAATACAGCAGTGCTTACTCGGATATAAAGTAGTATGAAAAAAAAATATATATATAAGCAAACTGAAAGGACACTTTTCAAATAACAAATATTTTGTGGATTACGGAATTAAAATTACATATAAGTAATAAAATAATAAATATTATAAAATAATTATAAACGTTTATAAAACATCCTAGTATGTTCTCAATTCTGATGTTTGAGATTTATTACATATTTGCGAATCTACATATGTCGCATAATACATAGTGATGCCTCAGATTGAAAGAATGATAATATGTTTGAATTTTTATACATGATCAATAAACGCTTTCTTTATTCTTTGGCTTTATGTTAATTTTTAATTGATAAATTAATACTCAATCCATACCTTCCAAATAATTTAAAAAATAATAATCATGCAAATTCATGTCTTATTTGTGAATTGAATTTAGAAATTACTGTGATATTATAGCAAAACCATCTCTTAACATTGCCCTTATGATACTAATGCATTATCCAAACAAAGAATTAATCTTGAAGGATAATATATGCTAAATTATTTATATGTTACTATAAAAAGTTTATGTATAATGAGATGTCTACTTTCAAAAGTGAAAAGAGTGTCCTCCACCTGAACAAAATGTTCAAATTTTGCAGTTTTCTATAGTATGATGCTTATTTTCAAAATGAAAATACTGCTTTCTTTAACAAGATATTCAAATCATTTTCATTATTATTATTATGATTTCAAACAAACCACTCAAACAAACAGAAAGAACTACATGCATTCAAAACATATTCGTAAGCAAATAATACTAAAACGGTAATTAAATTATTTTTACACTTTTTTTATTTAACTTAATTTGGTTTTTGCATGTAAGGATAGGATTTTGTATTCGATCTTTCACTCACTTTCAGATAAATTAAGAAATATAAAAGTTATGCACAAAGGTATATGCTTCCAGTGACAATGCAACATTTTAATATTTTCAGTTAATTTGTTTTCAAGTTAATTATAAATTAATACATTAATTTTAACGGGTTTTTCCGTTAGCCCATCACAGTTGATAAATCGTCGAATTCTCATTGTCGTTACAAGTTGTAACAACAGTGGATTTTTTATGCTCTAAACTACAGTCGCCCAAAAAAGGTCAAATGGCTGTGTAGCTGCAATTAGTTTATACAGTAAAAAGGTAGAAAATATAAGTAAAAAATAAAGAGTGTAATATATTTAAGAAAAATGCTTGAATAAATTAACACTTTCATATTAATTGAACAATGATTATATGTTGAAAATCAATTTAGAAATTCTAAATGATAGTTTAAATAATGCTTTTCTTTTCTTTCCTCTTTGCATATATTGAAACAGAAATAGAGCAAAGATTACAATTTTTTTCAAAATAAATTCTCGAGTTTACATTTTCTACCAAATGTAAAAAACGCAGTGAATTTTACATAATCGGGTTCGATAGCCATGTCAAATTATCGTATTATATTGGACATTTTATGGGAAAATCATGAATTGCAATCATAAAATGAGGTGTGATTATTAAGATAAACATTGGATACTTATAAAAGAGTGTATTTTTTTTTAAGTTTTTACTTTAATACTTATTTTTAAGTAATCACATAAAATAATAAATAAAAGGCAATACTTATAAATTTACTCACGTATGTTGTAGTAATTTGTTTCTGATCTATGGATACGCACTTATTACCGACAGTTGTTAATTTAAAATTGTTATTCCATAAGTCAGTATTAAACATAGAATTTTTTCTTGTTTTCTGCGCTATTGCTCAAAATTTCATTTTCTCATAGTAAGTTCGAATTAATTTTTTATCTGTAATATAACCTGCATTATACGAAATTTTATTCATAACAAAAAGAATTATTAAGCATTACAATGAATTAAGGAAACATTACATTTCAAGAACTTGATAAAGCCGATTTTACTTTATTTATGATTTATTTTTTAATAAAACTGTCATTCTTTATTCTTTTAAGTAAATCAGAGTAAGTTAAAAATAAGTGTACCTTTTAGCTTTAGCTTCTTGTATCTTTACCTACATGAAATGCATTTTCTATGCCCTTAAAATAAATTTGAGGGGGGGGGGGGACTAAATCTAGAAGGTATAATTTCATATTTTTCGAATCCAACCAACTGCAGCACTTTTCTAAATGAAAATTAATACAAATGTATAAATTAATAGTACATTATATTTGGATATGTTAAAATAATCTTTTGACTCTAATTTGATTTTGTGTAAATGAGTCTTTAAAAGATGTTTATAGTAGATAACAAGCAGAAAGCAATGGAAAACAGCTTGCAAGCACAATGCAGACCGCTACGGAGAATCCGCGTTTCATGTGTAGTGACGTCAAACCAATCCCGTCCCGTTTTCGGATCACGTGGTTTTATTTTGCTTTTAACGGAGTTTAAAACTGCAATAACTAGTTATTTTAAATTATTTTTACAATTTCGAGTTGAGTTTCGAGGAATGTAAGATCGTCTTCATCAATTACACATAAAAGAAAGCACAATTTAGAGTGAGTGCAACTTCCCCATTGAGTACCGAACTTCAATTTGGATACAGCCCCTAAAATAGGCTCATTTTAAAATAATTTCCCTGAAACTAACCGTACGAATTTCGTGAAAATTTGTTTTTAGGCTAATTGAAGGGAGCAGAATTTATTTATGGTGTCAGAATTGGCTATTGCTATTGAAAAAAAAAAGTTTGGGTTCTATTTTATATGTAGATGGCCCCGAAAGCAAATTTTATATACATCATTGAAAAGTATGACTTTATTTTCAATCATTTGGTACCAGTAACTTTCTTCTACGATAATTTATTACAGAGTTAGTAGACGGTGTTTACTTTTTTCCGCCACGACTATACCTTCACTTTGAATTATTACTCATAATTCCAGACTATTTTAAAATAATATTTTGTGAAATAAACATTTATCGGTTAAGGTGGAGAAATAAACTTCTGTGTAATATTTTACATTTAATTCATTTTTACCCGACTGCCAAGAAGGGTTATGTGTTTGACGCGTATCTGGGTATGTATGTGTGTATATGGGTATGTGTATTTCTTTATACCCTCGAAACATCCCTACGGCTGGATGGATTAATTAATGAGGTCTCTATCGGTTCGTCTTAACCGTCCGATGGTTACAGGCTAGGTTTTGTTTTCATAAATTCAAAATGGCGGCCGTAAAATACAGAATGGCAGTAGAGGCGAAAAAACAAAAATTACGCACCATATTGAGTGGCATATCTTTGGATAGGTCTTTCAAAATGAAGACGATATTTCCTAGACTACTTTACAGTCAGAAGCTAGACTTAAAGTCGTATTACTTAAAAACTCCACTTAAAACCTTTCCTGCACTTAAGGTCGCATTACCCAACCTGAAAGTTGTGTAGGTAGGATCTCTAGCTTAACTGTGACTCTAATCTTCATAGACATCTATTCTATAAGCCTCATCAAAACAGTATTTATAGATAGGAACTAACAATTAAGCACAACTTAAAAGTCACCAATACAAGTAAATAAATTAATAAAATACAACTAAAAATTCGGCAATAAAAAAATAAATAAAAAAAATAAAAATAAACTCGACTGCGCAAAAAGCGAACTAAAAAGAGAGAAACAAGATGACGTAGGAAAATAGGAGAGTGTGTAATGGAAATCCTTTTTTAATTAAGTAATTGCAGTTGGAGGCAAACATGTACGTAGCAGGAGCCGCAGTACATACTTAAACATGAATCTGATGCCTCCGAGTTGAT
This sequence comes from Maratus speciosus, assembly GCA_963932465.1. Taxonomy (NCBI): domain Eukaryota; kingdom Metazoa; phylum Arthropoda; class Arachnida; order Araneae; family Salticidae; genus Maratus; species Maratus speciosus. The sequence goes on along the minus strand of CAWVRF010001517.1, from coordinate 578,059 downwards.
TACTTTGCTTAACTAAAAAAAGATTTCCATTACACACTCTACTATTTTCCTACGTCATCTTATTTCCCTCTTTTTAGTTCGCTTTTTACGCAGTTGGGTTTTTTGATTTTTTTTTTAAATTTAATTTTTTATTATTAGTATATGCTCAATACAACATTCATGTTCTGCATCAATGATATATCTAGATCAGTATATTAATTTGTAGGACAAATAAAGAACAAGTTGGAAATTGCACGTCAAACGTGGTAAATGGGGTGCATTCATACTATCACTAGTTTTATAAATATTTTTTGCACAGCAGATTGTGCTGAATATATATTTTAGTGCACTTCATAAGTGCATATCAATTTCATTCTGTTCGAAAGGCTGCAACATCATTAAAATGCACTTGAAAAAAAAATTTCCCATTGGCTTACATAATGTAACGGAAAAGCTTGAATGATCCTGTAATTAAACTATACATCTGATTTTCATAAAATTTGAAATGACTCGTCAAAATTTTACAACAACTGTATACTTAAAATTTCAGACCATTCGGTTGGGTAGTTTTTGCTCTGTTATATGCGGACGGACAGACAGACGGACCGAACGACGACTATAGGTGCTACGTATTTATATAATTACGAACGCACCTAAAAATAGCTGCATAATTCAAGAAATCTATTTTTTAATCTCCTTTTACACAAAAAATAAATTTTATTTATACTTTAAACTGTTAACTTGTGTTGAAAGAGATTTTTTGAATGTTTCTGTGTGGTTAACCCATTCGTTAACATAATTTTTTATGAATGTTAGAAGCAGGGGTGATTCCGAGTAAAAAAAAAAAAAAATTCTGAAATTCACAGCAAGTTTTTGAAAGGTCAAGAGGGATCAGAGGGGAGGAGGGAGGAATTCACTCCCGGCACTAACTGTGTGTTTTTTTTCGCGTCCCTTTGACGATATTTGCGGCTTTTCCGTGATCTTTTAACAAAATTTGCCGTTTTTCCGCGATCTTTTGGCGAAATTTGCCGTATTTTCGCGATCTTTTGACAAAATTCCCCATTTTTTCGCGATCTTTTGACGAAATTTGCCATTTTCGCGATCTTTTGACGAACTTTGACGTTTTTTCGCGATCTTTACGTCTTCCACGCGATTCTTTCACGAAATTTGTGTTTTTTCGTAATCCCTCGATGAAATTCGCGTTTTTTCGCGATCCTTTGACAAAATTTGCGTTTTTCCCGCAAACCTTTGACGAAATTTGCGATTTCTCTTCGAACTATTGACGAAATTGATTTTTTTCGGCGACCATTTGTCGAAATTCGCGATATATTTTATGTCCGAATTTTCGGATTTATGACCAATTTTGTTTTAATTTTCGGAAATGACTGCCTTTATTTTTCGGAAAATTCGGAACAGAATCACACCTAGTTAGAAGATTAGCGAGATAGTAAAAGGCAGATTTTGGTAAAATGACTAAAAATAGATTGGCTTTAAAATTCTGAAAAAAAAAGTTAAATATTCATCAAAGTTGGACCATCCCTCCTGAAACCCCGTTTAAGATATATTTAAAAATATTGAATGTAAAAAGGAAAACAAATCTAAAGGGAAACAAATTATTGCATGTATATACTATAAAAATATGTAAAATAAACTTTTAAGGTTATTTTTATTACCAATATTTTTCCTTTATTTGTAATTCAATCCCATATTCTAAAACTATCCCTAAAACTTCTGTACTACATTAGCATAATTATGCAATTTTCTTCTAATATTGCCTATAATTCGTTGTATTTTTCACAACTTCCTTTTTTCATTAACCTTTAACTGCTGTGACAAAAATTGTCGCATAACTACTGCGAGCGATCCGTGAGACCGCTTAATCTAAAGATGAATAAAAGGATACATTAACTCATAAAATAGTATTTCTATACTAAACTTTACGTACAGGACGTTTTTACTCAAAACTCACCTATTCAGAAGTCTAGTGATAGTACTAGTGTTTAAAACAGTGGTTCTCAACCTTTTTTTGGCCGCGCCCCACCTAAGTATCTCTAAAATCAAATACTACACTTTACGTACAAGACTATTTTATTCAAAATTCACCTATTCAGAAGTGTAGTGATAGTACTAAGGGTCTGTCTAAAAGAAACAAAATGTAACCATTGTCTATAGTTAAACTGAAAATTACAAGTTAAACAGTGAAAACTGAAAAAAGAAGCGGTGTCACAGACCGCTAACAGCAGTTAAGGGTTAAGGCTGTTCTGAATTTCACTGCTCAACAAGCACGAAACTTTCTGACACAATGACGGACTCATTTTTAAACGTAAAGGTATAAAATTGACAGGCCCGACATTGGAAGCGATTTGGAATCGAAATGATTTTTCAATTTTTTGATAAATAAACAACTTTTTGAGTTATAAGCGATTTTGATCACGTCACCAGACGTTTTTCTTCATTCTCTGACTGGCTTTTCAAATTTCGTCCGGAAATTCGGTTCAAAACGCCAACTTTGACAGTGTTTTCAGAAAGATCTATTTCGTTTACAAAAAAAATGAAAAACGCATTTCGATTACATAGTTTCTGAATAACAGCACCTGCCAGTTTCATGCGTTTCCGAACAAAAATGAATTAAAACTTATGTCATAAAGTTGCCCCTTTAAATTTGAGAACAGCCTTAAAAAAAATAATAATAATAAGTTTTTTTGTTGTTGGTGGTGGTTCTTATTGCCACGATTGCACATATTATCCACCACCTTCCACTAATAGATTAAAAACTCACCTGTTTGTCTAGCTGTTAGGGCGCTATCTACTAAAACAAAAAAAAAAAAAAAAAAAAAAATAGACAGAAGGGTCCTGGGATCGAGATACAGGCATGGATATTTGTCGTGGGTCGGATTCCACTTTAAACGATGGCCCCGGTCTGTTTACATCTCGTGTGCAAAAGACGATCCGCAATCAATCAACCAACCAACTTAATAAATTAAAATGATACTGGAGCGCGCTCCCCCCCCCCCCCCAAAAAAAAAAAAATCTAATTAACCATGCCACCTTATATATATGAATTAAGAATTCGTTTTTATGTATTTTTTAAAAGAAGAATCTAAATATTCCACTGAATGTGAAAAAAATCGTGTTTGCAATCGCATGCGAGATCAATGCAAGGAGTGATCTTTGCATGCCGATTTTAATGAAACAGGCTTTGCATTGCATGCACACAATAAAACAAATGCTATCAATATTTCATTTTACTGACGTACTTAATTTGTGTGAGATGTGAACTAACTTTAAAATTCATTGATCACTTACTTATCAGGTTTTCAAGTTTGGGTTTATCCAACACAGGACTTAGCTGAATGGATGAAACCGTTTCGAACTTCAGTCTGCCTCTGATAGTGAGAATGCCGCACGGCGCAAGTTCTGATTTTCGTTCGTGTAATTCCGATACTTTAAGAGTGACCATCAGTAGTATTTTGTCCTATACTTTTCATGCTATATTCTTATCATCACAGCTACGCATTTTCTATGAAACCGATTTGCTTAAAATTTTTTTTGGTCATTGAAATAACTTATTTCTTTCAGATGGCATAATTTTGTAAAAGAAAAGTACGACCTCTTTTTTTAAATTAAATTTTAAAATTTCTTCCATTGGTTCCTCAAAAAATTACCAGATGGCACTACGGGTTCTATATATATATTTTAAGGACCACAAATCAACTATTTTTTTAGTTTTTATACATTTTTTTGTAAATTGTTCTCATTATCTCTTTTACAAATTTAACAAGGGACATTTCTTAGATGATATTATATAAAATGTCCCTCAAGAAACCTTTTTGTTTTCTCAAAATACGATTTTATTCATGAAATTTCACTGCAGAATTACATAGTCCTCCAAATTTCTAGCAACCCTAAGATTTCGGTTTTTCGCTCGACTTTTTGTTGGCAGAGAAGTGAATCTACACCGTGTAAGGACCTGACATTGACCTTTGAAAGGGGTGGGGAGTAAAGGTCACCGTTTGTGGATATTTTCTCTTATTTCTATAAAAGGAAATTTGTCTTTGCAGGAACGTTTAATGATTTGCAGTATGTACTGATCATTCGTATAAAGCGCAAAATGTTTTATCCTATAACAAAAATGGTTCATTGTATGCAAATGAACAGATAATAACGTTAATACTAAGAATTTCTGAATAATTTTTGATCTAGTGATTACATCAGAAGTTCGGTATCAGAATTTTTTGAGTTCCATTTCTGTTTTTAAAAAATGCCTTATATAAGGGTGTTCTCAAATCCAAAAGAGCAATTTTCTGACATAAGTTTTAATGTATTTTTGTTCGAAAATGCATGAAACTAGCTAATGTTGTTGTTCAGAAACTATGTAATTGAGCTGTTTTTTTTTCATTTTTTTTTCTTTTTTTTTTTTTTTTTTTTTTTGCAAACGCAATAGATTTAAAAAAAAAATTGTCAAAGTGTGCGTTTTGAATCGAATTTCCTCGCGAAGGAAGAAAAAAGACCCAAGAGAGAGCGAAAAATGTGTTTGTCACGTGATCAAGATCGCAATAATTGATTGATCAAAAACTGGAAAAAACAGTTCAATTGGAAATCGCTTTCATAGCCAGGCTTTCCAATTTTATACCTTTCCGTTAAAAAATGAATTTGTAAATGTGTAAAAACGTTTTGCGCTTGTTGAGCGAGCAGTTAAGAACGGCCTTAAAAAGGACATTTCCAATACCCTCGCTTGCGCATGGAACCAAGGGCGTGGGAACCGGGGGAGCTGGGGGAGCTGTGGGAATATTTTAGACGGGCTCAGCTCCGCCGGGAGAAATTCTCGCACCACATTTGTTTACGATACATTTCTGAATTAAAAATTAAAGTATACTTTTTCTAGGAAATTCACACAATTAACAACAAAGATAAGAAAGAGAGGGGGTGATGAGCACTCTTGTTTGTGCCTTCACCCTTTTTCTCATTGCTTACAACCCTCCCGATTTCCAGAAAAAAAGGGAGTCTTATATAGGTCTACTACAAATTACCTGCACCGATAACATATTTATAAGGAGGAGGCCTTTAAAATTGATTTAGAAGAGATTTGTAAAGAATATGTAAGCAAAACCACAGAAAGCATTTAAATTTTTGGTAAATGGAAGTGGGAGAAGCCTTAAATTTTAATATTGTATTCGGAATCGTACATAAATTAAGTTTCTATGTATCAAGTATATCGATTAAAAATTATTTTAACTGGATTAAAAAGTTGGTGATCTTTTGATATGCTTCTATTTTATACTCCTGTTTTTGAAACGTGCAAAACTATGAAGGAACCCTCCAAAATAAACGAAATGATCCGCGCCACTAGCTTTCCGCCCCGGCTCCCCCTGTTTGTACAAAGTTCCTACGCCACTGCATTGAACTATTATTATTATTTTGAACTAGCTCATCTTACTTGCAAAAATACATAGGCATGCGAGATTTTGTAAGAAAGATGCGAGGAAAAGTGCTCTCAAGACATTTTTTCATTAGATTTTTAAAAATTTAAACCAGTTCTAAAAAAAAAAAAAAAATCCCCTGCTCAACAACGCGAAAATTTGTGACTTATTTTTAAACACAAAATCATGATGGTTGCAGGGACGATTATTGAAGTGATGTGTAATCGGACAATTTTTTCAAATAAATGAGTTATAAGCAATAGTTGCCCCCAGGGCAACAATTTTTCCTTTTCTGCACTGTCGCGTCCCAGAAATTTTGTTCAAAACATCAACTTTGATAGACTTTTCTGAAAAATCTTTTGCCTTTAACGAAAACGAAAAAAAAAAAAAAACAGCTTTCTCAAAAAAGCACCTGCTAATTTGTTAGGTTTGGGAAGAAAAATGAGTTTGTGTCAAAAAGTAGTCAATTTGAATTTGAGTCTTAATTTTTTATATGCGATTATTATTATTATTATTTTTTTTTTTTTTTCGTGTTACATAGCGGTTTTTCCATATTACTAAAAATATTCTGATTTCATTCTTTTAGCCCAATACAGTAAATTTCATTCGGAATTCCTAGAGCGATTTTTTTTCATTCCATGGCGATTTATAACGAGATTCGTAAAAGGAATCAAATTTCAATCTAATATGTCAATATGCTAAATTTTGTCCCCCGCAATTTTTGAATTTTTCGCGTTTTGAGGTGCGTATTTTATTTTATTTGTTTATTTATTATTATTATTATTATTATTATTATTATTTTTTTTTTTTTTTTTTTTTTTTTTTACAATTACATAAAAGGAATCCAATTTCAGTCTTTTAACCCAATATAGTAAATCTTTTTGTAGTTTTTGAATTTTAAATACATATGCAATTTTCCATACTTAAATAATTGTAAAATGTGAATATTATGTGAATATAGCCAACAACAAATTCGAAGAAAGATAGATTCGTAACATGCAGATTATGAAATCAGTGTAATCGAATTTTGTGCTTAATCGACTAGTTCGGCAATTCCAATTCAACAAAAAATTATTAATTGTAATCTAAACGTACTCGTAATCTAGAACTTAATATATAAATTTGAAATCACAAATATATGATATATATATATATTACCGATAAAGGAATTACATCTTCAGTTATAAACGATTATAGTCTCAGGGCGTCAGTTCTCCTTTCCGGCTCTGTCACGTCCGGAAATTTCGTTCAAAACTTTAACTTTGACATCATTTTCTGAAAATTTTTCTGCCTTTACAGAAAAATGGTTTGATAAGACATTAAGTGCACCTGTCAATTTGGTGCATTCATGAACAATAAACGGTCAAGTGCGAGTATTACTCACACTCAGAGGGTTCTATACAATAAATATATAAATTATTAACTGTATTATTAAAAAAAATCACTGCTAAAAGAATAATAAGACTTTGTAAAAACTATACAATGTAGGGTTGGTTATTGCTGTATATACTAGGAAAGTATTAATGGGCATACAATAAAAGTTAAAAAAGATATGAAGCCTAAATAATAACCAATATTGCTATTCTATATAACCTTTTTTAACTCACAGGTTATCAAAGTCTGAGAGCTAATGTGCCCGCCTGTTCTGTCTGTCTGATGTACGTAGCTATGTATATACGTAACGCGATAACTCTTGATAGAAACATCTGATTAGCTTCAATTTTTTTTTCTAGGTTCAATCTGATAAGGCGCTTCCTTGATTAGTTTTGGGGGTTCATTGGTTAAGTATAAAGGTGGGCTTGCCCCCCCTTAATTTAGATAAATGGGTTTTTCATGCAGAATTATTTGATTTGCTCCAAATTTGGTATACCGGTTTGTTATGTTAAGGAGTTGCCTTGGTTAAATTTGGAGATTTATTGTTTAAGTATAAAAGGGGGGAGGGCGGGGGCTTGTCGCCCCTCCTTAATTTAGATAAATGGGTTTTTCATGCAGAATTATTCGATTTGCTTCACATTTGATATACCGGTTTATTCCGATATGGCACTTCCTTCATTAGATTTGGAGGTTCGTTGGTTAAGTATAAAAGGGGGAAAGGGGACAAGTCCCCTCCCCTTAATTTAGATAAATGGATTTTCATGCAGAATTATCCAATTTACTTTATTTTTTTTTTCTCTAATCATTCTGATAAGGACCTTTCCTGATTAGATTTGGAGATTCATTAGTTAAGGATAAAGGGGGGGGCAGTTAGACCCCCCCCTTAATTTAGCGATAAGGTTTTTTCATGCAGAATTATCTGATTTGTTTCAAATTTGGTATACTGGTTTATTATGTTAAGGAGCTTCCCTGATTAGATTTGTAGGTTCATTGGTTAAGTATAACGGGGGGAAACGGGGGCTAATCCCCCTTCATTTATTTTTTGAGGGCATTATTCTTTGAAATAAGAGTATAATATACAATTAGTGTGAATAACCTGTGAGCTCAATGCCATCAGTTTAACTGGGCACTTTTCTTTTTATTTTTTATATCTTAATCTTTTTTTTTTTTTTTTTTTTTTTTTTTTTGGATCTTAATTCGGTACTGACAATAAAAGTAGTGAATATTTGAACTTCATTTGGCATTTCATAAAACTAAATTCAGCGCAGAAATTATCTTTTCTTTTTAAAGTGCAGATAAAACAAAATCCTTGTTCAAAGTTTAAACTTGGCATTGTGCTAAGCGCGTTTCGAAAGGAGGTCGCGAAGTTGCAATGCCGACTTGGTCCGTGCCACCTTTTTCCAGAAGGGTTTTTAATTAACATTTTAAGACACGGGATGCTTATTGAGAGATCCCCTCAATGCGAACTATTCGCGAATGCCATAGTAATTTATGCGATTAATTCAAATTAGTCTGTCTTTAACAATTTGGCGTTTATTGCTTTTATACTGTAACTGGGTATGTATTAAACAAATATATCCTTCAAAGTTGTTATCTAGGCTTTAAAAACCGATGATACACAGAATACGCCATCCCTGATCGTCCGTGTCTTCTTTAGTGTTAATATCTCGGCTAATTACTGATGATTTTTTTCGAAAATCATCATCAATCCTTTTATACTTCTGCTGCGATAGGTACTTCCAGCGCTTCTCAACACCTCTTGCTGAATGCCCGCAAATCAAAATTTTTGTGTAACGGAAAAATCCGCTTTTCTCAAAAACTATGCGATCTATAAGTCACATCGCAGTGTACATCGTAGGGTAATCGCTATATTTTTCCTGCAAGGTTTAAATTAACGTCTACTACCTGTAATTTTTTCATAATTTTAGTTTCAGTAGATTTGGAAATAGATGGGGGGGGGGGATATTTTTGCACTATTCTTTCGACGATATCTCTGAAAATATAATACCTAAAATTAAAAAAAAAAATGTATTTTTGAGTCCAGCTTTACGAAAGCATTCACACGATATAAAAAGAAAATATATATATATATATAAAGTAACTTAATTAGCCCTCTGCATTTTTCCCAAATATATTTGTGAATGTATAATAATCTGTAAATGTGTGGGTTTATAGTCTTTATTACTTCCCCCAATTTGAACTTTCCACGTTCCGTAGTTTACGAGTAAAATGGCTGTGACAGACAAACAGACAGACACAGGAGTAATCTTATAATGGTTCTGTTTTTACTTTTTAAGTACGGAACTTTAAAAATGAATTAAAAAATGTGTCAGAAATTAGCCAGTTTGAATTTGAGAACAGCATTAAGTAAATAAAATATGCATGCTAAAATTTAAATTGGTAAGTCGAAACAGATACATTATGTAAATAAAATGTACACGCGAAAATATAGCATAAATTTTAAATTCTAAATACTTTTTTTCTTTTTAATTAGATTTCATTTACCATGCTTCCATTTTTTTTTTTTTTTCAAAATTTGGTTTGGATTGCTAGGGTTCAACTAAAATGCATGAACGGAAATATTTCCCCTCAGAATTATCCCATAATTTAGCCTTTGGCTAGTTAAATGCATTAGCAATGTAGCTGTAAATTTGTGGCAATAATAATTAACCGTTTCAAGGGCGGTGGCTAGAGGGTCTAGCCACCTAATTTTAATTCCAAAACAGACAAATAGCACCAAGAATATTTTAATAAAACTTTGCTTTTGTAATGACAGTGGAAAATAGCAAGTTTTTACTTTCTAAGAAATTCGTTTGAATATTCTGGTGTCAGTCAATTATTTCATCATTTTACAAACAGAACTCTTCTGCCCCTAAAAGGTTTAAAAGATGCCAATATTGTTGAAATTCCGAATTTAAGTTCTTTAATTTAAAGCGTTACGTAGCAAAACTATATTAAAGCCAAATATTAGATTAAAAATAATTTATTATTAGACATAAATAACACGGGAGTAATGTTGCCTGATAGATATTTATAAATTGGGCTGATATTTTGAACCCGGTCTCGAATGATAATCATCTTACTCCAGGCCCAACGCACACTACTTACATACTTACATTTCCTTAGTTTAGTTCACGCCGTGGGCCGGTAAAAACTGAATCTGAAGTTTGATGAAATTTCGGGCATTAATTCTTGCGATAGCGCTATTGCGTAAATCGTGAAAAATGCAGCATAGCAGCACCACCTGTTGGGCGATTCACACCAAAATGTAAACAGTATCAACTCATGTTAAGGATTAACCGAATCTGAGGTTTGATGGAAATCCGTGCTTTAGTTCTTGAGATAGAACTATTGCGGAAATCTCGAAAAATGCAGCATAGCAGCGCCACCTGCTGAACAATTTACACCAAAAACTAATCAGCATCAATTTATATCATGTACTAACTGAATATAAATTTTTATTAAATTCCGTGCATTAGTTTGAGATAAAGCGGCCACAAGATTTGTGTCGCATACAGACAGACAGACATTTTGTAAAAACATGTTTTTTGGAATGTTTGACCCCTAAAACGCGTAAATCCACCGAAAACCGGAATTCGAAAATTTTCACGAATCCAATACTTTCTTCTTGTAAAGATAGAAAAACAGTGTTGAATTAAGGGGGGGGGGGGGGCAATGGGATGTCCGGAAGATTTGAGATTTTGTGTTTTCAATGTTCAAAAAGTAAAATTCCCCTCCTCCCTGGAATTCTATAATGTCCCCTCCAAGAGCAATAGAAATCCCTCGCGGAGAAAAGTGTCTGAATTCAACACTGTAGAAGAAAGTAAAAAAAAAAAAAAAAAAATCGCGAATCCAATATTCTCCCTGTAAAGATAGATGAAAGTAAAAATTGACCAGAATCCAAAATTGACCGGCCCGATCCATGTAGATAAAGATCAGCCGTGTCCCCTTTCCCCTTTTCTTTCTGTGCTGAGTGAGGTGTTTCACACCTCGGAGGAAAGATAGGGGACCATCTCGGGGAACATATATGAGGCGTCGCCGGTTCACATGGCTTGCCAAAAAATGAAAGTTATCGCGCCCGACCTGTGAAAGTCCGCGCCATCTATTGAGAAAAGGGGTTTTTCGACCTTTGTGATGTAGCCCTTTAATGAATCTTCCTTCGTTTAGTTCTGATTACTTCGGTCTCCTTCTAAAATTCCTTTCATTAACTGCTCTACACTACCATCATGTTTTTCCAAGCCAAAGTTATATTCCACTGAATACTCACGAACAGTATCGTTATAGAGATACAACCTTAAAAATGCATCAACATTACTACAATCTTTATGTATTTCTAGGAGCCACGAAACATTTCCGAAGCAGAAATCAGGACTTTGTAAATAGTCCTCTTCTGGGAATAGGGAAATATCAGCGATTTTCCATTTGACTTCTGTTTCTTCAACAAGTGTCTTTTTTTCAAAATCACACATGACTACTAAAAATGGAAAGCTTCCAAGAATCAAGAACAAGAGATACAAAAATCCTAGAAATAAATAAAATAAATGAAAATTTATAACAAAAGGTTAAAGGCAACCAAAAGTAGCAAAAAATATTTAAAATTTAAATAAGAATAAAAATAAAAATAAAAACAATTAAAAAATTCATTTATATGCATTTTTATGCTGTTTATTTAAAAAAAAGTACGCATAATGTCGTGATTGCAATTCATGTTTTTTCCCAGAAATTTCCGTTACAATATGTTAATTTGGCATGGTCACCGAACTCAATTATGGAAAATTCTCAGACTTTTTTGGAACATTTAGGTAGAAAGCGCAAGCTAGTGAACGTATTTAAAAAATTACAATGTTTGACCATTTGACACACGTGATCATCTACTGTGGGTATCCATAACATCCTCCACATCTGATTCTTCAGTATTGGAATTTCCTTTACCGCTTTTGGTACATATTTTCCCCGTTCCATAGCTTGTACAAGTGTTTTTTACTTTGTTTCTTATTTAAGATAAGGCATATTACATTCGTTATTTTTCATTTATATTTTCTATTTTTTTGTATTTAAAATATTTCGTTGCTGCAGTTTCACGGCCAGTTGGCCTATTTTGGCGTAGCGTGTGTTAGCTCTTAATTAAATTCATTGTTGCTGCAACTCGTACACAATTGCAACCATAAAAAACATTTGGCGTTTAATCGTTTGTGGCCGGCTAATAGGAAAATGACTTAAAATTAATTATAATTAAGTTCTAAAGCTATATTATACTTTTTGATATTGCATATTTTATGTAAAATAAAAAGCGAAATCCCATCTTTTGTTTTATGTGCGTTTTTTGTCACAAGCTTTTAAAGAAATTATGATTAAAAATAAATTATTTAATAAAGTTCGATTTTTTAAAATTTAAATCAGATTTTTTTTAAAAAAATCATTCATTTTTTACTTTTTTCTATCTATAATAGAAAAAAAGTATTATAATCGAAATTTTTATCGACTTCTGGTTTTCGACGGATTTATTCGTTCTATCTAGGCGTCAGAGATCCCCAAAAACATGTTTACACAAAATGTCGGCTTGTCCCTGTGTCCTCATTGTGCCATTGGAAAGTGTATGAAGTTACGCATAGAAACGCAAAAGTTTACGGAGCCCGCTTTAATTACCTTTTCCTCCCCAAAGGTCAAGAGGGGTGGGGTGTGAAAGTTGAAGGGACAGATATGGCGCATTCGCGTCTTGCTGCCTTTTTTTATTTGGCGGTCAGCGAACGGATCGCCAAAGCACTGAACTTTTCAATAGGCCGTAAAAGCAGAATTAGGACAATTTTTTAAACGGGCAGGGCCGACATAAAAATTTAAATGAAATCGATAAAATATGCAGGGCCCGACTAAGAGTATAGAGGGCCCCGGGGTAAGCATCATTCTGGTGGTGGTGGTGGTGGTGGTGTGTGTGTGTGTGTGGGAAGGGGCTTCTATCTATCTATAGAATTTTCTTGTGAATAATGTGGTAGTGGCTAGTACTAAACTTCATACATATATGTATGCATAAATTTTGTACCCGGTACTGCTCACATCTACATACAGGGTAACACAAAAAGATGGTCACAACTTTAAGGATGTTCTCAACTGCTCTGCTCAACAAGCGCAAAACGTTTTGACACATTTACAGATTCGTTTTTTAACGGAAAGATATAAAATTGGAAGACCTGACTATGGAAGCGATTTAGAATCGAACTGTGTTTTGATTTCTTGATAAATAAATTACCTATTGAATTATAAGCGATTTTGATCACGTGACAAACACGCTTTTCACCCTTTCTTAAGTCATTATTCTTCTTTCGCGCGGAAATTCAGTTCAAACGCCCACTTTGACACTATTTTCTGAAAGATCTATTGCGTTTGCAAAAAAACAGCCTATTACATAGTTTCTGAGCAACAACATCTGCTCGATTCATGCATTTCCGAACAAAAATAAGTTAAAACTTATGTCATAAAGTTGTCCTTTTGGATTTGAGAACAGCCTTAAGAAAAATACTAGTAGGATAATAGTAGACACTAGTTGGATGTGCCAATCCCAAAACTTTTTTCTATCTTGTACATAATATTTCAAAAATTAGTTGCACATGTTAATACTTCAATATTATTAGTTCAATACTATCCAACTTTGATTTTCATCTTAAATTTCTGCTTCAGTCAATTAAACGGAATAAAAACGAGTTAATCAGTATCATAATATTTGTTAAAATTAATAGTTTTTCTTATTCTGTTGTTATCAGATGTTTGCGAATAGCCGGCTTAGCAAAAAGCGAGTTTCTGCCTCTGCACGCGCCGCCGATGGACAACAGAACTACGAAAAATCAAGAAAAGCATACAAAAATCGCTATCACTGAGCCCTTTACAGCGAAATATTTCCAAATTCAAGGAGGACCTGTTGGCCAAAGCAAAAAACATGCACGAAAAGATTTGGTTCAATTGTATGCATAATTTTATACACTTTTCGATGGTACAATAGGCACAAACATCGCTATTACAACGCCACCCTTCCGGCAGATTTTTTCAAATTCAGGGAAGACTTGTTTGCCACAGCCAGAAACGTACACAAAAAATTTGGTTCAATTCTATGCATACCTTCATCCAATTTTCGATGGTACAATAATGAAAATGGTACAGACATCGCAATTATAGCGCCCCCTTTCGGCGGAGTTTTTCCAAATTTAGGGAGGGCCTTCATGCCATGACCAAAAACAAACACAAAATATTTGACTCAATTCTATGTATAACTTCATACACTTTTCGATGGTACAATATTCAAAATCGCACAAAAATCACAAAAAAAACGCCCCTTAGCGGCGATTTTTTTCCAAATTCAGGGAGGACCTGCTTGTTATAGTCAAAAACTTAAAATAAAAATTTGGATCAATTCTATGCATAACTTCATACACTTTTGGATGGTGCAATATTAAAAATCACACAAAAATCGCTGTTACAGCGTCCCCTACCGACGAATTTTTTCCAAATTCAGGAAGGACCTACTTGCCATAACTAAAAACTTAAAATAAAAATTTGGTTCAAATCTATGCATAACTTCATACACTTTTGGATGGTACAATATTAAAAAATCTCACAAAAATCGCTATTACAGCGCCCCCTACCGGCGAATTTTTTCCAAATTCAGAGAGGATCTGCTTGCCATAGCCAAAATCTTAAAATAAAAATTTGGTTCAATTCTGTGCATAACTTCATACACTTTTTGATGGTACAATGGCGACAGACACACGGACAGTCAGACATTTTCTATAAACATGTTTTTTGAGATCTCTGACCCCTAAAACGTGTAAATCAGTCGAAAAAAAATTCGATTACAATACTTTCTTTTATTGAAGATAGAAGAAAGTAAAAATGATAAATTGGTTGACACGAGAATTTCTTTGCAAACTTTTACTTTGTATGTTATAAGATGTCTAAAAGAGAATTGGTCATCATTAATGGTTTTAACCAGATTTGTATAAAACCAAAAACTTTCTGCGCACAAAAATATTGGTTCAAAAACTTTCTGCAAATTAATTTAACGTTTAGTAAAATAACGTGTTATATTATTTTGACGATATGAATTAAAAGCAGTAGTTTAAAAATAATTACCATTTAATTTAAAAATTAATTAATATTAATTAAAGAATAATTATTTTGGTTAAAAAATAATAAAGCTAAAAGTCCATGATAAGAAAAGGAAGTCTTATCAATTATTATGCCAATGCATTTAGAAACAGCCCAATCCTTAATATTGTGACCTCTTCGCACAAAAGGACAGTCACTCTGCTCACAGAAATATTGTGGCATTGCTTCTGAAACAATTGACTCACATTTTGTAGGGAGAGTTTCATTCATAGGTATCATCCTTAAAGAGACCGATTATTTTTTACCGCGGCCCTTCGACGAAATTCCCGTTTTTTTTCGCGATCCTTTGACGAAATTACGTTTTTTTCGCGATCCTTTGACGAAATTACGTTTTTTTCGCGTTCCTTTGACGAAATTTGCGTGTTTTCAAGATCATTTCACGAAATTCACGTTTTTCCCGCGATTCTTTTATGAAACTGACCTTTTTTTCTCTATCCTTTGACAAAATTCGGGCTTTTCCGCTATACTTTTACGAAATTAGTTTTATTTCCTGCTCTCCTTTGAGGAATTTTGCGTTTTTTCTGCGATTCTTTGACGAAATTCCTTTTTTTTTTCTTACACGATCTTTTGACAAAATTCGCGTTTTTTCCGCGATTCTTTTATGAAAGTGGCGTTTTTTTTCTCTATCCTTTGACAAAATTCGCGTTTTTTCCGCCATTCTTTTATGAAATTCGCGTTTTTTTCTGTATCCTTTGACAAAATTCGGGCTTTTTCCGCTATGCTTTTACGAAATTAGTTTTTTTCCTGCGCTCCTTTGACGAAATTTGCGTTTTTTCTGCGATTCTGTGACAAAATTCATTTTTTCTCACGATCCTTTGACGAAATAGTTTTTTTTTTTCTTTTTCGGCGACCATTTGTTGAAATTCGCAATATTTTCTAGTGATATTATTTTTGTTTGAATTTTCGAATAGATGGCCGATTTTATAAAATTTTCGGAATCGAATGCCTTAAATTTTCGGAAAATTCGGAGCATAATCACCACTTGCAAATAATAAATAAATCGTACATAAAATTGGGGGATTTTTAATTTTTCGGTAAAAAAAAAAAAAGTTACAAGAACAAAAAATTAAGGGTTTTTTTCTTGAACTTTTTCCGCAGAGTTCCGAATTTTGCGGAAAACTTTCCGCGCACGGCGTGCGCGCATGCGTCTATATTAGACAACTCTGGTTTTAACATGCCACATTACGAGGAAAACGTTAAGGGCCGAAAAATCCAAAAGGGCAACTTTCTGACATAAGTTTTAATTTATTTTTGTTCGAAAATGCATGAAACTAGCTGGTGTTGTTGTTCAGAAACTATGTAATCTAGCTGTTTTTTTTTTCTTGTTTTTTTTTTTTTTTTTTTTTTTTTTAGGGGGGGGGGGGGGGGGAACGCAATACATTTTTTAGAAAATAGTGTTAAAGTGGCCGTTTTGAACCGAATTTCCGCGCGAAAGGAGAAAAAACGCTCGAGCGGGCGAAAACGTGTTTGTCACGTGATCAAAATCGCTTATAACTCAATAGGTGATTTATTGATCAAAAAATGGAAAACACAGTTCAATTCCAAATCGCTTTCATGGTCAGGCTTTGCAATTTTATATCTTTCCGTTAAAAAATGAATTTTTAAATGCGTCAAAACATTTTGCGCTTGTTGAGCAGAGCAGTTAAGAACATGTCTTAATGAAGAATTTCTTTTGAAAACAATGGCATACTAATAAATTTTAATCATTAGTTTTCTAATGACATAGTTTGTTTTTTGCATGGGTGTGTGTGTGTGGGGGGGGGGGGGTACTGGAAGCAGAAGGAGGGAGGAAGGGGGACCATACTCCCTTCCTAAATGTTTGAAATATATGAATTTTGGTCACTTTTGTCTAATTTATATCATTTGACATCTTTTAATGAAAATCCTGATTACTCTTATGAGGCCCGGGCGGCGGCCCCGCATGCCCCTGCATAAGTCGGAAAATATGAAACTGAACATATGAATATACTGACAATACTGAAAATATGAAACTTTTGTCATGAATATGACTTTCGAGAGAATAAGCCTGTTCTAAATCTAAAGGGGCAACTTTATGACACAAGTTTTAATTCACTTTTGTTCAGAAAGATATGAAAACACGCATGTAGAATATAATTAATATAACTTTTATTATAATGTTTTTATTTCATTAAAACTTTACAAATAATAATTATTAAATACAATATGTAATTATTTGGCACTGGATGTAACTGAAATTTTAAGTGAAATTTTCCTGTTAACTTTTACATAATATTTTATAAATATAGATTTATGTTTCTTTATTGTACAAAAAATGAAAATAAAGTTCTTTTTATGCAATATAATATATTCGTTTATCATACATTGTATATATAAGTGAAGTTAGCTTTTATTATTTAAATGTTAATAATGCATCGTAATTTAAATAATATTTAAAGCAGTAGTCCATTACTTTATGTTTCTAAATTACTATTCTCATTAAATTATTAATGCTCATTGCTTATATAACATAATATTTTGAAATTAAATTAATTTTTAATTATATAAAAGTTACTCGCGTATTCTCTGATATTGGAACTTTCTATACCTCCTTCATCCTCCCTTTTTGTTTATTTGCTTCCTTAATTCCTTTATGTTTATTATTTCTGACTTACTAATCTGAAATTAATTTAAAGAGAATTTAAATGAAGGTGAATGTCTTATATGATGAAAAACAATTCAGAGCAATTTTGTTAAAATAAGTATTAATTTAATTTCTGAATATTTTTTATGAACAAAAGCTTTCATGATTCAGCCATGAATCATTTTTATCATTTCATTTAGGAAAAAGAAGTATTACATATACCTAGAATAAGGCCTTATAGTGTAAAGCCCAGTACATAGAGTAAAGCTGCCTTTTCATGACAAACATATCTCAAAAATTAATTTTAAACATCCATTTTCTTAGAATTTTCGAAGATTACTTGCAACCTCAATAAAATTATTACCATAAATAGTTTACAAGTTTTTTAAAACTGCAATATTTTATTTCGGTAATGGTTGTTACTTTTTATCTGATGAAAGAAATAAAAATTATGCTCCGTCTGCATTTCAAAAATCTAAAAAAAGGCCCTTATAAAAAATATCCGTGTATATCTAATAAAATGAATAAATTTATATAAACTGAAATACTACACAATCAATAACATGGCAAAAACAGACATGATAGAGTATATGTAAAATTTATTACCACCTTTTTCCAGTCCCCTCCCCACCACCCACCCACACACATATTTTTTTAATTAATCAATATTTTTGTAATAGCATAAAACATGCCAGCAGGTTAAAAAAAAAAAGGGAGGCACCTGCTTTAAATTCTAATTTCTACTAAATAAACATCCCTAATGTCAAACACAAATTAAAAGTATAAAAGTCCTCTCCTGAAGCCCTAACTTTTCAATGGTTCCCATAACTGTTTTATTGAAGCGCATAAGATTTTATTTGCCTCCTTAATGTAAATCATATTTTTTTAATATTTCAAAACAAAAGTGTTCAAGGACAAATTCAGGAGGTAGCCTTGGTTCGTGTGTGTGTGTGTGTGTGTGTGTGTATGTATGTGTGTGGGGGGGGGGGGAGGGGGGTAACCCCTCTGGAAGATTTTTAATTTAACGCTTATTAATATTGTTTAAGTGAAAATACTTCCCGGAGCTTTAAAAATTCTTCCTCCAGAAAAATGCATGATTTCAACATTGAAATAAAATAAAAAAAATATTGAAATTTCAAAATTATTTATCATACTTACTTTTTACTTATTCTCGTATTTAATGTGGAAAAAATGGATCCATATAACATACTGTACGTTATGTTATATGGAATTAATTGAAATGAGTTAAATGGAATTTTCAAAAACAGAATTGCTAAAAAAATTACTAAAGTTTATAAATTATTTAACACATTCAGTTAATACGCACCTCCCCATTAATGTGTTTTATATATAATTCTCTTATCAATTATATATAAGACAGTTATATATGTTATAAAAATCAGACTGAAATTTTTTCTCAAAAACAAAAGTGATAAAAAAAAGGGTTTCGTTTTCTAAACTACTTAAGTCTCTTTTTTACTCTCTTATCAATCGTGTATATATATATATATTATAAATTTGAGATATATTAAATTTTGAAAACAGAAAACTCTAGTATTCAGTTTTAATAACATGCTAATCAATAAGTACTTTACTTGTTGCTTACAATTCTAAATCCAGAACTCCAAGTAAGATTACTACATCTAACATTTTTTAACTACAGATTATCTTAAATAAAGTTTCTTTGGAACTTGTTCTTTCTCAGTTTATTTCTACGTTATTAGAGATGAACTATTTATCAGGAGGCAGAAAGACTTAGTCAAACGAGCGATAAACTCATGCGCTACATCTTCTCACACAGATGTATCCCATCGGGGTTCCGAGTTGGAGAAAACTTAAGAATGGGGTTCTATTGTTAGAGATGAGCCGGGCGGTGTGTAGCTAAACCCATAGAACTGAACCAAATTTTAAGTACTATATCACTATATGTTTTTGGCTATGGCCAGCAGGTCCCACTTTAATTTGGGAATATTCCGCCAAAATAAGGGGCGCTATAATAACAATTTTTGTACCATTTTATTTATTGTACCATCGAAAACTGTATGAAGTTATGTACATAATTGAAAAAAAAAAATTATATATGTTTTTGGCTATGGCCATCAGATCCCACTTGAATTTTGGGAATATACCGCCGGAAAACGGGTGCTGTAATAGCAATTTTTGTGTCATATTCATTATTATACCATCCAAAACTGTATGAAGTTATGCTTAGAATTGAACAAAAATTCATATTTATATGTTTTTTGACTATGGGGGCCAGGCCCCAGTTGAAAATGAAGATATTCCCCCGGAAAGGGCGCTGTGATATCGGAAAATGGGGATATTTCCTCGGAAGGAGGCGCTGTGATAGCGATTTCCTCGATTTTTTGTAGTTCTGTTGTCTATCGGCTGCTCGTGCAAGCGACGGACACTTCGCATCCAGCCAATTCGGTGATTCGCAAGCAACTGATTTACAACAGAATTACTATATTATTGTTTTCATTAAATATTATGATCGTGATTAACTCGTTTTTACTCATAATGATACTAAAAATATGAAGCAGACTAATAAAATGAAGCAGAAATTTATGTTGAAAATCAAAGTTGGTGTAGTATTGAAATTGAAGTATTAACATGTGTAACAACTTTTTCAAGGCTATTCTTAACTGCTCTGCTCAACAAGCGCAAAACGTTTTTACATATTTACATATAAGGCAAACATTTTTAAATTAATTAAAATATGAATTTTTTGAAGTCATAAGTACATCTCCAATATTAATTTTTTTCTCCTTTTTTAGGCTTTAAAGTCAATAATGATTCCATTGCAGTATTTCAGCCAATACATCCCAAATCGTCTTATAAGTAATTATTTCACAGGAAAAGCCCTACCCGTACGATCGTGCGGCTGTGGCTTTCTTAGAAAAAGCCCAACCCGCACGTTCGTGCGGGTACTCTCCACGCTCCAGGGGGTGACGAAAAATTTTTTAATTATTTTTTTAAGTGTCATTAGGGTCAGTATAGAGTTAATAACCAGAAGAAAGTAATATTTAAATGTGAAAATGTTCCGGGTCTTAAAGGGTTATATAAATTTAATAAAGTAATTGTGAATAATAATAACAAGAATAAAAAAGAAAAGTGCCCAGCTAAACTGATGGCATTGAGCTCACAGGCTATTCACACTAATTGTATATTATACACTTATTTTAAAGAATAATGCCCCTCAAAAAAATAAGTGAAGGGGAATTAGCCCCCGTTTCCCCCTTTATACTTAACCAGTGAACCTCCAAATCTCATCAGGGAAGCCCCTTATAATAAACCGATATACCAAATTTGGAGCAAATCGAATAATCCTGCAAAAAAAAAAAATCTAAATTAAGGGGGTGGGCTAGCCCCCCTTTATCTTTAACCAATGAATCGCCAAAACGAATCAGGGAAGCTCCTTAACATAATTAACCGGTATACCAAATTTGGAGCAAAGCCAATAATTCTGCAACCCGTTTATATAAATTAAGGGGGGTGGCCTAGCCCCCCTTCCCCCTTTATCTTTAACCAATAAACCCCCAAAAATTATCAAGGACGTTCCTTAACATAATAAACCGGTATACCAACTTCGGAGCAAATCGAATCATTCTGCATGAAAAACCCATTTATCTGAATTAAAAGGGGTGGACTAACCCCGTTTTTCCCCCTTTATCCTTAACCAATGAACTCCCAAAACTAATCAGGGAAGTTCCTTAACATAATAAACCGGTATACCAAATTCGGAGCAAATCGAAAAATTCTGCATGAAATACCCATTTATCTGAATTAAGGGGGTGGACTAACCCCCCTTTACCCCCTTTATACTTAACAAGTGAACCTCCAAATCTAATCAGGGAAGCTCCTTATCATAATAAACCGGTATACTAAATTTGGAGCAAATCGAATAATCTTGCAAAAAAAAAAAAAACATTTATCTAAATTAAGGGGGTGGACTAGCCCCCCTTTATCCTTAACCAATGAATCGCCAAAACGAATCAGGGAAGGTCCTTAACATAATAAACCGGTATACCAACTTCGGAGCAAATCGAAACATTCTGCATTAAAAACCCATTTATCTAAATTAAGAGGGGCGGGCTAACCTCCCTTTTCCCCCTTTACCCTTAACCAATGAACCCCCAAAACTAATCAGGGAAGTTCCTTAACATAATAAACCGGTATACCAAATTCGGAGCAAATCGAATCATTCTGCATGAAAAACACATTTATCTCAATTAAGAGGGGCGGGCTAACCTCCCTTTTCAACACTTTACCCTTAACCAATGATCTCCCAAAACTGATCAGGGAAGTTCCTTAACATAATAAACCGGTATACCAAATTCGGAGCAAATCGAATCATTCTGCATGAAAAACACATTTATCTCAATTAAGAGGGGCGGGCTAACCTCCCTTTTCAACCCTTTACCCTTAACCAATGATCTCCCAAAACTGATCAGGGAAGTTCCTTAACATAATAAACCGGTATACCAAATTCGGAGCAAATCGAATCATTCTGCATGAAAAACACATTTATCTGAATTAAGATGGGTGGACTAACCCCGTTTTCCCCCCCTTTATCCTTATGCAATGATCTCCCAAAACTGATCAGGGAAGTTCCTTAACATAATAAACCGGTATACCAAATTCGGAGCAAATCGAATCATTCTGCATGAAAATCCCATTTATCTGAATTAAGGGGGGGGGGGGTGGACTAACCCCGTTTTTCCACCTTTATCCTTAACCAATGAACTCCCAAAACTAATCAAGGAAGTTCCTTAACATAATAAACCGGTATACCAAATTCGGAGCAAATCGAATGATTCTGCATGAAAAACCCATTTATCTGAATTAAGGGGGTGGACTAACCCCCCTTTTCCCCCTTTATCCTTAACCAATGAACTCCCAAAACTAATCAGGGAAGTTCCTTAACATAATAAACCGGTATACCAAATTCGGAGCAAATCGAAAAATTCTGCATGAAATACCCATTTATCTGAATTAAGGGGGTGGACTAACCCCCCTTTACCCCCTTTATACTTAACAAGTGAACCTCCAAATCTAATCAGGGAAGCTCCTTATCATAATAAACCGGTATACTAAATTTGGAGCAAATCGAATAATCTTGCAAAAAAAAACATTTATCTAAATTAAGGGGGTGGACTAGCCCCCCTTTATCCTTAACCAATGAATCGCCAAAACGAATCAGGGAAGGTCCTTAACATAATAAACCGGTATACCAACTTCGGAGCAAATCGAAACATTCTGCATTAAAAACCCATTTATCTAAATTAAGAGGGGCGGGCTAACCTCCCTTTTCCCCCTTTACCCTTAACCAATGAACCCCCAAAACTAATCAGGGAAGTTCCTTAACATAATAAACCGGTATACCAAATTCGGAGCAAATCGAATCATTCTGCATGAAAAACACATTTATCTCAATTAAGAGGGGCGGGCTAACCTCCCTTTTCAACACTTTACCCTTAACCAATGATCTCCCAAAACTGATCAGGGAAGTTCCTTAACATAATAAACCGGTATACCAAATTCGGAGCAAATCGAATCATTCTGCATGAAAAACACATTTATCTCAATTAAGAGGGGCGGGCTAACCTCCCTTTTCAACCCTTTACCCTTAACCAATGATCTCCCAAAACTGATCAGGGAAGTTCCTTAACATAATAAACCGGTATACCAAATTCGGAGCAAATCGAATCATTCTGCATGAAAATCCCATTTATCTGAATTAAGGGGGGGTGGACTAACCCCGTTTTTCCACCTTTATCCTTAACCAATGAACTCCCAAAACTAATCAAGGAAGTTCCTTAACATAATAAACCGGTATACCAAATTCGGAGCAAATCGAATGATTCTGCATGAAAAACCCATTTATCTGAATTAAGGGGGTGGACTAACCCCCCTTTTCCCCCTTTATCCTTAACCAATGAACCCCCAAAATTAATCAGGGATGTTCCTTAACATAATAAACCGGTATACCAAATTCGGAGCAAATCGAATGATTCTGCATGAAAAACCCATTTTTCTGAATTAAGGGGGGGGGGACTAACCCCGTTTTTCCCCCTTTATCCTTAACCAATGAACTCCCAAAACTAATCAGGGAAGCGCCTTATCACAATGAACCTAGGAAAAAATTTTGAAGCAAATCGGATGTTTCTATCAAGAGTTATCGCGTTACGTACATACGTACGTACGTACGTACGTACATACATACATACATACATACATACATACAGAACGGGCGGGCACATTAGCTCTCAGGCTTTGATAGCCTGTGAGCTAACAACAAGGAAAAATTAATCTAGAAATGTATTGTATGCTACACTTACACTATAAATTGGAGAAAAATCGCAAATGATAGGTTTTTGAAAGAATAAACTGGTAAAAACAACGGTTTTTACCACTGTCATGTCAAAAACCCAACCCTGTTTCTACCACTTCAAGGTATTTAAAGTTCTAGAGAACTTTTTTTTTATAAATCAAACAAAGTTCCATTAAAAAGAGGAGAGCGCACAATGAATTTTAGTAAAATTTTTAATAAGGGGGTGTTTCCATACTTTTCTTAAGCAAAGTTATAAGCTTGATCTTTTTCATTTATTGTTGAGCATTCCCCTTCAGAATAAAGAACCAACAGGAAACAAAAAAAAAAAATCACTTTTGTAAAACCCCGCAAAAAAAAAAACCCTAGTCCAAAAATTATCTGTGGTTTTACAAGCTGGCTGCCTTTCAAGGTTCTCGCTTATCGCAATCTTTGAATTTGAAATTATTTGAAAGGAAATAAATAAATTTAAATAAATCGATTTTTAATGGACAATTCAACTTCCAGATGGAATTTTTCTTTCTTATAGCAATAATATATAATGTATTAGATTTCATGCGAAAAAATAGGTGAGAAATACTGCCAATAAAGCAGTAACTTAAAAACACAGCAATTTAATAAAATAGTTAAAATAAAAATTGGACACATATTAGAATGTTTGTTTGACTTTACATTATTTCTATGTTCTATTTTTTTCTTTTTTGTTACGTTTTTATCCACAGAAAAGAAACAGGTACTTGTGTATTATCCGGGACAAGTCAGATATACAATTGCACAGACCATAGCGCAAATTATACGAATTAATAGTAGTAATCCTTATTTTTTGACAACTACAGTAGAACCTCGATTATCCAAAGTAATTGGGACCGATCGTGTTTCGGAAAATCGAAATTTTCGGATAATCGAGAATGCTTCAATTTTAAGATTAAGGAGAAAGATATGCAATATTTCTTATTATGGTAACAAGTGCTTAATAAAAATAAAGCAATAGCAAATTAGAAACAAGAATAAATTACCTTCAAGTAAAGTACCTTTTACATATATCACAAGGGTTTGAAAAAATGTTTTGTTTGGCGTAGTTTCGATTGCCTTTGCTTTGGAGCTCTATCACGGAGTTTTTTAATATTATTAGTTCGCCAGAATCACAGTCTTTCTGCTGCTCCAGCCATGCCAAACCTTTTGCAAAAAATTCAAAAGCTTCAGAATTTCAAATTTGTTAGTTTTCTTCGTTCCACACCGCAGCTTACGGGAGCTCAAGTTAAATTCAAAGGAACTCTAAGAAAGGGGATCGAAAATACACTGGTGTCCAAAATTAAGGACCAGTCAGAAAATGCTAATTTTTAGGTAAGCGAATACTCAAAAGGAAATAATATAATTCAAATAATTATTATCACTACAGCACAGCTAGCCCATATAGCATCTCATTCATGTCACACATGGTCACAAGTGTCACAGTCACTACGGTGAAACAAAAAATAGAAAATTCCACACGTCTCATTAGGAGTCTCAAATGATCACTATATGTGACTCCACTGAGACGTCAGTGTGACTGCTGCTTTGTGACGAGTCACCAGGTGACTTCACAATGTAGTTACATTGTGACTCTGGTGTGACTGTCATTTTTAGACTCAATTTCAAAGTCACCATGAACGTTGTATTATGATAAGTCACGAAATAATATCACATTATAGTCATATGGTGACTTTTCACAAAAGAGTACAATGGTGACTTCACAGTAGTCTCTCTGTCACCTGAAAGTCATCATGTGACTTTAATATGACATTATTTGGTAACTTATCACAATGCAGCGTTCATAATGACTTCGAAATTGAGTCTATAGATGACAGTCACATGAGAGTCCCAATCTAACTACATTGCAAAATCACTTGGTAACTCGTCACAAAGCAGCAGTCACATTGACGTCTCAGTGGAGTCACATATAGTGATTATTAGAGGCTCATAGCGAGATGTATGGAATTTCCTATTTTTTGCTTCACCGTAGTGACTGTGACACTTGTGACCATGTAAGTAAGTAAGCACTCGCGTACTTGAAAATTAGCATTTTGTGATTGGTCCTTAATTTTGGACACCAGTGTATTTATATGTACTCGTAGTTTGGAAAGAACCGCTTTCACACAAGGAATATGATAGTTAAAAAAAAAAGCTTTCAAAATGGATTTTGCCCACAAGGAATGAGATACTAATAATAATAATAATAAAAAGAAGAAAAGTCTTAAGAATGAATTCCGGTTAACCGATAGTTTCGGTTGCATATATAGCGTAGTATACCTAGTACGAGCTATAATGTAATGTTTAATTATTATAGTGTATTTTTTAATTGTAATTTACAGTTTTTTGTTATTTATTTATTATAGTTCATATATTATATTTTATTTATGAATATATTTTTTATTATTTACCATTTATAACAATGTTAAGTATTTCATAATGTTAAAATTTGAACGTGATTGGCAATTGGCACCATTCATCATTGGCAATCACATAGCTGCCAATCTCCCGATTTGAATAGCAGTAAATTCTTACAAAAATGTTCTCTTTATTTAATTATAGAAATTATGCGATTGTATAAAATAAGTATTTCTGCATAAAATAATATTGATATGAAAAAAATCGGGAGGTTGGCAACT
Source organism: Maratus speciosus (assembly GCA_963932465.1). Classification (NCBI taxonomy): domain Eukaryota; kingdom Metazoa; phylum Arthropoda; class Arachnida; order Araneae; family Salticidae; genus Maratus; species Maratus speciosus. The sequence goes on along the minus strand of CAWVRF010001517.1, from coordinate 551,551 downwards.
ATGCAATCATATCAAAATTATGTGTGTGTTCTGAAAATTTTAGAGTTTTGTACAATTTCAGTATAAAGACAAGCCCTAAGCTCTGTGTGAGTGTAAAATGAAAGAATACACAATTTCCTGTCAAATGACTATTTTAGTTGTTATCTGGGAAAATTTGGTGATTAAAATGCTTGGGTGTCCATTTTTTCTTTTCGCCGACTGCTCCTTAAAACCATTAAATAATCAAGGTACTTATTTATGAAATTGGTCATCATATGAAATTAGACAGCACTCAACTCAAGATATACATATCTTATAGTTATTTTCAGAGAAAATAACTATATTCCGGGAAAGAAAAATCTTGTGAGAAGGACTAGAGAATATGACCCCTATATTGGAGTAACCTACGTAGTACTAATACATTCATTAGTTGAACTGGTATTGCGCATATTAAATGCACCTGTTACACAAATTTAATTAAAATTATGTTTTTAATAAAATTGCTTAGAATAAAAACGTTAATTATATATATATATCCTTCATTATAATTAAAAACAGACATTTAAATGTAAGATGTTGAGTTTCCTTAAAATTTAAGAATTGTAAGAAGCCAAAAGTTAAAAACTTTTCTTTCTTTTTCAGTAATCCATCATAACTAACAGCAATAAAAGTTTTTCTTTCTTTCACGTATATACATAATCGAAGAATAAATACCCAGGTAAATACCCAAAATGGTTATTTACCCGGGTGTATATCCTGAGTATTTATCCTTAAAAATAAATATTTGGGTATTTTGCAATCACTGGGTCGTTCCATTGAAAATTTCAGAGTTTGATACAATTTCAGTGTGAAGACGACACGCTAAGGCTAATGTCAGACGAACGTCTTTTTGCACGCTTTTTTCCCTACACAATGCTGGCGGCATTATGTAGGGAAAAAAGCGTGCAAAAAGACGTTCGTGTGACATTAGCCTAAGCTTATTTGTTTTTAGCATAAATTTAAAAAAAAAGACAAATTTTCATGCCGAATGCCTATCTATGGTTTTGCTCTGTAACAATTAGGACCTAAAAATGTATGGAGTGTCCTAATTGCTTTTTTTCGAGTGTAAATCCCAGTAGCAGTATTTTCGATGTCGATCTGCAGCAATTCAAAATTTATCTGCGACCCACCAATGCTGAACCAAGCTACTATCATAAATACTTATAGTAACCGATAAAATAGGCAAAAATTGTAATTTGAAAAAAAAAAAAAAAAAAAAAAAAAAAAAAAAAAAAAAAGTAATAAAAAACACTAACTCTTAAAACAAAGTACATTTTTTAAGCCCAGTATTTATTTTGAAGATGATTGATTAATCTGCAAGGTCTAAAATAATCTGCAGCGCTGCTACCGTGCTGCACAGTTTCTGCTACGGGGCTGTACAGTACATGTGGGTGTACATCAATTGCGCCTACGGTAGGAGGAGATCATAAATTGCGCCTACAGCTTCGGCCCTTTCTGTATGAACTGCGCTCGGAGGGGTGAGATAAGCAATTCATCATTGTATTGAGGGTTGCCTTAAAGAGTTTTTTATCCAAAAAGGCTTCTGGATTCAAATCGAGACATTGTAAGTATTGGCGACAATAATCCCTATACTTAAGCGCGTGCTCTGCACTCATCTAGCATTGCATTACATCTTATAAGATATTCAACGTAATAAATACAAATAAAATATTAAAATGAACTGTAATTTTTCAAGTTGAAGATACTTACTAATATTTACTACGAAAGAACGGGGACTTTCGATTTAACTGGGCCCGGTGCAAACTGCCGCCCTAAATTTTGTTAGCTCTTTCAAGGTATTCCAAGGAATATCTAATGCTAATTAAATTTAAAAAAAAAAAAAAAAAAAAAAACATTGTTAAGAAAATTTTTGACTTGTAACATTTGGATAAAGAGCGTTTTTCCGTTTTTAATGACAAAAAATGCTGAAAATTCAAGTTATCATAACTCAGTAAGTTTTATTTGTACAAAAATGAAACTTTTATTGTTTTACTTATTAGTACACGTTTTATTAGTAAAGTTTTATTAAATATATAGTATTTAAATTCCGTAAAAAAATTAAATTTCTGTAACTTTTAAAAATAACACATTTTTCATATAAACGGATTTAATAGGATGAAGAACAACTTTAAAACATGTTTGCTATTGAAACTATATTTCTAAAGCTAATGGTTTATGAAATTAGTGATTGGGCAACAATTGGAGATGACACTCTTATACACTATTTGTCACGATTTTTAATATTTTATAATCGAAAGTTCATTGATTTTCACATATTTTTTCCCCTCAAAAATACCAAATCTGTCAGTAGCCTGTTTAAATTAACAAGATTATTACTATAAGTTGTAGTATTACTATTATTAGTAGAATTATTTTTTAAATGAAGCAGAATGGAGAAGGTCCTAAATTTAGGATTATTTTAAAAATCATTAATATGCTAAATTTATCTATCACAACATAATTTTCATCTATTCATGCATTTATATTCTCTTTCAGATACCAAATAACTAATCTATTAGTTCTACTTAAAAATTTGGCCTTTAAAGTCAGCAAAAATTTAAATTAACATTTTGAGGATCAAAATCATAATGTCAAATATAATCTATTATTTAAAATGTATTTCTTTTTTTTTTTTTTTATAGGAAGTCATCTATTATTATAAAGGATGTTTTATCTTACATAAAGAAAACCTTAAAACTGTATTTGGAGAAGATGCGATTTAATACGAAAGTAGAAAATCATATCATAATCTTATGTGGATGAAAGTAATTTTTTTTAAAGATTTAAGACTGTTCTTAGCTGCTCTGCTCAACAAGCGCAAAACGTTTTGACACATTTACAAATTTATTTTTTAACGGAAAGATATAAAATTGGAAAGCCTGGCCATGAAAGCGATTTGGAATTGAACTGTGTTTCCAATTTTTGGATAAATAAATTACCTATTGAGTTATAAGAGTTTTTGATCACGTGACAAATGCGTTTTTCGCCCGCTCTCGAGTGCTTCTTCTCCATTCGCGCGGAATAGAGGTTCAAAACCTCCACTTTGAAACTATTTTCTGAAAGATCTATTGTGTTTGCAAAAATATGGAAAACACAGCTCGATGACATAGTTTCTGAACAACAACACCAGCTAGTTTCATGCATTTTCGAACAAAAATAAATTAACCCCTTGGGGACGAGCGACACGTATACGTGCCGCATGAAGCGCTCAGAATTCTTGTTTTTCCTCACCAGTAAAATTTTACTGTAAAATTTGCCTTATTTAATCAGCGCATTTTCTCGATTCAAGAAGACACAAATTTCTGTTTTTAAAAAACGGTGACAAAAGATTAAAAATTTTGTAAAAGGCTCCCGTCCCGAAGGGGTTAAAACTTATGTCAGAAAGTTGCCCTTTTGGATTTGAGAACACCCTTAACTGCTCTGCTCACAAGCGAAAAACGTTTTGACACATTTATAAATTCATTTTTTAACGGAAAGATATAAAATTGGAAGGCCTGACTATGGAAACGATTTGGAATTGAAATGTGTTTTCCATTTTTTGATCAATCAATTACCTATTCAGTTATAAGAGTTTTTGATCACGTGACAAAAATACGTTTTTCGTCCGCCCTCGAGTGCTTCTTTTCCATTCGCACGTTAACTCGGTTCAAAAATCCACTTTGACACTATTTTCTGAAAGATCTATTGCGTTTGCAAAAAAATGAAAAAAAAAAAAACAGCTCGATGACATAGTTTCTAAACAACAACAGCAGCTAGTTTCATGCATTTTCGAACCAAAATAAATTAAAACTTGCGTCAGAAAGTTTCGCTTTTGGATTTGAGAACACCCTTAAGGGTGTTGTAAGAGTTTCCCTCAAAATTTCCTAACTTACAAACTTATTTTTAAACGTAAAATCATTTGCAGACTTGACTATTGAATTGATTTAGAATCTAATAATCTTTCATTTTTTGATAACTGAATTACGTGTTGAATTACAAGCGATTGTTGTTTTATGAAAATTTTATCGGACTGTCATGTCTAGAAATTGTTTAGAACGAATTGTGGAAATTCAGTTCAAATGCTAAATGATTTGTTGATTGCTAAATTTTGTGAAAGATTGCCTTTAATGAAAATTGAAAACCGTTCAATTTCATAGTTTCTAAATCAGCATCTGTCACTCTCATGCAAGTACAAACAAATATGAATTCTGGAAAGTAATCAGTTTGGATTTGAAAATAGTCTTGAGGCTGCTCTCAAATTCAAAGAAGCTATTTTCTGACACATTTCTGAATTCATTTTTGCTCAAAAACACATTAAATTAGAAGGTGTTCTTATTCAGAAAGTATGTAATCGAATGACTTCTCCATTTTATGGTAAAAGCAAATAAAAATTTTACAGAAAATATGGTAAAAGTTGGCGTTTTGAATCAAATTCATGACGCAGCAGTGCGATAAAGAAGAAAAACTTGTCATCATGTAACAAGAATAGCTTATAACTCTATAAGTAATTTATTTATTTGAAAATGAAAAACGTTATTCAATTAGAAATCAATTCTATAGGCCTGTTAATTTTATTCCTTGAAGTATAAAAGTGAATCAGACAATATGGCATAAAATTTTGTGTTGCGGTTAGTGATTACAATCCCGTATCCCAAGATCCCGGGACCCCGCTTTATTTTTAATCCCGAAAATCCTGGGATTTTTTTCTGCCAAATCCCGGGATTTTCGGGATTGTTTTTTTAATGGAACAATATTCAGCTGAAATTTAAATAATTTACAGACTTTCACTTCTGGAAAAAAATCAATTTATTTTGTGAAATTTATATACTATTGAAAATGAATATATATCTCAAGTATTTTTTACTTTATTTCTAAGCAATTAAATCTTTTAACGTGGAAATCTTTTGAACTGCAAACAGATGTAACCCGCACAGCTATTAGTCAGGAAAATTTAAATCACTTGTTTATTTCGATTCCGCTGCACGTGTAGAAAAATCTTTCACCTTTATTTAAAAAAATTTTCAAACGAATTCTCAGAGAAAAAAATCAAAATTTGCTTATAAAATGACAGACGCGCTAAAACTGCGCATCAGGAAACGACGAAGCATGGAATTATCGAGTGTTTTAAATTATTTGAATAATCTTAAACGGGATGACAATCTATAATTTTCGAGAAATCGATGAAATTAGAAATCGACTTGGGAGATGATACTTTAGATGGTATTTCTTATATCATATTTTCAAAGTAAAACCGATTAGTTAAGAAACAGTGAACTATTTAAACTAATCTTTATTTTTTTCTCGTGGTATGTAATAATTTGTTGCATTATGCAATGTTTTCGAATCGAATTTTAACATCTATCTCTGTTTAGAAATTTAAACTATAATGTATATAATTTTTTACTGTTGTATGTATGTGTATACTGAATTCTTTTATTTCAAGAAAAAAAAAGTTTCATGTTAGGGAAAAATCTTGCGTATGCGATATCCTAGAATTTTAATCTTTAATTACGTTGTTATGAGAATAATTCAAAATTTAATTAGTGATATTAAATATTTTTTAATATTGTAAATATTAAGCCATTCTAAAACTTATTTAACAAGTTAAAAAAAGACATTATCTAGAAGTTAAAACATAGACATTTCATGTTTTTTTGTTACATTGTCAAACATCAACATCATAGTTGTTTTAATTTTCAATTGTTATAATTTATACTGTACTTTTTGATAATTAATTAATTAAAGTCATAAATTTTAACTTGGTATATTTTCATATGTAAGTTACAGTATTTTTGCTTTAATTATCTTTTCTATAAGATTGTGATATTTAGCTATTGTAAAAATTGATGATATTAGATAAATTCTAATTTTCGTAATCCCGGGATTTAGTATAAGCAATCCCGAAATCTCGGGATTGTAATCCCTAGTTGCGGTACAACTTAAGAAATTAAGTTTCTTTGCCCACTTCTTGATGCATGTTTTTCAAATGATAACGCAATTCTCAGTTTTGAGTTCAGGGTAATTTAGAGCTCTTTTTCTTCTTATTATTAATTTATAAGCATGTGCATAAGAGAATCGTGAGTGATTATAAAAATTATATATTCAGTAAAAATTAAAATTGACCAAGAAATACATATTTATGTTTCAGTTATAAAACATCGTGCAACAGCTTTGTAATTTTAAAATTTACTTTAGAATAAAAAAAAAAAAAGTTTTGAAAGAAAATAATAGATCAATATTTAAATACCATAGTTCCAAACAAGTTAATACTAATAATAGTAAAAACAATAATATTAAGAGCAATATAAAAGTAGTAATAATTAGCGTTCTTCATAGGAATATTTCATCAGCAAGAATATCCTTGTATTTAAAATGTTGTTCTTCCTCCAGCATCTTTCTTTCAAAATAATACAGAGAATAATTTTAAGGTGAAAATTATTTCTAGCATATTAATTGAAATCCGAAATATCTGTATATAAATGTTAATATTTCATATGTTTGATGTTCTTGAAGGATCTTAGAATGACACATCCAAGGGCACAGTCAACGAGAAATTAGTTTAAACTTGACAAAAATATTTGTTTCCATACATAATTATCCAATGTCAAATATTTAAAAAAATATATTTCTAAATGAAATATAATATGCTTGGGGAAAAATGGCATTATTAGGTAACAAATGTTATTTCTTCATAAAATTTTCTCTTTTAAAGTACTTATAAAAAAATCTCCAATGTTTAAATTTCTTGTGTAAATATATATTTATACAGGGTGTCCGGTCTCAACGGTGTCCAATGGCTAATTCCTAAACCGTTAGTCATAGACATATAGTTCCAATTACAAAAATGTTTTAAATCAGGTAAAGAAACATTTTAAAAGCGATTTGGGTCAATAAAAACATTTCTTAAAAAATTACGAAATTTAAATTTTTATACGGTCCCCCGGTCCTATAAGTTATATTTAGTATTTTTTTCCTATTACACTGACAAGTAAGACAAAAAAAGTCCCATTCATATAACGCTAAAGTTGAGCGAGTTATGAAACTTAAAAAATGCATGACTTATGCCACTTTTCTACTCTGAAAACAAATGAGTTCGGCTTGGCTTTGAGGGATCATATACCAAGTGTTTAAAGTATTCGAAGATCTTACTTCATGTGTATCTGCGCTTTGAAAAAAAATCCTACAAGTATTATGATTAAGTCTCAAATTGGCTAAAATAACATATGTTTTATTTTGTCAGGATTTGAGATTGTTTCTCTTATGATTTTTATTAACAAAAATTATGTTTTTTTTATAAGTTTTTATGTTACTTCAACAATCGTATGTATGTTTTTCCATTTCAAAATTTGTACTCGAACTTTAACCCACTTTTAAATATCCGATCGAGATTGCATTTTACATACTGGCGCAAATCCGATAACAATCTAATATTATTAAGATTTTCGGTGGTTACCATTTATACTTACTTTAGAGGATAACACAAAAAAATTTCGGATAGATTTCTGCCAAGGAGTTTAAGAAAAAGTTTTAGATTAGATAATACAAGACTGCGATTGTTGGTTTTTTTTTTAACTTTTATGTATTTTTTAGCATTGAATCCGAAAATTACCTTAATTTTTAACCATCATGTCAGGATCTTTCGCAAATCATAGATTTTCAAATTTAAAGAATAACAAAAATCGAATACTATAAAGTAGAGGAGATGGTTGTGTTTTTTAACTTTTGATAATTGATTTTTACGCACTTTTTAGCACTGAATCTGAAAATGACCTTCATTTTTAACCATCACGTTAGAATTTTTTTGCAAATCGCAAATGTGCAAGTTAAAATATAGCGAAAATCTCATACTATAACACATATGTAAAACATTTTTCATTTTATTTTATTTTATTAAAAAATTTATTCGATATTTTTGCTTATCCTGGGATTCTTAGAGCTAAACAGCTGAGTGGTCCGATGAGATGGGGGAGGAAATTCAATTTTAACATTGAACTTCTGAACTTTGCAATTTGCGAAACATCCTGATATGATAGTTAAAAATAAAGGTCAATTTCGGATTCAGCGGTACAGAATATATAAGAATCAATTATGAAAAGCTAAAAAACATGACATAACCCAACTTTTGCAGGCTTGTGCAATCTAATAATATTTTAAAATACGTATCATTTTGTAAAGAATTGAGGCTGTTAATTTAGAATCATTTTATTTTTAAAAAAATCTGTTTTTTTTCTTTCTTCTTAAATGTTTATTACAAATTGTATATTTTCCATTAATATGCCAGAATGATTAAAGATTTCAAATTTATATTGCAATGTTAATTTTACTACCAAACATTTTTTATATCTGACGAAATTATATTTCGACTAAATTTGTGAATGACCCCAAATTTACAGCAAAAAATATGCTCCAACTTTAAACAGCTATTACTCGGTCAATTTTAATCGTAGAATAACGGGACTTTTTTTGTATTACTTGTCAGTGTAAAAGGAAAATTTTACTGAATATAACCTATAGGACCGAGGGACCGTATAAAAATTTAAATTTCGTAATTCTTTAAGAAATGTCTTTATTGACCCCAATCGCTTTTAAAATGTTTCTTTACCTGATTTAAAACATTTTTGTAATTGGAACTATATGTCTATGACTAATGGTTTAGGAATTAGCCATTGGACACCGTTGAGACCGGACACCCTGTATATGGATTTTTTATCATCATACTTTTATTTATTTCCTTTTTTTTCAATTTGTGCATTTTATATTAACAAATATACATTTTTATATTGTCGATTTTTCTGGGATTTAATAGTTATTATTAACAACAAATTTTATTAGATACATATATAAAATATATGTGCACAAAATTTTTTGTGAGTTTAAGGAAAAACATTATTGATAGCCAAATTATCGATAAAGCGCCCAATTTAGCGAATTAACGCCAACAAAAAAGGCTCTTTGTAACAGAAAAAGCTCTCACTTCTTGCCCATTAGTATAAGAGACGGGGGTGACAATGATACCCATTCTCCGAGACGCCGAGCGCAGTTCATACAGAGGGAGGCAAAGAAGGGTCGGGTTATACGCAGTTAGCCTGTCTCCGTACATGTACAGCCCAGTAGCAGAAAGTTATGGTTGTGTCTGCGACAGCAATTTAGTGGGATGAAAATTGTCTGCGGGAGTAGCGTGTTACGTTTTCTTATGTACAAACATTATGAGTGTTAAAATAAACAGCGTTCTTACTGATTAATACCATGGGTGATTCAGAGTGAAAAAAAAAAAAAAAAAAAAAAAAAATTCTGAAATTCACAGCAAAATTTCCAAAAGGTTACAACAGAGGAGGGGGGGGGAAGGCGAAAATCCACTACCGGCACTAATTATGTGTTTTTCTTGCGCACCTTTGATGAAATTTGGGTTTTTTTCGCGATTTTTTGACGAAATATGCCGATTTTGGCGATCTTTTGACGAAATCTGCTGTTTTTTGCGATCTTATGAGGAAATTCCTCGTTTTTTTCGCGATCTTTTGACGAAATTTGCCGTTTTTTCGCGATCTTTTGACATAAATGAGCTTTTTTTCTCGATTCTTTGACGAACTTCGTGTTTTTTCTGCGATTCTGTGACAGAAATTTGCGTTTTTCGGCACCTCTGGGACGAAATTCACGTTTTTCCCGGGATCTTTTGACGAAATTCGCGTTTTTACAGCGATCCTTTGGCAGAAATTTGCACTTTTTGCGATTTTTTGACAAAATTCCGCAAATTTAATTACGATCTTTTGACAAATTTTCCTTTTTTCGCGATCCTTTGACAATAATTTGCGTTTTTCGTGATCCTTTGACAGAAATTTGCGTTTTTTCGCGATCGTTTTACAAAAATTTAAGTTTTTTCGCGATTGTTTTACAGAAATTTACATTTTTTTCCACGATTTTGTGACAGAAATTTGCGTTTTTTTGCGCCCCTGGAACGAAATCCACGTTTTTCCGGATTTTTGGATAAAATTCAAGTTTGTACAGCGATCTTTTGGCAGAAATTTACGCTTTTCGAGATCTCCTGACGAAATTCCTCCTTCTTTCCGCAATCCTTTGACATAAATTTGCGTTTGCTCGCGATCCTTTGACATAAATTTGCGTTTTTTCGCGATCGTTTGACTAAATTTGCGTTTTTCCCACAATCGTTTGTCTAAATTCGCGTTCTTTCCGCGATCCTTTTATTAAATTCGCATTCTTTCCGCGATCCTTTGACGAAATTCGTGTTTTTTCCGCGATCCTGTGACAGAAATTTGCATTTTTTCTACAACCCTGGGACGAGATTCATGTTTTTTTTTCGGTCTCTTTTGACGAAATTCGCGTTTTTAAAGCGACCCTTTGGCTATAAATGACCAATTTTTTACGCGAACGATTGCCGAAATTGATATTTTTCGTCGACCATTTGTCGAATTCGCGATATTTTTTGTCAGAATTTTCGTACTTTTTTTTTTTTTAAGGAAATACTTTTTTTTTTTCAAGTTGGCAAATTTATCTGCAAGGTCCAAAATAAATCTGCGACGCACGTCGCGCGTCTCGAACTTTCTGCTACCGGGATGTACAGTCGTGGAAAAAAAAAGTAAACACCCCCCTACTAACTCCTCAACAAATTATCGTAGAAGAAAGTTACTGGTACCGAACGATTGGAAATAGTCTACTTTTAAATGATATATATATATAAAATTTGTTTAGGAGGCCATCTACATATTAAAACGAACCATAACTTTGTTTTTATCAATGACAATACTCAATTTTAACGAGATATTTCAAATCTTCGGTTCAAACTATGCCTAGACACCGAATTTCAAGCCATTCGAATCATAAGTTTTTTAATTATAAACATTCAAAATTTAGAGCTTCTAATGTTAAATTACATTTTCATATTTTTATTTATATCTCCAGAAATTATGCTCCTAATGTGCTAATTTTTTGTTTAGCAATAATACTAATATACCCAAACATAAATACACTGAATTTGCAATTTTTAAAATTTTATGATATGAATTATGAAATTAATATTCGAAAAAAATTATGAATTGCAACCTACAATTTTTTTTGATGGATTTAGATTTATTAAGTCCTGCTTTATGGAAATCCAAAATTTCACATTTTTCTTCCAAGAAGTTTTCAAATTATGCTTAAAAAACGGCAAAATGATGGTTTAAAGGGCCGTCTATAATAGAAATGACTAGATATTTTGAAATTTCTTCTGCTGTCCTGTGATCTAGCAGGCTTCATTGACTGCTTGAGTGACGCTTAATGTGCCTTGATCTGTGGGGTTTTAAGGGGGCTCTCTCGGTTAAGAGGCTACTTCAGCCAAATGAAAAGACTCATTCGCTAATGCTATGGAAGAAATTTATAAAGATATCTCGGTTGCATTTCAATATTTTTAAATGATTCATTTTGCATTGGATAGTTGAGATCGATCTGTATGCAGGCCGTTTTTTACTTTTTCGATTTTCATTGCAGATTTTTTTTTAGGAGGTTGTTTTCATTTTCGAAACCGGTTTCGAAAATGAAAGTGTCCCCATAAAAAATATCTGTAAACAAAGTTGAAAAAGTAAAAAACAACCTTTGTACAGATCCATCTCAGCTGTCTAATGCAAACAAAATCATTTAAAAATATTGAAATGCAACCGAGATATCTTTATAAATTTCTTCCATAGGATTAGCATTAGCGAAAGGGTCTTTTCACTTTACTGAAGTAGCCTCTTAACAATCAAGTACCGAACTTCAATTTGGATACAGCCCTTAAAATACGCACGTTTTAAAATAATTTCTCCAAAATTTATGGTACGAATTGCATAAAAATTTGTTTTTAGGCTAATTAAATGGTGTAGAATTCACCTTTGCTGTCAGAATTGTGTACTGCTATTGAAAAAAAAAACAAAGTTATGGTTCGTTTTAATATGTAGATGGCCCCCTGAGCAAATTTTATATACATCATTTAAAAGTAGTCTTTATTTCCAATCGTTCGGTACCAGTAACTTTCTTCTACGGTAATTTGTTGAGGAGTTCGTAGGGGGTGTTTACTTTTTTTTTTTTCCACGACTGTACATAGTTTTTCCTCGTCAAATAAAATTATTTCAACGATAAATTTTATTTAATGAATGAAAGTACATGTAATACTGAATACAAAGGCAGCTTTTTTTTTCCTCGTTCAGATTATCTTAATCTAATTTTTAAAAAACGGAAAGTTGACAGCTGTATTATATTAAGCACTGGAAGTCTTTTTTCTCTAAAATGGACACCCCTTTAAAACGCACAATTATTCCGTGTCCCGGTGATTCCTCGGTACAGACTGACTTAAACGTTATCATAATTTTAACCAGCTCAAAATTAACTTTTCTCTTTTTCCTTGTAGTACTCGCTATAGATACAGAAAAATAATATTTTTAATATTTATTAGTTAGAAATACATATAAAAAGTGATGAGACAATATTCAGGCATGAGATTGCAAAAAGATAAAAAAAGAGGAAAAGTGCGTGATACGGGAAAATGAGAAATTATTTAAAATAGTGCACGTTTAAACACATGCTATTTTAAATAAGGTTATTTTATTCACAATAAAAGTGTTAATATTTTTATTTAAATGCTGTTTTATTTTTTATTTATTTTTTTTTTTTTGGGGGGGGGGGGGGGGGTCAGTAATTTATGCAAATACTATAAGTAATTCTAAACAACAAAGTTTCTATTTTAAATTCATAATTCTGATGCAATGTTTTACACAGCAATCTTAGGTAGTTATCCAGTTAAAATTTTAACATGCTTTTACTCAAAACATGAGTTAATAAACATGGCAAGCTAATCTTTTAACCTGTCACTCAGTTGCAAAAAAAAATCTGGTGAAAACATCTGAAAAAAACACGAAAAATTTGCTGCACACATTAATGGTGACGAAAAACGCGCTTATTACGCGATCTTTCGACGAAAAACGCGCTTATTACGCGATCTTTTGACGAAAAACGCGCTTTTCATGCGATCTTTTGACGAAATACGCGCTTTTTATGCGATCTTTTGACTAAATTCGCGTTTTTTTCGTGATCCTTTCACGAAATTGACGTTTTTCCCGCGATCCTTTAAGGAAATTCGCGATCTTTTGACTAAATTCTCGTTTTTCCACGATCTTTGGACAAAATTGGTGGCATTTTTTCCCCGCTATCCTTTGACAGAGTTCACGTTTACTACGCGATCTTTTAACGAAATATGAGTTTTTTTTCGCCATCCTATGTCCGAATTTTCGGATTGATGACCGATTTTTTTAAAAATTTCGGTACAAATCAACCCTGCGGGAAACGGCAAAAAATCGGAAAACGCGAAAAATGACAAAAAAGCGGAAAATCGCGGAAGAATCTCATGCCTGAATATTAGAGCTATGAAACTTCACCACGCCACAATAACGAGATCCAAACACGTTTTGCTCAAAACAGAATTTCTCCGCCAATTTTTAATCAATCAACTCGGATGGGTCTGAAATTTAATTGTGATAGGTATTTCTAGTGAAATAAATAGGATTTTTTCGAAACATTAATATCCCACATTTCTGTGTAACTACGTAATGGAATGAAAGCATAAATTATGCTTTGTATCAATGCCATTTCGTTAAAAATGAATACTACTAAGTAGTTCATTTTTGAGCGATTTTTTTTTTTTTTTACTTTTTTCATTGCTCTAAATTAGGGATGCACAACCTGTGGCCCGCGGGCCAAAAGTGGCCCGCGAATTTCGTCAATTTGTAAGTGAAAGAAATTGCAATTTTTGTCCATATGTCGCATGAAAAAATCGTGAATTTCGTTAATTTGCCGCGAGAAAAATTAAAAATTTTCTTAGTCAGTTGAGATACGCGAATATTGTTGATGGAACGCGGAAAAATCGCGAATTTCATTGAGCGGGTCCGCAGAAATAGCGAATTTTGTGATCAGGCGTGGAAAAATCTCAAATTTCGTTGATCGGGCACGGAAAAATCGTCAATTTTGTTGATGATGCCCGAAAAATGGCAAATTTTGCTGATCAGCTGCGGAAAAAAATCCTGAGTTTCGTCAGTCAAGAGAAAAAATCACGAATTTCCTCAATTTGTCCAGGGAAAAATTTCAAACTTCGCCAGTCAGTTGAGAATCGCGAATTTCGTCGATCAGGTGCAACTAAATCACGAATTTTGTCGATTAGGAGAGGAAAAATCTCCAATTTCGTTTATAGGCTGCACAAAAATCGCGTGTTTCGTTTATTTATAGCGAGAAAAAAATTGCGAATTTCGTCAATCTTCCGCGGGAAAATATTGCAAATTTCGTAAGAGTCAGTTAAAACTCGCGAATTTCGTTATTCGGGCGCAGAAAAATCGCAAATTTCGTTGATCAGGCGCGAAAAAATTGCAAATTTCGTCGATCTGGCACGGAAAAATCGCGAGTTTTGTCAATCGGGTTCCGAAAAACCGTGAATTTCGTTGGTTAGGCCTGAAAAAATCGCGAATTTTGTTGATCGGGCATTGAAAAATCGCGAATTTTGCCGATGATGCGCGGAACAATTTTTAATTTCGTTGATCCGCTGCGGTAAAGTCACGGTTTCTCAGTTTATCCCGAAAAAAAAATCGCGAATTTCGTCAATTTTCCGCGGGAAAATATTGCAAATTTCGTAAGAGTCAGTTAAAAATCGCGAATTTCGTTGATCGGACGCGAATAAACTGAATTTTGTCGATCACGGGCGAAGAAATACCAAATTTCGTCCATCGGGCACGGAAAAATCGCGAGTTTTGTCGATTTGGCTTCGAAAAATTGCGAATTTCGTTGTTCAGGCATAAAAAAATAAACTGAAAAATTGCCAAATTTGTCGATCGAGCGCGGAAAAATTGCGAATTTTGTCGATCGGCTTAAAGAAAAATTTCGAATTTTGTCAATCAGGCGCGGAAAAATCGCGAATTTCGTCGATCAGGTGTGGAAAAATCGTGAATTTCTTTGATCAGGACTGGAAAATCGCGAATTTCTTTGACCGGCTCCCCTTCCCCTTCGTTCAAAAAGCTCCCCTTCGTTCACATTTATTTTCGGCACTAGCCACTTTCATGCCTATGTTTGTTTTATAGTACTTTTAATAAAACAAAATTTACTCCCCGAATAGAGTCAAGGAATATTAACACCGCTTGAAAATATTCCTTGCTATATCTCTGTCATATATACAAACGTAAACTGTTGGTATATCCTTGCCAATTGAATTGGATATGTTGACTGAGTAGGGAAACCTAGAAGGGTAACCCCTCCCCCACTCCGAAGTCATATTTTTATCTGATTGTAGGCCACAGATCACCCCCCCCCCCACCCACCCCCGATATAGAATTCGCTCTGTGTTACTGATGTGGCCGTCGACAATCCAAAAATTTTTGTAAGTGGCCCTTCTCTTAAAAAGGTTGTGCACCCCTACTCTAAATCATGTCTACAATGAATTGTCGCCTTCACTACTTGACTTTTTCTTTCAAAGCACTCCTGCTGTATAGCCGCTATTTTTTAATGTATCAACTAAAAAAATACAATTTTTTGGTGCTTAAAGCTCCGCTGCACTGAAACACTGAAGACTGAGAAATTCCATTTTAGACTATGTGAAAACTTTGAAGCGTGATTACTCATTACCTAATATAATTATTAAAATACCGTTTTCACCATCAGAAAAGAGACGTCAGATGCTGATGATGTGCGTTTTTAAAAATTACCTCCGTAAATTTTAAGTACGTAAAAAAACCATGTGAACACTCAAATTTCCATTAGATTAAATTTTATCCTCTTCTTAAAAATACTTAAAATGTATGCAGAATTTTTTTAAAAACGCACATCATCGACATCTGACCTCTACTTTCTCATGCTGAAAACGATACTGTGATAATTATATTAGGTAATGAGTAATCGCGCTTCAAAATTTTCTCATAGGTTAACATGGAATTTCGCGATCGAGCAGTTTCAGTGCAGCGGCCCCTTAATAAACTATCGTAAATGGATGAACACTTCGGATTTCTTTAAAAAATACATTTTTTAAAAAAAGGTCTTAAATTTCGATGTGAAAACCAGAAATAATAATGAAACGTTTGCCTTTTGCAATGAGATTTTGAGAAGAGACTCGTTGTGAGAAATAGAATTTTGTGAAGAGACATTCATTTCTTTAAGAAGCCTCAAAGGAATCACAATTTTTGTCTGAATCAACTACTGAAAAAAGAAATTCTTTCATGCATATTGAACAACAAAATTTTAAAATAAGTATTATTATATTTGCATAATTTATTTACAAAACATGGCTATCAGTCTCGAATCTCTCCTGTTCTTCAGCCTGCGATTGTCTCTCCATCTCTATTAAAGCAGCCTCTATATTCACCTGTTCTTCCGCCTGTGATTGTCTCTCCCTCGCTATCAAAACAGCCACGAATCTCTCTTGTTCTTCCGCTTGCAATTGTATCTCCATTTCTATTAAAGCAGCCTCGAGTCTCTCCAGTTCTTCAGCCTGCGATTGTTTCTCCATCTCTATTAAAGCAGCCACGAATTTTTCCTGTTTTTCCGCCTGCGATTGTGTCTTCATTTCTATTAAAACAGCCTCGAGTCTCTCCTGCTCTTTAGCCTGCGATTGTCTCTCCATCTCTATTAAAGCAGACACGCATATCTCCTGTTCTTCCGCCTGCGATTGTCTTCCCATCCCCATTAAGGCAGCCTCGAATCTCTCTTGTTCGTTAGCCTGCGATTGTCTCTCCATCTCTATTAAAACAGATACGCATCTCTCCTCTTTTTCCGCCAGCGATTGTCTCTCCCTCTCTATTAAAGCAGCCACGAATTTTTCCTGTTCTTCCGCCCGCGATTGTGTCTTCATTTCTATTAAAGCAGCCTCGAGTCTATGCTGTTCTTCAGCCTGCGATTGTTTCTCCATCTCTATTAAAGCATACATGCCCTGTTCTTCAGCCTGCGAACGTTTCTCCATCTCTATTAAATCAGCTACGTATTTCTCCAGTTCTTCAGGTTGTGGTTGTTTCTCCATCTCTATTAAAGTAGACACGCATCTCTCCTGTTCTTCGGCCTGCGATTGTCGCTCCATACCCATTAAGGCAACCTCGAATCTCTCCTGTTCTTCCGCCTGCGATTGTCTTTCCATCCCCATTAAGGCAGCCTCGAATCTCTCTTGTTCGTTAGCCTGCGATTGTTTCTCCATCTCTATTAAAGCAGCCACGAATTTTTCCTGTTTTTCCGTCTGCGATTGTGTCTTCATTTCTATTAAAACAGCCTCGAGTCTCTCCTGCTCTTTAGCCTGCGATTGTCTCTCCATCTCTATTAAAGCAGACACGCATATCTCCTGTTCTTCCGCCTGCGATTGTCTTCCCATCCCCATTAAGGCAGCCTCGAATCTCTCTTGTTCGTTAGCCTGCGATTGTCTCTCCATCTCTATTAAAACAGATACGCATCTCTCCTCTTTTTCCGCCTGCGATTGTCTCTCCCTCTCTATTAAAGCAGCCACGAATTTTTCCTGTTCTTCTGCCTGCGATTGTGTCTTCATTTCTATTAAAGCAGCCTGGAGTCCGTCCTGTTCTTTAGACTGTGATTGTGTCTCCATCTCTATTAAAGCAGACACAGATCTCTCCTGTTCTTCCGCCTGCGACTGTCTCTCCATCTCTATTAAAACAGCCTCTAAATTATCCTGTTCTTCCGCCTGCGATTGTCTCTCCATCTCTATTAAAACATATATGAATCTCTCCTGTTCTTTGACCTGCAACCCCATGTCCATTAAAGCATCCTCGAGTCGCTCCTGTTCTTCAGCCTGTGATTGTCTCTGCGGTACCAATAAAGCAGCCTCGAATCTCTCCATCTCTACCTGAATATTAGAAATATATTTTATTCGTATATCTTTTATTCGTAAAACTGAATACAGGGGTTGTAGCGTCCTATATATACCTATGTAATATATATATATCTTTAGGAGGATTATAATGCGAAGATTTCCGTTTATAAAAAAGTGGTAGAAAACATTTGAAAAATATAGGACGCTAGAAATCCTGCGAATATATAAATAATACATTTCATTTATATAATAAAATGCAACTAAGAATAAGTCAACGATGTAATAAAGTTATATATTTTTCCAACAATTTAAAATATTGAGCCTATAGCCTAACACATATTGTGCTTCAATAAATTTTCAAAAACCTTAAGCTTTAAATACCACATTTTCTTTCTCTGAATATTTTTAAAAGTGATAAATATTTCTTTTAATATATGTAAGCAAATGTATATTAATATATGTAGTTAAACTTGCTTAATTAAGTAAAGGAATGTCGAGAATAATTCAATATATGCTCGTTATCAAAGTCCAAAATAACTTTCATCGGATTCCTTGAAAAAGATCAGAAAATTGTATTTTTTAAAGGGATTATATAATTATATATATTTTTTTTTTTACTTTCTTCTATCTTTACAAGAAGAAAGTATTGGATTCGTGGAAATTTTCGACTTCCGGTTTTCGGCAGATTTACACATTTTAGGGGACAGAGACCCCCAAAAACACGTTTTTACAAAAGGTCTGTGTGTATGCGACACAAATTTTGTGGACGCTCTATCTGAAGAACTAATGCACGGAATTTAATAAAAAGTTATATTCCATGGGTGCAAGTTTAAAATTTGTCCAAGGCTAAAAATATTTTGAATCCTCCCCCACTGAATGAGCACATACGCATGCGTCGACGCACCACCTAGACAAAACCCAACACGTTAAATATTATATGCAGTAAAATTCAATTATATTGAAAGGAATTTAAAAAAATAAATGCATATGCATGTAATGTAAAACATTCATATTCATGTAAACAGTATTTGAAAAGTTTAATTCATACAGGCTACAGCTAAAAACAATCAAGTTGACATGCTATGACACACAAAATTGTGAAAAACTCAAGAATGTGCATGGGCACACTTATACACTATATATATATATATATATATATATATATATATATATTATATATTACCTCAAATATCTGCAGATCAATCTTAAGGTAGTTGTCTTTTTCTTTCTTTTTTAAAAATTTTCGATTACAAAACACAGTTTGAAAAATATCCCATTCATATCTACTTTTAGATTACAAATAAAACTAAGTTCACTGCCTTAACAACTAGCCATTAAGAATATGCAGTTTAACATATAAATTGCAGAAAAATGGGTACGAAGCAAAAAGTTTACTACATGCGGAAGCAAGAGTATAAAAAAGTGTTCAATCATTTCAGGAATAAATATCAAATTAAATAAAAGTAGCTTAAAAGAAAGTTTTAAAAAACTCAAAGAATACTAAAATACAAATCACACTGACGATAGGAGTATAAATTGCAGCAAATGAAATTATTCAAGTTTTATCATATTTTCATTTTATTTCTGCTAGCAATACCAATTTTTTTGCATGTGGAATTACCATCAATTTAACAAAATTCACCAGAGTTATAAAAGAAGAAAGTCAATTGGATATCTTCTTTTTATAAAAATAGGAAACATTCATTTGTGTTTTTCCCCGACTATTTGACGAAAATCGCATTTTTCTGCGATCCTTTTAATGAAATTCGCGTTTTTCACCTCGATCCTTTGACGGAATGTGTTTTTTCCACGTCCATTTGACAAAATTCGGGTTTTTTTCCACGAGCTTTAGACGAAATTTACGTTTTTTCCACGATCTTTAAACAGAATTCGCGTTTTTTGAACGATCTTTAGCTGAAATTTGCGGGTTTTTTTTCACAATCTTCAGACGAAATTTGCGAGTTTTTTTTCACGATCTTTAGACGAAATCTGCGTTTTTTCCAAGATTTTTCGACGAAATTCACGTATTTTACACGACCTTTTAACGAAATCCGCGTTTTTACACGATCTTTCCACGAAATTCGCATTTTCCGCCATCTTTTGACGAAATTCGCGTTTTTTCCAGGATCATTTGATGAAACTCGCGTTTTTTTCTGTAATCCTTTGACGAATCGCGATTTGTTTGCGATTCTTTAACGAAAATCGCGTCTATTTCGCGATTCTTTGGTTGAGATTAGTGTTTTTTGGCGATCCTGTAACGAAAATCGCGTTTTTTTCGCAATCCTTTGACAGAGTGTTATTTCCGTGATCCTTTGACAAAAATCGCGTTTTTTCCGTAACATTTTGACGAAAATCGAATCTTTTTCGCGATCCTTTGACAGAAAGCGTTTTTTCCGTTATCATTTGACGAAAATCACGATTTCTCCGAAATCCTTCGGCAAAAATCTTTTTTTTTTTTCGATCCTGTAACAAAAATCGCATCTTTTTCGCGATCCTTTGACGAAAATTGCGTCTTTTTCGGGATCCCTGGACGGAGATTGCGTCTTTTTCGCGATCCTTGGAGAGAAACCGCGTTGTTTCCGCTGAAAAGTAAGATTGTATGGAAAAAAAAATATAAGCTGGGATTTTCGGATTCTAACCAAAATTTTAACCGGGATGGTCAAAAAGTGAAGTTATTTTAAGACCGATTCTTAAACATTTTAACGCTTGAGAAATCTAAAAATTGATTTTTTCTTTCGTCCTCGGAGATCTTTTCGGCCCCCTTCCATCCTTGGGAATTTTCAAAAGACGGAATTTCGTCCTGTGGACGGAAAACTTGCACCCATGCTTAGAGGTCTGCACGGGCCGGAATTTCCAGGCCCGGGCCCGGCCCGGCCCGGCCCGAAGGAAAGCTATTTTGGCCCGGCCCGGTGTAAAAATTGAAAGTTCGGCCCGAGCCCGGCCCGGCCCGTTTACATTTTTACCGTTCTCGGCCCGGCCCGGCCCGTACAAAAATCAGTGAAAACAGGCCCGGCCCGACTCAATTTCAACAAAAAATTCCGTTTTTTCTCGATATACAATTAAGATTCTTTTAATGAATAATGCATGCATATTTATGGGAACATTTTACAGTATATTTTAAATTACTATGTGTTCGCAAAATAGAAAACACACAATAGTAAACATTAACGATTACTTACAGTGTTTTAGTCAACGTCTCTACAGACGTTTCAAAATTTAAATAAGGGTTCATTAAAAGATTATTGTAGTTTAGAATAAAGGGTTAAAAAACATGATAACTTTTGAAGCTTATAATAAAAAGTAGATTTGTGAAAATATTTCTGCCATTTTTAAGCCTTTTCTCAAATCCAAAGGAGCTACATTTTGATACATTTATGAATTCATTTCTTTTCGGAAACGCATGAGATTGGCAGGTATTCTTATTCAGAAACCATGTAAATGCCGTTATTTTCTTAGATAAAAGTAATATATCTTTCAGAAAATACTGCCAAAGTTAGCGTTTTGAATCGAATTTCCGGAAGCGATATCACAGGAAAGGAGAAAAACGTACAGTCACGTGACAAGAGTCTCTGTTATCTCTGTACGTAATTTATGAAAAATGGAAACGCTATTCGATTCCAAATGCCTTCAATACTTAGACCTGTCAATTTTATGCCTTTATAGTTAAAAATGAATCAGAAAATGCGTCTGAAAGTTTCGCATTGTTGAGCAGTAAATATGAGAACCACCTTAAGGTACATTTCCAAAGATACTGTTAACAGAAGTTCATTATTGCTATTAATACTTTTACAAAACATAGTGCCTGTCCTACACATCCTGAGAACGATTAAAACCAGTTCCGTCCCGGCACAAGTCTGCCGATAAAATTAAACCCGGGATCAGGCATCATGTAACTGTACGATGCCGATCTCTACGATGGATATGTTACATTTCTGTATTGATGTTGTTAAACTCGCATCGGCTCGTAACGCACATTTATACGTCTCGAAAAAGTCATATTCATTAGAAATGGCCTCGTATTTTATCTGCTTCTCTCAAATTCTTATATCGGGCCGATAGGCCCGATTATTTTTTTTTATCGGCCCGGCCCGGCCCTGCAGGCCCGTTCAATTTTTTTGCCGGTCCGGCCCGGCCCGGCCCGTTGAAAAAATTGCCCTAATTCTGCCGGCCCGACCCGGCCCGTTTGAAAATTCTCCTCCATTCCGCCGGCCCGGCCCGCGGGCCGGTCCGGGTACGGGCCTCGGGCCAAGCCCGGGCCCGTGCAGACCTCTACCCATGCTATATTCAGTTAGTCCTTGATATAAATTGGTGCTGATTAGTTTTTGGTGTAAATCGCTCAACAGGTGGTACTACTACGCTGCCCTTTTCACGATTTCCACAATAGCTCCAGAACTAATGCACGGATTTTCATCAAATTTCAGATTCAGTTATAGTACTTGATAGACTTGGTGCTGATTACGTGTTGGTGTAAATCAGGGTTGGGTTTTTGACATGACAGTGGTAAAAACCGTGTTTTTACCGGTTTATTCCATCAAAAACCTATCATTTTCGATTTTCCTCAAATTTATAGTGTAAGTCTAGCATACAATACATTTGTAGATTGATTTTTCTTTGTTGTTCTTGTTATTATTATTCACAATTGCTTTGTTAAATTTATTTAAAAGAAGAGCATTTTCTGCATGGGAAAAATTTAAAAATACAAGAGTAAAGAGAAAGAACTATATTTCTCATAATCTTCACTAGCATAAATTCTACTAATTGCAATGAAAATTAATATTAAATGATAATAAACGGTTATTATAATTATTAAATAATATTCAATATACATTTAATAAAATACATTAAAATTATTTTAGAGATGCAAAAATGCTGTTATATGGTGTGTGACAATAGATGTCAAGCATAGACTGTGATCAATGAATAAATTTGAATATTTTTAGATATGGTATTTTAAAATGCATATCTTATGTATTTCATAAATGCAGTTATAGTGATTTTCATTTTCACTTCAATAAGCAGAATCTTAAAATTTTTAATTAATAAAATTTTTATACAAACCTGTAGGACCTGATTTCAGGTGAAAGCCCCTCTTAGACTTAAATATATTTTACTTCATTTATTGCTATTTAGAAATAAAAATAATCGGTGAACAATTTGGATTTAACATTTTAAGAAAACTTACTTCTGAGAAAATTTCTGAGAAAGCTATTTTGTTTTAAACAGTACCACATTCTGCAGAAATTATACATTTTTTAATTTTATGGGTTATAAAATTTCTTCGAAAAATATAATTTTTATAGAATATGCCAAACAGCTTAAGATTATTGTACAGATCTTCTAACTGAGATGTATATGTACATTTTAATACAATTCTTTTTTGTTTTTCTCGGATGGATAAATATACTTTAGAGTCTTTTTGATATTGAATGTTTCATGTGAAACAACTTAATACTAAGACAGAATGAAGAAAAATAATGTAAAAACAAACTACTAAAAAAGAGGTTTTTGACATTTTTGACAAAGAGGTTTGTGACATGACGGTAAAAACCATGGTAAAATCCGGTAAAACCCGTCATGCGTCAAAAACCTGCCAACCCTGGTGTAAATCGCCCAACAGTTGGAGCCGCTGTGCTGCATTTTTCACGATTGCCGCAATAGCTCTATCTCAAGAACTAATGCACGAATTTTCATCTGCGAAATTTGACTTTCCATAACACTTTTAGCATTAGTGTGAAATCCTGCAATTTCATTGGCTGACGCTTCACCGATAGCCAATGAAATTGAACGGAACTTCTTTCCCTGAAAGGACAAGTACAAGAGTAAAATACTGTGTAAAGCCGGCCCATGGTATTTTGGTATCTCAATTGCATGAATGATCTAGCCCAGTGGTCAAGACTAGGGCTGGTTAAGATTTTGAATTTGTAATACTAAAGTTGCGTGTTCTGTCCTTTCGCTGGCGTTTTCACTTTTTTAGAGTTTTGTTTTGATCTTTATTAAGTCAGTTAGTTAAAATCAGTCGATATTTGTTACCAGTTCTTTTGTAAATTTTTTTATCAATTAGATTTTTTAAAATAAATTAAATAATTAAATGAAAAAATCAGCTAATCTATTTTTTAATAATTAAAGTAAACATTTATTAAAATGCAATAATAAATTTCCTAGGCTTACATAAAAAGTATTTTCATGTTAGAACTTTATAAAGTTCTGATCATTTTAAATTTGTCTGTTACTATAGTAACAGATAAATGCAAAATTATCAGAATTAATATATTAAAGGTTTTTTTTATTTTAAAATTATCCTTGAGACATAAAAATCTTTTTAATTTATGATAGGTTAGTTTATAATTTTCTATTTTAAATATTACACAAATATTTAAATTAAATTTTAAAATTCATAGGACTTATAGGGTATTTTTCTAATAAATAAATTTCTTCAATAATTAAAGAGTAACAATAATATTTTCTTAAGTTAGTTAAAATCAAATGATCTTTATTACGAGCTCCGTTGTAATTTTTTTTTTTTTTTTTTTTTTTTTTTTTTTTTGTCAATTAGATTTTTTTAGATAAATTTAAATAATTAAATTAAAAAATTCATTTAATCTATTATTTAATAATTAAAGTAAACATTTATTAAAATGCAATAATAAATCTCTTAGGCTTACATTAAAAGTATTTTCATGTTAGATTTTTATAAAGTTCTGATCATTTTAAATTTATCTGTTATTTAGATTATTATTTTTTTTTAAATTGTAAATGTTATACAGATAATTGAATTAAATTTTAAAATTCATATGACTTATACGGTAGTTTTCTAATAAATAAATTTCTTTATTAATTAAAGAGTAATAATAATATTTTCTTAAGGCTGTTCTTAACTGCTCTGCTCAACAAGCACAAAACGTTTTGACACATTTACAAATTCATTTTTTAACGAAAAGGTGTAAAATTGGAAAGCCTGGCCATGGAAGCGATTTGCAATTGAACTGTTCTTTCCATTTTTTGATCAATCAATCACCTATTGAGTTATAAGCGATTTTGATCACGTGACAGACACGTTTTTCGCCCGCTCTTCAGTGCTCTTTCTTCCTTCGCGCGGAAATTCGGCTCAAAACGTCCACTTTGACACTATTTTCTGAAAGATCTATTGCGTTTGAAAAAAAAACAGCTCAATTACATAGTTTCTGAAAAACAACACCAGCTACTTTCATGCATTTTCGAACAAAAATAAATTAAAACTTATGTCAGAAAGTTGCCTTTTTGGATTTGAGAATACTCTTAAGTCAGTTAGTTAAAATCAGTTGATCTTTATCACCAGTTCCTTTAAAAAAAAAAATTGTCAATTAGATTTTTTTAAATAAATTTATTTATTTAAATTAAAAAATTCATTTAATCTATTTTTTAATAATAATGTAATAATAATATATTCTTACCTTACATTAAAAATATTTTTTGTTGGAACTTTAGCAAGTTATATATATATATATATATAATTAGCAGTAGTAATTTATTAAAGTGTTCATTTCTCAAAATCAAGTATTATGTTTCATGTATAAAAATATTTATCAATCTATCAGCTGCTTTCTAATTTTTTTTATTGTATATTCAATACTACTAAATTCTTATCATATATAAACTGTATGTTTAAAATGAATATTTATTAAAATTTAATTTTAATATCTTCTAAACTTTCATGAAAAGTACTTTTATGCTAGAACTCCAGTAACATATAAATAGTAATTAACAGAATTAAATTATTAAATTATTCATCTTTAAAAATTAATTATTTATCCTTTATATATAAATTATATTCATAATATATATCACAAGGATAATTTAACCATTGAAGACAGTAAATTACTATACTTTAAATAATTGAATGTATGATAAAAATGCAACAAAAACAAATATATATATATATATATATATCTGTGATTTAATAATTATTCGCAAAAAGTTTTATTATATATATATATATGTTGCAATTAAAATGTAATATACATCAAACATGAACAATGAAAAATATTTTGCTATTAGTTGCAATATATATATATATATATTTGAATAAGGATTATTATTATTATTATGGAGATTTTTGTTTTTATCTTTATTTATTAATTTATTATCAGTAGCTTTACAATTTTTATTCGATATATAATATTGTGATTAAATTTTACTAGATAATACCACTTAGGAGCTACTGTTATATAATTAAAATAAAATATCAATTTAAATGTAATAATAGTATCTTTTAAACTGACATAGAAAAATATTTTTATATATCTAGATGGAACTTCAATTACTTATTTTTAGTTAAGCTGCTAGAACTTTAATACTGATTGCAAACATCTGAGTAAAAAAAAAAAAAAAAGTTCTAAGCAGCTTATTTCTCATTATTTTATCATAATTTAACTAAGTCAATGTTGTTTTAGAATTGTTAATAATTTTCTTACTAGAAAATTATATCAAATTTAATAATTAATTATATATTATGTTATTAACTGTATAACAATTGATTCCGTGCTCAGTATGAGAAATACATAAGCTTTTTTTAATGCATCAAGTTAAAGGTTAAAATTCCCGGTCGCCACCGGCCACAGGGCGACTAAATGTAAAAAATTGGCGACTTTATGATGTGCATCTGATCGCCAAAGTGGCGATCTTTATTTTTCATGTAATAGTACATGTCAGAAATGCCACTTTTCCGTTTTTTTTTATTTTTTTAATCGACCAGCGATTTCCGCGGAATCGTAAAAGAAAAAGAAAATCGCGTTGATGTTCACATTGAAGGCATTTGGTTCCGAAAATTAAAAAAAATCGGCATAAAAGTATCGCGAATTTCGACAAATGGTCGCCGAAAGATATCAATTTCGTCAATAGTTCGCAAAAAAATCGTCAAAGAATCACGGGAAAAACGAGAATTTCGTAAGAATCTCGAAAAAAGACGCGATTTCCGTCAAAGAATCGCGAAAAAAACGCAAATTTCGTGAAAGGAATGCGTAAAAATCGCAAATTTCATCAAAGTATCGCAAAAACCCGCAATTTTCGTCAAAAGATCGCGAAAACCCCTTAAATTTCGCCAATAGATAGGGGGAAAACCGCAAATTTCGTCAAAACATCGCGAAAAAACGGTAAATTTCGTCAAAAGATCGCAAAAAGACCATAAATTTCGTCAAAAAATCACGAAAAACTGCAAATTTTGTCAAAAGATCGCGAAAAAAACCACAAATTTCGTTAAAAGAACACGAAAAACCGTAAATTTCGTCAAAAAATCGCGAAAAAACCGCAACTTTCGTCTAAAGATTGCGAAATAACGTAAATTTCGTTAAAAAATCACGTAAAACCGCAAATTTTGTCAAAAGATCACGAAAAAACCCCGCAAATTTCGTTAAAAGAACGCAAAAAAACCCCGTAAATTTCGTCAAAAGATCGCGAAAAAACCGCAAATTTCGTCTAAAGATCGCGAAATTACGTAACTTTCGTCAAAAGATCTCGAAAAACCGCAAATTTTGTTAAAAGTTCGCGAAAAAAGTGCAAATTTTGTCAAAAGTCGCGAAAAAACCGCAAATTTCGTCAAGAGATCGCGAAAAAAGTAAATTTCGTCAAAGGATCTCGAAAAAACGGGAATTTCGTCAATCAGGTGCATAAAAAACACAGCTCCACCCTTCTGTAACCTTTCAGAAAATTTGCTGTGAATTTCAGAATTGCGAAAAAAACGCGATTTCCATCAAAAAATCGCTGAAAAAACGCAAATTTCGTGAAAGGATCGCGTAAAAACCGCAAATTTCATCAAAAGATCGCGAAAAATCCGCAATTTTCGTCAAAAAATCGTGAAAACCTAGTAAATTTCGCCGGAGGATCGCAAAAAAAACTACACATTTCGTCAAAAGATCGCGAAAAAAACGCAAACTTCGTCAAAAGATCGCGAAAAAACGCAAACTTCCTCAAAAGATCGCGAAAAAACGCAAATTTCGTCTAAAGATCGCAAAAAAAACGTAAATTTCGTCAAACAACCGCGGAATAAAATCGCGAATATTGTCGAAAGATCGTGGAAATAAAGTCGCGAATTTCATCAATTGATCGTGGAAAAAATCGCGAATTTCATCAAGAGATCGCATAATAAAATCGTCACTTTCGTCGAATGATCACGAAAAAAAATCGTGAATTCTGTTGAACGATCGACGAAAAAATTGTTAATTTTAGCAAGAGGTTGCGTAAAATAATTGCAAATTTCTTAAAACAATTTCAAAAATTAATTTCGAATTTTGTCAAACGGGAAATATTTTAGGCCTATTTTCAGAAAGAATTCTGATCTCGGGCTACACAGTGAGCTATTGGAGATGTGAACCAATCTTTGACCTTGGTCTTGTACGACATTGTTTGATAAATTCTATCTTTTTTTA
This sequence comes from Maratus speciosus, assembly GCA_963932465.1. Classification (NCBI taxonomy): domain Eukaryota; kingdom Metazoa; phylum Arthropoda; class Arachnida; order Araneae; family Salticidae; genus Maratus; species Maratus speciosus. The sequence continues at coordinate 523,348 of CAWVRF010001517.1, read as the reverse complement.
ATGTAATATAACTGTTAATGGTTTTTGTGGGTTGTTTGATAAATTCTATCTTTTTTTAATGTAATATAACTGTTAATGGTTTTTGTTGGGGTAAGTAAACTGACACTGTGGATAGTTTTATTTTTATATATTTTAAAAGATGTCTTCGTAACATAAATATTTTAAAAACATTACTTGTAAAACTGTTTAAATCTACAAACTACGATAAGTGGCCACTAACTTGACAGTAGTGGCTACTAAACATACAGCCTCTACCGGCCACTGGCTACTAAAGCAAATATTGAATTTTAACCTTTACATCAAGTTATTATTATCACGAAATACATCTGTGATGAAATGAGTAGCAGCGCTGTTACTCGTAAAATGGATTTCTTCCTTTCAGGGAAAGAAGTTCTGTTCACCGACAGCCAATGAAATTGTCGGATTTCGAACTAATGCTAAAAGTCTTATGGAAAGTCAAATTTCGCTTTTCATCTACCTTCAGATTTAGTTAGACGTTGACACAAATTGTTGCTGATTAGGTTTTGGTGTTAATCGCCCTATAGGTGGCGTTGCTATGCTGGAATTTTGGCGATTTTTGCAATAGCTCTACCTCAAAACCTAATGAACGTATTTTCCCCAAACATCAGATTCCATTAGACGTTGACATAAATTGTTGCTTGGTGGTTTTGGTGTAAAGCACCCAATAGGGGGCGCTTTTACACGATTTCAGCGGTAGTCATATCTCAAGAGCTAATGCACGGAATTTCATCTCTTCAGAATCCCCATGATAGGCATAGATTGCCATTTAATTTTGGCACTGTGATAGCGAATTTTGAAGTATTAACATGTATGAGATAGAACAACGCTTTGGAATTGTCACGTCCGGCTAGTTCTCTTTGTTCTTATTTGTATTCAAGTTGTGCTTACTGCAAATGCATTTTTTCTGATGCACGTCAAATTTACAATAATAAAAAATCTCCTATCTCCTGAAAATATAAAATAAATTGTTGTCTTTTAGCATAATTTATGTTATAACAAATTTTATTACTATAATATTTTTTTTTTTTTTTTTCATTTGTTACATTTTCTGTTTTTAGAAAATGTTTCTGTATCAAAATCATAGATTTTTCTTAGTTTTAAAAATGACTTATTTTTATTTATATATTAAAACTAAACTTTGAACTGCATTGGTTTTTCTTAACTTTTCTATATTTTGTAGAGATATTTATACTAACAAGGGAATCACTTTTGGTGTTGCTCGCACCTAGCATTGAGAACTGGTGCATTTTAAAGCCCTATATTATGAAGTTTGAGAATCGATAAAATTTTTCTGTTAAAATAATATTTCTTGATTATACAGCAGCATAACTGTCTGAAAATACAATTTTCGAGACCACTTATCAGGCTATTAACATTGAATTTTTTTAAAGAAAAGCATTTAAAAATAAAAATTAGTTAATAATAAGTATAAAATATTGAAAAAGGTTTGAAAATTCCTTCAAAAACCCACGAATTTGATTTTGAAAAATTGCAACTTTATATTCATATTTTTGGCGGGGAAACAGTTGGCATTTATTTTCAAAAGTAGAGCTTTCCGGCAACCCTAGCCAAATGTCATAGCTGAATTTGTAATAGCTAGAAATTGCAATGTTCGACCTATTTCGCCACAGTAATTTTTCTAAATTGTGTAAAAATATTAATTTACTTTATGATTACTTTTACCGAAGGACCATTTAATACAGCAATATTCCATTTTAAACATTCGAAACTTTATTTCATTCCATTTCAAAAGAAAACAGCTTATTTTGTATTTCACTAAAAAATAGTTTTCAATGATCTTCGCAGCTTTTATAGAATTATATTTATTACTTATATATTTATCGTCTGCATAGAAAAAAAAAATAAAAACATAATATTTGTTTTTTATGCTATCAATTATATATATATAAAAAAAAAAAAAAAAAAATCGCAATCTGATATAATTCTAGTAATATGTTCTGTACATTTTCTCTTTGGATAAAGCGCGCGGAAAAATTGTAGCGCCATATTTGGCGACTTAACTCACTTTTGGCGTGAAATAAACAAATGAATATGTAATAATAAAACATTAAAAGTATAAAAAAGTATATAAAACATTATTTTAACAGAGAAATTTTTTCGGTTCTCTAAATTTTATGTATAGGGCTACAAAACGCAGCAGGTCTCGGTACTAGGTGCGAGCAACACCAAAAGTGGGTCCCTTGTAAGTAAATAGTTTTTATGAATAATTGCATATATTATACATTTATATTCAAATAACTTTTATAGATCAGTTAAAAATTTCTTTGTCTTCAATAATGATAATAACGCTGAAAAAATGAAATTCTTACAATTAATCGGTATAGTACTCGGTAATCGGCCCAAAATTTAGCCGAGTACCGAGTAAATACCGAGTATTCGGTACGACCCTACACTGTTAAAAATTTGCAGCATTCTGTCCAGTCATTTGACCGTCTTTTGAAAAAAAAAAAACGGTTTCATAACCATAATTTAACTGTATTCTGACCATAAAATGGCCAATAATGTAGTCAGAATAGTGTTAAATTACGGATGTGTAACCGTTTTCGATAAAAACGGTCAAATGACTGGACATAATGCTGCAAATTTTTAACAGTGTAGTTATATGCATTGAAAATTAAAATCCATATCCAAAGTTTGAAAAGGAAACAGTCAATTGATTTCTTCTATTACACGAGAAATGGTTGCCTTTAAAAAAGCATGTCCTAATTTCTGTGAATTGCAAGTATCAACTTAGTTTGTTGTTCCTATATATGCTTAATTGAAGTTCACGAAAAATTATTTTCCTCATGTACAGTAAAAGATCTAATCTCATTTCATTTAGTGCTGACTCTAGGCAAATTTGGTAGGGCTCAGTCTCCGACGGCCGTTACTGCCCTTTTAGGTATTTCCTTTTTCGGGTACAGGAAAAAAATTCGCAAAATACGTAAATCGGTTAGAAAAAATATCGCGGATTTCATCAGTCATGGCATTAAAAAAATCAAAAATTGTTTACCAACCGCGAGAAAAAAAAACTGACGTTCGCGGGAAATCTGTCGCTAGAAAAAACAAGTTCGCGGGAAATCGGTTTGGGGAAAATACCGCGAAATTCGTCCATTGCTCACAGGAAAATATCGTGAAATTCGTAAGTCTGCCACGAGCAAATATCACGAAATTCGTCAGTCTGTCAGAAGCGAATATCACGAAATTCGTCCGTCTGTCAGGAGCAAATATCGTGAAATTCGCCAGCCGGTCGCGGAGAAGAAATGCGAAAATTTTCAATTGGAGTCAGAAAAGCAATCGTAAATTTCGTCAGTATGTCGTCGCAAAAACAAACAGGGAAATTTTCCTATCGTTCGCGGAATAAAATCACTAAATTTGTCAACTGGTCGAGAGAAAACAATTGCGAAATTCGTCAATCGGTCACGCAGAAAAATCGCAAAATTTTTCAGTCGGACGCAGAAAAAAATAAGGAATTTTGTCAATCTGCCGTAGGAAGAAACTGAAATCTGCCGATTGATCGTGAAAAATATCGTAAAATTTGTCATTTCACAAAGAAAAATTTTCAAAAAATGAATTTTTGGGGAATGGGAGCCTCCCGCCCACAATATTCCTTTGGGCGCGAATCCCCCCATCCCGTTCCGAAATTCAAGGCCTGTATGTATATGAATAATGTTGTATAAAAAATGTAATTTAAATATTAAAAAGTCCTGTTTATTTATACAATGCTGACAGAAGAAAACAAAAATTAACCATAACACATTTATTAATATACCTAACCTAACTGTAGTGTATTTTCAGCAGGGATGGCAAGTTTTTGGCGCATGACGTTTTTTACCGTCATGTCAAAAATGCAGACCTGCCAACCTTTGAAAATGAGAAATCGTAGCACACAAAATTAAAATTAATTTGGAGGTTGGTTGGTTGGTTTTTCGTGTTTCGCTGCCATCTTTTGGCATTCGTAAAAGGAATAAGGTCTTCGAACTCAACATAGTAAATTTTTTCCTCTGAAAATTTTTATACGATTTTTAGAGTTTCTTCTCGTTTCGAAGCGTTTTTTTATATTTGTAAAAGGAGTCTGGTTCCAGTTTTTAGCCCAGTGCAGTAAATTGGACGAAGTTCGCGATTTTTTCCCCGCGATCATTTCAAGATATTCACAATTTTTTTCCCACAATCGTAATTCACATTTTTCTATCACGATTCTTTGTTGAAATCCGCATTTTTTACCACGAACTTTTGATGAAACTCTCGTTTTTTACCGCGATCCTTTGACGAATTTTGCTTTTTTTTTACCACGATCCTTTGACGAAATTAGTGTTTTCTTTCCGCAATCTTTCTGTGAAATTTACGTTTTCTTACTGATCTTTCGATGAAATTTGAATTTTCTTACTGATCTTTCGATGAAATTTGAATTTTCTTACTGATCTTTTGACGAAATCCACGTTTTCTTTCTGCGATATTTTGACAAAATTCACGTTTTTACCACAATCCTTTGACGAAAATTATTTTCATCTACGACCAATTGACGAAATTGTTTTTTTTTACATGGTCATTTGTCAAAATTTGCGATAGTTTATCGCAACCGATTGTCAAAATTTTTGCGACCAATTAGCAAAATTCACTACTCGTTTCCGCGACCTTTTGACGAAATTTGCAATATTTTTTCCTCGATAGTTTATCGAAATTCGTGATTTTTTGCGCAATCTTTTGACGAAATTCGCAATTTTTTTCTGAATTCTGAACGAAATTAGCTATTTTATTCAGCGACCAATTGAAGATAATCACTATTTGTTTCTGAGATCTTTGACGAAATACCTGATATTTTTACACGATCGTTTGAAGAAATTCTCAATTTTTTCCGCGATCGATTCACGAATTAATTTGGGGGAAATTCCATAAAAGAAAAAAATTCCCGGACATCCAAGAAATTTCAAAATATACTCGCAAAAAAATCATAGGTCTGTGAAGTATTTGCAGGGGGAAGTACTGCACAGCATTTTTCATTGTGCAGGACTTTCCTTTTCCGTGTGCAAATCGTGCGATTTTGCAAACTATTTCAAACCTTGTCCATCAAAGGACCACCTCTCCCCTCCAGAAATTCTTAAAATGGCACCCCTGTTTCGAAGGGAGGGAATTCCTGTATAAATATTTACAGAAACACGATTCACTCGTGATTAATATACATAAAGAGGGTTTTATGTTAAGAAGTTTGTTTTGCAGCCCAGATTTTTTTTTCCCCATGAGAATTTTTTAATGTCCGAATTTTCGGACTAATGACCAATTTTTTAAAACTTTCGGAAATGAATACTTTGAAATTTTGGAAATTTCGGAACAGTTTAACTCCTGAAAAATATGCTGCGCGGGATAAAAATCGCAACTAGAAACAAAAAATTGTTTGTGTTTTTTGCAAAATCGTAGTTTAAAACAGATTTTCGTAGCATAGCATTTCGTAGTTTATGGATCCAAATCGTATCAACTACGATTTTTTCGTAGCAGTTGGCAGGTCTGAAAATGTCAAAAACCCATTTTACAGTAGTAGCTTGTTTTTACATTATTTTTTTTTTATTCTATCTTTAGTATTAAGTTGTTTCACATGAAATATCCAATATTAAAAAGGCTCTAAAGTATATTTATCCATCCGAGAAAAACAAAAAAGAATTGCATTAGAATATTACATAGGGGAGACTAGGAATACTTGATCCCGACTTTCTGTTTCTATTTTTTTTTTTTTTTTTTTTTTTTTTTTTTTTTTTTTTTCCAGTTGTCATTTGGCATTTTTAAGAAATTTTTTTACCAAGATAATCGTGTGTCCATTTCTTACACAATAATTTTTTTTCTTGGTATTAAAAACAAATTATTTTCAGAAAATTGCATTTTTATTTTTTCAAAAGGGGGATCATGTACCCCCACTTAGAGGGATACTTGATTCTTTCGTTGCGGATACTTGATCCCTGTCAAAAATCAAACTAATATTGTTTCATTATGCATACATCGCAATATTATAATTATAAGTTAGTAATAAAGATTTAACTTTTATTTCTTTCATTTATGACTATAGAATATTTAAACACTTTGTTGATGACTTCACGTGTAGATATTTATGAAAACTATAATTACAAATAATACTATAATAAACAAATTAATTTAAAAAAAAAAGCTAAATTGAAAACTTTAGAAACAAAAGCTAGAAAGAAATCAACAAATAGTTAAACTTTATTTTAATAAATAATACAAGTATACAATAATACAAAGTAAAATTAATGAATAAAGCTTTCAAAAAATGACACAGCTTCATTATCAGCAGGTATTTTGAAACTTTGAAAAGTCAAAGGGTTGTTATAGCAGTTCTTAAGGTTCTTCCTACCATAAGTGGATTAGGCAACTTAATAATGCAATCTGACTCATCAGTCATCACTAATGCTTTTATCAACTTTTTCCAGGAAATAGAATTGATTAAGCATGCCTTTTCTTCGTAAAAAATTTATCTCATATTCAAAAAACCCCATCTTTTATTCTACTTGACCTACGTAACGAAATAATTTCTTTTTTGTAGAATATTTGATAAATTTGACCTTTGAAAAAAAACCTTTTGCTAAATTGATGCTAATGTTTTGTATTTAGTAACAAAACTGAAGTATTTCTGTTTGTATTAAAAGTTTAGCTATTTGGGGATACATGATCCCTAGGATCAAGTACCATTTTGTGTTTAGAACATAAATGTATACTTTAAGTGGTAAATAAACAAAACTTATTTGCTAAAGAAGTTATATTGAGAATAGTAAAGTTTATACTTTAAAATGATAAACAATCCAATTTATCAGATTTCCAACAATAGAAAATAAAAACAAAACTTTAAAAACATTTTAAAAAGTTGAACTTGCAACAATTAAATATTTCCCCTTCATGCTGAAACAAAATGGCTATAAATTGTAAATGATTTTATGTTGCCAGATTATCTGAAATAATGCATCTTAAAATGTGTTACCAGATTTCAAAACTCTACATATTGATTTTAGTATATTTTATGATCAAGGATCAAGTATCCCCAATCTCCCCTATACATCTCTGTTTCTACAATAATCTTAAATTATTTGGCATATCCTACAAAAACTGTCTTTTTTGAAGAAATTCTATAACCCATAAGAATAAGATTTAAAAATGTGTATAATTTCGACAGAATACAGAATGCAATACACTGTTTAAAACTAAATAGCTTTCTCAGAAATTTCCTCTGAAGTAAGTTTTCTTAAAGTGTTAAACCCAAATTGTTCATTGATTATTTTTATTTCTAAATAGCAATAAATGAAATAAAACATATTTTAATAGTTGAGAATTACATATATCTTTTGGAAGAAAGGAATAAGACTTGTTCTTCAAAGTTAAATCTTTTAGGGATTAAAATTTGCAAATCAATATTAAACTTTAAAACCATGTGAAAACTCAATTTTTAACTATATTTTTGTTAAGTAGTTTATTTTAGTCTTCTTACTACCTTAAACTAAATAAATAAATATTATTTTAAAGCAGAAATGTAGGATAAACCGGTAAAACCACGGTTTTTACCAATGTCATGTCAAAAAACCAACCCTAAAAACTTAACCCTGATTTTCAATAATAAATACCATTTTTTTTTTCTTTTTAATTAGACAAATATATCTACTAATATACCCACGGTTGAAGAGTTATATATATACAGTAGAGCACCGATTATCCGAACTCCAATTAACCGAACAGCCATTTCTCTCAAAAAATACTTTTTAACCGAACTTCAAATTATCCCAACAGCTTATTTCTCTCTCTTTTTTTTTTTTTTTTTTTTTTTAACAAACTACCAATTAACCAAACACCCTATTATACCTGGATATCAGATTTTGAATGATGTGTGCATGATATTCAAGACGAAAAAGAAATTGAAAACGAATGCTCTGAAAAGGATCAAGGTCCACCACATAACGAAGCCTTTGAATGTTTGGAAACAGCTATGAAATGGCTCGAACGGCAGAAGAATGTTGTTCCTATTCAACTAACGTATTTAAGAAGAGTTCGAGATATGGCAGCATTGAAAAGAATGTCTTCTTTGAAGCAAGCAACAATCGAAAGTTCTTTTGCTTAAATTATAATCTCTGGAGTTCAGAAAATGATAATAAAAAATAAACAAAAAATTAAACAAAAATCAATTTTTAAACATGCCAGCATTAACTAGTGCTGTTAGTTTAAAGCGTGGATAAAGTGTGAAGATTTCAGTATAGTCAGGAACATCCGTCAAATTGTCTGTCCATTTATCCGAAGTAGGGTCGGTCCCGACTTGTTCGGATAATCGGCGCTCTACTGTATATATATATATATGTACTTTTTTTTTGGGGGGGGGGGAGGGGGATGCGATCAAATATTTAAAACTGCACTGTTTTCTATCGTTTTAGATGCGGGTTTTTGACGGAGCCCTGAGATAAATATTACTTATTTAATATGAAATTTTCAAAAGAATACTTTACAAAAGTGTACTATATTTCAATAGTAATTTCAGCAAATATCTTAAATTCTTGCTTAAGTCCGCCACCCCCTAGACCAGGGTTGGCGAACCTTTTTATAGTCGCGTGCCAATTTAATAAATATACCTATTTTACTTGACCTTGACGTGCCAAGTAAAAAACAAATTTAATGGATTGAAATATAATGAATCAAAACTACTTGAAAATTACTCATTAGGATATTTTCCAAAATGAGTAACATACATGTAAATATTACACTGAAATAATTATAGAAACAATTATATTTTAGAAATTAATTAAAAACATAATTGATTAATTGTTGTATCTTGGATGAAAAATAATTAATATCATGTTCAGTTAATTTCAACAGAATGCAAACTAAATGAATTTATATGGCAACCACTCTCTATTTGATTTTTTATACTCTAAATTAGAAAAAATGACAGATACAAATAGTAGAAAAAATTATTAAAATTGAAAAAAAAAAGGCAGTTTATTTAAAAGTTCTGAAACAAAGCGCTTTAAGTAAGCGTACAAAGTTAATGCTGGAATCTGCCGTATTTTGACACAGCTGCGCCATCTTGTGGATGGAGTGAATAACGCAAATACGCGGGTTTTTTGTATGACGTCATATATGACAGAATATCTACTATCTGCGCATCTCGTGCGTGGGTCTATTTGAAGATATTTACAATTTAAGAGTTATAGGTGGAAAAGCAGACAAAGCTATTTTAGAGAATACCTGTTAAAATTTTAATCATGAATTTCAAATATTTACTCACTCATGGAAGATGAACCTTGTTTACCAGATTTATTGCAAAATATTTTTGCTACAGTTTGTTTTGATGAAAATATGTGCATTTAAAAAAAATCGCAATGTCATTTTAATTTCGGGAGAAAAAGCACTAATGCTACGTAAACAGTATTGCCTTTTACCCCGAAACTAAACTGACATTGCAACTATTTTTTAAATACATATATTTTTATCAAAACAAGTTGTAACAAAAATATTTTGCAATAAATCTGGTAAACAAGGTATGAGTGAATAAATATTTGAAATTCACAATTAAAATTTTTACAGGTATGCTCTAAAATGGCTTTGTCTGCTTTTCCGCCTATAACTCTTAAATTGTAAATATCTTCAAATAGACCTGAATTTTATGCAAGCTATTCAGGCTAAAAGAAAACCATTTTTGTTAATAAAGGTTATAGGCGTAACTTTTAATTCCATGCTTTTTTTCCACATTGGAAGAAACTTGCCCACCTTGGGTTTATGTTATTATTTATTAGAAAAAAAGTATTTTAAATATAATGAGCGAAAAGCATGTGTTTAAATTGATGTAATATACCAGTATGTATGTATTTTAAATAAAGTTATGTTTTTCAAATGACGAGTATATTTCAGGGATGAGATTGACCAAAAAGCAAAAAAGCTGAAACTGCGCGAACGATTTTTTAACAAGGACAGTTATGAATTTCAAGAGCAACATATTTAATTGCTATTAATATATATAATTTACATACAATTTAGCTTTGCATAAATTAAAAAGAAATTATTAACGCGAAGTAGACAGAACTTATTTACGTACTCTAATTAAAATTTATTTTACCGAGATACAGAACATTAATGTGAAATCTGCGATCTTTAGAAAAAATATGCCATTTTTTTTCGCAATCTTTTGATGAAATTGCCGTTTGTTCGAGATCTTTTGGATGAAATTTGCCATTTTTTCGAGATCTTTTGATGAAATTTGTCGTTTTTTCGATATCTTTTGAGGAAATTTGCCGTTCTTTCGAGATCTTTTGACGAAATTCGTCGCTTTTTTCGAGATCTTTTGATGAAATGTGCCGTTTTTTCGAGATCTTTTGCCGAAATTTGTCATTTTTTCGAGGTCTTGACGAAATATGCCGTTTTTTCGAGGTCTTTTGACGAAATATGCCGTTTTTTTCGAGGTCTTTTGACGAAATAACCCTTTTTTCGAGGTCCTTTGACGAAATTTGCCGTTTTTTAGAGATTTCTAGATGAAATTTGCCGTTTTTTCGCGATTTTTAGATGAAAATTGCCGTTTTTTTTTCGTGATCTTTTGACGAAAATTGCCGGGTTTTTTTTCGCGATCTTTTGACGAAAATTGACGTTTTTTGACGGAAATTCACGTTTCTTTCGCGATCTTTTGACGAAAATTCACATTTTTTTCGCGATCTTTTGACGGAAATTCACGTTTTTTTCGCGATCTTTTGACGGAAATTCACGTCTTTTTCGCGATCTTTTGACGGAAATTCACGTCTTTTTCGCGATCTTTTGACGGAAATTCACGTTTTTTTCGCGATCTTTTGACGAAAATTATCGTTTTTTCGCGATCTTTTGAAGTAAATTATCGTCTTTTCGCGATCTTGTGACGAAAATTGTCATTTTTTCGTAATCTTTTGACGAAAATTATCGTCTTTTCGCGATCTTTTGACGAAAATTGCCGTTTTTTCGCGGTCTTTTGATGAAAATTGCCGTTTTTTCGCGGTCTTTTGATGAAAATTGCCGTTTTTTCGAGATCTTTTGACGAAAATTGCCGTTTTTTCGAGATCTTTTGATGAAAATCGATGTTTTTTGTTATCTTTTGACGAAAATTGACGTTTTTTCGCGATCTCTTAACAAAAATTGCCGTTTTTTAGAGATCTTTTTACGAAAATTTGCGTTTTTTTTTCGTGATCTTTTGACGAAAATTGACGTTTTTTCTCGATCCTTTGACGAAATTGGAGATTTTTCTATGAACGATTGACGAAATTGATTTTTTTTGTGACCATTTGTCGAAATTCACGATACATTTTATGTCAGAATATTCAGATTTATGACCGATTTTTTCCCCCTTCAAAAATGGCAAAAAAGCGAAAATTTGAAAAAAAACGGAAATTAAAAAATGATAAAAAAGCTGAAAACCGCGGATCCGCGGAAGAATCTCATGCCTGATATTCTTAAAATGATGATTTTATATTTTGAATGAAATGAATGCAACATAAACGCTGGTGATGGGGAAAATATTTGACGGTTTATGAAGTGCGGCCGGCTAACATAAAAGTACTTTTTTACACTGTTTATTTAATCTAACCCTGTTCATATATATGAAAAGATAAAAAAATTTTAATCGATTTTTCCCTCCCATATATGCTAGAAAAATAAAAATTATGTACATAGATGTGTTTCTAAACAACAACAACTTTCTTTCCAACAACAATACAACATTTTAGTATTTTTATAACTTGATTATAAGTTAGCAAATTAATTTTACGTTATCTAAACGTAGCTGATAAATCCTTAAACATTCTTTATGGTTGTTACAACTGTATATACAAGTGCAACAATTGAGTAAGTTATGTAACAAACTACGATTTCTAAAGTATATCAGCTGGTTGGGAAATTGCAAAAGAGAAATATTTAAAACATTTAAGCATCTTAAACGTGATTTTCAGCTATATAATTTTTTTTTATAAAAAAGTTAAAATATTATTTAATATATTATTAAATGTCAGTGATTTTAATACGTTCCATTGGCCCATCTCCGTCCGCATCTCTTTTTTCTACTACTTATTCCGACTCTTTTGCGGAAGCCAGATTGGGAAAAAAAAAAAAATCAAAAATTGAAACCGGACAAAATTAAAAGGGAAATTACACAAATTAAAAACACCGAAAATCCGGAAGGGAGGGCTTGCGGCCCTGAGGCTACCGACCAACAACTGCTAAGTCAAGCTTATTATTAGTCTATAGTTTTCAGTTATTAGCACTTGTTGTGTGTTTCATAAGCCTTTTTCAAATTTGGAGAATGTTCCGCAATTGGGTTATTTCGATAAAATTTGGAGAATGTTCCGCAATAGGGTTATTTTTGATAAAAGTTACTTTCATTTTCTAACCATTATTTAACTTTTTTACAGTTACAATTGTATACTGTTTTCTCATTTGACGCCAATCATGGCTATCGGCCCGATTACGGAAAGTTATCCATTTTACCCCTGCGAAGAACGGGTGTAAGATAATAAATGTTTAATTGAGCATACCACGTACTATTTGTAAATATTTTATATTTTATTCCAATTTTTGAAGTTTCTTCTATACTTTGTATGCTTTCTGCAATGTTATTCACCTGTGCGAAGTGCAAGTAGCCCATGAAAACTATTTTTCCCGGATATGACACAATGACCGACATATTTCTAGATTTAAAAAAAAAAAAAGTAATTTGTCGATTTTAGGAATTTTTTTAAAGCTGTTGTCTAAAATTCTCAAAATATTTAAAACTATAAATAATCAATTATTGCTGGTTTAATAGTACAAGAATTACTGCTTGCATTTTAAATTAAAGTGGATACTAATGTAAAATTAAATGAGTTTTAAATGGAATGAATGAAATGCTTCTATTTTAAATATTATAAATACAATTCGATCAAGAGAATATTTGGCAATTTATCGCCTGCGCCCGGTAAATAAAAAATATGCCTTAAAATTAATTAAATAATTTATGCTTAAACTCTAAGCGTAATAAAACGTTTAATTCTCATTGGAAATACACATGTTTATGTAATTTTTATAACTTTATCTTATCAGGAATTGAATTAAAAACGCTGCTGTAAAATTCTATCTTAACATACATTAACTAATTTTTATATGTCCTTGTTCATTGCATTACAAAAACATAATTGAAATAGAACGTATTAAAATCACTGACATTTAATAATATATATTAAATAATATTTAAACTTTCTCTCTATTCTAAAAAAAAGTAACTACCGCTGTCACCGCCGCCGGTTTTGAATTTTTTGTGACCAGAGGTATTTCTTCGTTAATATTAAGCAAAATATTGCATACAAAAATATGAAAATCGGTGGAATTATAGAGAAATGTTTGATAAGCACGCTGATGCAGACAGTTTTAAATGGAAGAAATATTTAAAGATATATTTAATGTTAAAGTTGGACAAAATCGTTCCATTAAAAAAGTTTTATAGGAGCAAAAACTGTACATCAGAATTTAATCAATTTTAGATCATTTTATGCGTCAGAATTTCCCGGTGTGCAGACTGCACTCAGTTTATTAATTTGACTCATTTTTTGAGGTTTTATTTCTAATTTAAATTCAAATTTTTAGCATTTCGAGAGATATTTTTTTACACATTTTAGAAAATTGCATTAATTTAAACTGTTGCCAACTGTATAAGCAGCGTTAGCAATAATATTTGCTTCAAATTAAAAATTTATTTTACACGTGACTATTATAAACAAGAAAATATAAAAAGCAGGAACTCATTGAAAATTATCATAAAAACCATATTACAGGTGAATTTTAAAAGTGAAAGAATGTTGTAAAATAATAAATTCATTAACATGCGTTAGAAGTCTTAAATAGGAGAAATTACGTCACATTTACGTCACATTACACATTACGTAAAATAAACAAAAAATAATATTGCAAAACAGTTTAAATTTAAAAATTGCGCGATATATTTATGTAATATTTTAAGATGATATTTTCAACTATTTTTATTAGGATAGCTCAAATAATATTTCATTTCTAACATAATTATTTTCACGTGAATAGTAAAAGAAGAAAGGAAAGTTTAGTGAAAATTACGTCAGATTAAAAACGATACATTTAAAGTGTCATTAAAAAAAAAGCTTTCTTTTCGCTTTGCTAAAAAATACCGGGAGGCAAAGACTCTGTTTATTTAATTCATTTTATATTAGCTTATTTTGAAATGTCAACAGATTTTATTTAATCAAAGACGGAAACATCCATTGTATCATTTAACAGCCGCTGAGTTGGCTTTAAAATTCCCCAATCAAAGAGAAATGAATAGAAACCCGTTTATAGGGAGATCGCCACTGTTTTTAAACTTATAATTCATCTTCCGAAATATTTTTAAGCCGATCAAATTAGCATGCTTTTAGAGTCTGCGGTGTCTGAACGGGGGTTGACGAGCGTAGCTCGTAGGGGGCAGCGCCCCCTAGTTTTATAAATTATAATAAATCACAAAACTAACCTGTTTTTCTCTTTTGGGAAGCGAAAAAAATGAGTTCTCTCAGATAGAGAGTTATTTTTGCAGTTTTGAAAACTGGAATAATTAGAACGCCAACGTGGCATTTTCCCAGTATAAGTTCTTAAAAGAACTAATTTCGTTTAAATAACTAAATTCAATTAATAAATTAAATAATGGCGAATAAATAAATCGAATTATATCTATACTTCCAACAATTAAGTACTGCAAACGACAAACGAATAAAATCACGGCTGCGCGTGCGCATAGTTATTTCATAGATATCGAACTTATAGATCATCCACAAAGGGGAAAGAAGTTAATAATCCTCTTGTAGTTCACTCCGTCCGCTGGGTGGCGTATGACCTTGATTGGCGTGACCTCGCCTTTAATCTTGCGGTTACCCTTCCCATTTAAGATAGGACGCTTACTTACATCGCTTTGGTTCTAAAATTAATTTCCAAGTTGCCATAATTTGCCATCGGTAATAATCTTTCCTTTTTTACTTTCTTCTATCTTCAATAGAAGAAAGTATTGTAATCGAAATTTTTTTCGACTTCCGGTTTTCGACGGATTTACATGTTTCAGGGGTCAGAGATCCCCAAAAACATGTTTATAGAAAATGTCTGTCTGTCCGTGCGTCCGTGGCCATTGTACCATCAAAAAGTGTATGAAGTTATGCATAGAATTGAACCAAATTTTTATTTTAAGTTTTTGGCTATGGCAAGCAGATCCTCCCTGAATTTGGAAAAAATTCGCCGGTAGGGGGCGCTGTAATAGCGATTTTGAATATTGTACCATCCAAAAGTATATGAAGTTATGCATAGAATTGAACGAAATTTTTATTTTAAGTTTTTGGATATAGCAGGTAGGTCCTCCCTGAATTTGGAAAAAATTCGCCGGTAGGGGGCGCTGTAATAACGATTTTGAATATTGTACCATCCAGAAGTGTATGAAGTTATGGATAGAATTGAACCAAATTTTTATTTTAAGTTTTTGGCTATGGTAAGCAGATCCTCCCTGAATTTGGAAAAAAATTCGCCGGTAGGGGGCGCTGTAATAGCGATTTTGAATATTGTACCATCCAAAAGTATATGACGTTATGAATAGAATTGAACCAAATTTTTATTTTAAGTTTTTGGCTACGGCAAGCAGTCCTTCCTTAATTTGGAAAAAATTCGCCGGTAGGGGACGCTGTAATAGCGATTTTTGTGCGCTTTTGAATATTGTACCATCCAAAAGTATATGACGTTATGCATAAAATTGAACCAAATTTTTATTTTAAGTTTTTGGATATAGCAGTTAGGTCCTCCCTGAATGTGAAAAAAATTCGCCGGTAGGGGGCGCTGTAATAGCGATTTTGAATATTGTACCATCCAAAAGTGTATGAAGTTATGCATAGAACTGAACCAAATTTTTATTTTAAGTTTTTGTCTATGGCAAGCAGATCCTCCCTGAATTTGGATAACATTCGCCGGCAGGGGGCGCTGTAACAGCGATTTTGAATATTGTACCATCCAAAAGTGTATGAAGTTATGCATAGAATTGAACCAAATTTTTATTTTAAGTGTATGGCTATGACAAGCAGGTCCTCCCTGAACTTGAAAAAAATTCGCCGCTAGGGGGCGCTGTAATAGCGATTTTGCATATTGTACCATCGAAAAGTGTATGAAGTTATGCATAGAATTGAACCAAATTTTTATTTTAAGTTCTTGGCTATGGCAAGCAGGTCCTTCCTTAATTTGGATAAAGTTCGCCAGTAGGGGGCGCTGTAATAGTGATTTTTGTGCCATTTAATATTGTACCATCGAAAAGTGTATGAAGTTATGCATAGAATTGAGCCAAATTTTTTGTGTTTCTTTTTGGTCATGACATGAAGGTCCTCCCTGAATTTTGGAAAAATTCCGCTGGAACGGGGCGCTTTAATTACGATGTCTGTACCATTTTCTTTATTATACAATCGAAAAGTGTATAAAATTATGCATACAATTGAACCAAATTTTTTGTACATGTTTTTGGCTTTCTCCAACAGGTTCTCCTTGAATTTGGAAATATCGCGCGGTAAAGGGGCTCTGTGATAGCGATTTTTGTATACTTTTCTTGATTTTTCGTAGCTCTATTGTCCATCGGCGGCTCGTGCAAAGGCGGGAACTCACTTCCTGCTAAGCCGGCTTTTCGCAAACATCTGATAACAACAGAATAAGGAAAAACTATTAATTTTAACAAATATCATGATATAGATTAACTCGTTTTTAGTTCATTTAATTGACTGAAGAAGATATTTAAGATGAAAATCAAAGTTGCTATATTAATGAACTAATAATATTGAAGTATTAACATGTGTAACTAGTTTTTCAAATATTAAGATGTATGAGATAGAAGAAAGTTTTGGGATTGGCACATCCAACTAGTTATAGTTTTCAAATATTTTCTTTGTTTGATTTCAATTTGCAATTAATCGAATTTAGAATTTAATCAGATCATTTAAGTTCGTGTATTTTGTGTAAAATCGCTGTATCCTCATTTAGAGACATAATCAATGTCACGCCTTGCCAAAATTATTCTTTGGCGTGCCGAAAGTGGCACGCGTGCCATAGGTTCGCCGACCCTGCCCTAGACTAATATATGTACGGTTTGGTTGTTTCACGGAGTTCCGTTCAGAAACAGATTTTTTTTTTTAAAGAATAGTGTTTACCCCCTGTTGGTGGAATGTGGAACTAAAAGATTCGCGGTTTTTTTTTTTTGGAAGTTTTTCTCGTGCATACGCACGATTGCTGCTAAACCCTCATGTGATATATCATCGGAAAACCTTCGGACCACTCCTTCATATTATGAACCTTTCTAGCTCCCGCACTAACATTTTTATCTCCCCCCCCGGGGGTCAATTTTTTATTTTGGATCCTAATTAAGCTACAGCAAGATTTGACCTCATTTGAAGGCTTGACCGAAAGTGAAACCCGAGCAATATCGGACTGGTCTTTTAGTATAAAATGAAATAAGCTAGATTTTTTTAATCAGAATCTGTAAGACAATTTTTAAACATACCAACACAAAAAGAAATATTAAAAATTTAACAAATAAAGAACACTAAATATTCAAAAATAAGTTAGGGGGACACATGATCCCCCTTTTGAAAAATTAAAAAATGCAATTTTCTGAAATTAATTTGTTTTTTATACCAAGAAAAAAACTATATTGTATAAAAAATGAACACACGATTATTTTGATAAAAAAATTTCTTTAAAATGCCAAATAACTGAGAAAAAAATAAAAACAGAAAGTGGGGCACCTTTTTTACTTTTTCGATTTTGGTTGTAGATATTTTTAGAATGACACTTTCATTTTCAGAAATGGTTTTGAAAGTGAAAGTAACTTTATAAAAAAATATCTGCGACCAAAATCGAAAAAGTACGGACCTCAGCTATCCAATGCAAAAAAAATTATTTAAAAATGTCGAAATACAAACGAGATATTAGATAAATCCCTCCCAATAGGATTAGCATTAGCTCTGAGGTCTTCACCGGCAGGGACAGGAGCCTTAAATATCCGGTGAAGTGCCAACAAGCAAGAATAAATTTTCTGTTGTCACGACACAAAACTCAAGGGGGGGGGGGGGGAAAGGATTCAAGGGGGAAAAAAAACATAAGGTAAAGATATCAAATAAAACATTCTGCTATATAATACCATATTCAGCTTTAAGTTTTCTTTCACGAAGATTATACTACTTATTACTAAACTAATATCTAAATTTACTAATTTTGTTATGCAGTTCAGTTATGTTAGGAGCAACTAGCAAGAACAAGTTTTCTGTTTATCACAATACAAAATTTTTTTTAAATAGTAAAGCAACTAGTAACGAGGGGAGTCAACAGCTTCAACATACACTGTTAAAGTAAAGAAGAAGTGGAAGATAAAAGTATTAAATATTCTCTTTCCAGAAGTAATCAGTTGTAATTTTTTTTCATAAAATTATTTTATAATTACTAAACTATTTCGCTGATATTATACCTAATGATTTAAAAATAATTTTAAATAAAACCTAAATAATTAAAAAAATAGTTTTTAATAGAAAATTTAAGATTAGATTGAAAAGGAAATAACATAGTAATAGCTGGCTAGTGTAAACCCACGCTTAATTTCTTTAGAGAAGGAAAATAAAAATTATAAAAGGGCAGGTCAAAACACTTATTGCATCTGGATATAAAGCAGCAAATTATGCTGGATATCTGGTGTCCAGCATTTGGCCAAACTAACATCCGCTACATCTCTAAAATTTGCATGTATATTAACCTTAATCTATAGGTCAAAACTGGGGAATTTCATTAGCGGCCACTGGCCGGTAAGACTAGTTTTTTAAGTGGCCACTTTCTTTAAACTAGTGGCCACTTTTTTATTTAAAAATACTAAACAGTAAAGTTTCTATAAGTATTAATCTAAAACTGAATAGCCCAAATAAATATATTAGAAACAAAAAAAGAAGAATCCTTGATGAAATGCAAGAAAATTTTATTCTCTCCTTGTAAAAAAGTGACCGGAAGGTGGCCGCCTGATAGACAATTTTGCACTAGCCACTTTTTCTCATTTACAGGCCCTGGGGCCAGTGGCTAGTGTTAATTTTGACCTTTACCTTAATCTATATTTATACAGTAGAATATCTTTATAACACAGACCTAAAAATACAAGGTTGTGCGTTATATAAAATTTTGCGTTACATGGATCACATCCCCACACATCATTAAATTTACCTTGTAAACATGGCCAAATATATCTGAAATTACAGAGTTTCCCCCAGACAGTTTCAGGAGGGTGCTGCACCCTGCCTGCCCTTAGATTTACAAAATAGCACCCCTCTTGCTCCTCATTAAAAAAATTAGCTCCCTTGTTGCCCCCACCTGAAAAAGTGCCTTTACTCCTTTGTTTATTAAAAAATCTACTTGCATAGTAAAAATTGACCCATTGCTGTCTTTAAAATAGTTTTCTGTCTATTAAATATTAAAAATCAAAAGAATGCCTTTAAAATTTTCAATTCAGATTCTAAAAGTGCCCTTTTCCCAGAAACAGCACCCTGCCCTTTTTTAAACCTGGGGGAAACTCTGTGAAATATGCCAAAATACATTAGAGTGTCTTTATACTGCATTCCTTGTCACTAGGAGTTATCCACATTATAAATTTTTGCAAAATATAAATCAATTGACATATTGTTAAATTTACTTTATAAACATAGTCCAAATGTAACTCGAAGCAAGTCATTTATTATATTATTCATTTTCAAAAATGTTTTTGTAATAATAGCAATTTTTTCATTAAAAGTCTTAAATTAGGTGATAAAATTGAACTAATGTATCAAATTTAGTCCTCTAGAAGAGTAGCAATTTTTGACAGTGCAGGAATGTATGTGCTTCTTATTTGCAAAATTCATTGTTTACGTCTGAAAAGTTTAGGAGGATGGAGAATTACATTATAAAGATCTTCTACTGTACTTAAAAAAATATTCTTATATAGAAATTTTATGAGTTCAGAGGATAGTCATAAGACCCCCCTCCCTCTTGAGCCGATTGGTGGTTTTCACAGGTTTTAATCAGCTTTTATTAATCAAAACTGGCTTATTACAAACTGAAGCATTTCAATTTTTACTTGTATTTTTTTTTCTTTAAACTGATTTTAAACGTTTGTTATTATATTAGGATTTAACATCATTTCACAGTAATGAATCAGGGGATTTAGGGGCTAAGATTGATAGCCCTCAGAGTTTCTCTTATTGTTTAATCGATCAGTCAAATCACTTGAAAAGAATAAATTTTATGATTTTTTAAACAATCAAAAATAAAGCAAATTTAGTTAATTAGAGTTTGAAATGCAGTAATTTGCAATGGCCCTCCCTTATGGCTACTTATGTTAAGTGAATGTACCAGGGTTGTAAAAAGACTGGCTAAAATTTCAAATAGTAGTGCAGGTGGCTTTTTTGACCAAATTTGGCTTTTATAGAGTAAGGTATTTTAATTTTAAATGTTTTTAAACATTTATTGAGCTAGGATTTAATAAAATTATTTCTTAATAATGAGAACATTAATATTGTAATAACAAATTCCTGATAGTGATTTGTAATTAATTTAGTCAACTGCTTTGCATTGCCTTTTTAACTTTTTTTTTTTAATGTTATCGCTGTTATCAAATATTTTATTTTAGGGCAGCAATTACTTATTGATATATTTTATTACAGTAAACCCTCGATTTAACGGACCTCGGTTCAACAGACTTCGGATTCAATGGACTAATTTAAAAAATAAATAAATAAATAAATTAAAAATTAAACAAAATTAAAGTCAAACAAGTGGGTAAGTGTGATCGCAGATCGTACAGAGGGTTTCGTTTAATATCCCTTTTAAAACACTTTATCCTTAAATTAACAAATCAAAATCGTTAATTTAAAATTATTCCCCCTCTCCCTAACCTGAAATTTAATGCCCGTATTTCAAATTTTTATGTTTGACAAATGTCAAATATTTATTTATCATTATTATTTACTGGAAGCCTCCATGATAAAACAGCTTCTAAAATGATGAAACATGCTTCGAAAAAAGAAAAAAAAAAGTATTACTGCCCCCCTCCCCCACTTGAGAATCAACACGCAACCCTCTTTTAAGCTTTTATATGTAAAAAAAAAACAATGACAAAGCATTTCTTTTTACTATTTTTAAAAAGCAATTTCTCGGTAAAATAAAAAATATTTATTATATTTATATCTGTGGCGACACAATGTCTCGTGATCAAATGAACGAAACCTTAAAAAAAGGGAAAGAACACGAAACGCCGAAAGCGTGCGCTTTGATTCTCACTGCAGCGTGGTTTTCGTTCTAAGCATGCGCAATGATGCTGGCGACCTATGCAGCCATGTGATATGCTTTTCGGTCTATGCATGCATAAAAGTTGCATATGTGTTAATTCGTTTGTATTTCATTACCAATATTGTATTATTAAAAGTAATGTATTATGTTTATATATACATATACAGTAGTATATATGTATATACAACATATATTTATGTATATACATATATTGTATATATACAATACATGTATTATACACTGTATATATATATATTATATATATATATATATGTAATTTGCACTGTAATAATATATGTAATTACAAGTACGTAATAATATATATATATGTACTATAATTATAACAAAATAATATTATGAATAGTGCTTTGTGATTTAACGTACTTTCGATTTAACGGACACATCTTAGTCCCAATTAGTCCGTTAAATCGAGGGTTTACTGTACTTAACTAATTTCAAGGAATTTTTTTAATTAAGTAATACTCTTATTTTTTTCTGATAAATATTTAAAATCATACATAAACTCATTAAATAAAAAAAACTATTTCTCACAGTTGAAAACATTACTAAGATTGACAACAGCATGGTTAACTCTTTCGTGTGCTTAAGGCTGTTCTCAAATCGAAGAAGGCAACTTTCTGACATAAGTTTTAATTTATTTTTGTTCGAAAATGCATGAAACTAGCCAGTGTTGTTCAAAAACTATGTAATTGAGCTGTTTTTTCCATTTTTTTTTTTGCAAATGCAATAGATCTTTCAGAAAAGAGTGTCAAAGTGGGCGTTTTGAACCGAATTTTCACGCGAAGGTAGAAAGAGCACTCAAGAGCGGACAAAAAACGTGTTTGTCACGTGATCAAAATAGCTTATAACTCAATAGGTAATTGATTGATCAAAAAATGGAAAAAACAGTTCAATTCCAAATCGCTTCCATGGCCAGGCTTTCCAATTTTATACCTTTCTGTTAAAAAATGAATTTGTAAATGTGTCAAAATGTTTTGCACTAGTTGAGCCGAGCAGTTAAGAACAGCCTTAAGAAGCTTTTGAAATTTTTATTTTAAAAAACTTTGTTTTGAAAATATTTTTTTTTTATTTTTGTATTTTTCTTTTTTGTTCTAAACTTAGATGTACCAAAATCTCCCCAAATCCTATCAAAAGCCACTGCTGTTAAACATAGATGACCTTGAGTATTCTCAAATAATTTCATTTAAGGCTGTTCTCAACTGCTCTGCTCAACAAGCGCAAAAAGTTTTGACACATTTACAAATTCATTTTTTAGTGGAAGCATATAAAATTGAAAGGCCTGACTATGGAAGCGATGTGGAATCGAACTGTTTATTTCATTTTTTGATAAATAAATTACCTTATCGGGTTATAAACAAATTTGATCACATGACAGCATTTTTCTCACTTCTGTGACTGGATTTTCTTCTTTCATTCAGACAGAAATTCGGTTCAAAATGCCAACTTTGAGACTGTTTTCTGAAAAATCTAAATTGCGTTAAAAGAAAAAAAAAAAAAAAAAAGAAAGAAAAGAAAAAACAGCTCTAGTACATAATTTCTAAACAACACTTGCTAGTTTAATGCATTTCCGAACAAAAATGAATTAAAACTTATGTCATTAAGTTGCAGTTTTGGATTTGAGAACATGAGAACAGCCTTAAATAATATACATACAAATGGACGACAAGCATTTCTGTCGTCAAAGAACCTCATGATGGATTATAGCTAATCAGCTTCTTGATTCATCCCACAAGCATTTACCAAAAGCCAATCAAATATCCCAATGCTTGTGGGAAACATTGCAAGCTCCGCCTATTGCGTGTGGTCAATTATTTGGTTTTCATTGCTATAAAAACAAAAAGTAAACAGCAGTAAGAAAAAAGGGTTTCTCTTTTTGAGTGTTATGGTTTTTTACTGTTTAATTACATATAATCTTTAAAATGCACAGTATTTGTAAAGCTATGCAATATAGGCTTTCAAAGTATTTTCATTTATTTATTCTTGTAATGGAAGTATTTACTAATAGTTGATAAACTTATAGTAAAAAACTTTTATGAGTGCATGAACAATAAATTAATGTAAATAAATTTCATTTGAACTGCAAATTAGTGTTAAATACAGACATTTTTCTCCAGGAGGGAATTTTACACTTCCACAGGTGGGGGCATATTTTTAAACCATTACCAAACACAAAATCTCAAATCTTCCAGCTGGGGAGATTTTGATGCTCTGGAAAGGAAAGTTCTCTACTTCGGACCCTTTATTGAATTCCTTACTGCTGTTAACCACCTATTTTTCAGTAAGACTATTTTTTTAATTGGTTAAAAAAGCAAAAAAACTGGAAGTTTTTTTCTTTGCCTTGGCTAAAATCTGCCAAGCCTGGAATCTACAAACCCGGTGATACTACCCGCTCCCACACGACCCAGGGCCTGATTAACCTCTGAAGCTATGGGAAACACAGTGTCATTTTGGGGCCCCCTTTCGTTCGAGAAGACTCTTCTAAATTCGACATACCCGGAAACCCACCAATGCTACAAAAATTATTCCAGAGAGTAACTTAATTGAATTCACACATATCTCATTAAAGTTTTTTTTTTTTGTGTGTGTGTGTGTTCCCTTATATATACAAACGAAACTTTGATATAGTCATGAAAAATATGCAAAAATGAATTTGTACAGTATTTGCATAAAAATGTAAGGTTTATAAAAAGGTTGAATTCAGCATGTATGCACAACATAAAATATCAATATTTTGAAATACTTTTTTCAATTTTTGCAATAGTTTAAATTATTAATATTTTATGTTGTCCATACAAGCCAAATCCAATAATATTCAAATTCAATTTGTAAAATAAACATACATTTAAAATAAATGGAAAATCTCAAGAATTGTAATCATGTGGTTGAAATTGATCTATTTATTACATGAAAATATAATTTGTTATGAAAGGTATTTTATGAAACACATATATAAAAATGAGTTAATGTAAAAATAAATTAGATAGAATTTCGGAATGGAATTAATTCAATTTAAAATTTGAGTCCCCTTGTTTTTCTCAATTTCGGGCCCTTCAAAATTTTCTAAGGGAAGCACGTGCTTCTCATGCCTACTCGGTAATCAGGGCCTGACACCCCCCCCCCCCCTTATAACGAAAGCCTTGTGTATTATGCATGTAAATTGACCGGGACACTCAAAAACCATGTTACGTGACTGATTCTTACAAAGTATCTTTTTCGATATATAGAAAAGGCATTTAAATGTTTTCCATAGTATAGAAAAATATTTAACTAGTGCAAAAAATAAACAGAATTCTTATGAAACCTGGACAAAATATAGGGACTTCCCCTAAAAAACGATATGAATGAATAAAGGGGAAAAAAATCAACTATATAGATACTCGAAATAAATAAGTAAAATCCATACCATATTTAAAAATATTAACTCACCTTTCGTCGCTGTAAATTAATCCTTGGTTACGAGTCAAACAAAATTGTGAAATATGCTAACTAATTCGTTATAACAGACGGTTGTACGCCTTGTAGGAAATCTTTAAAAACACGTGCATTCGATTTGGTGAAATGATTCGATTGATTTGAGAAATTTTTTCTTTTGCCGTTTTGTGCTGCCATCTACTGACAAGTTACTAAAATACTACTTGTTATTCGCTTATTTGAGCTTAGTAATGAATTTAAACTGTTATAATATTGAAATTATGCGTGCATTAGATGTATATAATTCACTCATTAAAAAACGCATACAACATAAATTAAATGCAAATTGAAAAGCAAGAATGACACGAAAAATATTTATGTATTCAATTAAATATTGTTATTTTTATTAACAATCAAAATTAGATATTTGATGTATTACAAATGTTCAGAATTGTTTTTAGCACATTTTAACCACAGTCTTACACGTACAAAAATGTAGGAAATAAGGTTTTATGCTGAAAATACAATATTCAAAGATTTATTGTACCTGATAATGCACTTGTTTCACATTTTAAAAGTACACTTCTAATTTTAAAAAAAGTCGCAGCCTCAAATTAGATTTAACTCAATTGCATGAATGGTTTTTATTCTGCGTATGTGAAGTTTGTTTTTAGTACTCAATGTATTCAGTTTGTTTTCCAACTCCTAACCCCAGTAAGAGAAGTCATGTTTTTATTCTCAGTATGAGAAAGCATATTTTAATTTCTCAGTATGAGAAGTTCTGTTTTGTAACTCTCAGCTTGAGAATTCTGATTTTATATCTCAGCATTCACGTTTTTGTCTACTTGTCTACTAAATTTTTTTATGAAGTAATTCATATAAAAATAATACAGTATATAAGGGATATATTGCTGATTAGTTCAACTGACAAATGCACTATTGTTTTCATAAACATTTATTTTACTTTATTTATTTATTATATTCTTTTTATATAATGCTAGCTAAGGTGCTGAGGAAGAAATATCACCTAGATCCAAGTTGTGCAGAGAAATGTCCCGAAACAACCTGATCTTAAATCCCCTGCTCAACAAACGGGATATCTTCTGATACATTTTCTGACTCATTGTTAACCCTTTCCGGCACAGAAAAATTCTGGTCGTAAAATAATGAAATGATTGACTGACACCAGAATTTACAAACGAACTTCTTCGTTTAAGCTTTCACTATAAAAGCAAAATTTTATTAAAATATTCTTGGTGCCGAAAATACTGTCAAATTTGGAGCCGGTTTTCGAGCCGTGGCAATCTAGGAAAAGTTATCATCAGAGAGCTGCTACTCCAAATGTATCCCATTTATGTGAAAATGGAAAACGCTATTCAATATGCAAGTATTACAAATATCATGCAAGTATTGTTTCAAAATGAGTCTAAAGTGTTAAAAGAAGGAGGGAGGGAGGGGATAGAGTGAGAACGCTGTTAAATACAAAATTTGATGTTTACTTCGGTTTTATTTACTATTTATTGAGATACATTTTAATAGATAATTCTCAGCAATGCGTTTTAAAAAATGTGGTAAAACCATGCAATTATACTTCTAAAGACGAAAACCTGCCTAAAATGAACATCTTCACACTCCTATGTGATTTCATCTTAAAAAATTTAATTGTATAATAGATACGTTACAGATACGGAATTTTCTCCGTTTCTTGTGATTTTCTCTTAGAAACTTTTATTATGTCTCAGTCACCTCTAAAATGATGTCTAGATACGCCAATGCTGCCATGGGATCAATGCGCTTGAAAGGGTTAAACGTAAATTCATAAAATTGGCTGGGCTGACTGTTAAAGCTATTTGGAATCGAAAGGCTTTTCCATTCTTTGATAAATAAATTACTTATCGAGTAGTAAGTAATATTTGTTACGTGACAACAGGTTTTTCTCCTGTCTTTTGCCGTCACGTCCGGAAATTTGACTCAGGGCGTCAACTTTGATAGTATTTTCTGAAATTTTTTTTGCGTTTAACAAAAAAATTGAAAACATCTTTTAATTACATGGTTTCTGAATAACAACACCTGCCAATTGCAAGCGTTTCCGAATAAAAATGAATTAAAAAATATGTCAAATGTAGCCTTTTTGGATTTGAGAACTGTCTTAATGATAACACCCTTAACTGCCAAAGAAATCTTATGTGAATTGCTCTCCTGTGCCCAGTATTTTCTGCATAGGGCTTAGCAACATAATTTGCTCTAATGTAAAAAGCAGCACACTTTGCAATCTAAATAATATGCATAGTTACAATGAAAAAAAAGTACAAAATTTAAATTACATATAGTGGTGTAGTCGTAAAAAAAACAAAGGGTATACGCTCAAGACAGAGGGTATAACCTAGTGTATTTATACTGGAGATTTCTTGAGAAACAGAGGGTATACGGTGTTCCTAAAAAAAATCCAGGGGTATACGGCGTATACCCCCATATACCCTCTACTACATCCCTGCATATTATAATAAAATATAAATCCTGAAACATGGTTGAATACATGAACCAACATCACATTCAATGCAAATGATCAAACAACCTTTCAAGGTTATTGTATCCCATTTCATTTCAAAGCAATGGGCGTATTTATACGTCTATCAACAAATTACAGCGGCAAGTGTTTTGTGAAAATGTATATATACGCCAATTGCCATTAACGCATCGACTATGCAAAACGTATATACACGCCCGTGCCAATTAAGGGGTTAATAATCTGTAAATGTTATCTGTCAGTGTCAAAAACAATCTCTCCATCGCTTTGAACGAAAATGAGGTATGATGCATATTAAAATTGACACTATTATTACTTCTATCTTTACAAGAAGAAAGCACTGGATTACTGAGAAATTTCGACTTACGGTTTTCGACGGGTTTATACGTTTTAGAAGTTCCTGAACACGATTTAACTGTTTTAGAAAATGTCTGTATATGACACACATTTTATGGGTGCTCTATCTCAAGAACTAATGCACGGAATTTAATAAAACTTTATATTCAGTTAGATCTTGATACAAGTTTATGCTGATTAGTTTTAAGTGTAAATCGCGCAACAGGTGGCGCTGATATGCTCCATTTGTAACGATTTCCGCAATAGCTCAATCTCAAGATCAAATGAGCGGATGTTCATCCAACTTCAGATTAAGTTAGATATTGTCATAAGTTGTTGCTGGTTATGTTTTAGAGTAAATTGTGCAACAGGTGGTGCTGCTATGCTGCATTTTTCGCAATATCCGCAATAGCTGTATCTCAAGAACTAATACACGGATTTTCATCAAACTTCAGATTCAGTTAGACGTTGTCACAAGTTGTTGCTGATTAGGTTTTGGTTTTGGTGTAAATCACCCAACAAATAGCGCTGAAATGCTGCATTTGTCGGGATTTCTACGATTTTAGCGATAATCATATCTCAAGAACTAATACATGGAATTTCATCAAACTTCATATTCAGTTAGAACTTGACATAAGTTGGTGCTGATTAGGTTTTCGTGTAAATTATATAACAGGGGGTATTGCTTTGCTGTATTTTTCACGATTTTCATGATAGCTGCATCTCAAAAACTATTTATAATTTTTTCCTTCATAAATTATTTGTATAATTCTTTTGAAAATTTAGAATATTTTTGCAATACATGTTATTTAAAATATTTTCTTATTGGCTCATTGTACATTTAAAAAACAGATCGATGCAACGCACTATAGGCACCCGGTTAGGAGAACGAAAGTGTGGGTGGGTGGGTGGAGGGGGGGGGGGGGAAGGGCACTGCCCCTCAATACATTTTGAAATTTAATTACCTAAATTTTTCTTTTCTCTGAAGATTTTGAAAAATAATAGCAGAATGTATTTTTATCAGTCAACTTTAATTAAACGCTTAGAAGTAGAGGAAGTAATAATTTTTTGGAAGATGTGTGTGTATGTGCTGGGAAGAGGGTGGAGGTCGCTTGAATTCCCCGCGCGGTATAGTCATTTTTTAGATCTATTTTACTTTTTACATTGATAGTGCTGGATCCAGTTACCCCAATAGTTATAAATAATTTTTTTGTGTTTCTCTTACTACGGGAAGTAAATTTATCCAATGTTTTTTGCTCACAATAAAGAAAATGATGGAATACCTTATTAAAATTACGTAATGAATTTTTTTTTAAAAAAGCATATTGAGTGGTATCAAACCAAATTTCTTGACCCCTTGAGAGGCGGTGATGCCGTTATGGCATCACTTCACTTAATTTTAATTCCTAATTGCCACATTGGCACCTGAATTTTATAATGAAAATTTCGCCTTTATTAAGTACGCGAAAATATACTTTTACTTGTTTTCAGATAGATTATCTTGTAAATATTGGTATCATTAAATTATTTCAACATTTTACGAACGCAAGTACCTTGCCCCTGAAAGCGAGATAGCCAGACCTTGAAATTGTACATACACATTGAACACCTTGAATACACAGGGGTCGCATTCAATAGGGAAACTTTTATCGTTCCTACCACTATTTTGAAAATAATATCTTCATCGCACCTTTCTTTAAGAGTTTTGATAAGAACAATAAAATTTTTCCTATATAATGCGACTCTTGGATAAAGATAAAGTACTTAAGTACTTACGTAGCAGTTTGTTCATAGATTTACCTTGCTATTTTTTTCCTTAAAATACCCATGTGACTTTTATACTTACTATCTATACTAAAGTACATAAGTACTTCCTTAAGTTTTATGTTTTTGGTATAAATAAATCTAATATTTTCACTTTTAGTGCTTTTTTTAGACACATTGACAGCAAAGGTTTCCAACGCTGTTTTACACACAACGCTTACAACGCTGTTTATTGACATATAATTTACATGATCTGCCTGGTAAATTTTTTAAAGTTGTTTACACTTTTTCAAACAGGACCTGATATCCGATATGAAAAAATATGAACGCGTGTGGAACATAGACCCCCCTGGTCCAGTTACCCCATTTTTGGGGGCAACTGGACCCATGAGGAAAGAAAGATGAAATATGCATATTTTTAAATATTAAAATGTAATTTTGAGCATTTCTGTCTGATAAAGGGAACCTAACTGAACACATTTACAGAAGTTCAGGCTTTAATTCAAATGAATATTAGCTTTTTGAAGCTGAATTGTCAGAAGCTCCAGAGTCACATTGTAAAATCATGGCCCAGTTGCCCCAACTAACCTTATATAGTATATTTTATAGTGATGGTCAAGGGAAGTATTTACTATTGTTTCGTAAAAGTACCGTTGCAAATGTATTCAATAAGTGTGTTTTAGCTGGGATAGAAAACTGTGGTACTTTAATAAAGTACCGTTCGGGCATAAAGGATTAAGTTTTTTTTTTTTATAAGTTAATACAGAATTTCGCAATCGGAGAGTTTCAGTGAAGCGGCTCCTTAAGGTTTGCCTTAAGGTTGTAGTGATAATACGTAAGGAAAAAAGTGTGCAAAAAGACGTCCGTCTGACATTAGCCGCGTGCAAAAAGACGTTCGTCTGACATTAGCCACGGACGTCTTTTTGCACGCTTTTTTCCTTACGTATTATCCCTACATAATGCTGCTAGCATTGTGTAGGGATCTTACGTATTATCCCTACACAATGCTGCTAGCATTGTGTAGGGATCTTACGTATTATCCCTACACAATGCTAGCAGCATTATGTAGGGATAATACGTAAGGAAAAAAGCGTGCAAAAAGACATCCGTCTGACATTAGTCTAAAGATATAGTAGATTTTAATACAGTGGTGGTCAAAATTATAAGGACAAGGCAAAAATAGCCAAATCTTGGCTACATTTGGCCGGAAACTTATGCAAATTGAATGGCTGGAAACCAATGAAAAACGAAGATTATTTTTATAAGTTTTTATGAAAATATGTGAAAAATTCATATTCATAAAATGTATTATGGATTTATACAGCCATCTGATATGGACAAAATTATAAGAACAACTGTATTTGTGTGTTCTGAAAAGTAAAGTTTGCATGTTTTTTGCTCTGCACACGGAACTTCCGGACGATATAAATGCGTAGTAAGCGTTTGGGATCGTCATATTCTGTTTTTCAGTCATGCCGCTTAGGTACAAAGCTTTCGGAGTTTGAGAAAGGTAAAGTGGATGCATTTAAAAGTTCAGGACTTTCTGTACGCCAAATTACGACAAATCTTAATAGATCAAGAACTGTTATTTACGATTATCTTAAAAATCCCGGTAAATATGGACGGCAAAGACATACAGGTAGGCCATCTTCTGTTTCTGTACTTGAGAAAAGAATGATAATAAGGCGAGCTTGCTCCAAAAAACAAATGTCAACAGAAATAAAACGTGAATTGAACTTAGAATGCAGTGCTCGAATTGTTCGACGTGTTCTACAAAAAGAAAAAAAAAAGATTCGCTATGGTAAACATATATTACGACCGCCTCTTACAAAAGTTCATAAAAGACTGAGATGGAGTTTGCCAAAGAATGCATTACTATTGAAACAAAGTGGGATGACGTTGTCTTTTCCGATGAGAAACGTTTAATTTGGATGAACCAGATAGTTTTCGCTACTTCAGGTATGATATCCGTAGAGAAAAAGTAATTTTCACAAAGCGTGCATTTGGAGGTTGCTCAGTTACAGTCTGGTGAGGTTTCACAACTGGTGGAACTACTCCAATAGTTTTTGTGCAGGGTAGAATGAATTCTGAGAGTTATGTTGATGTATTGGGGGATAATCTTTTACCGGAAGCATCGTTAATAACGAGTGGAGACTATTTTTTCCGTCAGGACAATGCCTCAGTACATGTTTCCCAAACTTCAAAATCGTGGTTTGATGCTAATTTCGTGAAACTACTTGATTGTCCGACCAGAAGCCCTGAGCTGAATCCAATGGAAAATCTGTGGAGTATTTTGGCACACGAAGTATACAAAAATGGTATAGAAGATGAAAACAAGCAAGAGCTCATGTCCTCCATCGAAAAAGCCTGGTCAAAAAATTCCAAGAACGTTCTTAAGGAACTGTCAAAATCCATGACGTCAAGGACTGATAAAAGAGATTGAGAAGAAATGAGAGATTATTAATTATTAGTGTGTTTCAGGCAAAAACATTCATTGTCCTTATAATTTTGTCCAATTTTTACAATGACATATTTTGTTAATTATGGCAA
Organism: Maratus speciosus; assembly: GCA_963932465.1. Taxonomy (NCBI): domain Eukaryota; kingdom Metazoa; phylum Arthropoda; class Arachnida; order Araneae; family Salticidae; genus Maratus; species Maratus speciosus. Next base: position 491,376 of record CAWVRF010001517.1, on the reverse strand, counting down.
AACATTCATATTTTGCATTTTCCGATGCTTTGCATTCTACAATGATTTCTAGCATAAAAAAGCATTTTAAGTATAAATTTCACTTTATTTAGTTCAGAAATAAAAATTTTCTGTGCAATTTTCAATTGTTCTTATAATTCTGACCACCACTGTATGCTTACATGCGTTTTTAATTTTCAAAATATTTTCTCCTGTTTTCTTTTTATTTTATCGCTTAAAAGAATATTATTAAAATCAGTTCAATAAAAAATTGAATTCTATTTAAAACAAATATTCTATGTTTTAATTGAAAAATTCTATTTTCTAATTGGACAGATAGATATTAAAAAAAATATATGTATAAAAAAGTCACGAAACTGAATTTTTATTAAAAATTCTCCGACTTTATTACTAATACATGTGGATTTTTTTGTTTACATGTGTTGTTTACATGTTTGTTGTAATAGTACACGTGGATACATGTTTTAAAATGGATTAACAGATATGTTGAAGTGCGTATCAAGATTGCACTTTAGACACAGTAAGCATTTTGATGAAAAATTCAACTCCATTGAAGCCTTTTAAAAATATATAGAACTGCGAAAAGTTTGTTTTGAGGAAAATGCCTTTAAAATGCATTTTGGTATATTATTTTCATGGCATTTCTTTAAGAAATTTTTGATATGTATGATAAGTAGTAAGTTATGATAAGTATGCAAACACATTTTCTGTCAAGTAAATGACAATATATTGATAATCTTAAAATTTTATTCTAAAAAGATATACCGTATATACTCGTGTATAAGTCGAAGAATTTTAGACAAAATTTGAGAGTTGAAAAGGTGGGGGGGGTCAACTTATACAAGAAAAAGTAAAAAAAAAAAAAAAAAAAAAAAAAAAAAAAAAAAATCGCAGACTAATGGGCAAATGGTCTTTTAAGTAATTACATGAGAGATAAAAGCGGACAATGGTAAATTCTAAGTGATTGACAAACAAAGCTCAACAATAATGTCCCTGTAATTGTTCTGCACCCATTTTCTCTTGGGATGGAAAACCCTTCAATACAGGTGCATTCCTTTCAACATTTTAATCCCCTTTTTAAAAAGAGTCCAACTTGGGAATGCTTCTAGATATCTTTCTTAAAAGTCCTACAGTACAAAGAAGGGCTATATTTTAGCAGCCTAAGAAGTTGTTTACCCTTGTAAATAAGGCTTGAATAGATTTTTGAAAGATTTTTTTCTTTTTAAGTATCATTGAATTGATGTGAATAGGTTTCAAAATAGTTTAAGCTTAAAGGTATATATAAATATTTTACAGACATACATACAATAAATACAATAAACCCAACAGGAGTGAAAAACTAGCCAGAGCCAGGAATCGAAACCGGGACCAACCACAGTATACAAGACTGCTGCTCTAACCACTGAGCTACTCCGGCCGATGCCTGAGTCTGCAGTTTCTCACTAATAAACCATGTTGTGTAAGTCACCAGCCATCTATACGACAGCCTTGGATGACCGGACAACGATGAATAGATTTTACTAGATAGATTTTTTTATTATAATTATCGATCTACGATAATTATAATAAAACACACATACTACAATATATATTAAAACACACATACACACATAAATAACGCCTGCATCCAACAGTTAAAGGTTGTAGTTGTAGTATGTGTGTTTTATTATATTTATTGTAGATCGATGTAAATAGTCAAATCTATTCATCGTTGTGTATTCATCGTTGTTGTTTCATCGTTGTGTATTCATCGTTGTACATTTATGTCTGTAAAATATTTATATATACCTTTAACTGTTGAATGCAGGCGTTATTTATGTGTGTATGTGTGTTTTAATATATATTTTAGTATGTGTGTTTTATTATAGTTTAAGCTTCTTCGGTTATGCATAATTATACAGTTTTAAAACGTTGAAAAAAAAAAAAAAAAAGCAATCTGATTAGAAACGTAAAAAAGCTTACTAATTTAATGAAAATTTATTAATTTTTTTAGCCTCGATTACAAATCATTTTTCAACATGCTACCAGAAATGTGGTTTGACTTATACACGAAAATTCAATTTTTTTCAAAATTTTGCTTAAAAAACGGGGGATCGGCTTATACACGAGTCGACTTATACACGAGTATATAAGGTAATCGTATTATTGGTGGGGTTTTGCTTACTTCAAAGTCAATCGCCTCCTTAAAAATTGTTACTATTTATTCTCGAGAGCATAAACATTCAGAAGATAATTTTTAAGATGGTTCTAAAAATTCACATGTATATTTTCCCCCAATCTACACCCGTAAATATTCTGAAAATTTTTCCTGACGCATGTTTAAACATAAATGCAAGATACTTCCAGGCATGACTATTGAAATGATTTGTATTCGAACAGTTTTTTTAAATTTATTTATTGTTCCTATAGGCAGAAGTAGCCAAATTCTTCTGTGCGTGTCTGAAAATGAAATATAAATTATAACCATACCAGATGTTATAGTAAGTGCCTTGTAGTACACCTCAATGATATAAATAAATTTCAATATGTTTAAAATAGTGTAATATCATTAAAATCCGTGTTGGGCACGTTCACAAAAAAAAAAAAACGAACTAATTCAAACTCAAACTCAATTTCTCAAAACTGAGTCAAGTTCACGCTCAAATTCAAAATTTCTCAAACGAACTCGTTCAACTCAAACTCACTTATGAAAGTGAACGAAGTTCACTAAAAACTCGTTTTTTTTTTTTTCCTTCTTTTTTTAATATATTAGAACTTCATCGTCAAAATTTACAAAATTTTGTGAACTAATCTTTTGGTTATTCCATGCAAGGGTCTTCATGGGGCCGGCCTAATTTTCCATCTCGACACTGGGCTCGAACTTCGTTTGGGGTTTTCTATTTTCGAGAGGTTCGGACCGAGATGAGCCGGGATTGCATTTATTTCCCGGCCCAAGTCGGGGTTGGACTGCATTCTTCTTGAGGTCTGAACAAGCAGAAATTTTCAGTTCCGCTTCCAACCCAGCTCATATGAAAATCATTGGACCTGCACGAATCTGGCGAGCCTCGTAAAAATATCAGTAAAATTTGGACCGGCACAACTTTTTTTTTTTTTTCAAAAAATGCATGTTTATTTAAATAGCTGTTATTCCCCAATTAAAATTGGTATAATTTGTTTTTATTATTTTTTAGGATGGGTAGATGCATTTCTAGGCAATAAAATTAAAGTATGGTAAAACCAGGGGGGAAAAAAAGGATGTGACGTCTGCGGATATAACGGAATCCCGTGTTTAAGAAACAAAAATGTTGATCTATGTAAATTGAGAATAACAGTACTTGCGAAAAGAATATAATGCATTTACAACAGACGATGAACCTGTTCATGTGACAGCCTGCCCATAATGGATTTTTTTTCTTCCCTATGCAATTCCGTCTTAAAAGATTTTATTGTATTTAATTTTTTAATTCTCCAAGCCATAGAATGTGGATTTATATTAATGATAACTGTGACATTTGCATATAATCCGATGCATTAAAAAAACTTTTTTAACACTTTTTTAAAAATGAAGAATATAAACATGAAATAAAACGATAAAATATGTATTTTTTGTTAGAATTTCTCGTACAAGACAATTTTAACCTTAGGTTAAACTTTACACTTTTAGGTTTAAAAAGTATATGTTCAGCTTGGTCGGGCCGAGTCGATTAATTTTTTGTGCAGGTTGGGCCGAACTTTTAGCTTTTATTCAATAATTGGGTCAATATTTTTTATTCAATAGCTAGGTCAATAATTTTTTTGAACGGGCCAAGCTCGGCTCGGAGCAGTTCTGGCCGAACTTTAAACTTTTATACCGAGCTAAAAGAAAAATTGTCTACTGATCGCACTTGGCTTGAAAATTTCTTTCCGCCCGCAGAGACTTCTATTTATATTTTTTAATGAAATAATAGTATATAAAAAGAAAGAAATTTTTTTAAAAATCTAACGAGCACAGGAGATATATTTCAAACGCTCAATGGTATTAAGAATTTATTTTTATCATTTTGTTTTTTTATAATTTTTCATTCTTACAAAATGGCGATGGTGTAATACCCGGTAGCAGAAAGTTCAAGACGGGAGATGGGCGTCGCAGATTTTCTTTTCTATTTTGCGGATTAACTTTCCATCGAACCTTTGTTTCGCTTTCTATTAGTACTTAATACAAAAACTTAAGATTATTATTAATAAAAATGAATAAAATGCATAAAGACATCACAGGTCAGTGATTGTTTGATTAATTAACACTTCAATTGTAAAATATTTTACCTACCGATTATTTTTTGCCTCTGAAGTATATGTCGCAATCACTTGGGGGAATATTCTGCTACTATAGTGTAATAATTCGAATTATATCTTTAGTTTTCATTTATTATTTTATGCGTACAAATAAGTAGTATTTTATATGTACAAACACCGTCTCGGAGGGATCATGCCGGCCATCTTTATTTTGAAATTTAATTACATTTTATTTGCCACTAATTCTGAAAAAAAAAAAGAAAAAAAAAATTAACAAATTACAACGACCATTTGGAAAATGCTTTTTTCAAAGGCTAAAATTTAAGACATAAAAAATCGCACGGAGTTGATCATACATTACGTACGTCATGAATAAACATTAATAGTGTTATTGCACGTAAAAATTGCAAGCGACAAAAATCGCCTGCGACTCGTCGGATTTCCTGAAACTTACGTATTATCCACCTGAAACTTACGTATTATCCAAGCATTTCATTGGCTTTTCGGGAAAAGGCTTTTCCATCGTAGAAATCTGACGACCCATTTTAAATGAAATTTCATTCTTAAACTTCTAAACATGCCACAATATTACTTTTTACACCGTCGTATAGAAAAAAAATGTACTTTTAAATGCAATTTGTTTGAAAGCTGTATCTCAATTTGTTTCTGAGTTATTATTATTTTGTTTTTGTAGTTTTTATTACTTTTTTGTCATAGTGGCAACAGAAGTATCCATCTCTGTTGAAAGCAAAGGGAAATGCAGATTACTGTACAGACCAATCAGAAAACGAATAAAATGCGGATTCAACCAATAAAACTCTTCAGATATGCTTTTGATTTCCTACCCTGAACAATAACCATTTTTCCAAATGGTTAAAAAAGGGAAACTTTATTCACCTTAAATAACTTAAAATAATTAAACACAAAGAGAAAGAATAGTAAAGAATTCTTTTGTCATGATATCTCTGCTTCTCAGCCTATCCCTTAATCCCCCTAAAAGAAAAAATTATTTATTTATTTGAGTTCGTGCATTTCAAATTTTTATTAAATGGAAGACGAAAAAAAAAATGAACTGTTTCACATTCCAATTTTGAAAAAAAAGAAAAAAAAAAAAAAAAAAAAAAAAAGGTATAAACTTATTTTTCAATATTATATATTTTTTAATTGTTAAAATTTCTGAAATGCTAATGTGAGTTTATATGTTTAAAACTGTCTTGTTCCAGGAGTTCTAAAATAATTCCTAGTTTAGTTTATTTCATGTCTATATTCTTCGTTTTAAAAAACCGACCTGAGCTGCCGACTGCAGCAGGCACATTTATTCCAAAATTCTTGTTCCCTTTCCCCTGGATTTTGTTCAACCGAGCGCTGATAAAAGTTAAATGTCTGACATAAGGGGGGAGGGGGGGAATGTCCCTTTCTTTTTTGCATATGAATACATAAAATTTGCACGTTAAGTTCCTTAAGAATCTAATAGAGTTTTTCATTTGCCCATGAAATTAACGTATGTTTTATTATTATAAGTCCTAGACCATGGCCCTTCACAGACTGCCTCTTGAAAATTAGACTTTAACACCTAATTTGACAGCATTTCTGAAAAATCTTTTGTTATAGAAAAATGAAAAACTGTACAATTTATTGCCGTTTTAACGAGAATTATGCAATTTTTTTTAATTTATAAATGAAAATGAATTAAACATAGATTGAAAAATTACGTATTATTTTAGAAGTTAAATTCTTTTTAAAATCAATAATTTATTTATAACTTATAAAACTTCCCATTTCTAATTAAAGAAAAAAATTGTCAAAACTAGCAATTTGTGAAGGCCCCATGGATTTCTCTTCTGTTGCCCTCATATAAACCCGGACCTATGCATAATTTTCTTAAAGCCAGGCCTCTTTCCTTTTTAATCCAAAAAGTTACACATTTGTATGCATTGTAAAAATATTTCCGGAAGATTCCGGCAAAAAGAGGTGGCATTAAGATGCGACAGCTTTTTGCTGTTACATTCCAATTTTTCAGAAACATTCCATAATATATAATCCGAAACTTTTCATGTGAAAATACTAAAATATTTTGATATGAAAGGATTCGGAGTATTTATTATGGAATTTTCATTACTTTGTTGTGAAATGTAACAGCAAAAAGCCGTGGCATCTTAATGTTACCACTTTTTTCCGGAACCTTCCTTAAAATTCAGATACATAATAAACATTTAGATCAATGTATTTTTTATTTCTATCTTATTCTACTCTAAAAGAATACAATATTGATTGTAATCAGTATAAATTTTTACAATAGATTAAATATATTTAAAAACTTTTACAATATTGCATACCAAATCCCCCCCCCCCTCCCCCCACCGGAAAAAAAATTCAAGGATCCCAGGTCCATGCCCCATTTGGCCCATGTTTTAATTAATTAAAAAATTCGGACTTTGATATTTTTCCATTTGCATCATAAAATTACAAAATTTGCATTTTGATCTTTTTTATTTTGATACATTTATAATAATATTTTGCAGTTTTCACTATAACAATACACATTTTTATTCCTAATAAATTCGTGAATGACTCGTATTTCACCGCAAAAAGATGCTTCAACTTTAAACTGCTATTACTCTTACAGTTTTAATATCAGAAAAATAAAACCTTTTTTTTTGTCTTACTTCTTAGGATATTTTTACTAAATATAAATTATAGGACCGGGAAACCATATAAAAATTTTAATTTCATATTATTTTAAGATGTGTTTTTATTGAACCAAATCACTTTTTAATTATACCTGTATCTCATTTAAGACTGTTCTCAAGTCCAAGAGGGCAATTTTATGACATAAGTTTTAATTTATTTTTATTCGGAAATGCATGAAACTAGCAGGTGTTGTTGTTCAAAAACTAGGTCATCAAGCTGTTTTTTTCCGTTTTTTTTTTTTTTTTTTTTTTTTTGCAAATGCAAATAGATGTTTCAGAAAATGGTGTCAAAGTGGACGTTTTGAACCAAATTTCTGCGCAAAAGTAGAAAAATCACTCAAGAGCGAACAAAAACGTGTTTGTGACGTGATCAAAATCGCTTATAACTCAACAGGTAATTTATTGATAAAAAAAAAAATGGAAAACACAGTTCGATTCGAAATCGCTTCAATGGTCAGGTTTTCCAATTTTATATCTTTCCGTTAAAAAATGAATTTGTAAATGTGTCAAAATGTTTTGCACTTGTTCAGCAGAGCAGTTCAGAACAGCCTTAAAACATTTTTGTAATTGGAACTATATATGTCTATGCCTTACGGTTTAAGAATTAGCTATGGCAAACAGTTGAGAGTGGACACCCTGTATAGTAAAACCTCCGAATAGCGGACACATCGGTACCCATGAATTTGGCTGTTATTCGGAGGGTCCTTTATTTAGAAATAAAAACTAAAGCATACAAATACATAGAGTTGTTATGGGATTGAAAAGGTGTTCGCTAAAAAGAAGTGTCAAGGTAAAGAAGAAAATAAATAAAGGAACGTTTTATCGTTTTTGTTTTTAAAAAACAAACAAAGTCTTGGAATCTGCATAAAAAAATCTAGGGCCCGTCCAACACGGAAAGAATTAAATCCAAGCCCTATTCGAATCTTCGGAATAATTATACCCATCCCTGTCACAAATCAAATGATAGAAAATTAGCACATATTCGTGCTTCGGGACCATTCAAACCTCCACCCTCTACTCCCTCTCAAAATTAAGAAATATCCGAAAGGAAATGAATATTTATTTCATATTAGAAATTTTTTAAAATCAATATGATTGCAAAATATTTCTGAAAAGGTACATATAGGATAATTGAAAGACAAACGTTCACAAACTGAGTAAATAATAATACGTAAAACTGAAAGTCATAGACATATTGCTAAATAGATATACTGGAATTACTGATAGTGATAACTTAGCACCTTCCCTCTCCCCCTCCCTAAATCGAAATATCATCGCAGCAATAAAACTGTTTTCCTTTCTGTAAAATAAAATTTTCATTAATAAAAACAAATATACTTTCGAATGTTGCTTACTCTCTCATGCATAATCATTCTGTGTACAAGAGAATGTTAAACAAAGCAAAATGCTGTGTCAGATAATCTTTGAGAGGAGACAGAGATATATAGCTTCCTAGAATCTATTTTAAAGATTTCTAACGCAAAGGATCTTAGACAAAAAGTGTAATTGCCTCAGAATATTTCCTCTTCGTGCTTCAGGCATTATCGAGGCTTATCCAAAATTTCTTTGTCCAAAATTCCCCTTAAACAGACCATAAAAGAATCACTCTCATATTTGACATGTTTTTAGCAGGCACCCTCCCACAACCCTAAATAGTGGCATAGTACACTATAAGGATGAGATAACATTACTATAATAGTACTGAATAGCCAACGTCCTGTTCTTTCTTTTCTTTTTTTTCTTCTTCTCTTCCTATTCAAAAAGGGCCATAAAAATGCGGCCAAAAAGAATTGTGATGTGATGAAAGTTGCGGGTTTATTTTTTTATCATAATTCGGTATCAGGCCGAAACTAGGGGGAGGGGCAGAGGAGGCACGTACCCCAGGCGTCTGCGGAAGGCAAGCTCCAAATGAAAATTTTGTTTGTCGATTTTCTCACGTCTATGTTTACTGTTTAGCACGATTGTTAAAATTGTCTTTTCTGGGGTACGTCAAAGAATAGAAAAATCCAAGAATGATATGGGATAAGGATCCTGTATAAAGCGGAATTTTTTTTTCAGTTCCTTTCGATTCCGTTTTCAAGGTTTTAATGAATGAATATTTGAGATAACTGATTACGTAGTTCAGTTTTGCGTATTTTATTATTACTTATTTTAAATTTTTAAATAAATCGGATATTAGAAACAGTAAAATTCTCTTTGAAAATAGCTTAGCGGAAGAGGGGGGAAGGGGGCGCCAAAATGCCTGTTTGCCCCGGGTGTAAAAAAGGCTAGTTTCGGCCCTGTCTTTATAGTACTATTCCTCTTTAAAAAATTCTTTTAAAATTCATCATATTTTCACTAATAAAATATTTCTTAGGTGTGCAGTCGGAAATCTGGGCTATTATACCCCCTGGACTCCCCTTCCTGCGCCCAAGCCCATGTAACACACATGTGTGTGTGCATAAATTATCACAAATATGATACGTGTGTGTGTGTATTAAAAATGAAATGCTGGCAATATTTTTCATATTCCGAGAGAAGAACAAAAAAAGTTCTTAACTGTACAGTAAAGAAAAAATAATTTATGATCACATTTCTTACACATTTTATTTCTCATATTGTAATTTGAATATATACTCATTGATACTCAAAAACGTATTTATTTTCATCTGAAACATAGTTGTGCTCAAACTTTTTTGTGAAAATCCAAACAACCCGACTTTGAAAAAACCCAACTATGGAAAGAAAATTAAAATCATTAAGACAGAAAGCAGACGGAAGCCGATAGGTTCTTCTCTAAAAGCTGGTAGACGGAAGGTGCTGGGTTCGAACCCAATCGCGCTCGTTGGCCTAATCGTTCGGAGTTTTCCGTGGTCTTCGAACCTTTGATTTCATTGCGTAAATACGGGTTAGATTCCTTTAGGAAGACGTTCCCGGAGCTCACATTCCCCCTTTCCCCATATCCCCATGTAGATAATTAGCTGCCGTAAATAACAGGAACACCACCGAAAACAGAAATTTATGGACAACCTGATCCGATGAACTCTATTCAATGATCCCGAGGTGTCCAATATACAAAGGTTTTACTATAGTAGAATATTAAAGAATGAATTTTATAAATATTTGAACAGTAAAGACTTGTTTTTTTTTTTTTTTTTTTTTTTTTTTTTTTCTATAAAAAACATAAAATTGGTATTAGCGACATAATTGTAGATTAATTTTCATAATTGGATTAAAACATAGTTTACTTTCTTTTCATTTCGAGTTCGGGTAGGGTTGCGAGTGGAGCTTATTCGGGTTTTGGGTTGAATTCAAATGGAGTTTCGGATTCGGTTCGAGCTGGACCTGCTGTACGAGCTGTACCCCCGCGAATGACAATCAATATACATATGAAAAAAATAGTAAACGTTATTCGTCGTAAGTGACGCAAAAATGTTAAACACCAAGAAAACTAAGAATGTGAAGTTTTCGACACGGCGCTTTAAACTCTGAACAAACCATGGAAGACAATTTTTATTTGTGTTTTTTTTTTTACATTTATCCGTTCGAAATTTATTTTAAATATTCATTTCAGGAGGCCAAGTACAGTTCTGAGCAGATCGGATTGTACCCGGCCCGAACCCGAAAATTCCATTTGAAGCCAACCATCAACCCTACCCAAATGCGGAAAAAAAAATTCTTCGTCTCACAACCCGACAAAAAAAATTTCGATAACTCACAACACGACATATTTCAATCCGCACTTGATTCGAACCCGAAATACTTCAACCCGCAACCCGAACAGAACCCGAAATGAAAGGAAAGTAAATCATGTTTTACAATCATCTAATACAAATTTTATCCTTTATATAAAAAATTTACATATCTATTTTCTTTAATATTCAAATATAGTGAAACCTATGAATAGCAGACACCTCGGGATCATTGAATAGAGTGACTGTGGATTGGGCTCTCTCTTCAATAATTCTTGTCGGTCAAATTTAAATTGTTTACTAATCGGGTTGTTGAGATCTTCAAAAAGTTGGAGCAGTGTTATGTTCTAGAAGAAAATTGAGTATATATTCAATTTAGTGTTTGAGAAATAAGATGTATATAAGAAATGAAATCATAGATTATTCTTTCTTTACGGTGCAGTTAAGAACATTTTTTTCTTTATATAAAAAATATCATTAAAAATTTTTTTCGACACACACAAAACACATACATAATGTTTGTGATAGTTTCTGCACAGGTAGACATATTATGTGTGTATAGATTGTAAGATGTCCAGTATTCAGCGGTAAAAGCAGTACAATGCAAATATATAATTGTGTTAAAAAATTGAAAATTGTTTGCTAAATAGTAGTCTCCGCTAGCCTTTTTAACCACTATACAGGTCAAAAACAGTGTTGCTAAATCTGGCGGATTTTTTACTCAAAAAATTCGAGTTAGCACCATAAAATTTTTGATACTAATTTTCTTTCATTTTATTCACGAAATATTATACTTCTAATAATCAAAAAGTTCTATTTAAACTTTTTGAGAAGAATTTGGGATTTCAAATGCATCAACAGACTGTATAGTGTTATTTTTTCTGTACAGATATTTATTTTTACGTCATATGTTTAAAATTTTGTTTTGTGCGACAAGTTCTGACAAAAAAAAAAAAAAAAAAAAAAAAAAAAAAAAAAAAAAATTACAGTCTATTTTCCATGTTTATATATTTCATTTTAAATAAAAGTGCCATAGACTGCATAGTACAGGGACCTCCGTTCCAAAATACTGTTTCTCCTACATTTTTTTTTTTTTTTTTTTTTTTTTTTTTTTTTTTTTTTTATCTATCCTATTGTAAACTGTATTGATTTTTTAATGAATCGCTATTTGTATGTAAATATATCTGATTATTATTAATACCATCAATCCATTTGCATGGCTTGGAGGCTTAAAAATCTGAAAAATTCTATATCGAAAAACCTTCTATGACGGAATCACATATAGGAGAGAAAAAATCCTTATAGTGAAGTTCCTTTTATACCAAGTCTGTCGTCTCTTTCGAATGTATTATTTATTTTCAAGCGGATTATTATATCCATTTTGCACCGATGAAGAAATTTTTCCGCTTAAAACAGGCTTTCCTCATACACAGATTCTTGTAACAGGTTTTACAGTACTGTATCACCCCACCCTAAAAATGTATATGTACTACTATTCTTTAAGGATAATTTTAATTGTAGAATAATGGTAATTTAAAAATATATGCATTTTCGGCAAAAATTGCTGACCCAAGGAGGTTGTTCCTTAAACAGATTTTTGAAAGAGTCGGACAGGGACGGGTCAGTGGTTTTCATACAAACATCGTTGTGACCGGACCAGAAAATTTCGGTCTTCTTTCGGTCAGAAAATTCGCAAACTTCTAGGAAGAATAAAGCACAGGCCCAGAAATAAGCCCATTTCGGCCTGGTCCGATCTTCCAGCGAAAGCCAGACCCAGGCACGACCCAGAAAACTGATGATCAGACTCGACCCATCCCGAGTCTGTGTAGACTTCTGAATTGCATTTGAATGGGAAAAACATGTTCTTAACGGCTTGAAAAAGTTTAAATAAAATATGAAAAAAATTGAGCTTGAGTTGGAAATTTCCTTCAAACTCACGGATTTTTTGAACTTTAGTTCAGCTCACGTTCGTTTATCAAAAATTGAATCAAGTTCAGCTCAAAGTTCACAGAAAGTGAACTAAGTTCGCGAACTTTCGTTCAGTGAACGCGTTCATATACCCAACACTGATTAAAATAAACCGCAAACAATTTTTCACCATAGACCATAAAGTAACGGAATTATTGGAGCTTCCTATAAACGAATCATAAATACTAAACACTTTATTTTCAATATCGAACATGTCATAGTAAACTGCAATAACTTATATCAATTTTATGGCAATCTGACTATATGCAAGCTAGAGCGCGGACAGACGGCACACAGACAAACCGCATTCATAAATAGTTTTCAACTATGTTGGAAAGTGTTAAAAAATAGAAAAATGTCCAAGATTATAATTCATTATTTTCCTTCTTGTTTAAAGTAAATGCGTTTACTTGCACGTAGTATTAGGTTCGGTGAAAGAATTCTTTTTCTTTTCTACTAATTAATAGAATATTAAAATTAGTCCTTTATATATGCTCGAAATATATTTAAAATGAAATTTTCTCCGAATTTTCGAAAGCGGATTCTAAAGAAACCCTTGTTTTCTTTTATCTAAAACTTTAATACATATTTATATTTGTAAGAAATATATTCTTAATTTCTATACATCTATAATCAATATTATTAATTTCTATATGTGTCTGCGTTTTTAACACACACACACATATATATATATATTATTTTTAAATGAGAAAATTCTTTATATCTTTTGAAAAAAAAATCACCGGAATATAAGAACTGCTTAGAATGGTTTTATTTACATATATACCTTTTTCTTTATTTAAGGGGGCAGGTCACTCAGCTTCGGAATTCTTCTCCGTAATGTTAAGTCTATGGACTTTTGATGCATTCGTATATTTAAAATATCTTCTCAGGAAATTCATATTTTTAACATCTTTTTCTATGTTCTCTTCTTAAGGGATGTCTCTTTTTTTCCTTAGTTTTCAAAATACAGTAAACTCTGTCTAAGGCGGAATCGATCGGAACCGAGAAAATTTACCGTGGTAGAGAATATTCCGGCTTATGCAAAAAAGACCCCTTCCACAAAAAGAAGGAAAAAAAAATGTGACCAAATCTTATATATTTTTTACCTTTGTAACCTTTAGTATGTTCGTGAAAATGAAACTTTTAATGAAATCAGACTTGTTATTAAATTTATGGTTTTTAATAATTTCGAAAACATTATTTGAACATTATTATTGACTTATAATGAATTCGAGCTCTCCGATGAAGATCTTTTATTGCTTGTCCTGACCAATCGGTTGGAAACTGAAATTCTGAAAGATCCGTTGTCTTTATAGATAAATGTGAAACTGTATTCAATTTCTTCATGCTGCTGTAATAAAAATGCCTCAATTTGACGTTTTCCCCACAAAAAATGACCGGGAATTAGACAAAAAGTTCTCACTTCGAATTTGAGTACAACCTTAAAGCATAATGTATTGTATTTTAGAAAATACCAAGGGCGGATCTGGAGAGTCTTCAGGGGGGGGGGGGGGGCAATTTTAAAAATTTGGACTTTCCAATCTGATGCGCGGGTCGGGGCTAATTTTTTTCACTGCGGGTCGGGTTACGTCTACTTTTTGCTGTGGGTCGGGTTTGGGTCCAGTTTTGACTATACTTTTTTGCTGTGGGTCACATTTTGGGTCCGGTTGACTTCTACTTTTTGCTGCCAATCGGGTTAATATTACTTTTTGCTGCAGGTCGGGTTTGGGTCCGGTTGACTTCTACTTTTCTGCTGCGGGTCAGGTTAACTTCTACTTCTTAGCTGCGCTCTAGCGCGTTGGGTTTGTAGCAGATTGACGTACATTATTTCGGGTTTAGGTCAGTTTCGGTTTTCACTCTTGAAAGAAGGGTTCGGGCCGACCCGAATTTTGAAAAGAAAGTCTAAATATTTTTAAAGATAAAAATTACATACAGTAAAAACTCCATAACGGGCATGCCCAAACAATTATTTAATAATACTTTTTAATCTTCAGGATTATGTAAAAAATACTAATTTGGTATAAGACTGCTTGTCTCTTTATATCTAAGATGAGTTGTAATTCAGTAAAGAATGCTTTGAAACTTATTTAAAAACGTACCGGGTGTCCGAAAATGGACTGACTGACTTTAAAATTCAGTCACTTGCAAATGGTGACACGGTGACAGCAATAAAAAAAAAAAAATCATGCAAAAGGGTTATATAAGATCTCAGGAGATTTTTTTACTGCGATTATTGATTTTACTTTACAATAGCAGCGATAGATGGCGCTGCAAACAATAGTCGTTAAATAGGGCACTATTTTGCGCCTGTTGCTTGCAGCATCATCTGTCGTTTCTATTTTAAACTAAAATTAAAAATCGCAGTAAAAAAAAAAAAACTCCTGATCAGGGGTGATTCTCAGTAAAAAAAAAAAAAATAATAATAATTCTGAAATTCAAAGCAAATTTTCTAAAATGTTACAGAAGAGGGGGGGGGGGGTATTCCTTCCTGGCACTAATTATTTTTGTTGCAGGTCGGATTAGCTGTTTTAGATTCGGGGCAATTTCAGGCTGAGAATAGATTCCTGCAAGCTGAGTTTGGGTTAACCCGTTTTCTTCAAAAGTAAGTTCAGTATATTATTTCAGATTAAAAACTATACCTATAATAATAGACATAGGTGTATGTATGTGTGCTGTTTTCTAAAGAGACCAGTGTATTTTTTCCACGACTCTTTGATAAAATTCGCATTTCTTCCACGACTCTTTGAGGAAATTCGCGTTTTTTCCGCAACTCTTCGACGAAATTCGCACGTTTTCGCAGCCCTTTGATAAAGTTTGCGTTTTTCCATAGCCGTTTGATGAAATTCGCATTTCTTCCATTACCCTTTGACGAAATTTGTTTACTTTTGCAACCTTAGACAAAATTCGCGCTTTTTTTCTGCGATCTTTTGACGAAATTCATGTTTTTAAGCGATTCTTTGATGAAATTTGCTTTTCCCGCGATTCTTTGAAGAAATTAACTTTTTTTCGCGATTCTTTGAAGAAATTCACGTTTTCTCCGCGATCCTTTGAAGAAATTTGAGTTTTTTCACGACCCTTTGACGAAATTCTAGTTTCTTTCGCGACCCTTTGATTTAATTCGCGTTTTTTTCGCGATTCTTTGATAAAATTTGCATTTTTTCACGGTTATTTGACAAAATTAGCGTTTTCTCCGCGATCCTTTCACGAAATTCGCGTTTTCCGTGATCATTTGAAGGATTTCGCGTTATTTCCGTGGCCCTTTGACCAAATTCGCGTTTTTTTTTTTTTGCGGCCCATTGACCAAATTCGTGTTTGTTTTTTGTTTTTTTGCGATTCTTTGGCGAAATTGAAGTTATTTTCTGGGAACGATTGACGAAATAGATTTTTTATGGCGACCACACTGTAAACTGAAATGTCTGAAATTCAGACACTTAAGTGTCTGAAACGCAGTGTTCAATTTTCAGACGTTTTAAAATGTCTGAAAATTTTCAGACACTTCTTGCGTCTAAATTTCAGACACTTAAGTGCCTGAAACAGGAGTGTTCGTTTTTCAGACGTTTTAAAATGTCTGAAAATTTTTAGACACTTCTTGCGTGTGAATTTCAGACATTGTCTTAATTGCTGCCATCTTTGACCACTTATCTTTCTAAGCCATTTACACAACCATATTTGGCCACATTGAATCATTTTTTATAAAGGGGAATAATTTAATATCATAAAGTAGAGTTGATTGCAGCATGGGAAAACTGGGATGCTTCTCTACCCCCTGATTTTAGGGTTGCCCAAATAGGGTACGAAGTTTTCATAAAGTTGATATTTTAAATCAGTTTTGACCTTATGATGATTGTAATCAGTATTTTGTAGTTTTACAGTAGGATAATATATATATATATATATTCACCTAAATATGTGTTTATGTGATATCATATATGCCCTAAGGCATCAAAAATATTTATTGCTTTTAGTGAAAATTTCAAATTAATTCTAGTACAAAGACCTAGTACTCATCTCCCCACCGCCTTCATATACTGTTACCAAAAAAAAAAAAAAAAAAAAAAAAGCCTATTCGATGCCATCAAATACATATTTGGATAAATATATCATTTTCTTTAAACTAATCATGTTCTAAAAGTAGAAAATATTTATTAAAATAAGTATAAAATCAAAACAAATTTAAAATATCAGCTTTATGGAAATTTCATACCAACCATGGGGACCCGTAAAGCTAAAGTTCCATAGGAACAGCCCAGTTTGTCCATGCTGCAATCAGCTCTGCTTTATGGTAACAAATTATTCCCATTTATAAAAAAAAAAATGATTCATTCCCTTAGAAAGAATCCCATCCCTGCTTTGTTGTACAATTTTTTTTTTCCGTTTAAATTAGATATTCCCGGTGAATTAGTTTAAGCGTTTTTTTTTTTTTTTTTTTTTTTTTATGCATTTTTAATTTCTGTGTTAAATAAAATCTAACACCAGATTTCACAAAATTTGCTGTATATGAGATCCCAACATTAAAAAAAAAAAAAAAAACTTGAGTATAAAACTATTACCCTTTTTTTAAAAAATCTCCCTTCGTTTTTATTATTATACTATTTATCATTATCAAGAAATACTGAAACATTTGTTAACCGCACATCGGCGGCTGAGACAGTAATTATAGGATTCTGGATGGACAGTATGTCTAATTGACACTTTTTAAACGATAAATAATATGATAAATATAACTGGAAACAGAAATCCTTCATTATGAATATCCTTCATTTTTGCTCCCCACGGTGTTTGGAGTGTTTGCAATCACACAAGCAGTGGCAGTTGCAAAAGCCATTTCTTATCCAAATGATTGGTATATGATTAACTACATTGAGGGGCCATTCCATGGAAAAAGGATAAAATGTCCTGCACGTGACACTTACATAAATACATATATCTATTAAATTTATAAATTGTTAAAATATAAACTATGCATTGAAAATAACAAAAAAACCCTCGATTTTCATATTAACATAGTTGCAGGCGCGGATCCACGGGGGGGGGGGGGCGATCGGGGCGATCGCCACCCCCCCCCCCAAAAAAAAATAATATAAATCCACCGATTATCGCGAATTTCGAGAAAATGATCGCTGAAAAAAAATCAATTTCGTCAATCGTTCGCAGGTAAAAGGATCGCAAAAGCAACGCGAATTTCGTCAACGGATCGCGCAAAAAACCCCAATTTCGTCAAATGATCGCGAAAAAACTAGAATTTCGACAAAGGATCGCGAAAAAACGCGAAATTTCGCCAAAGAAGCGCGGAAAATGCGAATTTCGTTTAAAAAATCGCGTATTTCGTCAAAGGATCACAGAAAAAAACGCGAATTTCGTCAAAGGATTGCAGAAAAAAACGCGAATTTCACCAAAAAATTGAGGGAAAAAACGCTAATTTCGCGAAAGAATCGCGCAAAAAACGCTAATTTCGTCAACAGACCTCTGAAAAAATACGAATTTCTTCAAAGAATCGCGAAAATACGCGAATTTCGCCAATTAGCACCGGGAGGAGATTCCCTAAGCGCGCATCCACGGGAGTGGGGGGTTCGATCGGGGCAAAGAAGGGAAGAACAAATTTACCAAGTCGGTTATAAGCATTTTAGCTTTTAACTGACTAGGATTAGGACACAATCCTTTTTTGTTCATTCATCAAATACCCCTTGAAATTTACCAATGTGGGTGACAATAACAGGACATTTTTTACACATTAGTGGCTTTCATCAGAAAACATTAAGATGATTGCATTTTTCAAAGGATCTTTTTTTTCTTCTTTCTTTCTTTCTTTGGAAATTGCTATGACTCCCATTCTTTTTTCAAACAATAAAGAACTCCTCAAAAATATCGTTATACAGAAATTAGAAATGCAGCTTCTTTGAAAGAAGGAAAAGTTTCAACACCTTAAAGGGATCCGCATAACGTTGTCAATTACTGTTGTAGAGATTCAACAAAAGGTACACGAAGTGGCATCATCCCCCACCTCAACCCATAGTGTCAAAAATTATGGCGCCATATGCCTTTTGACAGGACATAATCCTATTTTGTTCACTAATTGCCGAAACCTCAGTGAGGTTTACCGTTGACACCCGGAAAGTGTTTGGTTTTCTTTTGCTTGTATGTCTGTTCCGCGAAAACTGCCGTTAAAAACGTTGGATTTACAGACCTGCCAACTGCTACGAAAGAATTGTAGTTTCTACGATTTGGAGTTAAAAACTACGATGCTACGAAAATCGGTCTAAAACTACGATTTTTTTCAAAAAACACACACGCCGAAAAAAATCAATTTCGTGAATCGTTCGCAAAAAAATGCAAATTCGTCAAAGTATCGCAGAAAAACGCAAATTTTGTCAGAGGATACCGAAAAAACGAAAATTTCATGAAGGAATTGCGAAAAAAAGCAAATTTTTTCAACTAATCGCAAAAAAAACACAAATTCCTTCAAAGGATCGCGAAAAAACGCAAAATTTGTCAAAGGATAAGAAAAATACGCAAATTGCGTCAAAGAATCGCTAAAAAAACGCGAATTTCGTCAAAGCATCGCGGAAAAAAACGCGAATTTTGTGAAAGGGCCCCTGAAAAAATGCATAATTAGTGCGTAACCGCCTCCTCACTGCTGTAACCTTTCAGAAAATTTTCTGACAATTTCTGATTTTTTTTTTCTGAGAATCACCCCAGCCTTGTGCTCTCTTCATAGGAAACATCATACGCAGACAAAAATCTTTATTCTTTATGTTTATTGTTATAATATGCATATAGTTTTTAATCTGAAAGAATACAAAGAACTAACTTTTGAAAAATCGGGTTAACCCAACCTGCATGAATCTAAATTCGGTCCGAATCGAAAGTAATCAGAGTTCACCCGATATGCAGCGTAAAAAACAGCACCCATCCACCCAACCAACCAACCTCAAGATTCATTTGAATTTTGGGTACTACGATTTCTCATTTTCAAGGGTTGGCAGGTCTGGATTTATATCTTGGGGGGGGGGGCGAGCGCCCAATAGAAACCCCCGATGGATGCGCGCCTAGGAGAATCTCCCCCTGGTGCTAATTGTGCGTTTTTTCCGCTGCCCTTTGACGAAATTCGCGCATTTTTTCTCAATTTGACGAAATTCGCATCTTTTCCGAGATCTGTTGACAAAATTCGCATTTTTTTCGCGCTTTTCCGCGAAATTAGTGTTCTTTCCCTAATTATTTGGCCAAATTCGCGTTTTTTTCTGCGATTCTTTGACGAAATTAGCATTTTTCCGAGATCTCTTGACGAAATTCGTATTTTTTGCGCGATTATTTCTCGAAAGTAGCGTCTTTTCCGTAATTGTTTGGCGAAATTCGCGTTTTTTTTGCGATCCTTTGGCGAAATTCACGTTTTTTTCTGCGATATTTTGACGAAATTCACGTTTTTTTCTGCGATCCTTTGACGAAATTCGCGTTTTTTTCTGCGACCCTTTGACGAAATTCGCGTTTTTTCTGCGATCCTTTGACGAAATTCGTATTTTTTTCGTGGTCCTTTGACGAAATTCGTGTTTTTTTCGTGTTCCTTTGACGAAATTCGCTTTTTTCCGTTGTCCTTTGACGAAATTCGCGTTTTTTTCCGTTGTCCTTTGACGAAATTCGCTTTTTTGCGCGATCCTTTGACGAAATTTGCGCTTTTTGCGCGATTTTTTGACCTGCGAAAGATTGACAAAAATGATTCTTTTCGGCGAGCATTTGTCGAAGTTTGCGATAATCGGTGAATTTATATTTTTTGATCCAAGGGGTGGGTGGCGATCGGGGCGATCTCCCCCCTTCCTTGGATCCGCGCCTGTGAAATTCGCGCCCCTTCAGATTTCTGAAGGGGATCCTTTTTTAGAGATTATCCTCTTTCAGAAATCTGATATTAAAAAATGGATGTGATAGTTAGTTTTTCAGCTTTCTATAATTGGTTCTTGTGTATTTTTTAGTGCTGAATCCAAAAATGACCTTCATTTTTTACCACACCATCACGTCAGTTTTTTTCACAAATCGCAAATTTTTAAGAAGTCGAAATATTGCGAAAATCTGCTACTATAAAATAGATATAACTTTTTTTCATAATAATTTATTCATTTTTTTGCTCATACATGGATTTTTATAGTTAAACATGTAAAATATTGTGTATTTAAAATCTTTATAATTTTATTCCATGCGTGGAAGCTTCTTTGAACCGCTCATGCTCTGCTTCCCGCTTTTCTTTTAATCCTCTCTATGGGGTTCATCTCGGTATCCTCTTTTATTTTGGCGGCTGATAAGGCTGGAAAATTTGTCGCAGATGCATTTAGAACATTTATCTTCTTTTGTTAAGGCTTTGACAAATTGCTTTGTGAGATTTTCGTTTTTTTTTTACTTTTTAACTTTGAAACTTACGATTTGCGAAAATCGTTTTTAATTTGATGACCTAAAAAGTAACAATAAACCATATTTTGATGAGAGGGCGAGATTATATAAAAAGGGTGTTGGATAACCGAGTGTTTCGGTAAATCGGATGTCGGATAATCGAGAGTCTGTAATATTTTCAAATCGCATTAATTATTTCATATTCATTTAATAATTAACTGCAAGGAATGATTTGAGCAACAGAAGTTATGACTACGTTGATTATATGTCATTCGGTATCGCCCCCACCCCCCCCCCCCCAAAAACGATTCTCTGGATCCGCCCCTGCATAGTTGTTGTAATTTGAGGATATAATAACATTGTTAAAATAACAGTAATATGTAGAAACACGTGACTTGGAATGGTCCTGAGAAAGAAACATAATTAAAATCAATATAAAGTAAATATCTTGTACTATTCTGTTCATTTTCTTAGTAGAAAGTACAAATTTCTTTCCTTGCAGTGTGCTTTGAAATATTCTAACGTTTAAATAAAATAATTCAATAATAATAGTATTAATAATATATTAAAGTTTTCACTTTCTCAGAATGTTTTAAATTTGTCATACAAATATTAACATCTCAAAAAAACAGGCTGGTATATGAACTCGTTTTTTTTAAGTGAGAAAAAAAAAGAAAAAAAAATGAATTTTTGAAAAATGTTCAAATATATTAAAATTTGCTAAGCAGTCTATGCATATATTGTACAGCATTTTTAAACAGTCTAGAGTAAAAAGAAAAACAATGAAGAAAAAATCATAGAGCCAATTAATTCCACTCTATATAGCGGATACCACCGAATAGCGGACTAATTACGTGCTACCGAAGCGCCTGCTATTCAGAGGTTTTGCTATACATTCATTTATATGCGCTGCGCATTCAAAATAAATAAAAAGATTTTTTTGTGACAGTGTAGCAATGATGTTCTAAATAAATTCTAGGTCCAGCGGTTGACATTAATCAATAATATTCTGCAAATTTACTTTAAATCACATGAATCTAAATATCCATTCATGCAAACCAACCAATTAATTAGTACTTGACAAGTTACTCTATTTGTAGCATCACAATGTGCATTTATACATTTTTCTTATCATATAAAGACAAAATTCAAATGTAGCAAAGATAACGTGCGTTGAGATCTTACATTATCAAACACAAACATAAAAAATAGACTTAAACTTAAAATCCTATTTCATTTTTTTTATTAGTTTGTTTTTATTATTAATTTTCTCGATTTTTTTTTTTTTTACATCCAGATAAAAAAAAAAATATTTGAGGTGAAAAGAAACTTCTAAAAATATTTTTTCCCTTAAACCATCGTAATAAAAATAATTTATTTAACTATAAATTAAAAGAATGGAATAATATGAAAAAATATATACGTATATGGAGCAAACAATCTTAAGAATAATCTTCAAAGCACATTCTTTCACAAATTGTTAAGAATCAGCGAAGTTATAATTTACCAATTAGACTGTACTAAACCATTAGAAAAGTATTTTCCCCTGTCATGGGCTGAAAATGGGTCTTACTTACCCATATAATTTTTTTTCTCATATTTTTTCATTTATCTGTATGATATTCAACTTGATTTTTTAAATAATTTTTAGCGTATATTGGATTAATTACACAGATTTTATCATTTGCTTAAAGTATTTTTTAAATATGGCTTCGTTTTAAAATTCAACACGGGAGAACCCGCACATATACCCAGGGTGTGTATGTATTTTACTTTGTTACCAATAAATACAAATAATAATCGTCACCTTATTTAGTCGCAGACAATTGTTACAAATTCTGCGATCAAATAAGTTGAAGATTACTTTTAAAACAAATAGTGGTGACAATTGTAAAAAGCATACACACTCTGTGTCTATCAAGCCCGGCATTAATCCTCCCGGGTTAAATATGTTATGTAACACAGTAAATACATAAGTAGTTTTTTACTTTTAAACAAGTTTTCATAAAGATTATTAAAAATAAATAAATAAAAAATGGTACAGTCATTCAGTTGAATACTATAGAAGATTTATTTCATATTGGAAAACTGATAGTAGGAGAGCTGTTGAAAATTTTTGAGTAGGTATTTGAGGCACCCTGAAAATTTGTGTAACACTTGTTTTGTAATGCCTGAATACAAAATCGAATGTCTGGCTGAAGGATCGTGGCCCAAAAACTGTGCCAGACACTCAGGGGCGGCGCCAGAACTTGCCCGACGGGGGGGGGGGGGGGGCACAGTATCCCCGACAGGGGGGCCGAATTTATAATATATAGAGTAGAGTGCCGATTATCCGGACGCCGATTAACCTGATTGTCCAATAAAGCGGATAGGTCAAGGGTCATACGTTTTTTCCCAAACTTCTCCAAAAATTTTTAAGTGAAACTTCTTTAGGCGAGGCAGGATGAATTTGGCTGGATGTCACGAAAGTTAACCGTTAAATAACGATTTCCTAATCAGGAAATAATAAAATCGGTAACAAATGCAAAGACAGCAATGCATAAAATCAACTGTTTCTAGGACCTAAGAAGTTTCACTTCTAACGCGCGAGAGTCCCACGCAGAAAAAAGAAAATGCCCTCTAGGAAGCAGAAGTCTATCAAGAATTTCTTTTTCCTATCACAATGAAATTTTTTTTAATGTACATACTGTAAAGTGTATGTTATACATGTAATAATTTCTATGCGTACGTCTAAGTTTGGACCAATTTTGTAGAAAATAAAATTTTAAAAAAGTAAAAAAAAAAAAACAACAACAACAACAAAAAAAAAAAACTTCTCAGTCTTAAGCCTGGGAAAAGTGTCAAGGGAAGTGACCTAAAAAACATTGCCATTAGGTGTTTTTAAAAGTTGGCCAATTATCCGGATTTTTCATTAATTGGATCGGCCTCGGTCCCGACCGGTCCGGATAATCGGCGCTCTACTGTATAAGAGGTCTCCACGAGTCCGGGCTTGTCCCGAAGCCCGAACTCAGTAAAAGTTTCTTTCATTAAACTCGGACCGGGCTTAGATTTTATCTGAAAACTCGGTACGGGCTCGAGCTAAATTTTAGCTTTAAAAAAGTTGGTCCAGGCTCGAACTTCATTCTTCTCGGGCCACGTCCGGGTCTCATGTTTCTTTCTGTTGATTCGGGCCAGACCGGGACTGTATTTAATTTTTTTTCCCATGTCGTGATAACTTTTCTCCTTTATCAGTGGTTTAAATGAACAATAAAACATTTCTTTGTTTCTTTTTTTGAATAACAGGTGGAATATGTTTCGCGTCTGGATTTGGAATATCCCGAAACGCGCAGTTTTCTAACACTCACACTGCTATTAAAATTAGAGATGAATTACACAGGGCCAAAACATTTTTATTCCAAATATAAATTTCGAAGCTTGTCAAAGAATATAAATAAAGTAGATAAATAAAGTGAAAATAGCTCTTAAGGTTATTTTGGAAACACCCTACTAGTCATCTAATCTTCATAGGCGGCAGGGCTCAATTTCTAACAAAAAAAAGTACCGGAGCCCTAATATTCTGCAGTATTAACAACCGTAGCGTCCCCCCCCCCTCCCAACCCGCCACTCCAATTTCCATATTTATATTCCATACACTATTTGCAAAACTTAAAGCATTTTTTTTTCTTTAGAGAAATAAAAATTTTAAATATATCTATCAGCATATACTTAGATGTAAATTATTCCACTTTTTAGTTATCACTCCTTTCGAATAGAAATCTTTGCCTAATTTTAATGTTAATTAATTGCAGATTTCTGGGATTAAATATGGTAAGGATTATTATTTGGAAATAGTGCAACACAAAAAAGGAATAGTTCGCCAGCTATGCATTTTTTATGAAAAAAAGAATGAAATTTGCAGAAATTAATATTTATATGCTGAAGAATAGAACAACGTTTTTCAATTTCCTATAAAACGTGCATATCTTAAACTATAATCGATTCCTTCCGCATTACAATCTTTTGTGGTGAGTCTCTGAAAATTAGATTAAATTAAAAATTTGACAGATTAAATTAAAAAGATTCGATGCTTTTATAGAAAAAGAGGAAACGCATCTCGGTTGCTTTCTATCAGAATAACAAAACATGGCAATTAAATCTACTTAGAAATGAAAATGACTTCGTAAATGTGCCTTAAAATGGACAACGTTCATGATACAAAAAAAAGCGCTATTGTACTGGGCTCCGGAGCCCTGTATTTATGAGCTTCGGTGAATTTCGACCAATACTTAAATATTCACTAAAAACAGAGAAGTACCGGAGCTGAGCTCCGGTTGGCTCCGGCGCAAATTAAGCCCTGAAGGCGGACGAATCCACAAAAGAAATAGTTTCCACACTTTTGAGCATTACCCGAAAGGTTGGTTGTATTTATGACGGCCAATTATCTGCACGAGGGATATAGGCCCAGGGGGAGTGCCCTTCGTGGGGGTCTTTCTAAGGGAACCTAACCCGTATTAACGCTTGGATAACCAAGGTTCGAAGAAAACCACGAAAACTCCGAACGATTAGGCCGACGGGCGCGATTGGGATCGAACCCAGCACCTCCCGTCTACCAGATTCGAGAGCAGAACCTCTCAGCCACTGGTGGGGCCCATTACCCGAAAGGAAAAATTCTGTTTCGTACTCTTTTTCCACCCAGCAATCTCCCAATAAAAGTTCATTCAATATTACAGATTTTACGTGCACATGTATGGTAGAGATCTGCACGGGGCGGGCCCGGTCTCCACTCTTTTAGGGCCGGGCCCGGGCCGTACTTGATTTCTGAAGGGTCGGGACGGGACGGGCCCGGTCCATACTTTATTCCTGAAGGCTCGGGCCCGGACGGGCCTAACTTATTTTTTCTGTACAGAGCCGGGACTGGTTTCATTCCTAGTCTTCGCGGCCCAAAATTTTCAGTCCTAGTTTTGGCTCAGCCCGTATGAAAATCATTGTCTCAGCTTGGCCAGATCCATTCAAAAATCAATTAAATTAGGCCTGGCCCAAAGTTTTTTGCAAAAAATACATACATTTTTAAATTGCCATTATTCTACAGTTAAACATTAAAATTTATTCTTTTTAAAGAATAGTAGATTTCTACGCTTATTCAAATACTATAGCTAAATTAAAATATAGTAAAACGTGTGAAAAGGAACCTGCCTATGACGGAACCCTATTTTAAACTGAAAAACGTGTTGATCCATGCAAAATTAATATACTAATAGGTAAGAAAAAAATATATGATACATTTACACTTCCTAAGAAGGGAACTTGTCTATAATGCGTTTTTTTTCTTTTTTTTTTTTTTTCTATGCAATTCCGTCTTAGAAGATTTTAATGTATAGCATTTTTCAGATTTTTAGCATACATGGAATAGATGGATGTTAATACATGGAATATGGGCCTACAGTACTTCTATAAAAATGAATATTATAAACATAAGAAAAAAAAGTTAACATAAATATTTTTGGTCAGAGCTTCCTTGTATGAGACAAATTTTTAACCAAATCGATGTAAAATTCATTTTTTTGTAAAAATTCACTCGGGTCGGGCTCGGGCCGAACTTTTATTTTTTTTATTTGGCCGGGCCGAATTTTTTTTCGATGAGTCGGGCCGGCCTCGGGCCCGGAAATTTCGGCCCGTGCAGTGCAGGTGAGCGACAACATATGGAATAGTTCTCCGGTTATGAGGCGGATCATCCCGCCCCTTAAGGCTGTTCTCAAATACAAAGAGTCAACTTTTTGACATAAGTTTTAATTCATTTTTGTACGGAAACGCATGAAACTAGAAGGTGTTGTTATTCAGAAACTATGTAATAGAGCTGTTTTTTCCGTTTTCTTGTAAACGCAATAGATCTTTCAGAAAATACTGTCAAAGTTGGCATTTTGAACTGAACTTCCGAGCGAAAGAAGAAAATCCAGTCAGTACTGGGGAGAAAAATGCCGTGCCACGTGATCAAAAACGCTTATAACTCAATAGGTAATTGATTGATCAAAAAATGGAAAAAACAGTTCGATTCCAAATCGCTTCCATGGCCAGCCTTTCCAAATTTATACCTTTCCGTTTAAAAATGAATTTGTAAATGTGTCAAAACGTTTTGCGCTTGTTGAGCAGAGCAGTTAAGAACAGCCTTAAGAAAATGCAAAGGTCTAGAAAGAAGAGTCCCGCATCAGGTAAGGTGGGTAACCAATTTTTTTCGCAACGCGGTTCGTGTTCAGGGAAGGTTGACCATGTATTTTAATGTCGGAGGTGACAGAAAAAAATCAGTTGACAAATCCCTATCGAAAACGCATGCAGTGACCAAAAATTATTTTAATTTGTTGGTGAAAGTGCCATCGTGAAAACTAGCAGTTAAACGTTACACTAATTAGGGTCCCGCTAAGGTAACAAATAAAATTTGCAGCCCTGCAAATTTTATTTAAAACCAAGCTTCAACCCGAACCGAACCCAACCAAAAATATTCCGTCTACCCGTAAACCGAACGAAACCGAAATACTTAATTCCAATACCAACCTGAAACCCGGAATCGGAGAAAATTGATCCAAAATACATATAATGTAATTATAGAAAAATAGTCTGTAATCATATCTCTAATATTAATGTTATCTTATATATAGAAAAATAAACATGTAAGGAGTCATTCATATTCAAATACGCAGTTTTTATCTGAAATAGATACCTGCGCTTGTTGGGTTATACCCGCCCCAAACATTCAACTTAAAATCAATCCGAAACCTACCGTTGACCCAAAACGCGACAACAATTTTTCCCGCAGTTTACGATGAAGTTATGTATGTATATAATTATTTTCTCATTTATACCTTCCATTTCTTTTCTATGTATTAAATAGAGATTAATTTCCACATTATTATAAAATTAGACACTACTCTATATTAAAATTAATGAACAAAGAAGAAATTTTTAGTTTGATACTCAGTTAGCTTGAATAATTATACAAAACTATCTTTTTATTCACTCATTCATTTATAAAAAATAATAAATAAAAAAATACTTACCCTACGCTTTTTAATAAGACGATCGAAGTGAGCAGATAAATTTCCACGTCCTGTCTTTCTTGAAATCGTATTTCTTACAGGCGCCTAAGTTTGCGGTCATTCAAATAAACATTGGACAGGAGTGAACATGACTTCTAGACAAAATGTATAAGGTTTTCGGTAACATCCGGTCGTTGTAACGACAGACTGTAACAGACATGTGGTTAAATTCTTAAAATTTCTCGTCGCAGACTAAGGAATAAAATTTTAATTTAGATAAAACTCGTAAAAATTTGACACAATTTGGGTATGGTGAAAAATTCCACGGACGTTCCACGTTAATCGGGACACTTGGCAACACTTCTCTTAAGTATCAAAACTCAACACGAACCCGAACCCAACCACAACGAAAAATGTTATCCTCAATCCCAGCCGTAGGTCGGATCGGGTGTAGGTAAAATCGGGCAACCTGAATCGATGCAGGACTCTAATCTGAGATATAATTCTACGCATTTTTTTTGAAAAATCAGCTTAAAAAAGACCGACGCGTAAGAATCAAAACTCATCCCGAAACCGAAAAAAAATATAGCCAAGCCATTCCGACTTCCAAAGAAAAAAAAATCAGCGGAAAACCTATCCGTGGGTCGGGTTTCTATAAACTAACCACAGAGATCTTTTTTTAAAAACCAACATACACCCGACTCGGCACGACTCGGGTCGGGTCGGGAAAAAGCGGGTTACCCGACCCGATGCAGGATTCTACACTCAAGTCAAAAAAATTTCCCCGACGACGATTAAATTTGACCCCGACGGGGGGCCAGGTATGCCCCCCCGGTCCCCCTCTGGCGCCGCCCTTGTTGGGAAGTGTTTCATAATCGATGCTTGACGCATGATTTTCCTTTTCTTGTTAAAACTTGCTTTAGATCGTTGCCTTAGTCTATTTTGTTAACCTTCGCTTTTCTGAATCTAGAATTTTCTTTCTGTGTTTGTGACAAAACCGAGCACCCTCAAAATAGCATGCGGTTTCCTTCTTGAAATCCTAAAGAGTTGCAAACTGTTAGATACATATTTTCCACACCCATTTCCCCAAATTCTATTTGCCAAAATATAAGTGCAAATTTCTGTTATGTTATTTAGTTGTTTGGAATTTCTGAATTAAAATTAAACCTTTTACAGTTCCAAAATAGACGCGAAATATGTAGTCAATAGAATTTATTTCTGCTCCTGCACTTTGTCGATTTTTTGACACCTGTCACAAAGATTAGACGGAGAGGCGTGGGCACCAAATTGAAACTTTGTCCCGGGTCCATCGCTTCGGCACTTTCCTGATAACCATGCACTGCAAACCTATAAAAAAAAATCCTTCCCGGCTCGGTCTACAGGAGAGGGTAGATTTCGAAGTTAAGTACTAATTTCACCAACAAAAACTAAATCAAGATATAATTTTTTCTAAGTATTTTTGACGAGTTTTTAATTTCATTTTTCTGTAAGAGCTGGTTTTATCAGAATCATGATCGATATCATCGATGAATCATTGATCGTTTTATCGATAACTTATTCTTCAACCGCTTTGTGAAATAACGAAGTTATGAATTTTTTTCTTCTTCAATTCCCCCCCCCCCTCCAATATATATATATATAGGTAGATAGATAGATATATAAAGTTTTTTACTGGGATTAGTTTTGGGTTGTAGGAGTCATGGTCGGCGCAGATCTGCAAAAATATTTCAGAAATTCCAAACATAGGGGAGAATGTAGTAATAGGTAGTATTTCTTACGAAATCTACCTAAAGAAGAACGAAAGAAATTATAGAAAAAAAAAAAAGAATTTTTTGATGCTGATAACAATATCATTAAGTGTAGGTGGTTCGAGGAATGATAACGTAGGACATCGTAATGGGGGGTGGGGGGGGTCCAAAATTACCAAAACTTTTATAGGGTTATTCATGTACAGATCGTTCGAGTAAAATGTAAAATATAAAAAAATGTTGTCCTACATAAAACAACTTTGGTTCATTCGTATGCATACTAGCAGGTAACAGCTTCAATACTGAAAATACTTGAATTTGGTCCTACCATTTCGGTCTAGTGATTATATAAGAAGTTTCGTATCAGAATGTTTTTTTTTTTTTTCGCAGTTTTCTCTTCACACGGTCATACGGAAGGATTTTGTGACAAAAATAAAAGCTATAAACATTAATCTTTCTTTGTCTATCTCTGCCAATCAGTATGCTTGAACTAAAGATAATAAAATATTTTTTATACGTAAATGTGTCGGAAAGATTCGGCAACGAAAATAAAAAACATAAACATTCCCCTTTCTTTAAAATGTAAAAGAAGCCAGCAGTTGCAAATAGTGGCCATAATTTCTTTCAAAAATTTGTTTCAAAACTATACATAATTATACGAACTGAATTTTTCCAGCTGAGCAAAAAAAAAAAAAAAAAAAAAATGTCCAGGCCGGGAAACGTTTTTTTCCCCCCCTCAGTTCGAAAAATTCAATTCGTGTGATATCTTTACCAATCAGTGTGCTTGAATTAAAAATAATAAGTTATATGCATAATTAATTAAAATATAATAAATGTGCGTTATTAATTTAAAAAAAAATGTTTAATCCAAAAGTTTGAGCTGAGAAAGTAATCACCTCAAATATATGTAAGATACTTAAACAAAATCGTCTTTCATGTCATACCAGCTTTGAAAGTATTTTCTGAAAGATGATCTAATTTTAGTTATTACTAGCAAATAAAACAAATTTCCATTCATGGAAACCTGAATTGGAATATCTGGAAATGTACGGATAAAAACGTTTTTGCGATTTTGTTAAAACGTAACGACTTTTTACTTCAGTAAACTTTAATAATAGATAAAGTTTTAGCTGTGGCACCGCCCCCTAAATAGTAGGCCTTATCGCTGACACAAAAATGGCAGTTGTCGCAGGCAGAATTTTTTTTAACGGTTCTACGGTCCCCTAAATTTCGACACCAATATTTTCTTAAAATTTTCTTCGACTTGTTTAATCTCAGAAAAATAAAGCGGAAAAAACTTAAAAAAAAAAAAAAAAAAATGATTGGTATCAAAATTCGAGAGATCGTACACACGCTGAGAAAAATCCGCCTATGGAGCCGCCATTTTTTGCATCAGCGCTCACGTCTGGTATTCAGCGGGCAGTGGCTGTGAGTTGAATGCCACCAACTGTTCAAAAACGCTTAATGATAAATGGAATAGACATACATATAGTATACAGTAGAACCCCTCTAATCCGAACTAATTGGGACCGGTGGCAGTTCGGATTACAAAAAAATTGGATTACCCGAAATTCTGATAAAAATAGAAAAGTAAAAGATACATGCTATAAAAAATGTAAGTTATAAGTACTCAGTATTATAGTAAACATCCTGTAATCGGGTATCCTAAGCTCCGGAATGCTGGATAATCCGGCAAGACTTTCGGGGAAAAAAGTATTCCTGTTTAATCACTCCCGGTGTTTATATTAATCCAATGGAACTTCAGAATGAGGAATTACGTAGCAACCCATTTTAAACGGTTCAAAATCGCGAAACTATAAATAGCTCAATCACCACGTCGACGAAAGATGAAGATAAACATTTCTGTTGATAATTTGTGAAATCAAACTGTTGAAAGGAAAAAAAATACCACATGAATTAAATACTTTTTGCCTTTTAGAAAAGAATTTTGTAGTGACTGGCAAACAAACAGATATTCCAGATTTTTTTAAGATGGCTTCTACGAGAAGACCTACAGTGCACGTTTTTATTTTATATTCGTGTACATATATTCTACTTTTACATCATTGAGTATTTTTTTTAATTCTGTTTTTTTAATCTGTTCAAGTATAATTTTCGAAAATAAAATTGGTTCGGATTAACCGGAATTTCGGATCAGCGGGGTTCTACTGTATATAGTCCATAGTATAATACATATAGTATACACATGTACTTCATGATGCCCGCATCACAAAAGTTACGAACTGTTTAAATATAACAATTCTTTTTTCAGGGTCGATATTCTTAAATAAATAAAGTGTCTAGTGCATTTCAATAATTTGCATTTTGAAGAATAGCTCACGATACACTAAATTTAAAATTTGTAGCTTTCACTTTCAAAATACATTTCCTTCTTTTGATAAAATTTTATCAGTCAAAAGATAACCTAATATTATTGCACAAATATGAAGTTGAAAGTTATTCCTGTTGCAGATATCGTTTTCGTATTCATCAATTGATTGCAACGCATTTGAGAAACAGTCTAAATGGAAAAAAAAGTTTAAGGACAAAAAGAAAAATTATTTTTAATTAGATTATTCACTACGTTTTAATTTTTAAAAAATAATCGCATATAGTTAAACATTGGATTTTTTATAAAAAGTGTTAATTCAATGACATAATTTTAGAAAAGTGAAATCAGAATTTTCAGGTACGTATTTTTCATTTTAACATGATGTTTTTGTTATATTCCTTTTGGTATATTAATTTACTTTTGATTGCCCCTTTGGTATGTTTGCTCCGGTATTTAAAGGATACCGCATGTTGTTTAGCTACGATTGTAACACTGTAAAAAAAAAAAAAAAAAAAAAAAAAAATTTGTAAAGTTACTAAAGTTTTTCTAGGAACTGGGATTCCTGGAACATTTTATGTAACGGCAATAACAAAAATTCCTGTAACAGTAGCTGTTACAGGAATTTTTCTTGTTGCCGTTACATAAAGAGTTCCTAGGAATCCCAGTTTCCTAGAAAAACTATAGTAACTTTACAGATTTTCTTTTACAGTGTATAAAATCGAAAACATACTAATCCTTTATATCCCAAATTATGAATTCATGAAAATTTCATCTTCTAAATCATTTTTCGTGAACTTTTGAAACTACATTAGAAGATTTATACAATTATTTAATAAATTTTAGAAGAATTTTTCCTTTTAAAATTAATTTATTAAATTTGAATTTATAGGGATTTTGTGCATTGTTTATAACTCTACTCAAATCTTTCATCTGAAATATTTTTTTAGTATTTTATAGAATTAGAAAATTTACAAATATAATGCTCTTACGATAGAAATATAGAAATATTTCCTATCTGAAACTTTTCCTGCACAATCTTTCAACGCCAAGAAAGCTGAAAAGATGCAAATGAAATATAAATCATCCTTTTAAAAATATTTTTGTTTTGTGCAACCAATAATGCTTTTGGAACAAGATAAAGTTAAGTATCTATAACTCATTTTAAACTGTAGTAGTACAATGTACATTAATTGTAAACTAATTTAATCAATGTAAATTAATCGAAATTAATTTAATGAATGTATTAAATAAATTTTATAGCAAGTTATTTTAATGGTACTTTAAAGTACCGTCGGAGAATAAAGGGTTAAAAATATTTTTGCTTTGTGCAACCAATAATGGTTTTGGAATAAGATAAAATAAAGTATCTATAACTCATACTAAAATATATTACTACTAATCGATGTATTAAATGAGTTTTAGAACAAGTTATTTTAATGGTACTTTAATATATTGTCGGTGCATAGAGGGTTAAGTTATCTGCCAACATAAAAATGGCCCTTTTCGTGAAAATTGTCGAAATTTTTTTTATGGTTTTATTTGAAAATGTAATCATTTACGATTTCATACGTGTTTTAATTTTATTTCTATGATTAATAGAAGAGGAGTTATGGCCAATTTAATAAACAGGAAGTAATGAGACAAATACCGGAAGTGGGAGTAGAAAGGCCAGGAGAAATGTAAACAATGTTTCTATGCATCCTTTTCTTACGTTTTTTACATAAAAATATTAACCTTTAACTGACACTTCTAGATTAATTTTGTATGTATCTGAAGGCTGAAGGATATAAACAAAAAATCCTTTACTATGATTTCTGGAAAATCAATTTTTCCGTTATCTCCATGTTCGAAAAACCTCATTAAATAAAATGTTTTAAACATATATCAGTGAAATTTTGTCAGAATGCTTGCCATATTACTCACTATGTTCTGAACTAGAATCTAAACGCTATGTGATAATGTAATTATTTTATAGGTACTGGAATATTTAAAAAAAATGGTAATTTTTATGTAAAATGTTTTTAACATACAGGGTGAGTACAAATGATGGACCCAATTAAAAAAAATCATATTTGGGAAACTATTGCACATATTACAATAAGTGATACCTGAATTTAAAGAGAAATATACAAAGTTTTTTTTCAGTTACAAATGTTCGATGTGTAACCCTCTTGCTATACGGCATTCGTCCAATCTCTAATCCAGTTTGTTCCAAACATTTTGTAGCATCACCCTGTCAATGGATTTGAATGCTGCACAATGCGTTCTTTAAGTTCTGGCAGTGTTTTCGGCATTGGTGGTACAGTCGTGGAAAAAAAAAAGTAAACACCCCCAATTTTTACAAAACATATTGTCTGACTACTTACACATCCTGCGAACGATTCAATCCAGTTCCGGCCCGGCTCGACTAATGTAAAAAAAAAAAAAAAAAAAAAAAAAAATGCAAGTCTGACCTTGATCCGGCACAAGTCTGCTGAAAAAATTAAGCCTGGGGTCAGACACCATGTAACTGTCCGATGCCGATCTTTACGCTGAACATGTTACGTTTCTGTATTGATGTTGTCAAACTCGCATCGGTTCGTGACGCACATTTATATTTGTTCTCGCAAAACCCATATTCATTGAAAATGGCTCACATTTTATGGGCTTTGCGCAAAATTTTATATCGGGCCGGTAGGCCCGCAAATTTGTTTATCGGCCCGGCTGGCCCGTTCAATTTTTTTGCCGACAGGGCTTATTTTGTTTATCGGCCCGTCGAAAAAGTTGGTCCTAATTCTGCCGGACGCCCCGTTTGAAAGTTCGCCTTCATTTTGTGGACCCGGCCCGGGCCCGTGCAGACCTCTACATCGAGCACAGACAACGAGAAACTTTCTTTTATTAGTATAAATAGAGCAAAGTTAATTAAAGCGGCGTAACTTCCTAAATTTTTCTCAGAAGATTACAAAATGTATCCGAATGCTCTTTACTAATAGTATTTTCAGAAATTGCAATTAAAATAGTGCTTTTTTTGACAGTTTGCTGGAAGGTATAACACATTAATAAAAGAGACTTAACTCGTTTTCGTCACTAGTATCTGTTAATATTTTTTTTTAACTTTTGCTACAGAACTTTCGAAAAAAAAAAAAAATTCCCTAATTGAATTTCAGAAATTAAATATTTACAATAGTTACTATAACTACAGCTTAACTTTATTTCAAATGTTCCATATTGTGGCGAGTCATCTCAATCATAGACTAGGCGTAAAGTTGTCTTAACTGGATAGCCCCTGAAATGTGCCTCACACTCTTAGGCACCGTAATTAAATAAGGCAAAAATTTCCATTAAAAATGACCCATTGGATGAATACAGAATTCTGAGCGGGCTGTAGGTATAAAGTTCTTCACGAAAGGGTTAATACTTTTTATATAAGTCATTTTGTGTAATCGTCCTTTTTTCCTGAGAGTAAAAAAATGTACAAGCTAGGATTCGAACCTGATCCATTGACATTACGTGCCAACGCTCTACCAACTGAGCTACCTGAACGATATCTAGCCTGGAACTCATTACTCTTATACATTAGCACGGCTACACCCGCAGCTTCATGAACCACAACACGTAGTAGAGCGTTGGCACGTAATGCCAATAGCCTAGATTCGAATCCTGGCCTGGACACTTTTTCACTCTTTTGGTTTCGTCTTAACCAGGGCCAAAACTAGGAGGGTGGAGAAAGGCATGAACCCCGGTCGCAGAGCAAAAGGCGAAGGGGGGGGGGCGCCAAATGAAGATTTTGTTTGTCGTTTCATACAAAAATGTATGTATATATGAAATGCAAAGAAACTCACAAGCTAATGTCAAACCTATGGGAGTGTTCTTTTCAAATTTGTGAAAGTGAAAGTAACTTTAATAAAAAAAAAAATCTGCAACCAAAATCGAAAAAAAATAAACACTAACCTGGTTAGAATTCAATCTTAGCTATTCTAAGGAAGAAAAAAAAATAATTTAAAACTATTAATATGCAAGTGAGAAATTTTAAAAAGAACACTCCCATAGGTTTAACATTAGCGATCCAGTTTCTTCGCGTGAAAATTTTAGGCTCTTAAACGCTCAAGCTAATGTCAATCCTATGGGAGTGTTATTTACATATTTCTTGATAGCATTTTAATTATTATTAAATGATTTTTATTTTTAGGGTTTCGTTCATCTGACGAAACCCTATTCGTCTCGCTCCTCTGTCTGTCTGTCCATCACAGAGCCCGTTCTCAGAAACTATACATGTCGGAGACTTGAAATTTTGCATACTTATAGCTGAACACCTCACATCAAACGACAAATAATAAAATTTTGAAAAAGACGCACATTTAACCCTTTGGACTCCCACATGTGTATTTCAAACAATTCTTTCTAAGTGAGCCATAATTAGGTTGGAGGCGTGAAATTTTGCATACTTATAGCTGAACACCACACATCATACAGACAAATCCTAAAATTTTGAAAAAGTCGTACATTTAACCCTTTGGGCTCCCACATGTGTATTTTAAACAATTTTTCTAAGTGAGCCCCTAATTAGGTTGAAGGCGTGAAATTTTGCGTGCTTATAGCTGGGCACCTCAGATCAAACGACAAATCATAAAATTTTCAAAAAGTCGTACATTTAACCCTTTGGGGTCTCATATGTGTATTTTAAACAATCCTTTCTAAGTGAGCCCCTAATTAGGTTGGAGGAGTGAAATTTTGCATATTTATAGATGAACCCCTCACATCAAACGACAAATCATAAAACTTTGAAAAAGACGCACATTTAACCCTTTGGACTCCCACATGTGTATTTTAAACAATTCTTTCTATGTGAGACTCTAATTAGGTTGGAGGAGTGAAATTTTGCATACTTATAGCTGAACACCTCACATCAAACGACAAATAATAAAATTTTGAAAAAGTCGTACATTTAACCCTTTGGGCTCCCACATGTGTATTTCAAACAATTCTTTCTAAGTGAGCCCCTAATTAGGTTGGAGGAGTGAAATTTTGCATACTTATAGCTGAACACCTCACATCAAACGACAAATAATAAAATTTTGAAAAAGTCGTACACTTAACCCTTTGGGCTCCCACATGTGTATTTTAAACAATTCTTTCTAAGTGAGCCATAATTAGGTTGGAGGCGTGAAATTTTGCATACTTATAGCTGAACACCTCACATAAAAAGACAAATCATAAAATTTTGAAAAAGTCGCACATTTAACCCTTTGGACTCCCACATGTGCATCTTAAGCAATTCTTTTTATGTGAGCCTCTAATTAGGTTGGAGGCGTGAAATTTTACATACTTTTATCTGAACACCTCACATCAAACGACAAATCATAAAATTTTCAAAAAGTCGTACATTTAACCCTTTGGGGTCTCATATGTGTATTTTAAACAATCCTTTCTAAGTGAGCCCCTAATTAGGTTGGAGGAGTGAAATTTTGCATATTTATAGATGAACCCCTCACATCAAACGACAAATCATAAAACTTTGAAACAGACGCACATTTAACCCTTTGGACTCCCACATGTGTATTTTAAACAATTCTTTCTATGTGAGCCTCCAATTAGGTTGGAGGCGTGAAATTTTGCATATTTATAGATGAACCCCTCACATCAAACGACAAATCATAAAACTTTGAAACAGACGCACATTTAACCCTTTGGACTCCCACATGTGTATTTTAAACAATTCTTTCTATGTGAGCCTCCAATTAGGTTGGAGGCGTGAAATTTTGCATACTTATACCTGAACACCTCACATCAAACGACAAATCATAAAATTTTGAAAAAGTCGTACATTTAACCCTTTGGGGTCTCATATGTGTATTTTAAACAATCCTTTCTAAGTGAGCCCCTAATTAGGTTGGAGGCGTGAAATTTTACATACTTATAGCTGAACACCTCACATCAAGTGACAAACCATGAGATTTTGAAAAAGTCGTATATTTAACATTTTGGTCTCCCACATGTGTATTTTAAACAATTCTTTCTGAATGAGCCCCTAATTAGGTTGGAGGAGTGAAATTTTGCATACTTATAGCTGAACCCCTCACATCAAACGACAAATCATAAAACTTTGAAAAAGACGCACATTTAATCCTTTGGACTTCCACATGTGTATTTTAGACAAGTCTTTCTATGTGAGCCTCCAATTAGGTTGGAGGCGTGAAATTTTACATACTTAAGCTGCGTACACACTATCCTTCTAACTGTAATCAGTGTCGGCTTCGTTTGTTCTTGCCACGCGGTGTCTTTGATTTTTAACGACTTTAGCAGGAAAGGGACTGATGTCCAGCAAAAGAGGAACCTTTCCTTCAAGTAAAGTCGAGCTCCTTATCTCCTGACCCATTGTTGATTCCCCTCATTCTTTTGTCAATAAACCGCAGATGGGTTCAGAATAAAAGCTTTTCCAAGAATACTGGACAAGCAGGCAAAATACGCGTGAGTACGCAGCCTTATAGCTGAACACCTCACATCAAGTGACAAACCATGAGATTTTGAAAAAGTCGTATATTTAACATTTTGGTCTCCCACATGTGTATTTTAAACAATTCTTTCTGAATGAGCCCCTAATTAGGTTGGAGGCGTGAAATTTTGCATTCTTATAGCTGAACACCTCACATCAAACGACAAATCATGAAATTTTGAAAAAGTCGTACATTTCACCCTTTGGCCCCCCACATGTGTATTTTAAACAATTCTTTCTAAGTGAGTCCCTAATTAGGTTGGAGGCGTGAAATTTTGCATACTTATAGCTGAACACCTCACATCAAATGACAAACCATGAAATTTTGAAAAAGTCGTACATTTAACCTTTTGGGCTTCCACATGTGTATTTTAAACAATTCTTTCTAAATGAGCCCCTAATTAGGTTGGAGGCGTGAAATTTTGCATACTTATAGTTGAGCACCTCACATTAAACGACAAATCATAAAATTTTGAAAAAGTCGTACATTTAACCTTTTGGGCTTCCACATGTGTATTTTAAACAATTCTTTCTAAGTGAGACCCTATTTAGGTTGGAGGCGTGAAATTTTGCATACTTATAGCTGAACACCATCATGCGACAAATCATAAAATTTTGAAAAAGTCGTACATTTAACCCTTTGGGCTTCCACATGCGTATTTTAAGCAGTTCTTTCTAACTGAGCCCCTTATTAAATTGGAGATTTGAAATTTTGCATACTTATAGCAGAACACCTGAGGCCGGGCGACAAATCATAAAATCTTGAAAAAGTGTTACGTTTAACCGTTTGAGCTACCACACATGTATTTTAAGCAATTCTTTTTAGAGAGCGCCTAATTAAGTTGGAGACATTAATTTTTGCATATGTCTAGCTGAATACCTCAGACCACACGACAAATCATAAAATTTTCAAAGAGTCTTATATTATTTACTCCTTCGGGCTCTAACTTGTGTATTTTAATCAATTTTTCTAACCTCCGCACTTTTCACCTGGGGAGCACTTTTCTAACTTTTGCCGACACCCCTTTCAAAATTTTTTCATATTATGCACCATAACCTTACATATTTTAGTTCCACTTTTTACCATCAGGGGCACCTACTTATCCCGGGTGCTATGGGCCCAATCCCCTCGACTAATATATCTACGGATAGTTTGTAAAACGGAGTTCCATTCGGATAGAGGTTTGTTTAGAATAGAGTGCGCCCCTGGTTGCGAAGTGTGGAACTAACAGATTTTTAAAAAGGATAAAGTGTTTTGGAAGGCATATTAAACGAAACCCTCTGTGCGATCTGTGATCACACTTACCAACTTGTTTAAGGATTTTTTTCCTTTTTCAATTCTTACTATTAGTTCACACTCTCCCTATATTTATTTATTTATATATATATCTTCTTCAAATTTTCAATCGTTAACAAAATACTTATTATTCATCCTATCAATTTAAAATAAATTTTTTTAAACTTGTACTGGATGTCAATTGATGTTAATACAGATTTTTCAAATATTAATTCATTAATTAAATTTTAATTAATTAATTTTAGTTTTATATGGGAGATAAATTGCGGCCATTGGTTATTGAACCGTATTTATTGCATCTTCAAATCTATAAGGCGGTTACCATAGGGGGGACCCTGTTCTGTTG
Organism: Maratus speciosus; assembly: GCA_963932465.1. Lineage (NCBI taxonomy): Eukaryota > Metazoa > Arthropoda > Arachnida > Araneae > Salticidae > Maratus > Maratus speciosus. Next base: position 451,218 of record CAWVRF010001517.1, on the reverse strand, counting down.
TCAAATACCGCTAAGTTTGTCGACAACTTGGCGATATATCGCCATTTTGGCGACCAAAATAAGTCTCCAAAAGTGATGAGAACTTGGCGATATCTCTAATATTTCGCCAAATTCCCATAGACTTCCATTGTATTTGCTTATAGAAAATCAACAAATTGAGATATTTTAATGCAACAAAAAATAATATTAGCTTAAGGGATTATATTAAATTTTTCTTTGAAGACCTAAGTAGGAATAGACTTTAAAAACAAAATTTTTATAATACTTGTTTTGCATAGGGTTCCTGCGATCGATAATTTTTATCATGCGTGAGGAGGGGGTGGGGGGGGTGCCAAAATACATGTTTTCCCGGGCGCAAAAAAAGGCTAGTTTCGGCCTTGGTCTTAGCCACTTTAGACTTGAGGTATACAAATGTGTACCTTTGTTCTTTTCCTTATAAAAATTAAACTGTTCGATTTTTTTTTTTTTTCACTTTTAGTTTATTTCTGTAAATAGCAGAACGTTTTTTGCTTTGAAACAAACCCAGCAAATGACAGCACCGATGCTTATTTCTTCATAAAATAAATGTTATTTTCATCTCTGTTTGCAAACTATCTTCAAGAGAGTGCGGCCACGAAAGTCAGAAATTTTCATAATTATTTAACTTAACAATAAATATGTTTCAGTATTTGTAGATCATTCACTTGTTTAACCCTTTACGGCGCAATGGTTCTACATTAGGACCACCTATTTTTAATTCCAAACTTATAAACGACACCAAGATTATAATAAAATTTTAATAAAATTTTGCTTTTACAATGAAAGTTTAAATTAAGGATTTTTTTAATTTCTAAAAAAGTAGTTTGTAAATTCTGGTACCAGTCAATCTTTTCATCAGTTTACGAACAGAATTGTTCTGTGCCGGAAAGGGTTAAAGCCCTTAAATTTGTTATTGTGTCAATTAAGGTCATTGATAATTAAATTGATATTTTAAGGGGTGTAGTAATTTTATATCCCTATTTGTGAACCTAAATTTCCTGTCCCCTAAAGTAGCGATTTAGAAAAAAGAAAAAGCTCCTTTCTGTCATCTTTGCTGTCATTTTATTTCAGCAAAAGCAGTGAATGTGTATTTTGTAGAGTTATTTTAACTTCAGTTCTCAAGAGGTTATAAGCAATTTGAATAAAAATACAGTTAAAATTCTATTACTATTACCATCAATGCGTATTTTATTTCTACATGTTATATATTCTATAGGTTAATAATTTTTGTGAAATTTACATTTTTGTAACTGAGATTTAAGATTTTCCTTCTTATTTTTTTCTTGATATTGCAGAATAACTTTTATTCAATAGCTAAGCTATTATTATACTTAAATAAAAATATTTTGTTTGTTTCATATTTAGATATTATCATAGAAACTCGAATTTCTCACTAAGCAAAAGAAACAACAAAGCAATGAATCGTAAATGAAAGGAATTTCCGTCAATTGATGCCAAATTATTTTTTTTAATTATTTTTATCTACTCTGTCTAGTTTGTATTTTCGGACTGACCAAAACGGGATTTTGACGCATCTATTAGTTCGAGTTCTATTTACCATAGAAAGAAAATTCTTATTTCTATGGAATGGGGCATGCCAAGTGACTAAGAAAACAAAAGTAAAGCGGAATCCGGCAGACAGGTTTTTAGTAAATGCGGTTTTAAAAGTGCTGTTTTTTGCACTTTTTGTTCAGACCAAAATCTGTTGACAGGGTTACAGCGATGTGCAATTATCGGATTTGTACGTGGTTTGGTGCATTTGAATAGTTTTATGAGTAGTTCAAACCCTTTAATGTTTCATGTAAAAGTATTAATTAGTTTTTAATTTATACCAGTTTAAAATAATTAATTCCTATACTTAATATAGGGCAAAAATATTAAATGCCCTAACTCTCGTAAAAATGATCATACAGTTGATATTAAGACATGTTACTATAGTCGACACAAGTTAGCTTTTTATTTTAAAACGAAATTGCAGCATTTATGATTCGTTTACAGGGCCAATCAAAAGGTCTTTTGATTGGGCCAAAGAGTTGTATAATTCTCCGATTTTCACGCGGTTTGCTGCATTTGAATTGTTTTTATGAGTAATTCAAATCTTTAAAGTTTCTTGTAAAAATATTAATTAGATTTTGATTTATACAAGTTTAAAGTGATTGATTCAGATACTTAGCATAGAGCAAAATTTTTAATGATCTAGCTTTTGTAAAAATGGTCGTATACACATATTATGACATGTTACTACAATCGACCCAAATAAGCTTCTCATTGAAAAATAGAATTGTAGCATTTACGTTTCGTTTATAGGGTTACTCAAAATATCTTTTGATAGGGCTACAGAAATATGTATTTATTGGATTTTTACGAGGTTTGCTGTATTTTATTTATTTTTATAAGTAGTTCAAAACTTTCGAGTTTCGTATTAAAATATTAATTAGCTTTTAGCTTTTATTTTACAAAAATTTAAAGTACTGGATTCCTATTCTTAACATAGCGGAAAAACAACACTAAATAGCTAACTTTTGTCAAGGATGTTATATACACATGATATATAGATGTATTAATGCATTCGATCCAAGTAAGCATCCTACTGTAAAGCGACATTGAAGCATTTACGGTTCGTTTACAAGGTCACTTAAAAGATCTTAATTACATTACAACCTATAGATATTTACTGAGTGATATGATATGTTAATGACTTTATGCTATTTCGATTTCTATAAAGTTTGTTGTATTACTTAAAAATTGAATATGAATAAAGTTTGTTCGCATGAAAGGTCATTGGTCCAGGTTTCTCCTTTATTAAGGATGTTTCTATTGTCCACTTTATCAGAGATGCTTCTAAATTTCAGCACGCACCCTTTTGAAAATGCAGTGCTGTAGGGATTTTTGGACAGAAAATTTAGATAACAAAAAAAAAAAAAAAAGGGAATTTTATTTTGCATGAAATCGTAATTATTTTTGATGGAGGTACCACAGACAATAATCATCGAGGAATGTCCTGCTCATATTCGAGAAGAAACTAGAATTTAGAAACGTACCAGTGTACCTCGAATATGGAAAACTTCTAGATAAACACCGACTACAGAGAAACCACAGAACATGCTCAAAAAGATAATATAAGCACTTTAATGAATCACACATTACTGACAGTTCGGAAAACAATTCAACAGAACTTTAGGATTTCTGTTTATTAAACAGAAAAAAGTGCAAAAGTGTTTTCTTCCGCATTGCTTTTATACTAAAATGTTTGAAAATTATAGTAAAGATTCGGCATTCCATTTATTATAAACTTTTTTTGGTGGTTTAGAAATGCATATAAACAGATATATATGTACTTTGGTTAGAGTTAGTCATACTGCTATAACTGGAACAATGGTATCTTCCATTTTATTTTGAATTACTCATGTTGTCTAAATTATAATTCGTACGTCTCTTTTACTTTTAAACTGATTAAAGTTTTTAAACTTTCACGAAAGCTTTACATATATGTCCCCCCCCCCCCTGGCTTTCTATATGTATACTGCACATGTATACTCAAATTTTTTCAACACTCCAAACTTTGCAATTTATTCAATTTCAGGTATTTTAGAAATGTAATACAGTCAGCAAAGTTTTTAATTAAATAAACTTTGATTCAATATTACAAACCTTATAAATCTAATAAATTATTTTGCAGTTTTATTGGAACATTTTCGTTAAGTTATCACTTTTAAAGTTAAGGAAAGTTACAAAACTAATCGACTCTATTATTTTGGATATGTTGATTAAAGAGTCAAATCGACATGCCATAAATAGCTTTTATTTAATTTTTAATAAGGTAATAGAGCTAGTGAAAAAATTTCAAATATGTCCAAAATTAAGGGAAATCATTTCATATCGATTAACTATCGAATTTTAATATTTTTATGAAGTGAATTCTAATTTGTCCGATGACTTATCATCCGAAATTTGTGAGAAAATATTTCGAAGGCATAAGACTCAGTATGGTCTCTCAGCCGCATTAAAAAAATTAGGAATGTAGAAAGTATGCATTGAAATTTCATAAAATCAAACAGTTGTTAGAGCTAACGAAAATATTTAAAAAGAAAAAAAAAAAGAAGCGATAATCAGATAATCATCGTCTCGGACGCTTTTATCACAGGGATGTTGGGTTTCCGGGGGGGAAAAACTGACTTTATTTTAAAATTACTTCAAACACACCAGCTAATTAAAAATTTCTTCAATCTGTTTATATATATGCAATATTCAATCTGTTTTCAAAACTTACATATTTTGTATAAATTGATATAAATTTAAAAAATGAAAAGGAATTAATTCAAGAGTTATCAGGATAAAATCCTTGCTGGGTTAATTAATGAATCGTGTTTTAGCTTGTAGAGCAAAAACAAAAAAATACAGTTTTGTTCTTCACATTTTATCATTTCTAAAAATTAAAAGAAATCTTCTGTGATGTGTTAGAATTGATAAAATGGTTTGGAATGATTTTACAGTATATCTATTATTATGTCTTATTATACATATTACACATTTGAAACATTTATAGCACCACTATTAATTTTTTTTTCCTTCTCGATCATCCTTTTTTTTTTCTCTTCTGAATTAAAGTGGAATATGCATAATGGAAACGAAATACCTTGCAAAAAGAACTGATATCTCATGAAAAACAACTTATTGTAAATGATACCAAGCCACAAATCTAAAACGTCAGTCATAAAAAGAAGTGATATCACATAAAAAGAAGCGGATATAGAAGAGCATTCTCCAAATGCCGAGTAAAAAACTGTCACTACTCATAACGTTTCTAAAGGACTCGGAGTAGAGGTCTGCACGGGCCCGGGCTTGTCCCGAGGCCCGGATCGCGGGCCGGCGGAATGAAGGCGAATTTTCAAACGGGCCGGGCCGGCCGGCAGAATTAGGACAATTTTTTCAATGGGCCGGGCCGACAGACAAAATAAACGGGCCGGTAAAAAAATTAATCGGGCCTATCGGCCCGATATAAAAATTTAAACGAAGCAGATAAAATACGAGTCATTTTCAATTAGTATGATTTTCTCGAGAAGTATAAATGTGCGTCACGAGCCGATGCGAGTTTATCAACATCAATACAGAAATGTAACATGTCCATCGTAGAGATCGGCATTGTACAGTTGCAAGATGTCTGATTCCGAGTTTAATTTTTTTTTCAGCAGACTCGTGCCGGGACGGAACTGGTCTTAATCGATCTCAGGATGTGTAGAACAGTCATTGTGTTTTGTAGTATTAATAGTGATAATGAGCTTCTCTTAACAGTATCTTTGGAAATATACCTTAAGGTGATTCTCATATTCACTGCTCAACAATGCGAAGCTTTCAGACACATTTTCTGACAAAATTTTAACTATAAAGGCATAAAATTGACAGGCCTGCCTATTGAAGGCATTTGGAAACGAATAGCTTTTTCCATATTTGATAAATTACTTACAGAGATAACAGAGATTCCTGTAACGTGACTGTACGTTTTTCTCCTTTCCTGTGCCATCGCTTCTGGAAATTCGATTCAAAACGCTAACTTTGACAGTATTTTCAGAGAGATATATTGCTTTTATCTATGAAAAAAAAACTACATTTACATAGCTTCTGAATAAGAATACCTGCCAATCTTACGCGTTTCCGAAAAGAAAAGAATTCATAAATGTGTCGAAATGTAGCTCCTTTGGATTTGAGAAAAGCCTTAAAAATGAGAGAAATATTTTCACAAATCTACTTTTTATTATACAGCTTCAAAAGTTATCATGTTTTTAATCCCTTATTCTGATGAACTACATTAATCTTTTAATGAATCCTTATTTCCATTTTGAAATGTCTGTAGACACGATGACTAAAACACTAAGTAATCGTTAATGTTTACTATTGTGTGTTTTCTGTTTTGCGAACATCATAGTAATGTAAAATATACTGCAAAATGTTCCTATAAATATGTATGTAGTATCCATTAAAAGAATCGTAATTGTATGTTGAGAAAAAACGGATTTTTTTTTTTTTTTTTTTTTTTTTTTTTTTTTTTTGTAGAAATTCTGTCGGGCCGGGCCTGTTTTCACTGATTTTTGTACGGGCCGAGCCGGGCTCGGGCCGAACTTCCAATTTTTACACCTGGCCGGGCCGGGCCAAGATAGCTTTCGTTCGGGCCGGCCCGGGCCTGGAAATTCCGGCCCGTGCAGACCTCTAACTCGGAGTGAGGTGCAGTATGTAAAAACTGCTTGGCGACCTGCAGGCTTTTATAATATATGCAGTATATCAATTTTGAAAAGAAAAAAAAAATTTCAATTATCGTGATATCACTTTTATAAGTATTTGTATGAGAAAAATCTGTAATAAACCAGATAGAGTTGTAAGACAGGCTGGAAAGGGTATGTAAGAGTGTAAATCGTCTTTTATTACAGTTATACTGTGTACCTTAATCTTTAATTCATAAATACGGTTAACCCTTTCCGGCGCGGAATAAGTCTGTAAAATGATGAAATGGTGCACTGGCACCAGAATTTACAAACGAATTTAGTAGAAAATAAAAACTTGCTTATTTTCCCGTACTTTATAAAAAGAAAATTTTAATTAAATATTCTTGGTGCCGTTTGTCAGTTTTGGAATTAAAATTAGGTGTCCTTTTTTGTTGACACTGCCCGCTAAAGGGTTAATACATTCTTTCTAAGAGAGAACTGGTAAAATGGAATCTGTTTATGACGTCAGCACCGTGCGAAAGGGGGGGCGAAGGGGGCGGTCGCCCCGGGCGCGTAAATTTAAGGGGCGCCAAATTTCTACTACTAATTTCCGTTTTTTTTTCTAATTGTTGTTGATCATTTTCTTTGGGATTTTTTTTCGCTCTTCAATATTCTACTTTTTTGTAAAACAAAATGAATATATTTACATTGTACATTTTTCATTTCAAAGTTATTACATCGTTCACATTTACTTTTCATTGAGCTCATGCTTTTGTGATATCTTATTGCACTGTTTCTTAAACTTTTGCACTCTGCGGCCTCTTTTACATCGTATACGAAGTTTCTGCCACCTCCCAGACCCAGTGAATATGAATTGCTAACCTATTCTGATTCCACTATGGGATCATTCTTATAGTCATTCGGTCATTATTTTGCTGTTAAAAAAGGGTCCAGCACAGGATCAAAATGCTGATTACATGAAATCTGCGGTTGCAAAAGTACGACAATTTTCCAAACTAACGTTCAAGAAAATTATACCTAGTGGAGAAATTATTAACCGTGATTGTGGCTTATTGGATAACTTAATTAAGAGAATCACTATATTTTGTTTTCTCTGTTTATTATTCACCAATTATCATGATCGCCCTCCAAAGTTAGTCAATCCAGATTGTGGATTTTTCAAGTGGAAGAAATTAAATTCTAAAATTTCTGAGCATAAAAATGCTCTAGAACACAGGAATGCATGCATTCGCTAAAAGAAACTTGAGAGACGTTTAAAATTAAATCCTGTAATCGACAGCAAATTTGAAAAGAGCAAAAGTGAAAATTATTGAAAGCGAAAAAGATAAATGGCGAAGTATATTCAGGATGAAATTATGAACCTTTTTGCCAATGAAGTAAGAAAAACGATTGTAGAAGAAATTTATAGAGCAGGGTATGAAGATAATGTAAAATGTTAGTAGCCCTTTTTTTTACCCCAATTCCCGGCTTTAGTCCCAAATAGCAACTATAGATGGCGCAGCAAGCAGAGATGACCACCTCCGGAACTCAGCTTACGCTTTAGAGTGTTAGTGCAATCCCGAGGGCAGACCAAATCCACTAGCTGCTCGCGTTACAAATTATTTATTCAATTCTTATACTGCAGTTTTACAATTTCACATTACAACATAAATATCGATGATTTGTTGAAGAACTAAACAGGTTTATAATCAATTCAGGTTACAGCAGTATACTTTATTAAACCATATTCGTGAAAATCAATCAAGTTTATACTGAATTGACAATTATGCCGGCAATGTATAACCACACAAGCACTATAAAGACAATATCTAGCGCCTTAGGTGCTTAATCAAGGCCAAAACCGAAATCGCCCAAAACTGACGCGAAAAGAGGAGGTTAAATGTATGGAGTGGGTCTCATTCTCCAATAGTCTTATTTTTAGGGGCCTACTCTATATATTTAACCTCCTTCCTTCGCATGATGCTAGGGAATTTCAGTTTAGACCTCCAATGAGCGCTTATTGCTTGCCATTATCTCTGCTATTTGGAACTAAAACCGAGAACCGCAGTAAAAATACTTCTGATATCTTACATAACTCTCCTGAAAGAATTTATTTTAATAATTGCCATCATTTGCAAGTTATTGAATTTTAAACACAGTCCAGTTTAGGAATCCAGTATACCTCACAAAGAACAAATGAAGCAAATTATACGATACCGAAAACAAACTTTTCAATCGTGGAAAGGTTTCTTCACTACATCAAGTCAAAAAAAAAAAAAAAAAAAAAAAAAAGAGGTAAAAAAAAAAAGTCCGACAATCTCGACATTCACAGCTGCATGAGAAGTTCTGTTCTGAAAGATGGTATACGGGAGGTGCTGAGTTCAACTCAATCGCGCACGTCAGCCTAATCGTTCGAAATTGTCCGTAGTTTTCTTCGAATCTTGGGTAAATACGGGATAGGTTCTCTTAGAAAGACTTTACAGAGGACACCCCCATCCCACTCCGGCCTACTACACCTAACTTGTAGATAATCGGCCGTCATAAACAATACCAATATCAACCCTTCAGAGCCCAATGTTGTGAATTGTGATATGGTGCAAATATGGCTTCCCAATATAATGTTGTGTAAGCTCGAATCGTCAAAATAAATAAATTTGTTTATTTTTTACCATGTTCTGCACATTCTCTAAACTTTGAGTTCGTGCTGCTGGTGTATGTCCAAAAACGTCCGGAACTGCATAAAATGTGTTTGTTTTTTTTCTCCTCTTCTACTGAAAGATGGGATATATTTATGTCCCTCTTATCAGTTTATTTAAAGAAACATTGCGATACTCTATGGTCATGAAAAATAAAGCTATATCTGCAGTTTACAAACAATTGCCACAGATTTTAAAAGCTCTGGAAGACCTTATAGAAATAAAGTAAAATGAATAAACTTACTCAGGAGCAAAAAGCTTAATAAAGCAAATAAAGAAATTCCCTTTATTTACGGTCTAATAGTTTGACACAGCATTTTAAATGAAATAGAAAAAATTAATATTATTCTCACGAAAAAAAGGAAGAAAAAAAACTGTCAGTGTTTTAATCGCCAGCAAATTGATTGAAACACTAAAAAACACATTTCAGACAATAAGAGAGGAAATTTTTGAACAAGAAAGCGAAGATTTGGTTGTGTCCGTAAATGTAGAGTTCTTATTTGAGCAAAACAGAAAAGGTAAAATTCGCAAGAACAATTTGACTACGAAGCTCCTGATGAAAGTGAAAATTTATGTGAAAGTGAAGGATTTCGTGTTACGTTGAGACACTATAACCGTGCAACTGAACTGGAGATTTAAGAAACTGAGAAATGTATAACAAGAATTTGAGTTTCTGGCTAGTGCGAATCTAAAATCAGTTATCAAAAATCTGTTAATATTGCCTGGACCTTGCCCTTTATTGATGACTTGAATGGACTTGAATTGTTAAGCCAGGTTTTAAAGGCGAAAACATTATTTCTACCGTTGGATAAGAACTTTTATAAAATGGATCATTTAGACATCCTTTAGTTTAGGGATGCACAACCTGTCCCGCGGGCCAAAAGTGGCCCGTGTTTCGTTGATCGGTCGCGGAAAAAATGCGAATTTCGTTGATCGGCTGCGAAAAAATTGCGAGTTTCGCCAGTTTATCGTGAAAAAAATTCGCAAATTTTGTTAATTTGCCGCGGGAAAAAATTGCAAATTTCCTCAGTCAGTTAAGAATCGCAAATTTCGTTGATCGGATGAGCAGAAAAATTGTGAATTTCGTTGATAGGGTGCGGAAAAATCAAGAATTTTTTCGATCAGGTGAGGAAAAATCTGAAATTTTGTTGATAAGCTGCGGAAAAGTCGCGGGTTTCGTCAGCTTATCGCGAGAAAAAAATCGTGAATTTAGTCAATTTGCCGCGGGAAAAAATTGCAAACTGCGTCAGAATCAATTAAAAATCGTGAATTTTGTTGACTGAGGCACGGAAAATCGCAAATTTCGTTGATCTAGCGCGGAAAAATCGCGAATTTCATTGATGGAGTGCGGCAAAACTGCGAATTTAACAATCAGGCGTTGAAAAATCTCAAATTTCGTTGATCGGCTGCGGGAAAATCGCGAGTTGCGTCAGTATATCGCAAAAAATCGCGAATTTCGTCATTTTGCCGCAGGAAAAAAATTGCAAATTTCGTCAGTGAGTTAAAAGTCGCGAATTTCGTTGATCGGGCATAGAAAAATCACGAATTTTGACGATCAGGCGCGGAAAATCTCAAATTTCGTTGATCGGCTTCAGAAAAATTGCGAGTTTCGTCAATTTATCGCTAGAAAAAAATCTCTAATTTCGTCAATTGGGAGCAAAAAATATCGCGAAATTCGTCAATCACTCATGGAAAAAAAATTACAAAATTTGTCTGTCAGTCGTAAAAAATATCGGTCGTGAAATAGAAATCCGTTGATCGCAGGAAAAAATCGCAAATTTCGTCGATCGTGAGTGGAAAAGGAATCATGACATTTTTCAATTTATCAAGGGAAACAAATCGCAAATTACATCAATATACATCAGGAAAAAAATCACGAAATATTGAAAATAATCCTTACTATATCTCTCGTATATATACAAACGTAGACTGTTGATATATCCTTGCCAACTGAATTGAGTAGACTGGGTAGGGGAACCTAGAGTGGTAAAACTGCCCCCCCCTCTGTTTTTTTATCTGATTGTAGGCCACAGATCACCCCCCCAACACACGCACACCTCTCCGAAATAGAATTCTGTCTGTGTTATTGGTGTGGCCCTCGACAGCCGAGATATTTTTGTAAGTGGCCCTTCTCTTAAAAAGGCTGTGCACCCCTACGTTTAGTTGCTCCATAATTTTAACTTAGGGAAAACAAGGAATTACAAAAACATGGAGACAGCGTACATAATTTATAAGTATTCCAGTAACAATAAAATAGTAAAAAACTACTTAAGATCTAATATGAGTCGAGAGATTAAGCAACCTGAATTTACTTTCTATAAAATTCTGTGTGTCGCAATCTTTACACATAAAATAATAAACGATTTTGCTGCCTTAAAATGCAAGAAAAATAAAATGGAAGTAAATGTATTTGTCTGATATTATATTTTATTTTATGGTAATTAAAACATTGTTTCAGTTATCTTCCTTAATTAATGTACTGAAATTATAATCTATTTTTATCTTTTACATTATGATCTGCAGGTTTTTGGTTTGTTTTGCTTCTTTTCGGTTGAAGGGACCACTTATTTCCTTGCAACCTGGTTGTTAGTGATTTTTACCCATTTTCTGCATCTTAAAGACTAATAACAACTAAAAATGGCTAGAAAAATATGTGAGAAAGGTTAAGAAAAATCTGTCGCAAAGCATCATGATCTCATTAACAAATAAGTGCGATTTTCTTTTCTGTTATTTAGTTGTTTGGAATTTCTGAATTAAAATTAAATCTTTTAAAGTTCTAAAATAAACACAAAATATTTATTCAATATAATTTATTTCTGTTTCTGCTCTTTATCAAGTTTGAAGGAGGGGGGGGGGGGGGGCGCCAAATTGACACGCTGCCCCGGCCGCAGTTTTCTCTTCGCACGGCCCTGTATGACGGAATTATTCTTAAACGGAAAATGTTACGTGTCCAACATAAAAAATATTGTGTAACTATCTATATTGTAAAGGACAAACATATCTGTGCGTAACACATACATCATTCTGAGAATGGCAACATTTGAAATTTGAAATGAAATTTCGGTTTTGCAATTTTCGCAATAGCAAATTTTTAAACTTTTAAACATCACACAGTTTGAGGGTCGCACAGACAGGGGGGAAAATGTACCTTTAAATGCAATTTGTTTGAAAGCTGTATCTCAATTTATTTTTGAGATATTAATTTTTTTGTAGTTTTTAATACCATTCGTGGCAACAAAAGTACTCTATTTCTATTGAAAGTAAACGGAAAATAGGAGAATACATACTGTATCTTTTTGTTGCCACTTTCTCATAAAACCTAAAAAAAAGTTGAAATTAAAATACGTGCTATATCAACAATATCGTCTGTTATTCCACGATAATTACGTCATATGCATACTTTTCTACAGATGAAGTTTAAGACTGGATTGTAAAAGTGGATTGCTTTAGCGGATGCAAATGACGTCATTTTATAAAAAAAAAAGCGTGTAATTTAATTCTTAAAACTGAAATATATTTTGTAGAAGTGTGTCACTTTAACCCCAGCTGTTTTCTCAAGTTTTTGTCCAAAATTCTCGCGACTAACAAAATTTTAATGCTATTCTTTAGGACATTCTACTATAATTTTATCAAAATAACATAATTTGCTAAATTTAATTTTTCATAATTTTATATAATCTATATATTTAAAACACAAGTGTTTTTTAGTCAGTTGCTCTGATCTTTCTGCTGAACCAATTTTACTAATTTTTTTTTTTTTTTTTTTTTTGTAACTGAAAGCTGTTCATTTATAGATGTGATCGCACTAGCTGTTTTTTTTTTAATATCCCCACTTTTATATTTTAATTTTAAAAGAATTTTATGAAATTTCTTCAAAATGGTGAAAATTAGATAACTTTCACATTTGCATATAAGACAGAAATAATGAGATTTATTTATCTTTATTCATGCCATTTTCTGATTGAATTTTGTTGATAAAAATTGTTGTATAGAATTTAGTGGCGCAAAATCCCATTAGGGGCATAATATTTTGAACGGAAAATGGCATACTGCTTTTAAAAACACGAATTTTTCCTGATAAATTTTCCATTTTGTTTTTTCTTCTGCATGTGTACTAAGTTTCAGACACTAGGCGAGATGCTTATTGTAGGAAACAAGGGATTTATGTGAGAGTTGGCGGCCAAGGCTGAGTATACCAAGTGATTATTTTGAAATATATATATAATGAATATTAAATAAGATTGCCTACCTGTGTTTAGCTTCGGTAAGAGGACAGGCTTGCGATATGTATCCTTTTATTTCAATTGATTATATTTTATTTTTTAAGATGAGATAAATAATCTTCATCATTGACTGAACACGGATGCATATTCACTTCTAATTTTCTTTAATACTGGACTAGGATGCTACAAAAATATACAAAGAATGGTTAATATATTGGATGTATAAAAAATGAATGGTTTTTCCAATCGACAAGGTTCTTGGTGTTTGAACACCAGAGAAAATCCCTTCTGGGATAACAATGGGATTTGTATCCCGACGGACAGCACGTCCGTTTAGTGGAAAAGTTTTATGACGACTGCGGGGTTCAAAAAAGTGTTCACACAGTCTTTTAGGTGATGAGAAAGACAATAGATTATGCAAAGTCAGCGGATTAATTTATTTCAGCACAGTCACTTTGCAATGTCCAATGAATGGTGCTGCGATCTGGTTTTCAGATATGAACTTAATATAAATGCTGTCTTGTGGATCGCCTTGTAGATTTAGTGCTGCCATCTATGAGTGATGAGATGAAGTGTTTCCGTTGCTCTCCGCGAAGTTCACTTTTCTTGATTAGATAAATGTTGTACATATTTCCACAAACGTTTACATACCCCACAAGTTCGGTTATAAATCTATATAACATGTTATTTGTGTCGCAGGTTCGCATACAAAACTTATTAGTAGAAGTAGGATTTCTAATACTTATTTAAGTGAAAACGGAGTCATATTTAAAAGAAAACGATAATTTTCTTAGATAAAACCGAACATTTTAACACATACGCCTAAAAAACATAAATTACGGAAATTTTTACTCTCCGGTGCTGAGATTAGAATCTCAAGTTAAGAGTGCATCTGTTCACGTAAAAGATGTTGCTGACAATCGTGACTTCAGGTTCTGAGTTAAAATGATCCAAAAAAATACAATTTTTAAAAAAATGATGAATACGGATATGAGAAGTGCGTATGTGAATTTTGAGAAGGTGAAAAGGATGTCGGGTTTAGATTTCATCCGGAAAAAAATTCTACGATCGTGTCAGAGTGGAATAAATTTTGCTGTTTTTCATTCCGGAATACCAAGCATAAGAGCCTCAATTGATAACCTTATCCTAATAACTGATATTAATTATATTTTACTGATTACATGTTTATATTATAAAGGACAAACGTATCTGTGCGTAACGCTGACGTCATTTTGCGAATAGCAACACTTCACGATCAAATTTCGGTTTTGAAAATTTCGCTACTGCAATTTTCTTCTGACCATCCTGCATTTTCAATTTTCATCAGATAGGGAAAAAATCTACTTTCAAAGGCAATTTTTTTTAAAACTGTATCTTAATTGACTGATTTATTATGTTTTTAAAAATAATTTTTAATCATGATATTTTTAAGTTTATCGTATCACGTGCCGGCTTCAATACATAATAATAATAAACATTTTGTACATAAAGCAACAAGCACTGCTCAGCATTTGTTTCTGACTATTTTTGTATGACGAAATTAATACTTCCTTTATAAACAAATAAAAGAATAATACTAAAAAAAAAAAAAACACAAATCTAACATATTTGTAATAGTACAATTTAAATTTTTAGATCACCAAATAGGAAGAAATATTTCAAATGGAATTTGTTTGCTACGTGCATCTCACTTTACTGATTGTCTATGGTTTTAAAAACAATTTTAAAGCAAGAATTTTTTTTTAATTTATCTATATTGCGCTGAGCTCTATTAAGAAAGATTAATCCGTTTGCCCTTAAAACACCATAAAGAGTGTATCATTTTCGCACGGCTAATATCCATTGAAAAAACTTCCCTATGACAAAATAAGTAAAATATAAATAAAACACAAATTTAACAGACATGTAATTGAAACATGCGCTTAAAGCTCTGAAATTACCAGAATATAAAAGGATGCCGTAAGTAGCAAAATCTTGGTCAAATAACTCTTAGCATGCGGCTATTAAGAAAATATCGCTTTTGATAATTCAAAAATTTATTTGATTGTATAATTCATATTTTTAAAGTGAAAAATGCTTTTTTAATGTTAGTGGGCAATCTAAAAAAATTATTGCATATAAAAAAATATTAGTTTTCAATTTAAAAAAAAATGTTTTCACCTATATTCTGTAACCCGGGAAGTCCCGGGTACGATCCCCTAGTACTATTAAAACAGAAATCTGACTATAATTCACTTTTCCCGCGTCATGTGCGATTCCATTTACATAGGCTTTACTGCAATATATTTCAGTTTAGTAAGCGTTTATTATTATGCGCATCGTTATTAATATGCATATTATCATTATTATTTTTTTTTACAAACTGAAATGTTTACAATAAAATCAACAAATCGATTTTTTAAGCTGATAAATAAGAATGGACATGCAAACACGGAAGCTTCAACTCTTTACAATTTCATGAGAGCAGTAATAGAAAAAAGAATAGTCATATGTAATTTAAGGAAACACAAATATTATAAAAGCCTGAGGGTCACCAAGCAATTCTCACATACTGTACCTCACTCCGAGTCCTTTGGAAACCAAAAGGTTTCTTTTTTCAGGGGAAATATACCCAAAAAAGGGGATTACCTAGCAAAAGGTCGGGTAGAAGATTTTTTTTCTGAATTATTTATAATGATGCCAACATGGAAAAACCAAGTTTTCTAACAAAACTTCTAAAGGCTAAATTTTCTGTGGCCAAAAAACAACAAAATTTTGATACCTTTTTTTATTTGTTTGAAATATCTCGAGACCCGTTGCCGTAACATATTATTTGTCAATCACAATATTAAAGAAGATAAAATTCGTTACAACTTTCATATTTACAACTTTTTTATACACTCGATAGCAAGCGCAGTACGCCATTTCAAAAATAGGACAATTTTTTTTCAATTTTCTTAAAAACCGTGAAAAGCGTATAATTCTACCCCGATTATTCAAATGTTTCCCACGTATTTAATCATGTATGTCAACTTCTATATGTTGGTAGCTGTAAATTATGTGTTTCAGGGCCAAAACTAGCCTTTTTTGCACTCGTGGCGAACATGGATTTTGCCCTCCCCCCCCCCCCCTCATTAAAAAGAAAATTTTCCACAAGAATTTTAATAAATCTCTTATAGCCGGACTTTGAACATTGTAAGTGTGTAATCATTAAATACGTAATGCTGAACTACGTAATCAGCTTTGCCAAATACTGATTCATTAAAACCTTGAAATCCGAGCCAAAAGGAACCGAAATATATTCCGCTTTAAACAAGTTTCCATCTTAGCAGGTATAATTGTTCATATTCCTTCTCTTGAAAAAATATTTTTTTTGCTTTAAAAACCGGATTCCGAATATACAGATTTCATTTTCAAAGATTTTACGTTAGTTGTATTATTGAGGCGTTTAAAGTCACAGTTATATGAATTATGGGACTAAATTAGGAAAAAATATTGGTAAAACTCTGTTTCTTTCACTGAGTAATTTGTTTCTTTAGAATGCCTATTATTGGATCTTTTTTTCTTTTCTTCCAACTTTCAGTTACGACACTAATTCCGTTATAGACCGATTGCATTGTAACATGTTTTACTGTGCAATTATGTTACAGTGCTATGGTTGCAGCTTCAGGAATATTCTTTTTTTTTTCTTTTTTTTTTTTGCCTACGTGACGAGTGGATTTTTTCCTTTCTGCATTAGATCTGTTGCGTAATATTGCGAAAATATAATTTAGTATGTAGCATTCCCATTACTTTTACCGCCAACAATTACTGCTACTCTTATTTTTTTTTTTTTTTTTTGGTAAAATATGCATGAAAATAACAGTAGATTAAGGCTTCAGACCGTCAGATTCAGATTTTGATTTAAAGTATTGGATTTAAGAGTTAGAAAAATAATCTGGAAATTTTGAAATGTAATTTAAATTTTGAATTCAGAAGAGGGTTATTTTTTATCCTTTCATATATTTTAATATGACTCGTTTGATGATACTTTCAGGAACTCAAAGTCTGATCCTCAGCTGTGATCTGGAATTAAAGTAACTATATTCTTGTGACAGTCTCATCTCAAACTGAAAATGTGAGTAATTGTTTTATCTGTTTATATTTATAAAATGAAGTATTTGTGTGTCTAGGTTTGTGTGTTTGTAACAAGCATCGAAATCTATCACACGTAGAAATCTGAAATTTTGGTTCCACATAGACGAAGATAGGTCTCAATGTACAATCGGTCAGAAAGAAAAAAAACAGATTTTTCAATCACAAAATCTCGCAGGGAAAAAATAAATAAAAAAAAATATAATATTTTATTAACTGCTTATAAATTAAACAAAAACCTAATTTGAAGAACAAATTAAAAAAAAATGCAATTTAACAAATTACAACGACCATTTGGAAAATGATTTTTTCAAAGATTAAAATTTAAGACATAAAAAATCGCACGGAGTTGATCATACATTACGTACGCCATGGATTACATTTTTCGGTACTGTAAATTTTTAAACTTTTGCAGAACTGGTCATACATTGCGTACGCCATGGATTAAACATTAATATTCCTGGACCAATTTTAAATGAAATTTCATTCTTAAACTTCTAAACATCCCACAATATTACTTTTTACACCGTTGTATAGAAAAAAAAATGTACTTTGAAATGCAATTTGTTTGAAAGCTGTATCTCAATTTGTTTCTGAGTTATTAATTTTTTTTTTGTAGTTTTATTACTTTTTTGCCATAGTGGCAACAGAAGTATCCATCTCTGTTGAAAGTAAAGGGAAAATACAGATTACTGTATAGACCAATCAGAAAACGAATAAAATGCGGATTCAACCAATAAAACGCTTAAGATATGTTTTTGATTTCCTACCCTGACAGAGGACAATAACCATTTTCCCAAATGGTTAACAAAAATGGGCTTTTGATTGGTAATTATGCCTTTTTGCAATTTGTTTTAAACCGTAAGCGTAGGAGGCCGTCTCCATATTAAACTGCAGCAAACTTTAAAATTTTTCAATAGAAACAGCTAATTTTGATATCAAATTTTATTCTTCTGTAAAATTAGCAGTTCAAAATTTTACATGTGCATTTTTCTTAAATTACGTCACTGAATGACTTTCTGTTTGGTATCGCTGATGGTATGGTTTTTTGGACAGGGTTTTTATGTTATACAAAATCCAAATAACAAAATCTATTTAAACTGAATCTATTACAGATATCCTCCGACTTACGTAAGTAATGCGTTCAGTAAACTTTTGCGTAAGTCGAATTTGTAAGTTCCTGAAGTAAAATCTCGACTGAAACTGCAATATTTATTATATATATATATATAAAATATATACATTATTTACACAGTATTACTTTATAAATAAAGTACCATGCAGCAGTATTTACATGGATATAAACTATAAAAGTATGAAAAAATATAAAAACAATCTGAAAGAGCTCTTTTCAAATAAAAGATATCTTGTGGAATATGGGATTTATAAATTTAACATTGATGAATTAATTTATATCAATTTTGAATCTACATCAAACGAACAGCTCTGAAGCTGGAGGAAAAAATACACTCGTTCCTCTTCACCGAAACTTTAAAATTAGGTTTCGTTATGACTTGAATTTAGCTAACAAAATTGTAACGGTTAAACTGAGTTTTTTTGGGAGGGGGGGGGGGGGGCTTATTTTAATCAGATTTGTGTTTGTTTTGTTAAAGATTTGGTTGTATATCCCAATAAAAATATAATTATATCTAATATATAAAACTATATTATTGTTGTGGTTTTAATCTGCATATCTACCCTATATATATATAAAATCCTAATGAAACGAATTTATGAAACGGATATATGAATCGACTGATTAAACAACTGATTATGTTTCAAGCGATTTCTCCTAAAATATGGAATACTTTGTGATGAAATTAACACCAAAAATCAGCATTGATCGGCAGATCTCAAAACTGGTATTAGAATTTTTAAATTCGAATTACTTTTCGAAATATTTTTTTTTTCTGATTTTATATACATTTTTCTAATGACGGCAACTCAAATTTTAATCAGATTTTTTTTTTTTTTTTCATATTTCAGAAAAGGTTGACATGGTAGCCCGGCTATTCTTGTTTATTTGATAATAAATGTTTACTTTTATTTCTTTTATAAATTATATAAATTATTTTGTTGTATAATTATTAATTTTTTTTTTTATATTTCCTTTAGAAAATAATTAAAGTACAGTACTACTTAGTTATTCCGTCGACCAATTTTGCCAAATTATATAAATCGCCAAAGCACTCGCCAAATTATATAAATTGATATAATTTTTATTTTAAATAACGAAAGAACATATAAATTAGTATAACATTAATAAATATACAAATAAAAAGTCGAAATAAAAATTACTTGATGGCGTAAACACGTGTAACTTGCTTAAAGTCAAGTGAATGTGACATTTACGTCAACCATTATTGGCATTTAATCTTATAGTTTGGCGATAGATTTTTGGTCGACGGGATAACTAAGTAATACCAAAAATGGATATGTAACTAGTATTTGAAAACGAGGCTTTCGCCAAATTTTCGTAAAAAAAAAAAAAAAAAAAAAAAAAAAAAAAAAAAAAAACCACGCCAAACCTGCTGTGCGTATATGACATCTGGCCAAATATTATCACTCGGAAAAAAAAAATGCTAACTGGCGAGTTGAAAAAAAGCTATTGGCGAGATTTGCATCCGGCTAGCGTAACAGTGCCAAAAATTCTTTGCAACCATGGAAAATTTTATGTAGTTTTATTCGAAATTTTTTTTTTGATTTTTTAATCAAAATGGAAAACTTACGGTCCCATATTGGCGCGATTTTTTTCTGACGCTAATGTCATATACGGAACGGGCACTAAACTGGCGCCAAAGTATCGTTATTTTGCTGGATATGGTAAGCTGGATGTTGTTGTTTATGATGTTGATACGTTCCCCAAATTGGCGTCGTTAAAATATCGCGCCAATATGGGACGTATATGACAGCTGTGCCAAACTTTCATATGAACGGCGAAGGGTTCAGACCGTATTTGTTTATGGCAGTTGATGACTTGAACTATTATAATATAGATGAAATGATAATGATAGAATAATATTTGTCGACTTATCGCCTGTGCCTGGCTAACATTAAAGTACCGAAATGGCACCTAGAGTCTAAAAAGCGAAGTGGTCCGCCTGCAACTGTTGATGATAGTCACATGACTTAGGCTATTGTTATATAGATTGTTTTAAAATACCGGGAGACAAAGTCTGTGTATACATAATTTATTTTATTTTAGCTTCTTTTCAAATGTTTAACTGATCCATTTTAATCAAAAACGAAAACAACCATTGGATGTCTTAACAGTAACTGATTTGCTCTTAAATTTTTGTAATCAAAGGAAACTGAATGGAAACCCGTTTACAGGGAGATCTGCACAGCTTTTTTCAGTATAATTCAATCTTCTCTAATATTTTTAAAACCCATCAGATTAGCGTGTTTTTAGATTCTGCGGTGTCTGAACGGGGGTTGGCGAGCGTAGCTTGCAGGGGGCAGAGCCCTTTAGTTTTATTTATAAAGCAATTATCAAAAGTGTGTAAATGCGTATCAAACGCGCTAGTATGTTCATAAATGTAATTTTCGAAATTTCTTACGTAAGGGCGAATTTACGTAAGTTGAGTATTATATAAATCGTGGGATGCCTGTATATCTAACTTCTGCCTAATTTAGAAACCTAACGTTACGTACAATAGGTGACTTTATCAAGATCAATGCTGATTTAAAAAAAAAAAAACTACTTCTGCAAACATTTTAAAAATGAACTTGGTAAAACAATAATCACCGAGATCACATGTATAATGAAAGCAGGTGCTTAACTGGCACAACGGCACACAACACTTTCAACACGGTACAATAAAGTGCGGCGGCACGTTGTTGATTTTAAGAGATAATAGAAGTATAGTTTTTTAACGCAGCATACTTAAATTATTTCTTTGTAATGACATTTATGTAGCAAAGTAAATATTCTGTAAAAGATTATTTCGGTATTTCAGTTTCAAATAGGTAGAAATATTCAAACTAATAACTTTTAACCGGTGTCAATCGTATATATATATATATATTAAACAAATACTGCAAATTTTAAATCTATATTGTACACAAATTTTGAAGAAATGTTAGCTCGTCTGCGTTTCTTGGTGTGATATTTATAAGTACCCTTAACTGAATATTAAGAGTGCGTGAAAATTGAACTATACATTCAAGTGCTCTGTGAGATGGAATAACTCTAATAATTGTTTTTTTTTTCTATCACCCATAAGTTTCGAGATGGAATTAATAATTTCCTTATTTCTCCACTAGGGAGCACTGCAATTACTTGCATTTGATTTCGCATAGCTATTTTACAGGTTTATTTGCTCTACAACTCTACTTATACGTTCAAAAGTTATTTAAGTGTATCCATACTTTAAATTGTGTCCTGTTTTATATTCAAAATAAATTGTTTTAATAATTTGTAAAGGCTTTTTGCATTTTATTTCAATTAAATAAATTTCTAAATTTCAATATATAGCATATTTTATTTATTCATTTTACATTTTCTTTTGAAGGTCTTTTCGTAGCAGAAATTCGAGAAATGCTATCATCTCGGCAGAAGCTAATATGTTTCATGTATGTGACTGGCATCATGTTTTTACGTGGAAGATACCCAACCTATCATCAATACCTCATGAGGTGGATCATGTTGTGCAAAGCCCGTTGTTTCATTTTGAAAATGCATCATGGATTATAAAAATGTATTTACATGGCCAGACTAAATACAAAACTGAAGGACACATGGACCTGATAATTGAAAATTTGAATTCATCATGTCATAAACTTATTTGTAAAATGTACCTCAAAAATGCCTTAAATGAAACATTTAACCACAAAAGTTTGAGTTTTACTTTTGACTCTCAATGGAAATTCTCAAGAGTACATCGTTTTATGTCGAGTCATGATGCATTAGAATTTAAGGATCCTTTCACTTTGGTACTTAAATTTGGAACGGAGGATTGTTTAGTTAAATCAGCCGTATCTTCTATTGGTAAGTATTCGGTAAATTCATGTATCTGTTAAATGGAATTCGCCATAAAGTTTTAATTCTTTGCTTTGAATCTTAATCATAAAATGTTGAAATTCCATAGTTGTGCGCCTAACCAGTGGCCGAGAAGTTCTGCTCTCAAAGCTGGTAGACGGGAGGTGCTGTGTTCGAACCCAATCGCGCCCGTCGGCCTAATCGTTCGGAGTTTTCGTGGTTTTCTTCGAACCTTGGATTTTCAAGCCTAAATACGGGTTAGGTTCCCTTAGAAAGACCCCGACGGAGGGCACTCCCACCTTTGGGCCTATATCCCTCGTGTTGATAATTGGCCGTCATAAAACTCAACCAACCATAGTTGTATTTCTCATTTTATAATGAAAATATAATATTTTGTGCCACAGTATTAAATATGGTTTTCCAAATGAAGTAGTTTAGAATTTTTAATGAAATGTTTAATTTTCTTTTCATTTTGTGGGACTCGTTTTCCTATGACTTGTGCTACAGTTGATTTCCGGAAGTTTATGTAAAAACAAGAAGGTTTCATACTAAGTTATGTTTTTAAAAGCAGGATCTAAAATTTGTTTCCGCACAATTACTTAAACAAGTGGGTTAGTGTGATCGCAAAAAGGGTTTCACTTAATATCTCTTTTAAAACACTTTATTTTTATTAAAATAAAAAAAAAGAATTAAAAATCCTTTCAATTCCTAATTTATGCTTATAATGATAACTGGAAAAACATTGCCCATAGAAGTCTATTATTTCAAAAAATTTGCAGGTGGCAGCAGCAAACAAAAATATTTATCCAGATGATTCCAATATTTATTCTTATGTATTCATTTAATTACTAAAAATCAGGAATTTTTTAAAATATTAAATAGGGATTTGATTATATCGTCTGTCATGTTTAACATTAATTGTTACTAAATGTGCATTTTTTTATATAAGTGAATAATCCTCCGGATTTTTTTTTTTAAATTGAAGATTTTAAAAATTATCGCTGCGAAAAAAATATAAGCCTTTAAAATTGCCAAGAAAAGGAATTTTCTTTTAATTAAATTCCTCTGAAAATAAAGTGTAATAATAAAAATCAAAATTTTAAAGTTCCGCCTGACAGATTCAAACCTACAATCTACTGTGTGAGAGACGTGCGCTTTTCCACGGCGCTATCGGTTCTCTGCAATATTTTCTGAATTTAAAATTATGTTTTAAAATCGAAAAATAACGAATTCGCTTAATTAAAATAGTATAAGAATTTTTCATAGTTTTATGATTTTGGGTATGTTCAGCTCTGTTTAAAAAAATCAAGTCTGTAACTTAAATAGCTTCCGAGTACGAGTGATGTGACGGACAGGCGGAGAAGCGAGACTATAAGGGTTTCGTGAGATGAACGAAATCCTAAAAATATGTGAAATCTATTTCACAATGGCCTTTTAGTCGTTGAGCCAGAAGCCAAAATTAGTGATTTTGGTTTCATCTCTGAGGACTTGATGATATATACCTTTTTGGATTCACAATGATCCAAGGAGTTCATTTTATGATGATACTATGAAATTTGTGGTAGCTTATAGACGCCATATTGAAAACATGAGCGCCATCTATCGCACACAGATACATATGATTTTTTTGCCAGTATCACATAATTAAAGAGATTTCAATGAAAAAAGGGAAAGAACAAATATTGTTAAACATAAAACGTTATACAAATTGTATATTTATTAAGATTTTATTTTAATATGATGCTTATCTTTACATTTAACTTTATGTTTATTAACATTTTCAGTGGGATAAACATCTCGTTTCACATTTTAATGCATATTATTTTCATATGGTAAAACACAGCAATTCAAGAAAAATTTAATACTGGTGAAACTATTGTACTTAGTATGTTAAGAATTAACCCCTTCGGGACCACGGGTGCATATATGCACCTTCGGAAACGCATTTACATCGCTTGTTTTTGATACCACTAAAAAAGAAAAGTAAAAATTTCCTTATTTAAGTTATTTTCTTGATTGCTAAGCTAAATTTAATTGTTTGACAAAAAGGGGTGTCAAACGAATAATATTCATGTGAAAGAGGCTGGTCCCAAACGGCTTAATAAATAACAGAAATTTTAGTCTTCTTCACAGCTATCATCATCATCGGTTGACATTCCTGTGCCCAAATAACTTCCATCGTCATAGAGCAGTTCTATATTTTGCATATGCTTGTATATTTGAGGTTATTAAAACATATGCATATGATGGTGAGACACATGTTCTTGAACAAGAACATGACATCAGTTCAAAAATAGATTCAGGAGCAGGAGAACTGCCATTCCACTGGATCTCTAGATAGCCTTTTCCTTCACTATCTGTTCCAACAATCCAACTATATTTATCTGGGTATGTAAGATCAGGATCAGCCTGTATGCACTTCATCCAAACAACACCGTGGCAAATAGATTGCATTACCTATAGGTAGAGTGTTATTTCTGCATGGCAGAAGGTGATGCAATTCCACAGACTCCTTTTTTACAGCAAAAGTATATAGAATATAGCGCAATTCATTGATATCTGAGTATTTGTGCTTTCATAATAGAGATGGCAAACTTACGGCTCAAGCTGTTTCTTTGTTTCCTCTGACAGCGCCTTAAGCGCATTTCGAAATTCAGTGTTCTGAATTCAGGCACTTACTGTATCGCATTCGACAGTTAATGCATTACATACCGCTTTACCTAAAAGTCCATACATCTCACTCAATTTGTAGTACTTTACTTTACCCTGTCATTGGATCCACATTTTACAAATATTAACCCTTTCTAGTTCTTCAAATCGTTTTCTAAAGAAAACAGTGTGAACAGAGCATAATAATAATATTTCCAAATCCAGACGCTAAAGCCATGGTGTGCGCAAAATAAAAGTCGGGTGTAACCTCTTCTTGGAAGCAGGTCAACTTAGTGTATTCTTCAACTAGTTATTTCGTGAATATATAGCATTTTCTCCATAGATAACGTACATAATTTGTGTAATCAACTATTTCAGATAATGTTCATTTTGTCATTCTTGAGAAATGAAATGTATAAGTTCTTTCTTGTTCTCTTCATCGGACAGAAACTGCTTCCATTTTTGTACTGGATGTCCAGGAGTACATGATCTTTATATAGCATTACCAACAGTTCATATTTTTCGTTCATTTCTTTTTATTGACACCTGCCTGTATGTATCAAATAAAACATCTATTCTTTGAGAGGATGTAAAATCTTGTATTATTTTGGAAAACAGATTCTTTGCTAGTTGTCCAAATGATTGTAGTTCCTGCGTTAGCTTTGAACAAAGCACATTCCGTCAATGATATTAACAATACCATCATTTGCATTCTTTCAGCAGTCACAATTTTGTCATAACATCCATCAGTTTGATTTTTCAGTTTTTCGCATTAAACCACCAAGTGTTGCTAAGGGCTATGGAAGAGGCCCCAGGTGGTAGGAAAAGACAGTTCTCATACCGAAATTCCTTCTTTCTGCAATGATTGTCATCTAAGCAAATAGATTTCTTTCTGCCTAGGCAACAAACTCTGATTTATTAAATTTTACATTCTGTTTCTTTTTAAAGTCAGAAAATGTCCTTAGCTTCTTTATCTTTGGAGGTTTGAAAAACACGTCTGGCTTTAAGTCTTCAGACAGATATTCTCTCTTGAAAGTTTGGTAAGCTTCTTCACACATCTTATGAGCTTTGACCATGTCTTCGACAATTTCTAGATTTGTCATTGCTCCAGTTGATTCTATTACCATGTCTAGATTTATCCATTCATTGGTAATCATGTTCTATAAATATGAGACATCACGTTCGTTTTTCTGGATCCTGCTATAAGACAGATCTGGATGTAGAACTAATTTTGGTTCTTTCACGAATCATGTGAAGAAATGCTGCCCTGATATCAAAAATATCTTTCGACTGTGGCAGGTCTTTGACTGAACTTCGTTGTACCTTTTGACACCTGAATGTCTTTACTTATTGTCTCTTCAATCGCCCAATTCATTTAATAGCATGCAAAACCAACAAAATCTTTCAATCACCCTGTTTATCGGCGGCCATTTTCCAATATGGTGTCCATTAGCTACTCTGTTTTTGAATGTATCATGGATAAATGTCATTCTGATGTTGTGGTGAATCCAAAAATGTGTGATTTACCAAGTCCGCTGACATGAAACCACTAGAACCCCTGACTCAACGACGGCGGCCATTTTCCAATATGGCGTCCATAAGCTACCCTGGTTTCGAAAGTATCATGGATAAATGAGGTGCTGTTGTTGCGGTGAATCCAAAAATATATAGTTTACCAAGTCCGCTGACATGAAACCACACTAGCCCCTGGCTCAACGACTATTTAGAGTTATTTTGTTTGGAAGAGAGTTTGGCTGGATCACAGTATATAGTCGAACGAACGTTTGGCAAAGTCCGATGGGTGATAAATGTCTCGTTCTTACAACAGACATTCACTAGGAAACGATGACCATGCTTACGGAAACGACGGCGGTAGCATGATGGGTTGGTTTAAGTTATTCTTATTGTTGGATCTTGAGAGAAATCGAGTGTGCTAGTGTTTTTGTTTCTTTGTGAAATTAGCTATCTCGCCCTTGTATATTGACGAAGATTTATAAGCGGGCACTGAAATCGAGCGCACAAGTCAGATGTATGTGTTCAATATGTTCAATATGATCGTGAAATTACTACCTTTCGAAAATAGTTCATAGAGCTGTATAAAACTCTATGTGTAATAATTTATTTACACCTCTATATTAAAAATTTAAAAATAATTAATTCTGCAATACATCAGTTTAATATAATAGTACGCCATAAATTTAATATGATTGTAATTTAATTCAATTCTATTAGATTCAATTGTTAACGTAACAATATATCAGTCGAACTACTGACTTAAATGATAAATAATTTGATAGATATATTAGTTTGTTTGATTCATTAATTTTTTTTAACGCCACCAACAAAATAAATAAGTAAATCAATCAATCAATCAATCAATCAATAAGTAAATAAATAAATTCTTTGTTTTAACGGACTTTATTTTTTCAAGCTTTAATTCTGGTTTATGTCGGTTTTCTAATTCACACAGTTTGAGGATCGGCGTAAATTCTATACTGGTTTAATGATTGGGAACGCAAATCGCAAAAGAAACAAAGTTGAAATAGTATAATAAGTGGTTAGATGCTGTAAAGCGTACAAACCAAGCTGAAAAGATCCGTTCAAGATCGATCACCGAAGTCGAAAGAGCATCGAGCGCGGTATACATGGGAGGGTGAACGCTTTGGTGGCCAGCTGGTAAAACGATTTTATAGAGTACATGCGAAAATTTTATAGAAGCTCAATGTTATTTATATAGATATTTTTATAGAAACTCTACATATATTTCTATCGCTTTTAGTTAAACTAGCTTATAGAAAAAAGATCGATAATTCTATAGGATACTATAATATTTTTTCTGTAATTTTTTAGGGTTCCGTACTTAAAAAGTAAAAATGGAACCATTATAAGATCACTCCTGTGTCTGTCTGTCACAGCCCATTTACTCGTAAACTATGCAACGTGGAAAGTTCAAATTGGGGGAAGTAATAAAGACTATTGACCCACATATTTGCAGATTAATAAATATTCATAAATATATTTAGGAAAAATATACAGGGGCTAATTAAGTTACGTGAAAAAAAAAAAAACCTTTTCTTTGTATATCGTGTGAAAGCTTTCGTAACGCTGAAATCAAAAATATATTTCATTTAATTTTAGGTATTATATTTTCAAAGTTATGGTGGAAAATGTCGTGCAAAAATATGCCCCCTTCCCCATCTAATTCCGAATCTATTGAAACTAAAATTATGAAAAAATTAGAGGTAGTAGACATTAATTTAAACCTTGCAGGAAAATTATAGCGATTACCCTAGGTCACATAGTTTTTGAGAAAATCGCATTTTTCCGTTACACTCAAATTTCGATTTACGCGCTTCAGCAAAAGTGTTCAGCAGAGCTGGCGGTACCTATCGTAGCAGAAGTATAAAAGCATTGTTGATCATGAATTTCTGAAAAAATCGTCGGTAATTAGCCGAGATATTAACCCTTAAAAACACGGACGGTTTTGACATACATAATAACAAGCACGGCGTACTCTATGCTCCATCGGCTTTTAAAGTCTAGATAACAAATTTTAAGGATATATTTATGTAATGCAATGCCCAGTAGCAGTATAAAAGCAATAAACGTCAAATTGTTAAAAACAGACTAATTTAATGAGAATGAATCACATAAATACTATGGGATTTGCGACTAGTTTCCATTGAGTAGCTTTCTCAATACACCTACTATGTCTTTAAAGGTTAACTAAAAAGCTATATGGAATAACAAATATACAGAATAGCTACATTTTCTATTATTTAGGTTCCATATATCTTTGAACTTTCATGGTATATCCATTCATACTTTTCTAGTATACAGGGTGCAAAGGAAAGTTACTTTAACCTGAAAATACTTGTGAACGGAGAGAGGTACAGCTATGCAAGTGAGGTAACGGTATAGTAAAGCGACTACGCCCTACCTAATGCAAACGACAGCAGCGCCCCCTAGTGGTGAAATTTGGAAGATAGCCACTGCAAATCGAAAACGAAAAGAGTAGAGCAAAATTTCCAGTTAGAAACTTTTAGAGCATCAATTAATAGAATATGATATTTGGTTTACATGGATAAGACAAATCTTCGTCTGTTTACCCAAAAATGTCCGAAATCGATGCACTTCATTTTGTGTAAACATTTGAATGGAATAGTCAAAAGTATGAAGAAATACGCACAATTTATGCTATAAATACGTACTTATCTCAATACATTTTGATAACATCACACACCAAAAAAAAAAAAGAGAAACTGTCTCACAGTGATAAAAGGTTAATATTCAGTATGTTCGAAAAGTTCGCCATTGCTCACGATACACGTTTGTATTCGTGAGAGTAATTCTGCATGCACATTTCTCAGCATGGAACGTCTATTGCAAGCCTTTTCAATACGACGAGATAGATTTAACCCTTTCAAGGCGGTGGCTAAACGGTCTAGCACCTAATTTTAATTCCAGAACTGACAAATGGCAGCAAGAATATCTTAATAAAATTTTGCCTTTGTAATGAAAGTGAAAATAAGCGGGTTTTTATTTTCTAAGAAATTCGTTTGAATATTCTGGTGTCAGTCAATTATTTCATCAGTTTACGAACAAAATTCTTCTGTCCCTGAAAGGGTTAATCTAAAAATTTAAATGCATTGGAAATTAAATTTTTACAGACATTACAGCACAGTACAAAGTCACAATCTGAAATTGTGCACTGCTACATTTACGGAATGTGAATATGCAAAGTAGAATCGTTGCTCATCGATTTCGGACATTTTTGGGTATACAGACGACGATTTATCTTATTCGTGTGAACCAAATGTCGTTTCGTACTAATTAATGTGATGCTCTAAAACTTTCTAACTGGAAATTTTCTCTATCTCTTTTCGTTTACGATTTTCAATAGCTATCTTCCAAATTCCGCCACTAGGGGTGCTGCTGTCGTTTGCATTAGGTAGGGCGTAGTCGCTTTACTATACCGTTACCTCACTTGCATAGCTGTAGCTCTCTCCGTTCGCAAATATTTTCAGGTTAAAGGGACTTTCCTTTGCATCCTGTATATTTTTTTCATGTTCGTGTGACCAGCTGACGTATTAACCACCACTTTATAATCAGCTGACTTTTTTTTTTCTCCAAGATATTGGGTTAGCTATAATTTGACAAATTTTCAACTGGGAGGAAATGACTATTTTTTTTTATTTTTTTACGTGCGTGGGAGGTTATCGCTGTTCAACTCACCCACGGAACTGCAGCTGACGTTCACGGAGCTTCATGATACAACTCTCTGAAGCATGTTACAAATTATCGGCCGAGAGGAAATAACTGACGAAATTTGCACCTGGCTCGGGGACTATGAATAGTCTGCCGTAGCACAGACGGTGCGCGGTAAAAAGGTCAACGGTAAAAAGGGCAACGGAAAAAACGTCAACGGTAAAAAGGGCAACGGAAAAAAGGTCAACAGGTAAAAAAGGCAACGGTAAAAAGGTCAACCGGTAAAAAGGTCAACGGTAAAAAAGGCAACGGTAAAAATAATAATAATTAAAAATTGAGATTATTAGTTAATGCGGTACATATATATTGAATTATAGAAAATCGATTCAATGTTTCAAGTAAAGCAAATGCTGAACACGTGTATCGGTTACTTCAACTCGCTATAGCTTATGTAAAAGGACAGCGACTTTTATATATTTATGGAAACATTGACCAAGGACGGTAAGCGCCCCCCCCCCCTCCCCCGAAAAAAATCTCCATGAAAAAAGGGCTCACATTAAGTAGAGTGGAAAGGGTCCACACATTTATGAGTAATTATATACAAGAACAGCTGCTTATTAATAAAAGTTAATTTTTCCCACTGTCAGTTTCTTACAGCGTAGTGTGCAGGGGGTACAGAGTTAATCGGTAGGTTATACAATTCTAAGATTTGGTCAAAGAAAACATAATTTTAACATTTTATTAAGGGAAGTTAAGTTTAACATGCCTTACTTCTACAAGGGGACAAGCTGGTGCTTTCTACGGGGGGGGGGGGGGGGATTAAGAAAATACAATTCTTTCAACTTGCTACATTGATAGTTTATATATAAGCAAAGATGTTTAATCAATAATGGCTTTTGGGTGTAGTGAGGGGGAGGGGAGGGGAAGGAAAAAAATTACGTACAGAGATTGTAAAGGGAATAAAAAGACGAAGAAATGAGCCATTTTCTTTAGAGAAATTTTTTCATTATCCTGCTTTTTTAGGTAAGGGACAGATTTAGATTTGTGGGTGTAATAAAATAGATAAGTATGGGGTAAAATTTTGACATTAATCTACTAACATCAAAATAGAGTAAAACCTCTCTAAAGCCACCACATTCCGTTAAAAAAAAAAAAATGGTCGCTCCGAGAGATGGTCTCTTAATGGAGGTCATGTTTAAATCTAGATTTTAACTGTTGAAAAAAAGGTAACAATTAATGTTATTAAAATTTATTTTCACATTAGGAAAAAAAATGAAAATTTAAGTTTCAAAACAAAAGTTAATTCCATAAGTTAATTACTGCAGAGTGTAAAAAATGAATACTTTGACGTTAGGTTATGATTTTACGGTTTTATCTTTAATAACTTATATTTCCAAGTCCTTTCGAAGCTAAGTAAATAAATGCAATTTTTTTTTTTTTTGGACGGGAAAAAATAATGACGATTTCATTGATCTATCTATCTCTTTGAGAGTTTCCTGACACAATAGGACAGGGGAGTTAAAAGTTACCGGAATAAAATAAAAAAAATCTAAACCTAGTTTAGAAGTTTGATGAATAATGCGCTTTCTGGAATTATTTTTCTAATAAAACCTTCTTCAAGCGACCAGGGAAAATTTGTTTCATTTTCTTCAAAGAAATTGGTCGCTCATGGAGAGAGTTCAACTAAAATGGTCTCTGAAGGGAGGTAAAATTACTATTCAGTCCATGGGAATAAATTTCGTTCCATAAAAAGATGGTCGTTCAGGGAGGTGATCGCTTAATGGAGGTGGTCGCACAGGGAAGTTTCACTGCATGATATTTTACTCAGGAATTTCCCCAGATTTTTATCCTGCATTTATGTATTGTCTAGGGGTGGGGCTGGGAACACAGGTGTAAACTAGAGTCCTTTAGTTTTGAGTAACAAAAGGGCTTAGGTTTGAGTAACAAAAATGTAAACTTGTATTGTTATTTTGACAAGCTGTGCTAGATAAATAGAATAACTTTTAGGATATACTGGGAAATATCAACTCCATTCCTATCCCTTTGTATTTAAAGAGAGAAAAATGGTTTGTAAACCATAGCAAAATCCATTAGTGGGTTTCAACGAAACTTATTGCACATAAGAAATGAAATAAATGTTGAAATACCCTAAAAACCTCCTGATTTGTCACGAAAGATTCAGCTAAAGAATTTTTCTTTTGTATTTTTTAAAGGACTTTAAAGGAAATGCTTGTTTAGTAAAAAATGCATTGTGCTTCACTAGACGTTTTAGTTCACAAATTTAACAATAATGAAGATACTTTAGTAAGACTTTGATCATATTAACTTTGCTTTGTATAAATATGAAGGCATCATTGGTAAGTGCCCTGAATTTTGGTTGGTGAAACGCTGCATAACGTCACCGACATTCCGTTTAAATAAAGTTTTCTAAATAATATTTTTCAGTGACCAACTACGCAGGATGTGTATAAATACGCGATAGTGTCAAAGTGGACGCTTTGAACCGAACTTTCGCGCGAACGTGGAATAACCACTCAAGAAAAACATGTTTGTCACGTGATCAAAATCGCTTATAATTCAGTAGGTAATTTATTGATAAAAAAAAAATGGAAAACACAGTTCGATTCCAAATCGCTTCCATGGTCAGATTTTCCAATTTTATATCTTTCCGTTAAAAAATTTATTTGTAAATGTGTCGAAACGTTTTGCGTTTGTTGAACAGAGCAGTTGAGAACAGCCTTAACAGAAGATTGCACCGGCATTGCAGAAAAAAAGAAAAAAAAATCGTATATTGTGTGTTTTTTAAAGACGTACTTACCGGGATAGGAAAGTGCGAAGGTTTTCATTTTATCAATTCATTCATTTGTAATCATTACAAGAGATTGCATTGATGGTAATTTGTTTTACGCATAACTCAAGAACTGCTTGGTGGAATGCTCTGCAATTATTATATAAGCATAACTCTTGCGCTTTATATTACAAGCTTATAGAAATCGATTTCCGTTAAAAAATTCATAGATTGCAATTCACATATAAATTCCTTTCTTCCACAAATTTCCATTTTTCATATGTTTACTGTGATTTCAAATCCATGCTGCACTTGTTATGGGGATTGTTTCATAGATTTACTGGTATATGATGGTTTATACAGCCTTTTTAATTTGAAGAAATTCCTTTATTATTTATACATTCACAATTTTTGTTGATAATTTGTAATGGTTTAGAATGGTTTTTTATATATAATGGTTTAATCTTACAAAAAGTTAATATATATATATATATATATTATAAATTAATTACAAATATTTTTTTCGGAAGAAATTAGGACTTGTAATCTAAATTCTTTGATTAAAAAAAAAAAAAAAAAAAAAAAAAAAAAAAAAGATTTATAAATGCTTCAAGTATGTGAATTATAAAATCACAGCTTATTCTGAAAAATAGTTCTGGAGCTATGCTTAAAGAACTAACCGCATTGCAATCTACGTTGTAATGATTAAAATACATTTAACATTTAGAGTTAAAAATTTTAAATGTCTATGAACTGTACACTACTGGCACGATTGACTTCCAGTTTGCTACCCTAATTGAAATTTAACGAGAAAACTAAATAATGTCAAAATAAGGGCTCGTATTGAAAATTTCAGAGTTTGAAATTTGGAACAATTTCAGTATGAAGAAGACCCCTAAGCATTTTTTTAGTATATATATAGTCAAACCTCGTTAACACGAACACGCTTAACGCGAATTACTTTTAGTACGAATTGTTTCCGATTGCCCCGTCCTGTTGTATATGATGTATTTAAGTTCGGATATCACGAACTACTTTTAACACGAATAAAAAAAAGTTTGACTTGAGTGTTCGCGTTAACGAGGTTCAACTGTATATATATATACAACATACATTGAAGAAAGACATATTTGCCTATTTCAAAAAAAAAAAAAAAAGAAACATAACTGCCTATTCCTTTTTTTTTTTAAATTGTACAATGGGGTGATTAACATGTATCTCTTTCCTTCTTTCTTTCTTTTGTTCGACTGCAGTTTAATATCTTCAGATTTACTTGATAGTGTACCATTTATTTATGAAAATTGTCACCATGTGAAAATAGATAGCGCTTAGCTAACGCATATAGTTATTTACAAAGAAAAAATTATCAGAAAAGAAAAAAAAAATTATCTCAGAAAGATTACAGAATGAGTCCCTTTTATTAGAGGAGAGGCTCTGCTCTCGAAGCTGGTAGACGGGAGGTGCTGGGTTCGAACCCAATCGCGCCCGTTGGCCTAATCGTTCGGAGTTTTCGTGGTTTTCTTCGAACCGTGGATTTCCATGCGTTAATACGGATTAGGTTCCCTTAGAAAGACCTCCACGGAAGGCACTCCCCCTAGGGCCCATATCCCTCGTGTAGATAATTGGCCGTCAACAATCAACCCAACCCAACCCTTTTATTAGAGAAGCCTACGTAGTACTAACACATTAACTGAATTGGCGCATATTTCTTGAACATGTGAGGTGCCCATAAGTGTACCTGATACATAAATTAAAAAACCCAATTCCACTCCATCCAGGCAACAAAATGGATGCTTATATGGATCACCCCGAGGGAAATTCACCATTTCAAAGAAAGGATTAGTTTTTCTCCCGATGCGAGGTGGGGCAGAATGATGAATGGCTTTCTTATTGTTTGATTTGTACCGGAATATTTGGGGGAGGGGGCACTTAATTTCCAAGAAATATTGCACCCTGAGATGTCAACAGCGAACAATGCTTTGTTTCCAGTGGCCGTGTGTCCTACTGAACACTAAATGAGATGTGTACATCCCCCCCCCCCTCCCCGCTTGACTTGCAACAGTAGGGAGGGGCAACTCTCACAATAGACATTTGGGTTTCAAGACATTATTCTGTTTACGCTTTCTTTCTCGAAATTTGTTAATGCAAATTTAACATATTAAAAAATATATTTTTTTTTTTTTTCGTGAGATTTTTTTTTCTTTTTGAAAATGCATCTTTCAATATTTAACTTAGTACAGTTAAAAAATTTTCAATTTGCATTTTAAAAATTTACTACTAGTACTACTTTATTTCCTTTTCAAATTTGTTGAGCTGTGAAACATAAATTTATATATGTTTATTTTTATCATTTGAAAAACATTCGATTGTTTTTTATTCTAAGAGATGTTAAATTCGCGAGCACGGCGCGTTTTTATACGCAATTTTTATTAACCGAGATTTCCGATATCCGAGGTACTTACGGTCCCAATTAGCTCGGATAATCGAGGTTTCACTGTACATTGTATGATTCTTAAGTACAGTCTAAAAATTTTATGCATGTACAAATGAGAAATATTTTGTGTGTCTAATAATAGTACGTACGTTATGACGTGAGAACAAAATTACATTTAAAGTGTGTCGTTTATCCAAAAAATACTGAGAAATATTCATATCGAACGTTTGGTTATTCATATGCGTTCATTGTTAAATTTAAAGATCTGTGCTTCTCAAGCTTTGTTCAATTATTTGTTTGTGAGTCAATATTATTTTTTTTACATTCCAGCAGTTTTAAACCATTTTTCTTCCACTTTTAAACCAGTTTTATTCAAACAAACTCAAAGAAAATAATTGCTGAATATATCGTGTGATATTGTTGTTCTTTTTTCAAACATCAATTCTGATCTTTTATCATGTAGTTTGAATGCCATTTCATAAAAAATATTGAAATGATAATTTAGGCGATCTTTATTGCCGTATTGTGTAATAGACACAAACATTACATTTCACAGAAACGTAATAGACATTAAAAATTTCCTTAATTTTCCAAATGGTGAACAAAAAAAAAGAAGTTTTTACTTTCCAGTTTTCTTTCTGGAAAAATTAGAGAAAAACGATTTTAAAGGAAAAAACGATAATAATCCATTTTTGTGAAATTTTATGTGATAGTTTCATTTAATTGCTTGAAAGACATATTATCGTTTGGTAATCTTTGATTCAGGCATAAAATGAAAATAATCCTTTAAAAATGCAGTTAAAGATAAGTCGATACACAGCTGAAGATAGTATTCATATCCATACCTGTAAATTAAAATAACTCGGAATAGCTAGTTTATGACTATCATCTTTTTTCCCTTTGGCCCATATTTCCCATTATAACAATGTATCTGTTAAATTGTATTAAAACCAGTATAATGAAACTAATTACTAAATTGTTTAGATTTCACCATTTTAAGTAGATTTCGAAAGAAATACTACCTATTGCAATCTTCTCTATGCTGGAATTTCTGAAAGTTTTGCAGATCTACACTTCTCATGACCCCTAGAACCCAAAACCACCCCCAATTCAAAACTTTATATATATATATACTTCTTAATATTATCTACAACTTTTATATTGACAAGTTTTTGATAGGACCAATTTTTACAGCAAAAACAAATTAAAAATACATAGCGGTTAAAGTAAAAATCCCAAACTCTACCCACAAAAATATTTTATAATTTAGTAAAAATACCGCTTTGAACTTACACATTAAAGTTTTCTATGTGCAATAGAACAGTATTTCAGTA
The DNA here is from genome assembly GCA_963932465.1 of Maratus speciosus. Lineage (NCBI taxonomy): Eukaryota > Metazoa > Arthropoda > Arachnida > Araneae > Salticidae > Maratus > Maratus speciosus. The sequence goes on along the minus strand of CAWVRF010001517.1, from coordinate 414,577 downwards.
AGTTTTTACAAAATCCTGTAATCTTTTTCACCTAGTTAATACAACTGTGAAACACACTTAATAAGGTTCTTTTTTTTTTTCCTTTTAAATTTAAATATGTTACCATTAATGATTTTTTTTTTTTTTTTTTTTTTTTTACTATTTTTCTCTTGTGTTTACTTTGTTTTCTCTTAATCCAGATCTATTAGACAAAAGTTACAGATTAATATTATTGGTAACATTACTGTTGACCTCTTATAGAAATATTTCCTACATGTACTTAAAACATGCTTCAATTTCGACCCTCCCCCCCAACCCTTTTTTTTTCTTCTATGTGTTTTAGTATTTTTTTTTTATTTTTTTATGATTTATAAATGTAACATTATATACAGGGAGATAAGGCCGAAAACTGCTTAAAAATTCAATTAAATAGATTTCAAAATCTTTGAAAAGAAGTTATAAAGGCTTTTTATTTTCATTATTACTCTTCTGCCTGATGAAATAAAAATTTAAGATTTTGTCAAGTTGAAAAGTTACTTAGATACTTTTCTGTTTCCTTTGATCACCTTCGCTTCTTTTTTTAAACAATAGCTAAATTTCGAAGCAAAAAATAAGTGTTCTATTCAGTGTTGCCAGATTGGGGACTTTTTTGTCCCCAGATTGCTAATTGTCGCCGTTTTTTTTTTTTTTTTTTTTTTTTTTTTTCTGAAAAACAAGGCGAATTATACTACTTTAAAAAAGTGGTGAGAGTCAAATAATCTAAATTAAGGCTGTTCTTAAATCCAAAAGGGCAACTTTATGACATAAGTAAGTTTTAATTTATTTTTGTTCGGAAATGCATGTAACTAACAGGTGTTATTGTTCAGAAACTATGTCATCGAGCTGTTTTTTTCAGTTTTTTGCAAACGCAATAGATCTTTCAGGAAATAGTGTCAAAGTGGGCGTTTTGAACCGAATTTTCACTCGAAAGTAGAATAACCTCTGAAGAAAGGGCGAAAAACGTGTTTGTCACATGATCAAAATCGCTTATAACGCAATAGGTAATTTATAGATAAAAAAATGTAAAACACAGTTCGATTCTAAATCGCTTCCATGGTCAGGCTTTCCAATTTTATATCTTTCCGTTAAAAAATGAATTTGTAAATGTGTCAAAACGTTTTGCGCTTGTTGAGCAGAGCAGTTGAGAACAGCCTTAAAAAAGTGCCCAATCTGGCAACACTGGTTCAGTTATCAAGTAAATGTTAACAAATGCCTTGAAATTGTCTTGTGCAATTTATGTGTGAATTTTTGAAATTATTACTGCAATATTCTCTAACGCATTTCAGAAATAATCCAAATATATGTGTTAAATTTATGCGGAATGTCATTTTAGTTACTCCTGAAATCAAGATAAACGAATCCCGGAAAAAATACCGTATAGAACCTATCTTTTAATTATTATTATTACTTTGCACGATTATGTTGGCCGAATGATAGATTAAAGCTTGAAAATTAATTTCTTTATTCTCCTACCTCACACAAACACTAATGTGATCAGAATTAGTTCAAATATTATATGATAAATATGATTAAAACAATAATTTTATTAGAGGTTATTTTTTTAAATCACTACATAAAAAAGGGATGACATAATACCTCTTACCACAAAGGTTCTACCAGTAATGAATCAAAACAAATAAAACATTTTAAAATAAATGTTTCTTCCCCCCACCCCCAACCTTTTTTTTATAGTTTCAATACAGCATTATGATTAAGAAAAACTAAATAATAGAAGTATGAATAGTTTTTAAAATACAAATGTTTCTCGACTAAAGTAAAAAAAGCATGAAAATAAAATTTCAATTACTTCTAAGTTTGGGACACTAAATTTTGGGGGGTCTGGACAAATGCCCCACTTGCCCACACAGAAAAATCATAATCTTTTCAACTATATTGGAATCCAAATTGACTTCTTTTTTCTGACATATTCCTGAATTTAGTTTTGTTCGTAAACACATGGAATTGGCAGATGCTCTTATTCAGAAACTATCGAGTCGAACAGCTTTACCTTTTTTCGATAAAAGCAGGCATTCTTTTTGAAAACGCTGTTAAAATTGGCGTTTTGAATAGAATTACGCGTGAATGGCACGCGATATTCTATATAGATTCTATGTAGACATTATTCTATATAGAGTCTTCACCAGAAAGAATACTTTGGACAATCTTTTGCAAAATCAAGTCAACCCGAATCCCAGCTCAAGAATCAAAATCTAACTCGAATCCGAAACAAAGAAAGTCAAACCGATTCGTAGCAAAATGGTAGAAGTTAAAATGATATGTAAAGAAAAAATATGGCACGAACCGCAGGTCGCGTCATTTTCGGATAAAAGCGAGTTTCCTAGCCCGATGCAAAACGCTACATGTGTACACCGTAGTCAATAAATTTGAATCTTTAATTTTATTTCAAATTATTTTTGTAAAAACATTTTCATTTCTGCTATGTATTCTCTAAATTGTGCTTTCTTGAGAGAAATCTTTCATATTTACTGACCCCCCCCCCCCCCCACAAACACACACCTACTTAACTGTACCCCCCTTCTACATTGCAAACATCAAGATAATGAAAATTCTTCGCTTTAAAAAATTTTCATTTGTTTGTCATTATTTCAACCCTTTTAAAATCTCTGCATGTAAAGTTTTTTTTTTCTTTTCATTTAATGTCTTTTCATCCATATAGCGCGTTGAAAGAATCTACAGTGTATATTTTCTGTTTACCCCCTCCCCCCCCCTCCATTCCAGGTACCTCTTAACGAACAGTCGACGTCTCCGGCATGGAATAATTTTTAATACACAGCACCTATATATAGGTGTCTTTAGTATAATGCCATGTATAATATATTGCTTTCAATAACAGGGTTACAAATACATGTTCTTACCACGTGCTTTACTTGATGCATAGAATCGGTTTTCTATAACTGAACGTATATGCACCTCAATAACTAATATCTAATTTTATGTTCAATGAAGTATTTATAATTATTATTTTTTAACAGTTGCCTTTTTTACCGTTGACCTTTTTACCTGTTGACCTTTTTACCGTTGCCTTTTTTACCTGTTGACCTTTTTACCATTGACCTTTTTACCGTTGACGTTTTTTCCGTTGCCTTTTTTTCCGTTGACCTTTTTTCCTAAATTCAGCACAGACAATATAGGAAGGAAAAAATTTCACTGTTAAGGTTGCCGCATTTTAGCTTGGCAAGCGTAAGAAAAATCCCCGAAATTCGAACAAGAGGTCGAACCCAAATCTTTTTGTGTTCGACCTCTTTCTAGGATTCCATAGGCGTTGTTTTTAATTAAAAGAATATGCTTAAAAAAAATCAAAGTTCTTTTTTTGTGTTTGTGAGTGTTCATTTGCCTTTTTAACACATTTTTTTTAATGTTGCAAAATAGAGTAAAAAAAAAATATATTTACTGATTTTCAGATAACAGACCACTTAATTATTTCTAAAAGTATAATATTTTAATCTTTAAAATAAATATACAAAGTTCAAACATTTCAATCATACATGATCTCTTCGAAAATTTCGGTTTGAAACCTGTATTTGTAAAAGAATCTACTGTATTTCAATGTTCCAATTTTCTAATATTGATATTTCATATCCTACATTCCTTGAAGAAGATATCCAAATTCTTTCAAAGCGATTCTGTTGTTTAGCCAATGTTTCATCAGACTGGTCTTTTTACAAGAATTAAACATATGACCTTACCATATGAAAACTCAACCATGGTTACCCATTAAGTGAGTTTCTTAACAAATGCAACTTTTGTGGACACAGGCAAAGTTTATGGATACTTCAACAATTACATTTAGATAAAATTAACTTAACTCTATTTTGAAATATAACAAAGCAAAGAATGAATGTTTTGTGATAAACTTTAAAAAAATCTTTTGAAACTCACAAATAGTTAACTAGATGCGCAATTTCTTTATATTCCCTATTCAGTACTATATATTTATAGTCGAACCCCGATTTAACGAATCGTTCGGGACTAGTAACTTTGTTCTATAAATCGAGATTATTTGTTAAATCGGGGTAATCAAACAAAATTTTTGTACAGTTTAACAAGTTGGAAAAAAGCTATAAATAAAAAGAGCAATGGTCACTTACCTAAATTATGATGCTTATGATGATGCTTATGACATTTTTTGCTTAAGAAAATGCACTGCATGAATAATGATTTTTTTTTTTATGTACTATTATAAATCATAAGCATTGTAATTAAGAAAAAATTTTCTTTATTCAAATTTTATAGATAAATTATTTTTTGGAAAATAAATCTTTTATAGATGTTTGTTTGCTTTGTTTCGATTTTGTATTTCAAACATCTTTATTAATTTTTTCCTAAACTGTGAAAATACTGCCATCAACATTATGAGCTGTCAAATGCCATTTTAAAGTATCCAAACTGCTAACCGATTCTTTGAATGTTGTATGCTTCATCCGATACACTACTACTGCTATTAAAAACCACGCTGGAATGTACAGTTCGCATATTTTACTTCACAAGATTCATATTCAGAAAATTGACAATCTGGGACATTGAAAATTTTTGATAAATATTAGAAAATTTCAGATCGAAAATTATTCGTTAAATCGGATTATAAATTCGCTAAACCGAAGTAATTTTGTTCCTTTTCGTCAGGACCATAAAAACATTCGCTAAATCGCGATTCGTTAAATCGGGAATCTACTGTATAGGGGAGACCGGGGGAATGGCGCCACTCGGGGTTATGCCGCCACCCCGTCTAGTTAAAAAACTAACGGCAGTTTGAGATAGTGATTGCGCCTGCACTGTAGCGTCCAACAATAGAAACAGTGCCTAGAGTGAGAATGGTTTTGTTGCACGTCGTTCGCTTGTTCTAGTGAAAAATTCAGTTTTCATCTAGTTGCTTCTTATTTTGGAGCTTCAAATGAGTAGAGGTAAACGCCTTTTATTGAAACATTAGGTACTTAAGATAATATTACCCGTAATCTACATGCATTCGCCGACCTTTTGATGCAATTTGTTGAACAAGTTCGGTTCTTCTTTCGGCTTTGCTGGGGGTTTTCCACCATATTGTCCTCTCGGGGTAATGCCGCCACCATGGCAAAGGGTGACTTTTCCAATTTGAGTTAAATTGTAAGCTTAGCACATTAATAAATCTAGCTTAAGGAACATTGTAATTATTCATTATTTTGATAACTTATTGCTTTCTAAATATTTTTAGTAGGTTATGTGCTTCCCAGTATCCATTTTATGTATTTACTAGGTCATTATAGAATGGCGTCATTACCCCGATACAGTGGCGGAATTACCTCAGTATCCTGGTTAATCCCGCCACTGTACAGAGGTTGAAATAATTTTTTTTTTATGTGTGCTTACTTTACATTTATGACTACGGTTAAATTTATACAGATACTAAAGATAATGATTCAGCTTTAGAATTTTTACTCTTAAAAAATAAACATTTTTTTGAGGTGAAAAAAATTAAATTCCCTTAAGGTGTCGCCATTCCCCCGGTCTCCCCTATACATTGCCCCTGGGCACAAATTGCAAAGTTACAGAAAAAAGGGTGCAAAATTTGATAACAAAATTTGATAACATAAGTTGCAACTCCATGGAGGGGGAGGGGGGGGGTCTATTCGAGAAAATACAAAAACTAGTGTTTTATACGGCCCTAAAAATACATATTTCTAAAATCCACACGCTTGTCTAGAGTTTAGGGCATTGGCTACCAGGCACAAAGTGTTGCTGTCAAATTCCGAGTCTGGCAGAGGTGTTTGTAGTGGGTTAAATGTTATTTTAAGGGTGTATTCAAAAAAATATTTTTCCACCTTCAACAACTCGAAATTTTCTGAGACATTTTCAGACTCATTTTCCAAAGTAAAAACATGAAACTTTCTGAGGCGATTTTTGTATAAGAGGCCGTGTGAATTCATTTTTCGCCCATTTTATTAGAATTTGAGTTTTAAACAATTATTTTCTCAATATGACCCTTTTTTCATTCCCCGATCTCCCGCTTCGGAAAATTCGGTTCAAAACGTCCACTTTGACAGCATTTTTTGCAATATTTTCTGCATTTATCAAAAAATCGACAAGCACGGCACATTAGGTAGTTTCTGTATAAGAGAATTTCCCAGTTTAATGGGTTTGAGAGCAAAAATGAATTTAAAAATAAATCAGAAAATAAGCAGTTTGGATTGGAATACACCCTTAAACGGTGGTCATGGTCTGTTTAACCCTCATGTGTAAAAGATGACCGACAATCAATCAACCATATTTCAAATGAAGTTAAATATAACACTTTTAATATTTCAAACAGTTGTCCAGTGGATAATAATTTATCCCCACCCACATTGGTAGTCTTATGAGTAATGGGTTGGCAGCATTCTGCTTAACATTCTTTTGTTAATGCCTGTCAAAAAAAGAAAATAAAAATAAAATAAATAATAAATAAATAAATAAGCAAAACTAAATAAAAACCATATAAACCCTTTCAGGAGTACGTAATTATTTTTCTATAATGTCCAAAATTTCTCAGATTATTCTTACCCTTTCAGGAGTACGTAATTATTTTTCTATAATGTCGAAAATTTCTCAGATTATTTGTATGATTTTATTTAAAAATAAATAAATGCAAGTTTAATTTTTCATATTTATTTAAAAACAAAGTTCTGTTTGTTATAGTTGTTTTACTTTTTTGTTCTGTGAGTGTTCTCCCTAGCCTTGCCATTTCTAGAGTCTCTGTGTTCATGTGATGTTTAAAATATCAGTTCTAAATACACCAACCATTTGGGTGATTTGAGTTGTTTTCAAACTTGTATTCAGAAGAAATATTTAAATGCATGATTTTCTCATTCATTTGAATGTAATTTCAATATTTTCTTTTATAATATCGAGACCATGCAATCAAAATATATTTTTCATTATCACTTAGTTCATACATAGGATTCTCAGAAAGTATACAAAAAAAAAAAAAAAAAAAAAAAAGGGAGGGGGGAGATAAAAAGTTTTAAATTTGGAAGAAGATGGTTTTTTGTGATTCCATTTGACAAAGTTTTCAAAATTTTATTATGTACTATATTATATTTTTTCTGATTGAAATGTACTACCTAATGTAATTACTATGATATTTATTTTTTCAATATTTTTTTAAAATTTATATTCTGCTTTTTTAATAAAAAAAGAAATCTTTTTACAAATTTAGATAATCAAGTATCTGTGAATAAAGAAAATATAAATGATGAAATTGGTGAAATCTTCAAAAGATGTTTAACATTCAAATCTTTCTGGTGGAATGTAGAAAGATTAGCCTATGATACTCCTGCAGATTACCATGTCAAAGGCCCTCGGTTTTCCTTTGCAAATGCAATGTGGATTTTGAAAGTATTGTCGTGCTATACAGAACATTCAAGTGAACGAAATATCCGTGTGGTTCTTGAAAGGCTTCATTCTGAAATTTCAGATCATAACGTTACATTATCAATTCACTCTTTTATAAGTGAAATGACCGTAAATGGATCTTATTTCTTTAATTCATCTCAGACTCAGGCAGAGTTGCTTAATTTCTCAAGTAATGAATCATATTTGCGTTTTGTAGTTGAGATGGAAATCAAGAATGCCGACTCTGAAGCAGAAATCGGTAAATATTATTTATTTTATTACATCTAATTGCGTAACTATGTTTTTTAATGAACGTGCTATTTCTTTAGTTTCGTTAATTTTCTGCGTATACTATAACAAAAGAAGGCTTTGGGTAAGTTCAGCAGATTATCTTTGCTAAAAGCAGAGTTGGGCAGTATCGAAAATACATGTATTTGAAATACATTTTCAAAATACATTTGTATTTTGTATTTCAAACCGATAAGATCAAAGTATTTTTGTAATGTATTTTCTGATGGTTTTTCAAAGTAATTTGTATTTTGAAAATACTCAAAATACATTTTCCCCAGACTTCAAGCTACCATGTTTAAACTGCAGAGAATAAATCGCTGCGATTCACTGAAAGGAAATGCATGCTTGTCTGAAATTCTGTTCTGGGAATTAATATAAACACTCTTTTCGACTATTGAAAGGATAAGGAAGTTGATGAATATGTTGTTTAACTTCAGCAAACGTATTCTTGCTAATTGGTTAGAAAAATAACTTTTATATATCTTAATAATGCTATCGGAATTACAAGAAAAAACATGTATTGTGATAGACAGGAAGGATCTTTCAGAGCTGCATATGTGCAGCGCTCTATTAGCGACAGCTGCCCATTGATCATAGATATAAGATGCTCATTTTTTTTTCCTTCTGATCTAGTAGTTTTATTTTAAAATATCGAAATAAGATTTTTTTTCAAGAATTTTTTTTTTAATTTTGTAAAAAATACATTAGACAGTAACTGTAAGAGCAATGCTACAATGAACTTTTAAAGGAACGATTTGACTATGAAAAAGTTAAATTTATGACTTGCATTAGAATTCCTAATTTTAAGGAATATTTTATGAGTGCTTTCTGTTTATGAATGCAAGAACTATCACATTTTATTCTGCTGTATATTAAAAGTTTCAAGACTTTCATAATAAGTCCAAATGATTTCTTATTTCTTCGCGTTTATATATGATTTGATATTTTTCCTGAGTGTTTTAATTATGCAGAATTTTAGATACGCAGAATTCGCACTTTTGTTAATAATAATAATTTAACTTGTGTTAACAATTTTGTTTTTCATTTATATTTTTGCATTCACTAATACATATTTTAAATTTCATATTCATTATTTCTAAAAGCACCATAATCGATAATTTGTGCCCCAAATATTTTATTCGTGAAAGGCCTAAAAAATCTTCCGTAGGTGTGTGTGTGGGGGGGGGGGGTGTCTCATTAACCCTTTATCTACTGACGATACTTATAGGTACCAATAAAATAACTTGTTATAAAATTCATTTAATACATCGATTAATTGTAATACAGTTTAGAATGAGTTATAGATACATTAATTTATCTTTTTCCAAAAGCATTATTGGTTACACAAAACAAAAATATTTTTAAAAGGATGATTCCTTTTGCCTTTGCATCTTTCCTGGCGTTGGGGGAGGGGGGCGAATTTTTCAATCCCGAAATATTACTATATTACTATTGTAAGAACATTATATTTGTAAATTTCCTAATTCTACAAAATACTAAGAAAAAAATATAAAATAAAAGATTTGAGTGGGGTTATAAATATTGCACAAAATCCCTATAAGTTCAAATTTAATTAATCCCGCTAAATCCTTTACTCCTAAAATTTATTAAATGATTATGTAAATCTTCTAATGTAGTTTAAACAATTCACGAAAAATGCTTTAGTAGATCAAATTTTCATGGATTCATATTGGATAAAATTCTTCGAAATCTAAAAGTTTTGCAATAGCCGTATACTACTTTTATATGATTCAATCATGAATTTTTCTAATGAAATATATTTATAATATATAATAAATAAAATATAATATTTTCTAATAATAAGCTAGAAGCAGCAGCAGTTGTTAGGTAGCTTCATCGCGCCAAGCCCTCTCTTCCGGGTTTTCGGTGTGTTTAATTTGTGTGATTTCCCTTTTAAATTTGTACGGTTCCAATTTTTGAATTCCCCCCCCCCCCCCCAACGTGGCTTTCGTTAGAGTGTCCTTTACTCGGGACGTGGCTGGGGACCTGCGAACCTAGCTTCCGCAAAAGAGTCGGAATAAGTTGGAAGAATAAAGGGCTGCGGACGAAAAGAGGCCGCTCACCGCGGCGGTACATAAAGTACATAAAGGATATATAAGTACATAAAGGGTTAAATACATGGGTATTATATAAAAGAAAAAAAATGCATTTAAATAACAATTATATTTGGTGTCCTTGTACATAACAGATTATTATAAAATGTGTTCTTTTGTAGATGTATACTAAAAAGACTAAACTCTGTAGATATAGACTAATTGAAAAGACTGATATTACACTGATTTATTTTTACATTGTTCTAATACATAAGAAAAAAGTATTGGAATCGTGAAGGTTTAGGACTTTCGTTTGTTGATTGATTTACACATTTCGGGGACAAGATTTAACTATCTTTGGGAAATGTGTGTCTGGCTGTTACACTGAAAAAAAATGGGTACTCAAAATTCAGTGAAAAGTACTCAATTGTAAATACGCCGCATACTCAAAATAGCTCCTATCCAAATGTACTCAAAATTAATAAACACATATACTCATTTTTGATTCCATGGTTGTGTTCAAATATGAATCGTTATGTACCCCCCCCCCCCCCTGAACCTAAAAATTAAAGTAGAAATGTACTGACATTTATTTCCCGTTCAAAGTTATTAACAAGAAACGTGTAATTGATTATTTATTAAGAGAAATAGCAAAATTATTAACAAGATACTCAAATCGAATATTTTTATGACAAGAGCATTATTTCCAAGCACTTTTAAATTATTTTTAAATACTGTCCATAATTTAATATTTACATTAATAAACATCATTTATGCCGTCATAAATGAAATAAACCGTTACAGGGTATGAAGTTATCGTTTTGTTTGGGTTTCATAACATGTGATGTTTCAAAATTGAGAAAACATAGCTTCATTTTTGATCCAAAAATACGCAATTCGATATGAGTACATCGATTTACTCATTTTTGAGAACTTCATTTTTTTTTTTTTTCAGTGTAGTCTGTGTGTGACACAATTTTTGTGATCACTCTTCTCAAGAACTAATACATGGAGTTTAATCATGAAACTTGAGATTAAGTTAGACCTAGATATAGCTTAGCTTTGGTTTTATATCGCCCAACAGGTGGCGCTGCTGTGCTTAATTATTTTATTCCATGTTAGCTATATTCTAAGAACAATTATACAGAATTTCATGAAACTCCATATTACATTAGACCTAAACAGAAATAGTTGTCGATTAGCTTTTAGTGTATGTCGCTCAACAGGTGGCGCTGCTATGCTATGTTTTCAGGATTTCCGCGATATCTAAAAAACTTATGGAGAAAATTTAATCCAATTTCATATTATTTTAGATCTTCAAATAAATTAATGCTGATAAAATTTGGGGTGCATCTCTCAACGGGTGTTGTTATTATGCTGTTTATTTTTTATGATTACCGTAACATGTATGCAAAACTATCTTTTTTTTTTTTTAATAAATAAAAATTATCATATTTGTAGATCAAATTAAAATAAGTACCACGTAGATAAAAGGTACCTTTTTTAATATGAATTTTCTGATTTATAGTTCATTTATTTGATTTAAAAAAAATCTGAAGTTGGCAGGTGTAACGTGAGAGCTATATCTCAAGAACTAAAGCAAGGAATTTCATCAAAATTCATCATATTCAGTTAGTATGGATGACATTTTGGTGTATGTCCTCCTACAGATGATTTTATTTTTCTGTGCTGTGTTTTTTAGGATTTCCGAAAGTTTTATATCTCTGCACATATTTAATGGAATTGCACCAAACTTTTTATGCTTTTTCTGAAAATCAATACTGTCTCAATTTTGGCTTCGAACACCGGCGAAAATACTGTTGAAAATTTGGCCGAACCGAAACTCGACCGAAATTATCTGTATTTTAAAAACTTCTTTTCTTCCATCGAAAATTTGCAACGTGACTCTTTGATCTGAGCTTTATTGGCTTAAATGAGACACCCTTTGTTTATTGCTATGAACTTCACTGATGTTTATAATTATCAGTCAAGACTGACTCGAGACGTAAGTGCACATTATAAAGCAAGCAATGCATATAAGACTAAACTTTGAAGACTCTTTTCACGTGCTTATTAAAATTTGCAGATTTAACAGTAATAGAAATTTTTTTAGTTTGAAACTGCAGAAGTGTTTCGAATACTCTTTCAAAAAGTTTTAGTGTAACAGGTGATCCTTTACAAAAATAATTATAAAAGTTAAATCAAGGTCTTCTTTTTTTATCGTTTTTAATAAAAATGATTATATTTGTAAATCAAATTAAAATAAGTACCACGTGGATAAAAGGTACCCTTTCTAATATGAATTTTCTGGTTTGTAGTTCATTTATTTGATTTTTAAAAAAATCTGAAGTTGGCAGGTGTAGCGTGAGGGCTATATCTCAAGAACTAAAGCAAGGTATTTCATCAAGCTTCATCATATTCAATTAGTATGGATGACATTTTGGTGTATATCGTCCTACAGATGGAATACATAAAACTTTTGTATTTGGAATACATAAAACTTTTTTTTTAATTAGACGAAATTCGTATAATTAGAAAATCATTCTGTGTCGTTGATGACTTAATTACATTTTATTTATATCAAAATAAAAAGTTTTGGTCAGAGACACAGAGAGCAAACATGGACTACACGTATAATTAATTAATAATTACGCATAATTAATAAACATGTCTAACTAATTAATAATAATGTATATTTATATATGTATTAATTACTTAAAAAAAAAATTTGGACATTTTCTTTTTCGGCCGAAAATAGAAAGATTACCGAAATTCGGTTTCGGTTTCTGTTTCAGTCGATCCTTATGAATAACCTTTAAAGGGCAGTTTATTCATTATTATTTATTCTTGTAACTTTTTTAAACACATTGTTGCTGCAATCTTTACGTTTTTTTTTTTTTTGTCATCTTTCGCTGAGTTTTAATTGATTTTGCTTTTTTATTTGGAAATTTATAATTTCTAAAAATTTAATTAGCTTCGCAAACCAGCTTAGCATTTGAGTAGTGCAATTTAATGCGTAATAATTTTTCATTTTTTTAAAATGTATTTTGTATTTTAAACGTATTTTCAAAATACATGTATTTTGTATTTTGAATTTTTAAAATTTGAAAAGTATTTTGTATTTTGTATTTTAAGTTATAAAACCAATGTATTTTGTATTTCGTATCGAAAATGGTTTTTCGATGTATTTTGCCCAACTCTGCACACAATATAAGCAAACATTTCAAATGCATAACCGATATGTATAAATAATTGTATAATTTTGGAAAAAAAAAAAAAAAAAAAAAAAAAAAAAAAATCAGTTTTTTTATATTTTTGTGTCAATTGTAAAACATAAGATAAAATTCAAAATTTTAAAGTTTTAGAGTCCCTATACACACAAAATGCAAACAACAGATAATTTTTCAAATGCTATAGGCAAATAACCTTCCCGTATTTCTCAAGAACTGAACACTTTCTGCAACCTCTATCAAATGCCTCTATACTGTTTAGGATAAAAGTGTAATTTTCTCTATTTGTCATTTGTCAATCCAACATAACATGGAAATTTTCTCTTTATACAATCACTCATCAAAATATATTTCCTACACAAGTTATATAAGAAAGTTTTTACTTTGCCCTTTTTTTCTGGGTCTTTTTTTTGAGTAGATATGAATTTAGCCTAGCTAATACTTTCTGCATTCCAAACATTAAAAATAATGATAAAGATCATAAGAACACATAAATTTGCTTTAATCGTTAGATTTCAATCAACTACACATCATCGATTTATCATAATCTTAATATTTTCATTTACCTCAAAACCAAAAAGTTTCTCTTATTTTTCTCTAAACAGCATATTAATAGCCTATCAGTATGATAAATAACAGTTTAAGAGCCACTCAAAATGAAATGAGCTTATCTGTGCAGTTGTTGCTGGAAGTATCTCGTCTGAGGAACGGTCCGTTCTGGCACTCCGCGGGTGTCGTCCACTGTAGCTCAAGGGCTCGTATCGGACATGTTGCGTACCACTATTTGTTGTCTAAGGTCCACGTTGCACTGTCTCGATGCGCTATCTCGTTGTACTGGATGAACTGTCTTGTTGTTCTGGATGAACTGTCTTTTGCTCCGGAAGGACTATCAGTCTGTCTTCTCCAGAACTGTAATTTAGAATCTTTCCGGCTGTCTCTCTTGAGTTGTCGTCAGAAACCCCGGGTGTTCGCTGTCTATTTCCTCCTGGGCTTTCCTTTTAATAACAATTATTATTGCTGTAAATCTTCTAGCTGCCACCAAGTTGTAATGGAGGCCGGTGTCGTAAGGTGATGTAGTAGCGTGTAACTTCAACGGCCGAGTCTCATTCAGTTCAAAGAAATATTTATTGTAACATAAACAATTGATGAATTCTCTGGATTAGATACGAGATATATACAACATTAAATAGGGTTCCATAACAGCTTTTAATAAATTGTCAATTAAATCAAGTCCAGTCACCGAGTGGCAGATCGCTTTGCAATGAAATAGTCTATGTTGACTTTAAGGCCTAAGTTTTTGTCGAGTCGACGAATAATCGTGAAAGTCTCTTTGGCTTCGAATAATTTCTACTCGTGGGAAAGTAGAGTCTTAGACGCACGACATAGTGTCGCTCCTCTAGTCGATTCACAACCGAGGTTGAGGAACTTCTAGGTTTCTCCGGAGTGGAGAATTTTCACAGCTTTCACTTACACCGTGCTTCGGAAACGTTCCGAAGTCGCTAACCCGTGAGAGAGTTCCAATCTGCATGGCCAAAATCTGCTTGAAGTCTCTACTTCAAAAAACTACCGAGAATGCTCTTACATATGTCTTTATTAGCTTCGTTCTCCGTCAGGAACAAAAGCCACATCCTTTAGCCACTAAAAATCTCTAGATCGTGATCTCATAAATAAGGTCTCTCCCAGTTTCTCTAGGGCGGAGTGAGGAACATGACGCAATGTAAGATGCAGTTTCACTTTTTCTTTCCCACGAACGCGGGTGGTCCAGAGCCGCGTGAGGATCAAGAGAATATTGTCTCTCGCTAAATAAAGGAATACTCTTCACGTTAGTGCCAACTATGAAGATCGATAGATATTGATATGATATGATTGTTTCGTTTCATGTTCTGCGGCTTTTTCTTGGACTCTGAAGAAATTGTGAGCCTAAATGATTTTACATTAGATTCCCTATGCGGGTTTCTGCTTTGTATATTGAGAGTTTCAATGTGAGATATTGTCGAATTCTACCAACACCCTTCCTATGTTTTGCGAAAAATATCAGTTGTTACATTTTGATGTATGAATAAAACATTTTTTTTTCAAATAATTATTACAGATTGTTTATTTATTAACCCCTTGAGGGGCGTTGAGATATATTTTATCCCACGTTCGATTAGTGAAGATTCGCACTAGAAAAATTTTATTAAATTTTACTTTTCTAAATTTGGTGGAAAAAGTTGTAAAATTGCTTTTCCCTATTTTGCAAAAAACGTTTTTGCAGATTCCGGTGTGAATTCGACATTGCACAAATACAATTATTTGCCCCTCAAAGGGTTAAAAGTAAAAAAAAAAAAAAAAATACAATTACGCAAATTCAAGAAATTCGAAAATATAATCAAATATTGTGCAAATTTGTTTATGTTCACTACATATTTTAAAGATTATTTCGTTCTCGATATAATCTGAAATGTTCAAACTAGAATCTCACTTGGAATAAAATCAATTTCTTATTACACGATCACATATTGATAAATATGATGTAATACATTAGAACAAATAATGTAATAGCGAAAATACGCAATTTACTAATGTTCTTATTAAATAAAACATTTATACCTTTATGATTTAACATAAATTTATTCAGGGGTCAAATGACACCTTGCGAAAGTTAAGCCTAAAATATTTTTTTTTCTAAGCAAAAAAGGTAGTTCGGAGATGAGGCATTTTAAGAAATATGATTATATATTTTAATAAAAGTCGTGAAATATAAGGAAATTTCGTAATGTTTTAGTTTAAGAAATTCCGAAAAAAGAAAAAAAAATCAAAAAGGGTCATTTGACCCCTTGCGGTAGGCTTAGTGTTAATAAATTACAGTTACAAATATTATAGTATGAGAGTTGCAGATATTCATAGAAGACTATTCATAATTCTATTATTATATCTTTTTACTCTACCTGGTACAGTAGCCCATAAAATGTCTCCCGATGAACAGATATTATGTTAAGGCTGTTCTATTCTCAAATTTGCACCCGGTTTTTTCTGGCACGTTCAAGAAGACATTTTTAATCTTAGATTCATGAAATTAGAAGACTACGAAATCGAATAGTTTTTTTGAGATTTTAAGAAAGGCAAAAAGGTCTTTCTCTTTCGTAAATTTCTGTCAAACATGGCGTTCTGAAGTGAATGTCTGTCGTGACAGGCCCAGAAAGGTCTTCATGAGACAGTAATCACTTATAAGTCGAGATATAGTACATTTATCGAAAAATGAAAAATGCTATTGAATTCCAAATCACTTCAAATTTATATGTACAGTCATGGAAAAAAAAAGTAAACATCCCCTACTAACTCCTCAACAAATTATTGTAGACGAAATTTACTGGTACCGTACGATTGGAAATATAGTCTACTTTTAAATGATGCATATAAAATTGGATTAAGGGACATCTACATATTAAAACGAATCCAAACTTAATTTTTTTTCAATGGCAATACCCAATTTTAACGAGATATTTCGAAACTTTGGTTCAAACTATGCCTAGACACCAAATTTCAAGTCATTTGAATGACAAGTTTTTGAATTATAAATATTCAAAATTTAGTGCTTCTAATGTTAAATTACATTTTCATATTTTTATTTATATCTCCTGAAATTATGCTCCTAATGTGCTAATATTTTGTGTAGATATAATACTAATATACATAAACATAAATACGTTGAATTTGCAATTTTTATAATTTTATGATATGAATTATGAAATTAAATAAATTAAATTCGAAAAAAATATGAATTACAACCTACAATTTTTTTGATGGATTTAGATTTATTAAGTCTGCTTTACGAAATTCCAAAATTTCACATTTTTCTTCCAAATAGTTTTAGTTTTCAAATTATGCTTAAAAAACGGCAAAATGATGGTTTAAGGGGCCGTTTGTGACAGAAGTGACTAGGTATTTTGAAATTTCTTCTGCTCTCCTGTAATCTAGCAGTCTTCATTGACTGCTTGAGTGGCGCTTTAGGTGCCTTGATCAAGAAGGGGGCTCTCTCGGTTAACAATCGAGTACCGAATTTCAATTTGGATACTGTCCTTAAAATACGCTCGTTTTAAAATAATTAATTTCTCAGAAACTTCTGGTACGAATTGCATAAAAATTTGTTTTTGGTCTAATTGAAGGGTGTTAAGTTCATTTATGCTGTCAAAATTGGGTATTGCAATTGAGAAAAATGAAGTTTGGGTTCGTTTTATTATATAGATGGCCCCCTAAGCAAATTTTATATACATCATTTAAAAGTAGACTTTATTTCGAATCGTTCGGTACCAGTAACTTTCTTCTACGATAGTTTGTTGAGGAGTTAGTAGGGGCTGTTTACTTTTTTTCTCCACGACTGTACATACAAAACGCATTGCGATGAAAGAGGTATCATTCGAAAGATTATAAATAAGCTTTTCACAAATGCACTCACATTTCGTTAAAACACGTTGCTTGACTAAAAATTTAAGCTAATTATAAACGAATTATAAAACAGTATCGAAAAGGATCTCAAAAATATCAGAGCGAAAACCTCACACGGATCCAGTGTGTTTAACTTATTTCATTAAAAATAAGTGTTATTAATTAAATTAGTAATGCAACTGCCAAAATTAAAAAGTAATAAATTACTAATTAGTTTTAAAATGTAAAGTTATTTCAACATATTACACAGGATTTCCCCCTCCCCGCTACCGATAAATCGACAGTCAACGTTCAACAATGAATCTCGCTCCCGTAGTGAAAACCAAATTTGGCGCCTATGAATGCCAGAACCCCCCCCCCCCCCCCCCACACACACACTTGAAGTACTTTTTTGCACATGAGAACTGCAGTTAAAAACCATTGCGCCAAGGAATATTAACATTTTCTCTAACAGTTCATCAATATACATTAATTTATTGATGTTTGTTTTTGACACGAAATCTCATTTTATTATCCTTGAGTCTAGAAGAGGTAAAGAAAGTATCGACTGTAGAACTAAATAAAACTGATGGTACATCGAAAGTTGACGGATCTGATGAAACTAAAGCTTCTGGTCCCCATCAGACTGATGATGATGAAACTGATCAACTGGGTGAGTCTTTTAGAAAAAGCAACAGTAAATTTATGTGTTATCTGATATTTTTTAAATATTAATATAACAAAAAAACTTTTGAGGGCCTTTTGCATTTTAAAATATTTTCCTCACAGCAAGCATTTATAATTATAACAATATTTTCTTCAGTGTGTATACTTTAAATCTTTGCGCATCACACTCTCTATAATCATTATTGCCAAATTCGTTGAATCGTTTTTCAAAATACACTGAAACCTCCGAATAAGGGACACCTATAGGACCCGAACTTTAGTACCTTAACTGGAGGTGTCCGGTATTCCCACAAACGACGATCGTGCCAAGCGTTCGCCAAAATTGGATACATATCACCAGGGCCGAAACTAAGGGGTTGGCAGATGAGTCATGTGCCCCAGGCGCCAGAACGAAGGAGCGCCAAATGAAGATTTTGTTTGTCGATTTTTCTCACGTCTCGTCTATGTTTAGCACGGTATTGTTAAATTCATCCTATCTGGGAAGAATCTAAAGATGATATGGCATAATGATCCTGTATAAAGCGGGATTTTTATCGATTCTTTTTTATTCCGTTTCCAAGATTTCAATGAATCGATATTTGACAAAAGAGATTACGTGGTTCAGTATTACATATTTTGAATTTTAAAAGAAGTCGGCTATTAGAAAATTAGTAAAATTCTCTTTGTAAATATACTTTGCGGAGGAGGGGGGGGGGGGCGCTAAAATTCATGTTTTCCCCAGGTGCAAAAACGGCTAGTTTCGGCCCTGGCCCTGCGTTATCACGACAAAACAATCAGAGATCAGTATGCTTCGAATGGGAAAAGAAATCTCATTTTCAAGTGCCCCTTAAATCGAGTGTCGATTATTGAAAAGTAAATACATTCATGTCCTATACCAAGGGACTGGGACAGGAGCTATTGCCCCTTAAATAAGGGTGCCCCTTATTCGGAAGTTTCACTATATCTACCACATATTCCTGCTTCGGTTATCTTTGGTTTATTCGGTAGTTAATCTTCGGTATACGGTCCGTGATCAAACAAAGCGAAAATTGCTAGCAGGAAAATGTTGAAGTTTGAAGTAAATGTTTCAAGAAAAATCCTCAACCTGGTTAACGCTGTCCTTACAATCCTCATTTTTTTCTCGGCTACCAATTTTTTTTTCTTCAACCAATTACGAGTCTATTACAGACCAGCTAAAGTGCGATTGCCACAGTGAATTAGTTTTGTCAGATGCTCGAAACAAAGTTTATTTTATTTTATTTTTTCAAATTGTTCTTGTTTTTTTTTTCATATTAACATTTTCGTAACCACGTCATATATATCAAATTTTACTAGCATGTACAAATTTGCATTGCTAAAAACTTTTTTTGCAAATAAAAAAGTCTTAATTCAGACTATATATTAGAAGGCGAGAAATATTTCTGACAATAGGCTCTAAGTTTTCTTAAAATTCCATCACTTTCGGAAAAATTGCTAAGAGTTGAGACTTTTACTTTGCCATTGTTTTAATCCTTTCATAGCCCGTGGATGTATTCTTCCCACTTATATTTTATTCCCGACTGCAAAATTTATACCAAAAATGTTGACAAAAATTTACCTGCAATAATGCACGCGAAGAAAATCATCTACTTATTTTGAAAGTAAATTGTTCGTAAATTCTAGTGGCAGTCAATCACTTCAGCATTTTAGAAACAGAATTATTTTGGCCATGAAAGGATTAAACATGGATTAATATCATTGTTTCATTTTTTTTTTCTTTAGTTTCATTGAGCAATCTACGAGAAGAGCATGACTTGGTGACTGATATTAAAGACTTATTGAAAGAAGAGAGAGGCATAGATGTGACTTTTGTATTAGAGACTCCGAACAGTAAAACAGAATTCTTCGCTCACCAGTTAATCTTAGCTTTGAGATCTTCTTACTTTGCCGACGTGTTTTATGGTCAAGGAAGAAACAAAGAACATCAGTTTATTCGTTTGAAAGAAATCAATCCCAAGGCATTCGAACAAATGATAAAGTACCTAACTTTTACAAAAGTTTATTTCATGCTGTTTGGTCTTTTATTTATATATTGGTGACGTGTATATAACAAGATTGTCCAACGAGGCGACGGCAGACGCCGCATTGGAGAGCAACGGCGGCCTTTCGGACGTTCCTTGATACGATCTTTAAAAAAACAAAAACGTTTCTTCATAGCAGGCGCGATTAAGGTTTATGACTCCTTCCTCTACAAAAAGTTTTGAGTACGCTCCCTATCAGAAAAATACAATTCTAAATTTTACTTTAAGTTTTTCTCTGAAAATGTCTTTTAAAAGGAGCCCCTGATTCTCATGGACTTTATGGCTGCCACAGAGAGGTTGGACAAGCCTGGTGTATAAGGATGAATTAAGGATAAACATACAAAACAAATCAATAAGCTAATTTGGATCAGTAATTAACGTCCTGGCATTTATTTGATTAAGTCAGAATTTTTCTCTTAAAAAGCAAATTTAATTTAAGATGACGCCATGACCACTATTTTTTCATGCTTCTGCTTTCGGAATAGTAATAATGGTCATTTTTCTTGAAATAAAAATTGCTCACATTGATTTTCATTGATTCCATTATTTAAATAACAATCTTAAAAAAACAATAACTCCTTTTTTTTTTTTTTAAGTAAAACGCATACTGAAAAATAAAAAATATTCTATTCTCAATCTGTGAGTAAAATGAGAAATTTCCTCTGTCATTAAAGGGCAAGGAACCTTCAAACTCATTTTTTTCCGCCGTAAATACTATCCAAGGTCACACCATATGAATTATGGCATATATTTATCACACAAGAAATTAAAAAAAAGAAAGAAAGAAATATAAGGAATTTTCCTGAATCTTTTAAGCGTTATCAGGAACTTTCAAAATGCCCATATCAATTAAAATTCCAAATACTTTTTGTGCCAGTTTGGTTTACATATACAAATAAAACTGCACACTGAATTTTATACATTCGAATATAAAGAAAAAAATATTTCTTCTTACAATTAAAATTTATGAAAATTTTAGCATTTTTGCTTCATATTTCTGCACTTAAGTACCTTTTAACTTTTCGAATTATATTTAGCTTTAAAAAACTATGCACAGTTTTTTCCGTACATGTAAACCACACTGGCATAAAAAATATTAGGGATTTTAATTGATATAAAGTGAGGTTAGAACATTTTGAAAGTTTTTGATAACGCTTAAAAAATTAAGGAAAATTCCTTATTTTTCTCAAAAAAAAATTTTTTTTTTCATTTCTTGTGTTTTAAATATATGCCATAACTCATATAGTGTGCCCTTAAACAGTATTTAAGGTGAAAAAAAATTGAGTTTGAAGGTCCCTTGTTCCCTTAATAATTTCCATGTGTTTGTAGACCATCAGACATATTGTATATGAATGAATTAAAGGCAGGACAACAAATTAGAGTTTTATCTTTGAGAAATGAATAATAACGAATTATAATGGAATTTTATCAAGAAAATATACATCATAAATAGTGTTTCATAAAAATCTGATGCCTTGTCATTTATTCCTCAAAATTGTTATCAAGTTCCCTGGTGAACAGTGCGGAACTTTCTGACACATTCCTTGACTTATTTTTAAACGTAAGGACATAAAATTGGCAGGAGTGACTATCGAAGCAATTTGGAATCGAAATGAGTTTACCATTTTTTGATCAATAAATTACTTATCGAGTTATAAGCGATTTTGGATCACGTGACGACCGGTTTTTTCTCCTTTCTTAGCGCTGGAAATTAGGAAATTCAGTTCAAAAGGACACTAAGACAAGTACCTTTTGAACGCTCTTTTGCGTTTATCAAAAAATCTAAAACGTCTTTCGGATACTTAGTTTATGGATAACACCTGCCAATTTCTTGCATTTCCGAACAAAAATGAATTAAAGAATATGTCAGAAAGTAACTTATTTGGATTGGAGAACAGTCTTCAATATGAACATCTGCAGTGTTTTGCTTTGTCGCATAAAACAGGATTTTGTGAATATGTCATGAAGTAGTCAGTTTGAATTGGAGAAAATCTTTAACACTCACATTAGCTTTAAGTTACATTTCTCACATTATCTTTAAGTTAGAAGTGAACCCTCTACTAAAATTGAAGAGCTAAGGGGAAGAACATGTTAAGTAACAAAAATGACATTTGAAGAAATTTGAAGTGAAAGTTTTTGCTGTAAATTTTAATGATTTATTTTCTATTTCATACCATGTGTTTAAAATATTAACAGATATGGTACTAAACTCTCTCAGAAAAACTTATTCATATTTAACTTTCAAATATTAAAAATTATTAATATTATTGACATTATTAAATATTAAAATATTAAATATTAATGAAAATAATGTCTTAAATCTTCAAGACTAAATGGAATCTTAGTATTTTAGCTTCACCATGTGATAGGGTACCTCATAACACTTTCATCCAAAAGATAATTTTTTTTTTTCTTTTTTAGAAAATATTGCATAACATGTTCATCTACTCAGATCTTCAATTATGAAAGCAAATGCTTTACCTCGGCTTCAAAAAGAACTAGCTTAAACTTATTAACTAAGGCACTTAAAGTATTGACCTCCAATATCTCAAAAATTAAGCTCGACTTAAAAAAAATCCCTTCACTAGCTTTATAGAGTTATAAACTCTATTTCGAAATTATCCAAATCAGTTTGTCCCGTCTTTGGTTGTCATCTTGTTGGAGACATTGTTCAAACTTCTGACGTACAGAGTTTATCTCTAACACTTTCTCAAAATACATAATTATCTTTTCACTTAATGAGTACTTTTCGCACAATGATTTTTTTTCTGTATTAATTTATAAGAGTTTCTTGTTACCTCTTCCAGATACTGCTATGATTACGAACCTTGTTTGACAACAATCGAGAATGCCTGTGCCCTGTTCAGAGTAGCTTCTGAGTTCAAAGTGTTAAACCTACAGAATTTATGCCACACTTTTTTCAGTAATACCAAGATTGAGCCCGGAAACGTTTTCAGCATTCTCAAGATTTCAGAAGAAATGGAAGATGAGAGTCTTAAATATAAGTGCTACGAAATCTTGCAAGAAAAAACGACAGAAGTCATTGCAACTTACGGCCTGCGTGATATAGCTCCAGCCATGGTGCACACTGTTCTGCGTTTGCCGAAAATGTCTCTAAACTCCGAATTTGAATTGATTAAGTGGCTATTTGACTGGGCAAAAACGAAGTCTCAAGATGAAGATTCGTCTTCCAAAAATTCCAGAGAATATCTGGAGAATATGTTGCAATATATGGACTTTTTGGCTCTGACATTTGAAGAGTTTGCAACTCTCTGTAGGGATAACAAGGATTTTTTCAGCTCCGATGAAATTGCAAGCGTCTCCTTGAATATAGCATTTCTTGGAGCAAGAGAAATGCCCGAATGGTACAACAAGGATTTGAAAAGCCGTGTATATACTGGATCGAATGAATAAGATTAATTAAAAGTTTTGAACTGCGTTGTGTAAATTCTCTAAACCTGTTTTAATGTTTAAATTTAAAGTTCATTATACCAAAGAATTTGTGTAAGGTACATTTTGTTCATTCTTCTGTTTATTTTTAAAATACCTATATAGTTTGACATGGGAAATGTTTTTGAAAAACTGTTCTGATGTTGAAGTTTTCAACTGCATTGTGTAAATTCTCTAAACCTGCTTTAATGTTTACATTTTAAAGTTCATTATACCAAATAATTTGAGTAATAAAGGTACATTTTGTTCATTCTTCTGTTTATTTTTAAAATACCTATATAGTTTGACATGAGAAAATTTTTTGTAAAACTGTTCTGATGTTGTTTCCATGTAGATCATGCAACTCACTAAATTTCTTTTTCGGATTTTCTCTCATTAATATTTAAATACTAGATTAAAAAACTAAGAGAGTAATTTATATTTTTTAATATTGTTTTTAAATGGCAAATTGTGTTTCGTGCACATTTCTTTCTTTATTTGCATTTGCACCATTTTGGTTTCGTTCCGAAGCCGTGTTTTGGGCACATGGTTTAAGATGATGCTACTATTCGTTCCTGTGCCTTAGTTTATACTTTCGTTTTTTGGCAGTTTACTTAGAATCAGTTTACATAATTTTTGATTAACTATTTTACTTTTCTTTATCAAATACAAGAAGTAAATGAGACGTGAATGGATGGTAATTAATTTTTTAAATAATCAAATTTTTATAAAGTGGATTTTTTAAATAAAACTTTTTCAGGTACATAAAATAGCAATATGAATTTTAATAAGCTCACTGGTTTACTTAAAAGGCGACTAAAATAATAATAGGAGAGATGTTACAAGTTAAAATACATTTTATTTAAAACTTCTTAGCACTTTCGGGCTTTTCCAAACCCTTCATCAGAGAATATTTTAATAACTAATTGCCGTTTATTTATACAAATACGTCACTTCGTTTTTGAAATGAGAAAGAATATAATTATTAGATTTGAAAGTAGAAATATCAGTCCCTTAGATTAAATTTAAGAAGAGAGTATATATATTAACTGCAGTTCCATTTATTTTACTATATTACATCACTGTGCTCTTATACGTCACTTTCATTTTAAATGTGTAGCTGGATAATCGAAGTAGCAGTGTTTCAAATAAAATTTGCGTCGAAGAATATTTAACTGCTGCACCATAAACTTTACTACGTCACTTTGCTCAAGGTTTCAGGATTTATTTTAGGATATTTGACCATATATTGGGGATATTGTACGATAGGGCGTCGTTGCATACTTGATTGTTTTTATACAGTATTTCTATGGATTATCTGATAGTTGGATGCGTAATAATTGGATGTTGGATATATAATTTTTGCATGATCAAAATCTATTGTGATATTCTGATTAAACGTGAGAGAGCTGCAGATTGACGACAAAATTTTATATTTGCTTTATGTTCTTTGATTCTTTCTTTGAGTTTTCTTTTGGTCATTCGGACGTATTCCATTATTCTATTCCCCTACAGGGATTGGCATGTACACCATCTAAATCATCTATCGGTGATAGATCTATTTTCGTACAAATTAACTCTTTTAATTTTCTTGGTGGACCGACTATTAAATTTATATTGTGTTTCAGTAGAGATTAAAAGAGTTAATTTATACGAAGAAAGGTCCAACACCGATAGATAAATTAGCTGGTGTATATGCCACTCCCTTTAGAACAGATATAGCAATAGAATATTGGAATACAGCTCTACTGAAACATAATATAAATTTAATAACCTGTCCATCTATAAAATTAAAAGAGTTAATTTATACGAAATTAGATCCAACACTGGTAGATTAATTAGCTGGTGTATATGCAATTCTCTTCAGAACTGATAGCAACAGAATAATGAAATTCATAAGAATGACAATATCCCCAATATATGGTTAAATATTCTAAAATAATTCCTGAAATCTTGAGCAAAGTGACGTAGTAAAGTTTATGCTGTGGCAGTTAAATATTCTTCGACGCAAATTTAATCTGAAACACTGCTACTTCAATAATCCAGCTACACATTTAAAATGAAAGTGACATATGAGAGCCTAGCGATATAATATAGTAAAATAAATGGAACTGCGGTTAATATATATTTCCTCTTCTTAAATTCAGTCTAAAGGGCTGCTGCTTCTACTTTCAATTCTAATAATTATTGGATCTCTCATTTCAAAAACCAAGTGACGTATTTATATAAATAAATGACAATTAGTTATTAAAATATTCTCTGATAAAAGGTTTGAAAAAGCCTGAAAGTACTAATAAGTTTTAAATAAAATGTACTTTAACTTGTAACATCTCTTCTATTATTATTTTAGTCGCCTTTTAAGTAAAACAATGAGCTTTTTAAAGTTCATATTGCGTATTTTGTGTTTGAATCTAGCTATAAGCCACAAAGCGTTCTCCACTACAGTGGACTTCAATGTCAATGTTTTAATCAAGGTGAAATATTGTATTTCGTCTTGTGATTTAGTCTTTTCAGGTACTTTTTGGTTAACCGGACTCAAATCTTGCCAGTAACA
Organism: Maratus speciosus; assembly: GCA_963932465.1. Taxonomy (NCBI): domain Eukaryota; kingdom Metazoa; phylum Arthropoda; class Arachnida; order Araneae; family Salticidae; genus Maratus; species Maratus speciosus. The sequence goes on along the minus strand of CAWVRF010001517.1, from coordinate 388,503 downwards.
GATTTCCTTTATGTCAACAACACCTCTTGTTTTTGAGTGTGAAAATTATGTTGAAATAAATATTTTAGTATGTGGTATTATTTCTTATTAAAACATTTTAAGTTTTAAAAGAAATGAGTGAAATACATGTATTTAAATGTACGTATTTTAAATTGAGTGAGAGGTTTGTTTTTTAATGTGATGAGTACAATGTGATTGATGGCTATTGAAAAAATATTTGGCGATTTATCGCCTGCGCCTGGCTAAGAAAAAAAACAGGAAAAGTACATTTAGAAAAAAAAATTGTTGCCATAATAGTAATATAATTTCAACTCTGTTCCCAAACTGAAATAAGTAATTTAACTACAGTTCTATTTTCTTTTCATCGGAAACACTGTCTTTTTAGGTGCGTTCGTAATCATATAAATACGTAGCACTTATAATCGTCGTTCGGTACATCTGTCTGTCTGTCCGTCCGCATATAATAGAGCAAAAACTACCCAACCGAATGGTTTGAAATTTTAAATATATAATTGTTGCAAAATTTTGTCGTGTCATTTCAAATTTTATGAAAATCTGATGTATAGTTTAATGACACGGACAGTCAAAAGCTTTTCGTTTCATTACGGCAAATGGGAAAAAATGATTTCATGTGCATTTTAATGATGTTACAGCCTTTCTAACAGAATGAAATTGATATGCACTTATGAAGTGTACTAAAATATACATTCAGCCCAATATGCGGTGCAATAAATATTTATTAAACTAGTTATAGTACGAACGCACCTCATTTGCCACGTTTTATGTGTAATTTCGAACTTGTTATGGTTCCATTCCGGTTGGAAGTCCAAAATTTTCATTGTTCGAATTGATTTTTTCTTCTTTACCTACTCTTACTAACCCATTTGTGACGGGAATGATTTTTTTTCTATTTGTTGCATTTTAAACATAAGTACTCTTATCTTTCTCATCTATTATTAACTCCTACTCCTGTAGAAACATTAGGGCAGGGCTCTAAAAGTTTGAAAAATATCTGATAGCCTATCAAAAAACTCTAGTCACCAGTAAAAAAATATTACCCTCTTTTCCGTTATTGATTCACAAAAAGTACAAAAGTTTTTTATGAATTTAATGGACAAAGACAACAAGCATAGTATAAAATTACTAGTTACATAGTTTTAAAAATTATATAATTTAGAAATATAATATAAACTAATTTTTCTAATGAAATTTATCTAAATTATATATATCTGGAAAAAAGAAAGAAAAAGAATTACTGTAAAAACCGAATTGACCGGTATGTTTGGAAATGCTGATAGTATATGAATGCTTCAAATGTCCGGACAGGTGAGAGCTACAAAATGTAAGAAAGTTAAATTCCCGCTCTTTATTAAATTTATTGCATAAAAATTTTCCTTCTAAATTTATTCTATAATCCTGGTTTATTAAATTATTTCCCGATTTAAACAATGTTGCATTCATTTCGTTTACCTGAATTTCTATTTAAAATGCATATTTTAGTATTTATTTCCTTTCAAACTCTTTCTACAAAAAACTTTTCCCGTAATAATTTTTCTTCAAGACCTTTTTACTTCTCAATCTTAAAATGCAGATATTTGTCCTAATAAAGTTATCTGTTTTATAGCCTTTTCTTTTTTCTTATTTTGTTCCAAAAGTCCGTTTCGCGCTCTTTCTCGGAAACACCACACCGCAGGCGTTCTAATTTTTTACGCCACTAGAATATAGTTCTTCCCTGCTTCAAGGTTATGATTTGCTGTTCCGCGCATCTGCGTTGGCGTAGATAACCTTCCGCTTTTCACTATTTAACCTGAAACATGAGCGTGGAGCTTAGAATTTGTCGTCTGATCTGTTGTCTAAACAAAATACTATTAATTGCTGTGAGAAAGTGAGACGTCTAAGAGAAAGTGTGACTAATATATCACAGAACGAAATTAAACGTCTCTAATAAATAAATAAATAAAATGATATGAGATATGCATAAAATATAAATTTCGAACTATGTGCTTGAATTCGCTTAAATTACCAGAATCTGCAGGAAGTAGAGCAATCTTTCGCGATTTCTTCGGCTATTACCTCCTGCCATGCGACTAATATGAACGTACAGCTTTTAATAGATTATAAAACATTACTTGCATACATTATTGATATTTTCGATGTAAAAGTACTTTTTAGGTGCGTTCGTAATTATAAAAATACATAGCACCTATAGTCGTCGTCTCGTCCGCCCGCATATAACAGCGCAAAACCTACCCAACCGAATATGTCATGCACTCTAAAAGGAACGTGCACATGTCGCTCGTAGCGAAGGGGTTGACATGAATTTCGCGATTAAATATAGTTCACATTTTTTTTATCTGGAGCAAACAATTTTTAAGCCAACTTTTTAAATCTATAAGATATATCAAATAACATGTAAATAATAATTCCCCCGCACTATTTCAGGTAAATAAGATTTTAGAGCTGTTTCAGGACAAAATTTAGTTAAATTATAATTTTTAATACTAAACAAAATAGAGTTTGCTAATCAACGTATACTTTATTCATAAATTTAAAGATGACGTAAAAATAAAAACTCATGAATAAAATAAAACTCAAGTTTCGGTTTAATCTTAAAATAACATCTTCAAGAGTAAAATTTTCTAAAAACGCAAATCGGCATGAAATAATCTACATGCTACATTGTCAAAAATTATATTCAAAGTTTGAATATAATTAAAATTTGAATATAATTAAAATCAAACTGTCAATAAAAGAATTTTCTTCTTATTTTTTGTAATCATTTTCATTCAACAGTCCATTTTCTCTACATAATGCTAGGAAAATAATAATCTGTCTTGTTTACAAATTTCACTATTAACCCTCCAACTGTCTTGGAAAAGGGCAAAATTGTAATGTTGTTTTCTCTGCATTTTGTTTTAAATGCTAAAAAAATGATTCTTTGAACATTTTATAAAACAAAACTTAATAACGAATATGAATGCAATCCTTGGAAGTATTAATCATTGTTCAATGTATTAAAAATTCATTAAATCAATAGAATTATATTACTTTAAATATTGCTTGTATTGCAGTGAAACCTGGAGCTTAGTGAACATATTAACACGGGCTTGTCAGTGAGGGGGTTAAAGAAATTTTCTTATATTTTTTTTAATAATTTATTTCAGATATCAATGAACATTCAATGAACTATGCAATGCTGGGGAAAGCATAAATCTGTCTCACCTGCAGATTTCATTATTGCAAAAATTTTCTTATATGTATATTTTTTATAATTTCATTAGCAACCCATCTTCCTTATATAATATTGAGAAACATTAAAAATATGCCTCATCTGCAGATTTTATTGATACAGCTATTTTCTTTTATATATGTGTTAAAATTATTTTCATTCAAAAATTCATTTTCTCCGTAACGCTGGAGGAACAAAAAAAAATCTTCCTCATCTTCAGATTTCATCAATATAGAAATTTTCATATATATTTGTTGCAATAATTTTTATTCGGCGAACCATCTTTTCTACATAATGCTGGGAAAACGTTAAAACCACAAAATTTTACCATAAAACCGTAAAGTTAAAAAATTATAAAATTAGATTCCGCAGATTGTAATATTGCAAAAGTTTTCTTATGTATTTTTTATAATTATTTCTCGAAGCAATCCATTTCTCTACTTAATCTTGGAATTTTTTTAAAAATCTGCATCCTGTGCAGATTTTATTGATACATAAATTTTTTGTATATAAATGTTATAATTATTAGGGGAGGGTAGTACACAGTAAGACGGAAATTATTATTACTTTACGAATGGCAACGATTTTTATTCTTTTGAAAATAAATTTGCTACATCTTTAAGCTACACAAATACGCTACACATTAATGTATAAATGGTTTTAAAAAAGTTATTTATAAAAGCACAGAAGCAGCATAACGGAGTATCGAAAATTGTCTTACTGTGTACCACAAGTGGTACACAGTGAGACAATGTATATATTTTGATAAATCACACAATTTTACACTCTATCAATAATTTTCTGCAGTTTATGACTTCTAATTAATATTTCTAGATTTAAAAAAAAAAAAAATTAAAAATATGAGCCTCGGGTGGACAATGGCAGACATTGGACTACCTTCATGCAAATTTTCAGCCTCTTATGTTTAGTACATTTCACTCAGCATCGCACGCCCCCCTTCTCTCCCCCCCACACACAGATAGAGAAAGAGAAAAACCTTTTATTAATTAATAACTTTTTTTTTTTTACAGCAGAACCACATAGTAGGTACACAATGAGGCACGTCTCACTGTGTACCACAACTGTGTGTCTCACTGTGTACTTTCGTTACGTTGTAACAAAATGGATGCCACATCTGTTACATCAATTTCATCGCTTTAAAAAGTTCATGTCGTTTTGTCGAAATAGTCTATTATTAGGTATAGCTAGGTTTGGTTAAGTAAATATATGTCATATTGAAGGAAATAAACTCTAAAATAGACATTTATTTAACTTTAACCACTATAAAATAAAGAATTATTTACTATTTTGTCGGACGAGTAACTGAAGTGCAAAACTACAATCACGTGTTGCATAAGATGAGGTGGTTCAATGTTCGTTCCAGCTAGGAGAAAAAGTTATAACTATATGTCAAAATGGCTGCTGTCCCACTGGGTTCTTCTCTACCCTATTATTATGAATTCCATCTTCTTTATGCATTGCTGAGAAACATTAAAAATCTGCCTCATCTGCATATTTTATTGATAGTTTGAGAAAAATATACCTTTAAAATATAAATGAAATACCGTAATTTCTGACATATAAGTCTTGTTCCAAACCAGAAACTTTACTTAATAAATGAAGTCAAATAAGTACTAATTAGATATAAGTTACATTTTATTAAATAAAATTTCTGGTACGAAACAAGTTATTTTAAGCCGCGGCTTATATGGCGGAAATTTCAGTATTCGCTAACATTGGACACTCAGTTGCGTTAATGAAATCTGTTAATTGCAGTTTTCTTATACATACACATTTATAAGCATTTAAAATTCCTCCAACTACTTTTTAAACTAAAAGTATGCATACACATTTACTACCTTGGACTTCTCTATATAATAAAAGCCAGTGTAACGCTGGGCGGGGCGAATCCATCAATCTTACCAGTCTCCCAGGAAGAGACTAAAGGGGAAAAGGATCCATTCTCCCATTGGACAAGAAACATGAATCCCGCGATTACTTCTCAAGGTTACAAGTCCTGATAATTGAGCAGTGGTAGACATTTCTTCCTAACAAATCAGTGCAATGCACATCGCATTACACCATCAAAATAAATCGCCAAGTGTCATTTGAGATTATTTCAAGTATTAAGTTGCAATCATATTAAATTTTCTTTGCGACATGTAAGGAATTTTAATTTATTTCTCATATAAAGTGATTCACGGAAAACAATGATATGGTATTTTTAAAAATATCCTTTTTTTTTTCCTGCAAAAAATTGATAAAACTGACTTTCTTTTAAAAAAATAATCAATTTAAATATTTTAGGCTTATTAATTTGTAACTTATTTTTAAACTACACATTACTTATATTTTTCTTTTCTATATACAGGGGTATGTAAATTTAAACTTAAAAAAAAAAAAAAAAAAAAAAAAAAAAACATATTCAATATTTTAAAAGTAAAAAATTAATATTTATACGAAAAGTAAAATTAATAATTTTTTATTTATAGCTTCGCATCAGGAGGACAGAAGCCTAGGGGATTAGACCCCCCCCCCCCTGAAATAATATCCTGGCATTTTGTAACTTATTTTTAAATTACACATTACTTATATTTTCCTTTTCTATATACAGGTGTATGTAAATTTAAACTTAAAAAAAAAAATAAAATAAAAATCCCATATTTTAAAAGTAAAAAATTAATATTTATACGAAAAGTAAAATTAATAATTTTTGATTTATAGCTTTGCATCAGGAGGACAGAAGCTTAGGGGATTAGACGGTTGGGATTCAACCCGAGATACTTATTTATTAATCAATATACATATTTAAAAAAAATTTGGAGGGGGGAGGAAGGGGGGGGGGGTAAACGATAAAATACAATTTCAAAGTGTTATTAAAAAATAGTATTATTTCAATAGTTGTAGCAGACTGTTTTAATTACGCACTTTTATTGCATATTTATTAAATTTTTGTTTTATTAAGAAATCTTAATTTTGTTATAGTATATTAGACGGTAAACCTGGTTTACTCAGAAATATTGTAAATGTTAATTGTGTGTTTATTAGAACATAAACTAGCCAAACTTTGCTCATCTAAACGCTTCCATATTGTCAATTATTTTTTTTATCAGTTTTTCAATTTTTAAGTGAAAAACACAATTTTTACCCACCGTCCTAGGACGGGCATTTACACTAGTATTAGAATAAACCAGATGAAACTAGGTAGCCTCATTCCTGAAACAGCCTGAAGGTCACTTTCAATTTGGCTAAAACTACATATACTCACTGCAATTAATCTGACAGAAAAAAAAAAAAAAAAAAAATCAAGCTGATTGAGGAAAAAAAATGGAGAATTCCCAATTACCCTAACTCTCCATATGAGCTCTTTGCAATAAGCCTGAAAATTTTCAGGCCGAATGGAAAAAGGAAGGTGACTCTCCAATTAACCGGGCTCTTTGTAAAGACCCGTATTTCTCTTTTAGCCCCTACGACATACATATATATAGATAAATTTCTTTTTAAAACGTACTTCCATTGAATTGTCATTGAAACATTTTCTAATTTCAGAGGAAATATGAGAAAATTCTAAGAACTATGAATAGAGTGAAATAACCTTCAAAATTTAAATTAAAAATAAACACTTTTCCAAAATGTTTGGGGACCGTAAATTAATTTAATATAAAAATATACATAATTCTTTAAAAATGTACATACTTCCAATTACTGTTTATGAAGGTATTTTTAAAAGCCCTTACAATAAAAATGACAGGTTTTCTATTGCCCCGTGTAAAATTAAAGAGTCTTACAGGACCCTTTAGTATTTTTTACAAAGAAAAGCAGATTTAAAGAAATCCGCTTTAATTTTTTTTTTTTTAATATTGAGGGGAAAAAAGTATAGATCAAGGGATTTTTGATAAAATTTTGTTAAAATCAAGGGCTCTTAAAAATGGAAAATAAAAATTATGAGTTTTGGGAATTTTTTAAGGATCGAGTATATCCTTTTAAATGAAACAGGTGCCTGCCCAGACTTTCCTAATAGAGATCTCTGTTTATGAAATTATGAATATTTCTTCATACTTGTTAAAAATGTAATCATAGTTTTGTGAATCTCTAACTATTGCTACATTCATATTCTTTAGAAATACCTAGCAAGATTCTTTATAGTTACACAGATTTATTTATTGTTGGGTAATAGATCCTTTGGAAACTTATTTGTGACATCTTCGATTTTATTTTTAAATGATTAAAGTTGTGAAGTTTTGAGAAAAGTATTTTCAGACAAAGGATTTTCTGGAGGTTTTTTGTTTTAAAAGGTAAAGAATTTTATGAAGTATGTTTTAAGATGAAAGTCTTCATGAAAATTCCTGCTTTAAAAAAAAAAAAAAAAAAAAGTGAAAGACCAGAAAGATCCTTAAAAAACATGTTTTTCTTTAATAGGTATTTATGATATGAATAGATAGGTCGAAAAGTGGAACACGTTGTTTTCTGTTTTATTATTTTATTAATTTTTTTTTTTTTACAAAATACAGATCACAACAACAACAAAATTTTACATTTTCGGTAACGACGAGACTCTAAACATTAAAAATATCACAAATTCACAAAAATATTAAACAATTTGAATTTTAGTGTGCAAATTTTCTTTTGACATTTGAAATTAGCTGATTAGCTAAACGACCATTAAATTTTAGTAACAATTTCCACTCAGATGTGGATACAATGCTACAAGAATTTTTTCTGAAAAATCTCTGAGCAGAGAAACATAGTTTAGGATCCCTATCGGCTATGATCAAAATATCAAACAAAATTTCTGCAGTCAGACTATCCACAAGAACTTTGAGCAAAACGCTTTCAGTTTTGGAACGTCGTACTTATCGGAAGTCTTGTACAAGTACATCGCGGTCTCAAATGATGGCTCCTCTAGTTTAACGCTGTACATGTATTCCAAGAACTGTCCTAAAGACTCGGGTTCCCAATCTGGAATGGAGACGATTCTCGTCTATTTTTCGGCTGATTCATGGGCAAATATGGCAGCAAATACACGCGAACGAGAAATCAAAACCTGTCTGTGAACTTTGTATTCCTTGTCCTTCACCAGCAGAGTCGTGCCGCTGCTATCTTCAGATTGGAAAAGGTCTTTAAAGTCTTCGGATAAGGTTTTGAGGTCTGAAAATAAAATGAAATTTTGTAAAACAAATAAAATCAAACGAAGTACCGGAGAAAAAAATACAGATGTGTTCTTAATACATGAAAGTATAATATGATCAGGAGCGAAAATATTTCGTATAGATCAAGGGATTTTTGATAAAATTTTGTTAAAATCAAGGGCTCTTAAAAATAGAAAATAAAAATTATGAGTTTTGGGAATTTTTTAAGGATCGAGTATATCCTGTTAAATGAAACAGGTGCCTGCCCAGACTTTCCTAATAGAGATCTCTGTTTATGAAATTATGAATATTTCTTCATACTTGTTAAAAATGTAATCATAGTTTTGTGAATCTCTAACTATTGCTACATTCAATTTTGTAAAACAAATAAAATCAAACGAAATACCGGAGAAAAAAATACAGATGTGTTCTTAATACATGAAAGTATAATATGATCAGGAGCGAAAATGTTTCGCGTTACTTACTTTTCCGATGCCCGTTCTTTATTTTTAGACACTTCAGAAACCAATATATTTTTAAGATTTAAAGGAGCATTTATGAAATCAATTTCTTTTTCTTACACTGATTTTTGGAAACACTACAGCATATTTTTTATAGTTTATTAATCACATTAACATTAAAAATTAAATTAATATTAATTTGTTACCAATACGAGTATAAATCCCTTTACGCAGCTTAAAAAGTTTAATTGATAACATAAAGCATCATAATAACGGATATTCGGGTTAGAAAAAAACTGATTAACCCTTTCCGGCGTGGAATAATTCTGTTTATAAACTGATGAAATGATGGACTGGCACCAGAATTATATTATATATATAATGACACAAAGTGTATAACGCTTTCGGGGTTGAACTCATCCGGATTCCACTTCACTTTATCGTATTCCATTCGGCCATTTTTATTGAAAATTATTTTTTTCGAATTAAACTTCATAAAAGTTACATTTTTAGAAAGATTATTCAAAATAAATTAACATTTGAGAGATAACTTACATTTAATTTTGTACATATTCTGAGATAACTTCAGTTGAAATTAGTTTGGCCCTCTCCTTCCACAAGTAAACATTAATTTGTATCGCATTCATTGTGAACTTTGAGCTTTGTTGGCGCTATCTATCGGTAGTTAAAATAAAAAAGAAGTTTCTTTTGAAATTCTTTGAACTCTGAAGACATTGGGGGAAAAAATGAATAGTATTTCTTATAAAATATAATTAGACTATCAGGGATACTTAATGTCGTGTAGAATATATATATATATATATATATATATAACAATGGAAATAAAATTTTGCATTTTTGTATTTTGTAGGGAAAATAAATTTGTAATTTAATAAAAGAATTTGAGTACAATTTACTTAAGTGATAAAGGATCATTTTTAATGATCAAAATTTATTATAGGGTTTTTTTATGCATGTTGTAAAAAAAAAAAAATGAGGATTTAATCTGAGTTAAACTTTTTAAAATTTAAGTTATATAATTATTATTTTGAAGTCAGTTATCGGCAATTAATCCGTGAAGGACTCTTATTTAATTTTTTTTAAAGCAATGAACGAAGACGAAAGTTAATTGACAATATATTTTAAAATAGCATTATTAATTCTAATTTGCATGTTTTTTGTGAAGTAGTTCTTTAAATTTTGTGAGTGAAGTTCTTTCTTGCAAATTAAGTTCCAATTATAAATGGTCTGTTTTTATAACTATTTTACTCCCACCTGATCCTATTAGTCAGATAAGATAAAATTTATTACTTCATAATTCTTTTTATAGTGCAATGCTATATCATTCTTTTGAAAATGCAAACACGTCATTCTGACGGCTACCTTCTAGTTTATTAGAAAATATGAATATGCTTATTTTCTAGTACTTTATAAAAGGAAAAATTTAATTAAATATTCTGGGTGCCAGTAAAATAAAAATTAGGTGTCCTTTTTTAAGTACACCGCCCGCGAAAGGGTTAATGCATTATAAAAGCTAAAAACTATTCAGAACCCTTTTCGAAAATCAATGGCAGCATAAGAAACATTCATTTATAAATGCTTCTTTAAATCTCAAACATATATTAGTTTCTGATGTTTCTAATGATAAGGGAAGTTTTTCGGACTCGCGGATAACTCGGAAGAAGTAATTGTACATTTTAATTCACGGTTATACTATATTTTCGTAGATTAAGACACATTTGTCTGTTTTTTACTGTTTAGTAAGTGTGCACAGTAAAGAAATTCTGAAAACGTCATTTATAAATTGTAATTTATCACCAACTACTTACCTATTAGTTGCTTGTTTGTCGCTTTTTTAGACATATGGGAACAATTTTCTGTATCTCTTGTTAATGTTACCACTATCGTGAGACAGTCATAAGGCACAATATTGTTGCTGCTCAAGACCGTTGCTGCTCAAGTTGATGGACGACGAGGTAACCAATTAAGGCGGAGCACCTCAATCCTTTTAATTTGGTTTTCCTAAGTTTGGTGTCATTCGAAAATAAAAAAATCCCTGCCGGCCCGGCCTACAGGCAGAGGTAGATTTCGAAGTTAAGTATACTAATTTCACCAACAAAAACTAAATCATTATTAGATATAAATTCACTTTAACAGTTTTATCTGTCTCTTTTGACGAGTTTTTATTTCCTTTTTATAAAATAGCTGGTTTTATCAGAATCATGTTAAGGCGATATTAAAAAAAAAATTTCCATACTTGAAATTTTCTGGCACATTTTCAGATTAATTTTTAATTTAAAAAAAAAATATGAAACATGCTGACGTAATTTTTGGAAAGATTTATAAGCGACCTGTGTTTTTATTTTTCTTTCAACTAATTAAAACTTGATTAATAAACAATTATTTTCTCAGTAGGGCAATATTTTTCGTTTCCGACACAATCGCTTCGGGAAATTCTGTTCAAAATGCCCACTTTGACATCATTTTTTGAAATATATTCTGCCTCTATCAAAAAATCGATCATTACTGTACATTATATAGTTTCCGAATAAGAGAATCTAGCAATTGGATGCGTTTGAGAGCAAAACTGAATTTAAAAATGAGTAAGAAAATAGACAGTTTGGATTTGAATGCACCCTTAATAAGATGATTTTTTTCTTCAACCACTATGTATTTTTAATTTGTTTTTGCTTTAAGAATTGGCCCTATCAAAAACTTGTCTATATAAATGTTGAAGACAATATTAAGAAGATATATGATAAATTCATGGAGATTTTATATCTTGTGAATTGACGGAGTTATGAAAATTTTTCTTCTTCAACCCCCCGCCCCCCTTCCTTTTTTTTGCACGAATTGGTCCTATCAAAAACTTGTGAATATAAAAGTTGTAGATAATATTAAGGAGATGTATAATAAAGTTATTGGATTTGATATCTTGAGAATTGACGAAGTAAGGAATTTTTTTCTCCCAAAAACCCTATTTTTTGCGCCCCTTGAGCTTATTTTAAATTTTATCAAAAATCTGTGATGCATGAATTTTTGGCCCTATTTTTAGAAGTAATAAAAACTTTAAACTGATTTGATATGTACAAAAATTAAGAAGTTATGGATTTTTTTTCGGTTTTCACAAAACCCCTCCCTATTTCCATCCCCTTTGTCCGCTTTTGCCCATTAACGAACTTGACCGAGATTTTATGTCCCTTGATTTTATGTATCAGTTTGGAAGACATTTGTGCAGAATTGCGGAAGTTATCGTGTCCAGAAGAAAGTGATAACACAGTTGCTTCGGGAAATTCCGTTCAAAATGCCCACTTTGACATAAGTTTTTGAAATATATTCTGCCTCTATCAAAAAATCGATCATTGCGGTACATTATATAGTTTCTGAATAAGCGAATCTACCAATTAAATGCGTTTGAGAGCAACAATGAATTTAAAAATGAGTCAGAAAACAAGCAGTTTGGATTTGAGTGCATCCTTAATGCAATGATTTTTCCAACACAATCCGCTTCGGGAAATTCGGTTCAAAATGCCCACTTTAACAGCATTTTTTAAAATATATTCTGCCTCTATCAAAAAATCGACCATTACGGTACATTATATAGTTTCTGAGTAAGAAAACGTACCAATTGGAAGCCTTTGAGAGCAAAAATGAATTGTAAAATGAGTCAGAAAATAAGCAGTTTGGATTTGAATACACCCTTACGATGATTTTTATCTTCAACCGCTATGTATTTTTAATTTGTTTTTGCTGTAAGAATTGGTCCTATCCAAAACTTGTCCATATAGATGTTGTAGACAATATTAAGAAGATATATGATAAGTTCATGGGGATTTTATATCTTTTGAATTGACGGAGTTATGGATTTTTTTCTTCTTCAAACCCCCTTTTTGTTTTCGTTTTTAATTTTTTTTGCGGTACGAATTGGTCCTATCAAAACCTTGTGAATATAAAAGTTGTAGATAATAGTAAGGAGATTTATAATAAAATTAATTGGAATTGATCAGGGTTGGGGTTTTGGACGCCCAAAACTAGTTTTGGACAGGACATGTGGGTTTTACTGTCCAAAACTGTACTAAAGTGTCTAAAACTGTACTAAAGCGTCCAAAACTGTACTAAAGCGTCCAAAACTGTACTAGAGTGTCCAAAACCTTAAAAAAGCAGCATTCCACATGTAACCACTGCACACTTATTAAACATATGAATAAATATAAATATCTCCCAATATATTTTACTAACATTCAATTTAATTCTTTGGTAAATGAAAAAAAGTTCAAATTTTTCTAATATCTGTGTCACATAAAAAGTTCTGTTTCTGTTAAAATTTAGTTATAATAATAAGAAATTCTGTATAATACCACACATGTAGTATAGGGAGGGGAGATTTGCTTTTGTTTCAATTTTTGTGCAAGAAAATGTTACAAAGAAATTTCTTTTAAATAATGTTTCATTGTAAATTATCTTTTCTAGATTATAGGATAATGAAAGAAGACACAAATATTTAATTTAAAATCTAGAAGTTATTTTTTAAAATATGTATTTTTTATTATGAATTTAATCTAATTCTTGTGAACATTCTATTTCTTAAGAGTTAAATAGTATTGTTATAATAATAGTCATATAATATAATGTTATAATAATAGTCAATATCTAAAAATCTCGTAATCAAACAAAATCAATTATTTTTATTTATACTATTTCTTAATATACACATATACATATTTGCCAGCAGTAAACTGGTTTAAACAGTATGCTGAACCTGAACTCCATTTATCAATTATTTCCAGTAACAACTCTCGGGACTTTCAGTAACAAAATCAGAATGTATTCTTCATAAAAATCATTAGTACTTCTATTAACTACTATTATTTAAATGAATAACATTAAAATTATGATACATAATTAAATTGAATATCTTTTTAATGTAATTACTTTGTTACATAGGGCAATTAGGTTGTTACTACTAAATTGTTAGGTAGTATAACGTAGGGTAATTAGGTTGTTAATACTAAATTGTTATTAGGTAGCTTTCATTACAAAAAGCTACCTATTGCAGCCGTTCGGAGGAAAGCGACTTCAAAAAATTTTGGTATATTTTCATCGATCATGACCCCCAGACCCCGAAACCACCCTCCGTTCAAAATTTATATATATATATATATATATATATATATATATATATATATATATATATATATATATATATATATATCCATATATATATATATATATATATATATATATATATATCACCTATGTCACACTGTAACGCTCGTATTTATGAACCGATTTGGATGTAATTTGGTGTGTACATAGTACATACCAATGTCTCGACCGAGTTCGTTGGCCAGCTTCATCCGCTATTTTGTTTCAAAATGGCGGCCATTTAAAATTTTTTTAAAAATTTAAAATTTGAAATGTGGTACCAAAAAATTGAAAAATGGAAAAATATTTTTTTCTTATGTATTTGACATTCATACAAAGACTCCGGAGCAGTTTTTGTTTTGTCTATATCTTAAAAAATGGCTGAGTTATAGCATTTTGAATTTCTAGCGTGGCTGAAATTTTGAAACTTCCTGAATTTTGTCACGCAATAAAAGGCGTATTTATGAACCGATTTGGATGTAACTTCGTTCATACATAGTACATACCAATGTCTCGACCGAGTTGTTGGCCAGCTTCATCCGCCATCTTGTTTAAAAATGGCGGCGATTTAAATTTTTAAGAAAAATTTAAATTTGAAATGTGATACCAAAAAATTGAAAATTGAAAACATATTTTTTTCTTATGTGTTTGACCTTGATAAAAAGAATCGGGAGCAGTTTTTGTTTCGTCTATATCTTAAAAAATGGCTGAGTTATAGCATTTTGAATTTCTAGCGTAGCTGACATTTTGAAACGTCCAGAATTTTGTTACGTGATAACAGAAGTATTTATGAACCGATTTGGATGTACCTTGGCGTGTACATAGTACATACAAATATCTCGACCGAGTTCGGTGGCCAGCTTCATCCACCATCTTGTTTCAAAATGGCGGCCATTTAAAAAAAAAATTTTAATTTAAAATTTAAAATGAGATACCAAAAAATTGGAATATGATAAAGATTTTTTTCATATGTGTTTGACCTTAATACAAAGATTCCGGAACAGGTTTTGTTTCGTCTATATCTAAAAAAATGGCTGAGTTATAGCACTTTGAATTTCTATTGTGGCTGACATTTTAAAACGACCTGACTTTTCTCACGCGATAACAGGTGTATTTATGAACCGATTTGGATGTAACTTGGTCTGTACATAGTACATACCAATGTCTCGACCGAGTTCGTTGGCCAGCTTCATTCTCCATCTTGTTTCAAAAGGGTTGCCATGTAAAAAAATGTAATTTAAAATTTAAAATGAGGTATTGAAAAATTGGAAAATAAAAAAGATTTTTTTTATGTGTTTGGCCTTGATACAAAGATTCTGGAGCAGTTTTTGTTTCTGAAAATTTGTTCTTTTGTTTATATCTTAAAAAATGGTTGAATTATAGCACATTGACTTTCTAGCATGGCTAACACTTTGAAACGATCTTGTATTTGTCACGCGATAACACACGTATTCGCCTATTTCGATGGAAGAAGGCATGTGGATAGTATACATCAATATCTCGACCAAGTTCGCTGGCCAGCTTCATCAGCCATCTTGTTTCAAAATGGCGGCCATTAAATTAAAAAAATATATATATTTAAAGTGAGATGGAAAAAAATTAGAAATTGAAAAGGTTTCTTTCTTAAGTATTTGACCTTGATATAAGGATTCAGGAGCATCTTTTGTTTGTCTTTATCTTAAAAAATAGCTCAGATATAGCAGTTTCAATTTCTAATGTGGGTGACATTTTAAAAATTCTGATATTTTTCCTGCGACAGCACTCGTATATATCAACCTATTCCGATGTGAGTGAGCATGTGCACAGCAATTACTAAGGTCTCGACCAAGTTCTCTGGTTAGCCTCATCCACCATGTTGTCTTAAAATGGCAAGCACTTTAAGAAATCGCCGAATTTAACAGCCAAATATAAGTTACTTTAAATAAAAACAGCTTGGATAAAGCTGACTAATTTCACGAAACTCTCATTCATAATGATTTAGTATTGATAAAAATTAGTATTGAATATCCTATATTCGGTTTCCACTAAATTGAGCTTCGTGTGTTTGAATAATATAAGTTGGCTTTTTTAAAATAAGGTATATGAAAGCTACCTCTTCCTCCCGGCACTGGCCGGAAGGACTTTTTTTGTATTGTAATCTTTTTGCCAATTTTTTAAACTTTTAGCATTGTTCTGATAAATACAATTTTACTACAAAATATAGTTTTGGACAGTTTAAGACAGTTTTAGACAGAAGGGTTTTGGACAGTACGGTTTAAACCATGGATTTTACCGTGGTTTTTACCGTTGTGTCCAAAACCTTGCCAACCCTGGAATTGATATCTTGAGAATTGACGAAGTTATGATTTTTTTTCTCCCAAAAACCCTATTTTTTGCGCCCCTTGAGCCCTTTTTAACTTTATCAGAAATCTGTGATACATAAAATTTTGGCCCTATTTTTAGAAGTAATAAAAACTTTAAACTGATTTGATATGTACAAAAATTAAGAAGTTATGGGGGGTTTTCGGTTTTCACAGAACCCCTCCCTATTTCCATCACCTTGGTCCAATTTTGCCCATTAACGAACTTGACCGAGATTTTATGCCCTTTGATTTTACGTATCAGTTTGGAAGAGATTGGTGCAGAATTACGAAAGTTATCGTGTCCAGAAGAAAGTGATATATATAGATAGATAGATAGATAAAGTTTTTTACTGAGGGTGGTTTTGTGTTCTAGAGGTCATGATCGGTGTAGATCTGCAAAAATTTTTCAGAAATTCCAACATAGGAACGATCCCAATAGGTAGTATTTCATACGAAATCTACCTAAAATGGGTTGCTTCTAGCTGCACCGCATGGCCATCACCTCTCTTGATGCCGAATTGGCAGAACAATGTATATTCCTCGCCGTCATCAACGAGGGCAATATGCACATCAAAAGGGTTTTTGACTGATTTTTTCGCCATGTGCAGTTTCCACGATGCACCGGCGGAAGAAAACTCTGGACTATCATGAAACGGAGTCGCTGACCTGTTTTTGCCAATGCGAAAAAATCTTTGAATTCCCAAACAAATTGGGATTTTACATATTGTTCATTTAATTTGTTTACAGCCATGACAGTGTTTATTTGTTATCAAGAACAGTCCTGGAGTTAATAATCTAAAAAAGAAAAATTGTAAATATGTAAAAAGAATTTTCTTTTCATATAAGGAAAAGAAAATTACATAAAAGTACTGTAATAAAAAAATATATATATTGCTACAAAATAGTTTTTCATTTCCAAAATAAATTTTCTGGACAATATATATATATATATATATATATATATAAATTGCAACAAAGTAGGACTTTTTTTAGCAGCTTAGAAACGCTACAATTGTAGTTGCCATAGCCAAAAATTACAGGACTTTTTTTTATTTTTGACTTTTATTCAAATTTTAACCCGTATACATAGTTGCCAACCTCTCGATTTTTTTAATATCAGTATTTTTATTCAGAAATGCTTATTTTATACAATTGCACAATTTCTGCAATTAAATATAATGAAATTTTTTGTAAGAATTTACTGGTATTAAAAAAAATCGGGAGATTGGCAACTATGCATATACCTTCAACTTCGACCATGTAAAATCCTTCCCTGTGAATATTCTATCATGCATGCGTATAAAAGATTAACACAAGTTGATGGTCATATTATATCATAATAAAAAACTGGAAACAATCTGTACTGTCAGAAATGACTTTTACTAAATAAAATGACTTTGCTATGTGTGATTTATGTATAGAGTGTGCATGTAAATGCTTTTCGAAGAATGAATACTCGTCAACACGATTAATTTTTGTATAGAAAACCAATTTAGTAAACGTCTTTATCTATCGAAAATAGTATAAGATGCTTCTCTTCAAGTTGAACACCGATTCTCATTCATAACTTCAACAATATTAAAGATTCTTTATCGAAATTTTCAACAGCATAACTCTGTTATGCGTTAAATGTGATGACAGTACATGGGACGTGCAAGAAATGCGCTGCTATCAAGTCAGTGTAAAAACCAGCTAGATCCTGAATTATGGAACGGCAATTTCAGTACACTGGTGGAAATTGATTTATGAAACACGGTTTTCAATAAAAACTTCTATAATATTCATTAAAAATGAATGAAATTTCATTCAGGGGATATACATAGTATGTATACCAAATGAGTAACAAAAATAAAACTTCATACATAATATTAAACATAAACAAAAAGTCAAAAATTATATTTTCGTAATATGCAAACATGGAAATTGATTTATGAAATATCACATTTCATTGGCTATTCCGAAGTAATGTGACAAAAATTTGCATAAAACAAATTAACGTAACATGCTCAGTAGACATAAAAAGCGTTATATATTAGAAGCAATACGCTTCAGTCATACTTTTGACAATGGGTAAGCGAAAGATGTCGTCTGAGGAAGAAAGAGCTAAAATCGATGCATATCTAGAATGTGGAAAGTCTGTTACGGAAATTAGTAATTTAATTAAAAGATCAGTTGGTGTAATATATAACTATAGAAAAGATCCAGCAAATTATGACAAAAATTTTAACAAAGAAGGTAATCCACGTTTAAGTAAGAGAGAGAAAAAGCGGATTCTTCAACTTGCATTGAAAGCCGGTGACAGTTCAAAGCAGATGTGCGCAGATCTATCCCTTCCTGTTACTTCTAGTTTTTAGTAGAAAAGTTAGGCAAATTTTACATTCTTTACGGAGCTTGAGATGGTCGAAAATGAAGTCTGGTCCAAAGTTACTTCTGCGTCACAAGCAGATGCGTTTGCAGTATCAGGAGAAGTACATGGTAATGGGTGACAATTGGAAGAAAGTCATTTTCTCCGAAGAAAAAAGATTTAATTTGATGGCCCGGATAGTTTGGGTGTACATCAATTGCGCCTACGGTGGGAGGAGATCATAAATTGCGCTTACAGCTTCGGCCCCTTCTGTATGAACTGCGCTCGAAGGGGTGAGATAAGCAATCCGTCATTGTATTGAGGGTTGCCTTAAAGAGTTCTTTTTCCCAAAAAAGTTTTCTGGTTGCAAATCCGGCCATGATAAATCTTGGCGACAATAATCACAATACTTAAGGTCTGTATTCATCTAGCATTGCATTATATCTTATGAGATATTCAACGTAATGAATACAAATAAAATATTACTAGAGGATACTTACTAATATTTACTACGAAAGAAGGGGACTTCTCATTTAAATGGCGCGATGCAAACTGACGCCCCAAATTTTGTTAGCTCTTTCAAGGTATTTCAAGAAATATATAATGTTAATTAAAAAAAAAAAAAAAAAAAAACACACCATTGTTAAGAAAATTTTTATTTTGACTTGTAACATTTGGATAAAAAGTGTTTTTTCTTTCTCAATGACAAAAAATGCTGAAAATACATAAAATTCAAGTTATCGTAACTCGGTAAGTTTTATTTGTACAAAAATGAAACTTTTATTGTTTAATTATTAGTACACGAAGAAAATTTTACTAAATATATAGTATTTAAATCCCGTAAAAATTTTAAATTTCTGTAACTTTTAAAAATAACATTATATATATACAGTAGAAACCCGGTTATCCGAAAATCGGCTTAACCGAAAGCCCTTAAAATTCCTCAAGTCCTTTTCAAATGTGAAAAATTTTATTGCCAACACTATTTTGACCGATGTCAAATGGCAACTTTTAACATATTTTGATTTATGATTAATATCTTATTTGTAAGTTTTAGATCAAACAATTCCGAAACATTTTTAGTACATTGAAGAGTTGTTTTGATGCTTATTATCTTTAAAAATTGAAAGGAAAATAAATAAAAATCAAAACTTTGAAAGGTGTTATTGGATGTGGCTAGAAATAGTGTTAAAAAAGCATGTTCTTTATGAAAATAATCAACAGAGTCAACTTACTTATTTTTTCAATTGCGTAATTTCGAGCACTTTATTAGATAGACACGTACGACACTTCATCTTTTTTACAAAATATGTTCTGATTTTCTTTTGTTTTTTAACTTTGCATCGTTTCAATGCTGCTTTATCAAGCCACCTTTTAAACAGGACCGAAACTAGCCTTTTTTGCACCCAGGGCAAACATGGATTTTGCCGCCTCCCCCCCTCTCTTCCGGAAAGTATATTTACAAAGAGAATTTTACTAATTTTCTAATAGCCGACTTATTTTAAAATTTAAAATATGTAATCATAATATATGTAATACTGAACTATGCAATCTACAATGACACGTCCAAGGGGGAGGTCACGGGGGTCATGACCCCCCTCTGAAAACCAACAAAAATATTCTAAAGACCATTTTTTAAATGAAATATACAGTAGAGTCCTGATTATCCGAGTCCCGCTTAACAAAGTTTCCACCTTAACCGAGTTATTTTCTTCTGATGGGCTGATGGCTTCCATTATTATGAAACAGCCATTATAAAGGAAGTGTTAGGTGAAAATGAAAGAGCAGCCGTAAAAAGTTAGAACTCTGATTTTCTGGTCAGAATGGGGGGGGGGGGATACCCATATACATTTTTTTTTTTTTAATTATAGCCATTTTTCTTTCCCATTCTGACCAGAAAATTTTTTACGACTGCTCTTTCATCTTCACCTAACACTTCATTTATAATGGCTGTTTCATAATAATGGAAGCCATCAGTCCATCAGAAGAAAATGATCCATTCCAAAGACTAACGAAAAGCACAAACATCCATTATATAAATTGAGCATTTATGTGCTTAAAGGCTTAATCTTAAGAAAAGACAGACAGAGAAACAGCAGTATAGCAGTAACATTACAACTTTGCTGCTATTGCTGCATTCTTTTTCTTTCTTTAAAAAATTTTTTCTTTTCTAATAAAGGCTCTCATTATGGAGCCACGAAACAGTTGTATGCTAAAAATTTTGACTGTTTATACTTTTCTTTACGTTGGTTTTACATATAATGTATTTATTTAACACAATGAGTTCTATATGCATGTTATTAGTTTATACTTTTGAAGGAATTTGACGTAGAATCCCCTCCTCCCTTACCTTATTTTGCGCTAATGATGTTTAAAACGGAATATTTTATTTATTTTAATCGAAAATCTATTGAATGGTTAAATAATAATAATAAAAAAGATTAAAAATGTATTCATTTTTGCAAGAACTATAGGTAGTAATATAAAATAAATGTTTATTCTCTGGTGGGAAAATTTTTGGCAAAATATTGGCGTCCGAAATAAATCGCGAGATAATCTGTAACAGATAATCATAACCCTCATTTCCAAAGCTATTATGATTTTTAATATACATTGAAAATTCTGATTTTCGAAAGATAAAAATAATGGACTTGAACTTTTCATAATTATTTTCCTCAAAGAATACCAAATCTGTCAGCAGCATGTTTAAATTAACAAGATTATTACTATATATAAGTTGTAGTATTACTATTATTATTACTAGTATTATTTTTTAAATGAAGCAGAATGGAGAATGGTCTAATTTAGGATTATTTTAAAAATCATTAATATGTTAAATTTTTCTATCACAGCATAATTCTCATCCATTCATGCATTTATATTCTCTTTCAGATACCAAATAACTAATTCATCAGTTCTACTTAAAAATTTGGCTTTAAAAGTCAGCAAAAATTTAATTAAAAAATATTTTGAGGATCAAAATCATAAAGTCAACTATAATCTGTTATTTAAAGTGTAATTTTCTTTTATAGGAAGTCATCTATTATTAAAAAAAGGATATTTTATCTTTATAGATAAATAAAACCTTGAAATTATATTTTGAGAAGATGCGTTGATTTAATACGAAATTAGGAAATCATAATCTAATATGTGAAATTACTATATTTGGAGAAGATGTGTTGATTTAAAAAGAAATTAGAAAATCATAATCTTATGTGTATAAAGGTAATTTTTTTTTTTTTTTTTTAGATTTAAGGGTGTTGCAAAGAGTTTCCTTCAAAATTTTCTAACTTATAAACTTGCTTTTAAACGTAAAAACATGTTACTTGCAGACATGACTATTGAATGGATTTAGAATCTATTAATCTTTCATTTTCAGATAACTGAATTACATGTTGAATTATAAGCAATTGTTATTTGATAAAAATTTATCGTACTGTCACGTCTGGAAATTCAGCTTAGAACGCATTGTGGAAATACAGTTCAAATGCTAAATGCTTTTAACAGCATTTTGTAAAAGATTGCCTTTAATGAAAATTGGAAAAGCCGTTCGATTTCACAGATTCTAAATAACAGATAGGTCACTCTCATGTAAATACAAACAAATATGAATTCTAGAATGTAACCAGTTTGCATTTGAAAACAGTCTTAAAACTGCTCTCAAATTCAAAGAAGCTATTTTCTGACACATTTCTGAATGCTTGAAAACACATTAAATTAGAAGATGTTCTTATTAAGAAACTATGTAATCGAATGACTTTTCCATTTTGTGGAAAAAGCAGATAATTTTACAGAAAATACTGTAAAAGTTGGCGTTTTGAACCAAATTCACGAAGCAGCAGTGCGAGAAAGTATAAAAACTTCTCATCACATAACAAGAATGGGTTATACCTGTTTAAGTAATTTATTTATCTGGAAATGGAATACGCTATTCAATTAAAAATCGCTTAGGCTTGTTAATTTTATTTCTTTAAGTATAAAAATGAATCGGACAATGTGTCACAAAATTTTGTGTTGCGAGCAGGGAATTTGTGAAGCACCTTAAGCTGTTCTTAACTGCTCTGCTCAACAAGCGCAAAACGTTTTGACACATTTACAAATTCATTTTTAACGGAAAGGTATAAAATGGGACAGCCTGGCCATGGAAGCGATTTGGAATGGAACTGTTTTTTCCATTTTTTGATCCATCCATTACTTATTGAGTTAGAAGCGAATTTGATTACGTGACAAACACGTTTTTCGTCCGCTCTTGAGGGCTCTTTCCTCCTTTGCGAGGATATTCGGTTCCAAACGTCCACTTGGACACTCTTTCCTGAAAAATCTATTGCGTTTGCAAAAAAAAAAAAAAAAAAAAAAAAAAAAAAAAAAAGGAAAAAATAGCTCAATGACATAGTTTCTGAACAACAACAACAGCTATTTTCATGCATTTTCGAACAAAAATTAATTAAAAATTATGTCAGAAAGTTGCCCTTTTGGATTTGAGAACACCCTTAAGGAATTAAGTTTCTTTACATCACTTTTGAATGCATATTTTTCAAATAATGCACTTCTCAGTTTTGAATTCATGAGAATTTAATGCTCTTCTTATTATTATTAATTTATCAGCCTGTGCATAAGAGAATCGTGCGTGATTATAAGAATTATATATTCAATAAAAATTAAACTTTATCAAGAAATACATATTTAAGTTTTACTTATAAAACATCGTGCAGCCGCTTTGGAATTTTAAAATTTACTTTAGAACTTGGAAAAAATTAAGTTTTGAAAGAAAATAAAAAATGATTATTTATATACCATAGTTCTAAATAAGTTAATAATAATAATAGTAAAAACAATAATATTAAGAGCAATAAAAGAAGTACAAATTAGCGTTCATAGGAATATTTCAGCAGCAAGAATATTCTTCCATTTAGAATGTTGTTCTTTTTCCTCAGCATCTTTCTTTCAAAATACTACAGAGAATAATATTAAAGTGAATTTATTTCTAGCGTATTAATTGACTTATGAAATATCTGTAAATATCTGTATATAAATGTTAATAATGTTTAAGGTTCTTGAAGAATCTTAGAATGAAACATCTAAGGCAGAGTGAATGAGATATTAGTTTAAACCTTACGAAAATATTTGTTTCCATACATAATTGGCCCATGTCAAATATTACATTATTGAACGAAAAATAATATGCTTGGAGAAAAAAATGGCATTATTAGGTAACAAGTTTTATTTCTTTATAAAATTTTCTCTTCTAAAGTAATAAAAAAAAATTCTTCAACGTTTAAATTTCTTATGTAAATATTTGAAATTGATGATGATTTGTAATGTTCTATAATGGTTATATATATGGATTTTTTTGTCATCATACTTTTATTTATTTCCTTTTTTTTTTCAATTTGTGCATATTATATTAACGGAATATACATTTTTATAGTGTCGATTTTTCTGTGATTTAATAGTTATTATTAACAACAACAACAAAAAAATTAATGTATAAAATATATATGTATAAGTTTTTTGCGAGTTTAAGAAAAGCATTATTGATAGCCGAAATTATCGATAAAGTGCCCAATTTAGCAAATCAACGCCAACAGAAAAGAGCCTTTCTAACAACAAAAGCTGTCACTTCGTGCCCATAAGTATAAGAGAGGGGGATGACAATGATATCCCGTCCAACGTGACGCCGAGCGCAGTTCATACAGGGGGAGGCAAAGAAGGGTCGGCATCGGCGCAGTTAGCCGGTCTCCGATAGTTTGAAGTATTATTGGAGGGATTATCGAAAAGAACCAAAATCTACATTCAACAAAAATTTTGGTGGCAATTGATGATTTGGGCAGCGATCGCTTATGATGGCAAATGTGAAATTATATTTTTAAACAGTCACCAGAATTCTTTTGATTACAGTTTAATTTCAGAAAATTTACTTCTTGCATTTGCATTGCAGTATTATGGTTTAGATTACACCTTCATGCAAGACAATGCAAGTATTCACATTTCAAATGCAATTAAAGATTGGTTTGACGAACAGAATATTTTTCTTTTAGATCATCCACCTATTGGTCCTGATCTGAACCCCATCAAATACGTTCAGGGACAGCTTTTTCGAATGGTTTATGCAAGTGGGGTGCAGTACACATCACTTGTAGAATTGAAAGCTGCAATCTATCAAAACTGGAAATTAATTGATCAGAAATGCATTCAAAATCTTGTTTTATCAATGCCATCTAGAATAAAAGAAACTCTGTTAAATAAAGGCGGCTTTACAAACTATTAATTTCTATTAAATGTGGTATTTCATAAATCTATTGCCATGTTTTTATGTTTCTAAAATCTTATTTTTGACCTTATGTTTTAGTTTATTAATATGTATGAAATTTTATTTTTCAAAATTATTTATTGTACATAGCATGTATAATGTATGAAATTGCATTCATTTTTAATGAATATTATAGAAGTTTTTGTTAACCCGTTTTTTCATAAATCATTTTCCACCGGTGTATCTGACATAATATATACAACGCTTGACAATTTTGTAACTTATCGTCTCCTTAGAATTTTTTTTCTTTACGGCGAGCGGGGCGGGGGGGGGGGGGGGGGGATACGTACTACGTATGTTTTAAGAATGTGTAGCATTGCTTCATGTTTATTTTACAGCACATTTAAATTTGTATAATTGTTTTATTAGAAAGAAATTTTAGTGCTAATAAAAATATAACTTACTTGCAGAATGATTCTCAGTTTTTCCTTTACTTTCTATATTATTATATTCCTATAAACAATTCTATTATTACAGTGTTATTTTCGCAAAAACAATTGCCTGCCCGACACGGCTTGTAAACAAGGTTCCTATTGTTCCGATTTTTAAATACCAGTATTTCTAAAGAAAATATTTGTATGCTAGGTTTTTACAACATTTGCAACAAAAATTACTCTAAGACATCTGTAAGAAAATTCTAAGAAAAAAGATTCTTCGCTGCAAAGGATAAAGATGTTAAGGAAGGAATATTAAACGAAACACTTTGTACGATTTTCACTCATACTTCGCCATTTGTTTTCCTTTTTAGTGATTTTTAGCCCTTTTTTTTTTCATTTTTTTGTATTTCGGGGCGATTTTCCCACATTAGTAAAAGAAATCCGATTTTAAATTTTTCGAATTTTTGACCCAATATAGTATAAGAATTTTATAAGATTAATTTTTAACACTATTCAATTGGTAAATAAATCAATCATCATAACCGTTATAAATTTTCAAGGTGAAATTTATAAGTTATGATGATTTATTTACCAATTGAATAATCATGTTAAAAAATCGATCTAATATAATTACGCATGCAGCTTTTACTTGCAGTTCTCAAAATAACCTTTGATTTATCCTGTAGAGCTCATTCAGATATCAGACCAGATGTTGGGATCATTAAAGGTTAGTTGGGGGAATTAGGGGATGATTTATTTACCAATTGTATAATCATGTTAAAAATCGATCTAATATAATTACGCACGCAGCGTTTACTTGCAGTTCTCAAAATAACCTTCGATTTATCCTGTTGAGCTGATTCAGATATAAGACCAGATGTTGTGATCGTTAAAGGTTAGTTGGGTGAATTAGGGGATGATTAATTTACCAATTGAATAATTGTGTTAAACATTAATCTAATTACGCATGCAGCGTTTACTGCAGTTCTCAAAATAATCTTCGATTTATTGTGTTGAGCTGATTCAGATATAAGACCAGATGTTGTGATCGTTAAAGTCTAGTTAGGTGAATTAGGAGATGATTTATTTACAAATTGAATAATTGTGTTAAAAATTAATGTAATAGAATTACGCACGGAGCGTGTTGCAACTCATGCGGAAAAAGGAATAATCCCTATAGGAATTTCGGTCTCCTCGTCCCGTCCCGAGGGAAAAACATTTAGAACGTAGTTGGATTCCAGCGAAAGCTGAGGTGCTCTTGTTTTGACTAAATGATCCGGCAAAAATGCCAAGCTTATATATTATTTATAAATAAGTTTGTGTGGTGTTTTAGTGTAATATGTGTTTGTGTTAATAAACTGTAAAAAGTACAGAAGAGGACCTTCTTCAATGCGTTGACTGATTTTCGAAATATTTAAATTCTGATCGAATGATGCCACGTTTTTTTCATGGTGACGCCAAGACGTGATACTAGCAACCTTGGAATATTTTCTGATGTCAGAAAGGTTCGATTGAGGTAGGTCCCTTTAATTATTTGATTTTGATTTGGGAAAATTGTAAATATTTGAATTATGGATATAGAAAAGGTAAAGGCTAAACGATCCACTGTTAGGGAATTATTTACAAAATTAACCACAAAGGTAGAGAATACGATACAAAATCCGGTCGATGAAAATTACTTAGTTGAAAATAAAATCGAAGAACTTTATGATTTAAAATACCAGTTAGATGAAAAGCTTAAAGAGCTAAAAGAATTAGATAATTCGGTTGAAATCGAAATCGATACCAAAGATCTCAAAAAAGAAATAACAGCCAGCGATAAATATCGCGAAACCGGCATAACCTTTAAAACGAAATTAGATAAATGCTTAAAATCTTTGGAGAAAGAACGCCACTCCGAAATGCGAACCGAAACTAGCCGCCATGATGAAGGGCTGTCTGTTCGGAATGAAAATCAAACTCTTAAATTACTTCAGCTAAATATATCTGTATTTAATGGAGATTGTAGTGAGTGGTTAGATTTTTGGAATTCATTTGAAGTAGCGATTCATAACAATAACGCACTAAGTAAGATAGAGAAATTCTCGTACATGAAAACTTATTTGAAAGGAACTGCTCTGTCAGCAGTGTCGTGATTCGCTTTAACTAATGAAAACTAATATTCATCAATAGATTTACTCAAAACCCGGTTTGGTCGTTCAGACCTGATTATTAGCTCGCATATGAACAAACTATTATTGATTGAACCTGTTAAAGCGATTTCTAATATAAAAGCGCTCAGGAAAATGTACGACGCTATTGAGATTCAAGTTAGATCACTACAATCGCTAGGGGTAGCCGCAGAAACGTATAGTAATTTACTTTGCCCTGTAATACTGCAAAAAATTCCCGATGAAATAAATTTCAATATAATCAAAATTAATCAAATAATAATTCAAAAAAATAATGAATAGAAATTCGAATTCCGTCTTTTTGCAAACATTTTCTGCTTTAGTTGAATCAAGGTCAAATGAGAGAAAGTTAATCAGATGTTTACTTGACGGGGAGGGGGGGGGGGGGGGCAACCAGGACTTTCATTCAGAAGGAAATAGCTGATTTATTGGATTTGAAGGTCATTAAAAGAAAATCTCTTATTTATCCCTTTGGAAATAAACAGTCTGAAAAACAAATGTACGATATATCGTAGAAGTAGTATTGCGAAGTAGAATTAATCCTGATCAAAAAAAGGAAATAAACGCGGTTGTCATAGATTCTATTACATGCGGAGGTTCGATTTGGATACGGCATGTTGCGTTTGAAAGAGATATTGAATTGGCTGACCTTGGTAATACGACAGAAGTGCATATTTTGATAGGCGCGGATTATATTTGGGAAATTTTAAGTGAAACAAATATAAGATTCAGTAATAGATTGGAGGCGACAAATACCATATTTGGGCATGTAATTCAGGGTAAGGAAAGGGAATCGAATTGTAAGAAAATTCATGTTAGCCATTTAACGGTCGCTGATGATGAACCGGATTATGGAAGAATTAAAGATTTGTGGAAATTAGAAGCAATAGGAATAAATGTAAAAAATGATGTTTCACGTACAACGGAAAAAATTTTAGAACAATTTAGTCAGAATACAATGTATAAGGATAAAAGATATGAAACGCGATTGCTCTGGAAGAATGATTTTTCGGAGTTAAATAGTAATTATGAAATTGCTAGGAAACGTTTATTCAGTTTAAACATTACATTTAAGAGAGATGAAAATTTATATTTGAGATACAGAGATATCATTAAAAATCAGTTAAAGGATAATATAATCGAGGAAGTATTTGACTATTCTAATGAAAATAGACAAACTGGTTATTTTATGCCCCATCACGGAGTAGTTAGAGAATTGAAAGAAACCACTAAACTCAGGGTGTGTTATGATTCGTCTTCTATGGAGAAAGGGGAAATTGCATTAAATGATTGTTTAGATACCGGTCCAAATTTGAATCCCGATTTGCTTAAAATTTTATTAAAATTTAGGTATCACCCAATCGCATTTTGCGCTGATAAACGACCCTTTCTGGAAATAGGTATATCAGAGCAGGATCGAAAATTTTTGCAGCGGGAAGGTAAATCCAGCTGATAAATTGACTCGCGGCATGCGCTCGCACACTCTTATAAATGACACAGTTTGGCTTTCGAGCCCAGCTTGGCTGCAAATGGCCGAATTGCCCTCTGATGAATCACACATTAAATTTAACTCTGATGCCGAAATAGATGAACTAGAAAGAGAAATGAAGGACGTTAAAGTTCTCCTTCAGATTTCGCAGGAACCTAACGATCCCTTATTTGATCTTGATAAGTTTAGCAGCCTCAATAAAATGTTAAGGGTGACTGCTTATATTCTTCGTTTTACTAGAAATTGCAAAGTTAAATCTAATAGAATGTCAGGTCTCATCTCTGCCGAGGATCTTGCAGATGCAGAAAAGCACCGGATTTGCTTTATCCAAAAAACGAAATTTGAAAAGGAGTATTTTCAACTCCTCAAAAATTCAGCGATAAGTTCCGATTCGAGACTTTACTGTCTTAATCCCATTTTTTCACCTGACAAACTTATAATTTTGGGAGGACGTCTTCAACATTCTAACTTCCAATTTTCAGAACGACACTCAATAATTATTCCAGGGAACTCAAAATTCACTGAATTACTCATAATGAGAGAGCACCAAAATTTGTGCCACGCTGGTGGATCGGACACTCTCACTCAACTTCGTGAAAAATTCTGGATTCTTAAGGGCAGACAAACAGTGAAAACTTGCTTAAATAAGTGTCTAATCTGCAGACGCTACAGGGTCAAACCAGGCAACCAGATGGTAGCTCCGTTGCCTGCGGACAGACTTTATTCTGAAAATGCTGTCGATAACATAGGAACCGATTTTGCAGGGCCTTTATACACAAAGGACAGCAACAAGGTACATGTTGCATTATTTACATGCTCTGTTCCTCGTGCCATTCATCTCGAAGTTGTATCCAGTCTTAGTACTGAACATTTTCTGTTAGCATTCAGACGGTTCGTTTCCAGACGAGGAGTGCGTCACACTGTATATTCAGACAATACCTTGACTTTTAAAAATGCAGAGCGCGAACTTAAAACTCTGTATTCCAATATGACTAGTGACACTGTGCAAAATTACTTTGTCGAAAAGGGTATCGTCTGAAAGTACATAGTGGAACGTGCAGCCTTGTGGGGTGGATACTGGGAGAGAATGGTTCGCATAACAAAGGGTGCCCTTAGAAAAGTATTGGGACGGGCGTTAGTTATTTACGAAGAACTCGAAACAGTTCTTCTTGAAATTGAAGCAGTCATTAATTCACGGCCCCTTACTTATGTTTATAATGAACCTGGTGAACCATTCCCTCTCACTCCTGCCAATTTTCTTACAGGAAAGAGGCTGACTTCTTTGCCGCCCATGGCTGTCAAAGTTTATCAAACATTAAAAGGCAATAAAAAGGTGCTCCTAAGACGTTATGTATATCGAGGAAATTTATTGAATAGGTTTTGGAATAGGTGGAGGGGAGAATATCTCCTCCAACTTAAAAGTGTGAATCTCTCTAAACCTGTAATTGCTGTAAAATCTTTTAATGTAGATGATATAGTTTTAATAGGAGAAGACCGTTTGCCCAGGCAGATGTGGAAGATGGCCAAGATTTTAGAACTTCACGAGGGCAGAGACGGACATATTCGCAGCACGCAGCGTTACACTCAAGACTCCTACAGGTAAAATAAAACGAGCAATCCAGATGATTTACCCACTGGAGCTAGATGAGTAAACTGAAATATCATTGGTTTGTGTTTCCTTATATACTTTATTGCCTTTATTTAATTTCTTAATTGTAGTATAAGTATTCATTTAGTGTTATTGTAATTGTGTAAAATTCTGTAATTGTGATTCTATATTTAATTGAGTTTAACCTAGTGTAATTTTTGTAGTATATATGTATTCATGATTAATAATTATTTTGTAGATTTATATGATGAAAAAAAAAATTCAGGATTTGATGAATATATTCATCGGGGCGAGAGGATGTTGCGACTCATAGGGAAAAAGGAATAATCCTTATAGGGATTTCGGTCTCATCGTCCCGTCCCGAGGGAAAAACATTTAGAACGTAGTTGGATTCCAGCGAAAGCTGAGGTGGTCTTGTTTTGACTAAATGATCCGGCAAAAATGCCAAGCGTATATATTATTTATAAATAAGTTTGTGTGGTGTTTTAGTGTAATATGTGTTTGTGTTAATAAACTGTAAAAAGTACAGAAGAGGACCTTCTTCAATGCGTTGACTGATTTTCGAAATATTTAAATTCTGATCGAATGATGCCACGGTTCTTCCAGAGCGTTTACTACAGTTCTCAAACTAACCTTCGAATTATTCTGTTGAACTGATTCAGATATCAGACCAGATGTTGTGATCGTTAAAGGCTAGTTGGGTGAATTAGGAGATGATTCATTTACCAATTGAATAATTGTGTTAAAAATTAATGTAATAGAATTACGCATGTAGCGTTTACTGCAGTTGTCAAAATAACCTTCGAATTATTCTGTTGAACTGATTCAGATATCAGACCATATGTTGTGATCGTTAAAGGTTAGTTGGGTGAATTAGTCCTCCAGATTCATCCGGGATAGCTCAGTCGGTAGAGCATTGGCAGCTTCAGCCAATACATCCCTGGTTTGAATCCTGGTTCGGACTTATTTCACCCACTTGAAAATTGATAACGGTTAGTAAATTTTGTCCACTTTTCAATAAAGTTTAACAGGATGCTAGTTTAACAGGATTTTTATGCGATTTTTTAAGATTAGAGTTCCGAGGCGATATGTTAACATTCGTAAAAGGAATCCTTTTTTAATCTTTTAATCCAATATAGTAAATTTTGTCCTTTGTGAATTTTTTTAATTTTAGCGATGATTTGTGTGATTTTTAGCGGCTTTTTTTTTTTTTTTTTTTTTTTTTGATTTAATGCTGTAGTCAATGAAAGTAATCCTAAAAGTTTTTACAAAGTGCATATATATTTTTTTAATGCAACCACGACACGGAAAAAGCCATCAAAATACAATCTGTCCATATTAAATAAAGACGTATATTAACCCTATTATAACGAGAAGATTCATATTGTTTTTTATGCATTATTTACACTGAAAAAAATGGGTACTCAAAATTGAGTAAAAAGTACTCAATTTTAAATACTCAAAATACAGTCGACTCTCTGTTTAACGTCGCTCTACTTAACGACGATCTCTATTTAAGGACGATATTTTGCAGTCTCGGCTCCTTTAAGTAAAAAAATCTCTATTTAAAGACGAAATTGTTTCTATTTAACGACGATTTTCACGTAGTTTTTTCCCGATCCCTTTCAACGAGGGAATTTCCTTTGATAGAAAAACAAGTTTTCTTGCAATTCAGATAAAGCAGAAGGGTGTAATGAACTTTACCCATGTGACGAAGACGTTTCAACAATCGACTTCAGAAATTTAGATCAAATTTATGAAGATATCGCAAATAAAAATGCAACTTCAGATGCAGAAAATGGTGATGAAGCTGATGATGCAGAAAGCAAGATACCACACCTCATTCTTACTCAGATGCGAATTCTGCCCTGGATATTATTCGACAGTACATTGATTCATCAAATATGGAAGATGACTCATTCAACCTTCTTGAAAAGCTTGAAGCAAGGGTACTTAAAACTAGACTTACCATTGAAACAATCTACACTTTTTGAGTTTTTAAAAACTCAATTTATTTAATTAAATGTATTATAAATATTTTTATTGTACTGCAAGTGACATTGTTTAATTAAATGTGTTATAAATATTTTTATTGTACTTTAAGTAACATTGTATGCTGTAATGTTGTTTTTGCATGCAGTCTAATTAATGCAATTTGTATTTGTGCAATAAAAATATGTTGCATATCTGTATCAATAAAAACAAAAGAAAGAAAGAAAACATAAAATAAATGTAAGTAAATAAATAGAACATTTTCTAAACACGCCAATATATTGAGAAATGTATTGATAGTCCTAAGCCTGTAAACTGTGAAGGGAAATGTCTTTCAAATATTATTTTTCCACAAATTCTGTTTAAGGACGATCTCTATTTAAGGACTATTTTTCGAGGATTCTTGAAAGTCGTTAAACAGAGAGCCAACTGTAGCTCCAATCCAAATGTACTCAAAATTGAGAAACGCATGTACTCATTTTTGATTCCATGGTTGTGTTCGAATATAAATCGTTATGTACTGCTCCCTCGACCTACAAATTGAAGTAAAAATGTACTGACATTTATTTTCCGTTCACAATTATTAACAAGAAATGTTTAATTGATTATTTATTAAGAAAAATAGCAAGATTATTAGCAAGATACCCAAATCGAGTATTTTTAAGACAAGAGCATTATTTGAAAGCACTTTTGAATTTTAAAATACTATGCATAATTTAATATTTACATTAATAAACATCTTTTATACCGCCATAAAGGAAATAAGCTATTACAGGGTACACAATTATTGCTTTGCTTGCGTTTGATAACATGTGATGTTTTAAAATAAATCATAGTTTCATTTTTTATCCAAACATACTCAATTCGATATGAGTACATCCATTTACTTTTGAGTACTACTGCATTTTTTTCAGTGTAGCTTTTAAGTATGAATTAATTGAATTCCCATACAAATCAATGCAAAATCTGTGATCGGTTAACGTACAATTCGGTTAGCGAACATTGTTTTGGAACGGATTAAGTTCGTTAACCGATCACCCACTGTATATTTATCAGCTGGATGATACTAGGAATACAAAGTGCAAGCTTTCATGATTGTAGAGGTAATTTTATTTAGTTATCAATCGATTGTCGTACACACCAGAAATTTTTGAAAGAATGCTAAATATCATTGCTTACGTCTTTCATATCTATAACAAATTGTTTCGTCCTGCAATACCATTTTCTAGATGATTTGAAAATAAAGAAATGAACATTTACAGGTATGTAATTTTTATATCAAGGTGAATTTATGTGGCATATATTATGGTTGCGTATTTCGTACTTGTTTGTTGTAGGGGCCTTGGTGGAATAGATAAAATCACCTTGGCAAGAGAAGAAAATTTTTCATGCATATTTTCTGGCAGCCTATTCATAATTTCACAGATACAAACACCAGTTTTTTTTTTCAGTAATAATACAATTTACTTAATATACAAATCTATTTATCTATTTTTATATATAAGCAGAAATAATTTAGCTAATGCATATAATTAGGCGTAATTTTTTAAATATATATATATATATATATACAAGCATAAAAGTTCGTCAGTTTTATTTTCATAGCTGTTTATATCGTTTAGCAACTAACCTAACATTCTAAGGCCTAAATTTCTCCAAAAAAAAAGCCCCCTATAGCAAACAAGTACGGATTATTTTTTCCATTTCTTGTCCTGTCGCTATATTTGTTTCAATATTGATTGGTGTACTATCATTACATTTGAAATTTGCATTATTCTGTCAAAATAAAAAGAGAAAAGGACATAATAAGGATAACCAATAATTACGTCAGACTTCAAGATATGGGAGAGCGAAGCCAGAAATGATGACACAGTGTGACAATGGAATGGGTTGGTTAAGAAGTTATGACATCATAACTAAAATATTAGAACAATTAGGTATACCTAATTGTTCTAATATTTTAGTTCTAATATTTTAATATACTAATTTAGTTTCTAATATTCTAATTTAGTAAATATATCTATTCTAATAAATATTCTAATTTAGTTCTAATATTTTAATATACAACGTTTATAGGCGTTGTATGTGAGAGGCATAATGAATTTATAAAAGCTGTAAAAAAGAATATCTGGTCTAGTCAGAATTACCTGAAAATTAACTTGAATATACGCGAGGAAGGGGGAAATGATACGAGTATGGTTTAAGAAAAAGTAGTTCAAAATTTTAGCAATAAATGGCGCTTTTCTCGTCATAATGTAAATGGGTTCGAATGCCAGTGGCATTGGAATCCCAATCCGACGGCTATTGCGTGAGTTGCAGGTTAAATCAACTGTGCTGTTCAAGGTGCATGACTGGATCGGTATTTTATTGAAAAAATGACTTCCTAGTCATTCAGCAGTTGTGGCACTCTTTTAGTGAAAAGCCCATCTATCACGGCAAGTTGTTGCCACATTGGATGAAAAAAATCGGTTCCCAATTGTCCTGAGGCCAAAAACCGTAGAAAAAGCAGAAATGAAATCGGTTTTTTATTGTCCTGCGGCCAAAGCCCTCAGAAAAGCAACAGAGAAATCGGTTTTTATTTGTCCTGAGACCAAAAGCCGCAGAAAAAGCAAGAATTTAACCGGTTTTTAATTGTTCTGAGGCCAAAAACCGCAGGAAAAGAAAGAATTAAATCGGTTTTTAATTGTCCTGAGGCCAAGTATCAGAAAAAGCAACAATGAAATTGCTTTTAATTGACTTGCAACATTTTTTTCAGTCAAATACATTATCCGATCATAAAGCTATGAGCTTTTGATTTCTATATATCTCTTAGTCCTTTACTTTTTTACGGATACGAGAAAACCTACTGAAGAATTTCCTCAACCTTCTAAACCTCTTCTTCTTTTTAGAAATTTGAGACGTCACGTTAACTGGATTTTTGAATTGCATGTTAACTGGTTCTTACATATTTTCTGTTAACTGCATTTGAACTGATTTTTCTACATCATTTTTGCCATTAACTCAAGATGGTCTTTCTTCACTCCAGCTACATTTCAGTTAGCTGGATACGATCTTGTATGACGTCAGCTTTATTTACCCTTAAGGCTGTTCTCAAATCCAAAAGGGCAATTTTATGACATAAGTTTTAATTTATTTTTGTTCGGAAATGCATGAAACTAGCAGGTGCTGTTGTTCAGAAACTATGTAATCGAGCTGTTTTTCCGTTTTTTTTGCAAATGCATAATAAATCTTTCAGAAAATAGTGTCAAAATGGGTGTTTTAAACCGAATTTCTGCGCGAAAGGAGAAAAGCCGCTCAAGAAAGGGTGTAAAACGTGTTTGTCACGTGATCAAAATCGCTTATAACTCACTAGGTAATTTATTAATCAAAAATGGAAAAAAACAGTTGGATTCCAAATCGCTTCCATGGTCAGGAGTTCCAATTTTATATCTCTCCGTTAAAAAATGAATTTGTAAATGTGTCAAAACGTTTTGCGCTTATTGAGCAGAGTAGTTGTGAACAGCCTTAACTGAACCGATACTTCTCCAGCTTCATGCTGCGCAACATCTTCTTCAGCCTACTTGCCGTTAATTTTTCACAAAATTGTTTTTCAGATGTACCTTGTGTTTTTACCGATTCTTCCTCAATGTATGCCATAAGAGCTGTAGTTCTTAGTGGTCATGGCATTTTTCTGAAAATAGTTGGCAGATGTCCGATGTCCGGCAACTTTCGGATTTTCGGTTATCCACTTGGATGACCTCTATTCAGAGCTTTTAAATAAAGACTATCTACCTTTCTCAGATCTTCCTCTTCTTCAGCAAAATTTCTTTTATAATCTGTTTCTAGATAAGATGGATTTAGTGTCGGATTTGATTTTTCTTTCTATTCATTTGGTAAACTTCAACTACTTGAATGCCATTGTTTTCTAAAGGGATGATATGAAAAAGATTATGAATAAGAAATTTCGTTACATCTACTTTCATGAAACCCAATCTCCCACAAGTCTTGTGGCCACCACAAGTTTTCGCTAGATGCAAAAAATTTTCACGAGCGTCATCTTCAATTGTCTGATGATACTCGAAAAATATATAAAAAAAAAATGCATTCGAGAAACTTTTTATACACAAAATAACCCAAGATAATTGAACTTAAGAATAGGAAATACGGCAGTCTCAGATAAGAGTCATTAATTAGACTGAAGATATTTCTTAAAGAATGGAAGCTTTTCGTTGCCTTTAAGAATCATGCATTGTTAGTAAAGTGGTTGTTTAAGTATTTTTCGTGCATTGTTGATTAAATATGTGAGTATTGTTTATTGATTGTTTATGAGCATTCTTGGTTAACTTAATATAGTTTGAAAATTTTCGGTTTTTTATTCTCTTATTGCGCCATAAATTTACATTTAAAATAATCCTTTTTTTTTTTACTTAAACTTTTGCTAGAATCCCGTAATCGGACTCGTGTCCATCACATCTAATGTTGGCATCAAAGATGAAGCGAGCAAAACATCTTTACAACAATGTATTGAATTTTGCTCCAAACGACGAAGCCTATAATTAAATTACTCCAATGTTGCTGTAGGCTCGATTATAACTTTCTTCGAAGCGCTTTATACTTTTTAAAGTCTGGGATCACGAGCTCTGTTTCGAAAGGTCTTTATCTCTCGCTTTTTTTAAAATATAAATTTGATTTTAGAGTAAAATTTTAGCACAATCAATTGTCGATTGCACTGCGCAACAACAACATCAATAATTTTGCAAAGTTATCAGTTTAGGGATTTTTTTATTCAAAATATCTACTATTTTTTTTCGACTAGCAAACTTCACTTCATTTAATCGCGAAAACCTTTCATTATGGCAGTTACAGGAAAAAAAATCGCTCATCAACGCGAAACTTTCTGACATATTTGCTGACTCATTTTTAAGCGTAAAATCATGAAACTTGCAGTCATAGTTATTTAATGGATTTGTCATCGAGCATTTGTTTTCATTTTTTATAAATTAATAATACCATGAGTTATAAGCAATTGTTGTTTTACGATGACACTTTTTTTTTACTCTCCCGTGCAGTCGCGTCCGGATATTCGGTTCAAAGCATCAACTTTTTCTGAAACACCTCCTGCTTTTACCGAATACTAGAAAAAAACAGTTCGATTATATAGTTTCTGAATTAGGTATATAGTATATATATTATATATAGTATAGAAGGAGGTTATGCCCTTATAATTAATAATAGTTAATAATTAATGAGACGAAAATTTACATTTGCTGTTTTCACTCGAAAAGTTAACTTTCTCAGTAACCAGTAGAAAAATTTGACGCATCATATTGTTACTAAAAAATATTTAACTCATAAAAAAGATTTTATTCCTCCTAGATTTTTTTTATTACAAGAACAAAATTTGGAGAAAATTCCTCTCTTGCAAACAAAATAATGATTCTTTGCTCTCGAAATCCAGGGGGAATTTTATCGAAATTAATCAATTAGACATTTTCGACAAAAATAAGGTTATCTTACAAATCAAAAATGTTATGTTCAGAGTTCTTTTTAACACTTTCCAACAAAGTTGAAAAGTGTTTATGACTTCGGTTTGTCTGTCCGTCTGCCCGCGCTCTAACTCCCGTAATACTTGGACTGTCCTGAAATTTTTGGATTTTATTGACGTTTACCATAGCACGTTTCCTATTTCAAATGAAGTTTGTAGCATTTTTAATTCATTCACAGGGACAGTCAAAAATTATCCGTTACATTACGGCTTATGGGAACAAATCGTTTAAAATGATTTTTAATGATGTTACAAGCTTTCAAACATAATAAAATTGATATGCATTTATGAAGTGCACTAAAATATGCATTCTGTAGAATATGCGTTGCAAAGAATATTTATTATTCATTTACAGGGCCATACAAAAGAATTTCGTTACATAATGATATGGTGGTGGAGGGAATTGTTTGTGGCGTATTTTAATTATGTTAAATTATTTCATGTTATAATGAAATTGATATACGTCGCTGAGGTTTACTATAACTTATTTCATGTATAATACGAAGTGCATAGCATTTACAGGGACACACAAAATATTTCAGATACTATATTACTATATTGTATCCGAAGTATACATTACAGTAGCGATGATTGCTGGAAATGCATTTTTAATTATGTTATGCGCTTTTATGTTTCACTATATTTATGCAGTATATAGTGTGTATAAATGTTGTAATTTATATACAGGGCTACACAAAAGAATTCGTAACTGTTACTCGGTGTGAGTGCAAATTGCTTAAAAGTGTTTTTTAAATGAGTTATGAATTTTTACGCTGAACTGCATTTAGTTTACTAAGAAATGTTTGTAGAATATAGATAAAATGATATACAGTACTTTTTTCTAACTGAATATAAAGTTGTACCAATAGATTCTACTCACTTCAGCATTTTTTCAAATTTCAAAATTGGTTACTTTTTTATATATTAGCTGACCCGCCTGACGTTGACCTCCGATAATACACTGAAAAAAATGAATACTACTCAAAATTGAGTAAAAATTACTCAATTTTAAATACGTCACATACTCAAAATATATCCGATCTAAATGTACTCAAAATTTTATTGTACTTTAAGTAACATTGTATGCTGTAATGTTGTTTTTGCATGCAGTCTAATTAATGCAATTTGTATTTGTGCAATAAAAATATGTTGTATATCTGTATCAATAAAAACAAAAGAAAGAAAGAAAACATAAAATAAATGTAAGTAAATAAATAGAACATTTTCTAAACACGCCAATATATTGAGAAATGTATTGATAGTCCTAAGCCTGTAAACTGTGAAGGGAAATGTCTTTCAAATATTATTTTTCCACAAATTCTGTTTAAGGACGATCTCTATTTAAGGACTATTTTTCGAGGATTCTTGAAAGTCGTTAAACAGAGAGCCAACTGTATCTCCAATCCAAATGTACTCAAAATTGAGAAACGCATGCACTCATTTTTGATTCCATGGTTGTGTTCAAATATGAATCGTTATGTACTGCCCCCCTGAACCTACAAATTAAAGTAAAAATGTACTGATGTTTATTTCCCGTTCAAAGTTATTAACAAGACACGTTTAATTGATTACACTGGGGAACAATTTTTAACTCAATTTCTGTTGACTTCGATTTTCCAGCTGTTTTTAAATCAAAAAAGCGTGCTGATTTCAAAACTGCAATTTGTTTTCTTCGATCACGTCAAGTTTTTTCTCTGCATCTTACATTAATGTGACCACTTTACGTTGAATTGGGTGTGAGCCATAGGAAGAAAAAAGCTTCAGAACTCTTAGCATCGACTGAACAAGAAATTTTTGCTTGAAAAGGGAACTAATGTATCCTACCTTCGATCAAGAGAAAGTGAATTTCTTCAATACTTTCGAAATAACGGTGGATTTGTTTTTTGCCATAGTGTACATGGTTTAATAGAGCAGTTGGGAAATTCATCCTATACCGCAACTGAATAGCGATTGTTCATCCATGCTCAGAGAGGAACTTGAAATGCGTACTCCTTCACAACGGAAATTTATTTGGAGCAGTCCGAATAAGCCATTCAGTTTATTTGCGCGAAGAATATGAGGACATAAAGAGAGCCATTGATTTATTGTACTATCACATTCACGAGTGGATCATCTGTGTTGACCTCAAAATGGTGTGCATCCTTCTTGGCCAGCAACGTGGATATACCAAGTATCCATGTTTTTTGTGTATGTGGGACAGCAGAACTCGTGAGAAGCATTAGTTACAGTCGAATTGGCCTCCAAGATCTCAATTCAGACCTGAAGATCCAAATATTTTGCATCAGCCACTTGCCAACAGAAAAAACATCATATTTCCACCTCTGCATATAAAACTGGATCTAATGAAGCAGTTCGTGAAAGCTTTGTCAATTGAAGGAGACTGTTTCACTGATCTTATTTCGAAATTTCCAAACCTGTCTTTTGAAAAAATAAAGGCAAGTGTATTTGACGGCCCACAGATTCGTCAGCTCATTGGAGATAAACATTCCATCAGAGTAATGACAGAACTCCAAAAGAATGCTTAGTTGGCATTCAAAAACCTTGTCAAAGACTTTCTTGGAAATATGAAAGTAGAAAATTACACTGAAATTGTCCAGTAACTTTTAGAGAGCTTCAAAAGGCTTGGTTGCAACATGAACATTAGACTTCATTTTCTGCATAGCTATCTTGATGACTTCCCGGAAAATCTTGGTGCAGTCAGTGATGAGCAGGGTGAGCGATTTCATCAAGATTTGAAGCTCATGGAAGAACGGTATCAAGCAGATGGGATGAACATATGATTGCTGACTATTGTTGGAGCATCAAGCGAGATTGTCCACAAATTGAACACTCCAGAAATAGCTACAAGCGAAATTTTTACCTTAATATGTACTTTTTTCCTTTTGTAAAAGGATTTTACTACTTGTATGAAAACAATGTAGTGTATAGTAAGTATATGCAGCCGTTGTATGAATAATATATTTGGTAATTTGTTCTTTATTTTCCTTTGTATCCACTATAAGTATGATTTTGCGGGTATCCTGTAGCTTAAAAAGTTGACGTGATAGAAAAAAACTGTGGTCATTTTTGGATTTAGATGCCAATAATTAGCCAAAAACAAGTGCCAGATCTAAGTCAGCAAAATGTGTGTTCCCCAGTGTTATTTATTAAGAAAAGTATCAAAATTATTAACAAGATACCCAAATCGAATATTTTTATGACAAGAGCATTATCTTCAAGCACTTTTAAATTATTTTAAAATACTGTGCATAATTTAATATTTACATTAATAAACATCTTTTATGGCACCATAAATGAAATAAATCATTACAGGGTACAAAATTATCGTTTTCTTTGGGTTTGATAACATGTGATGTTTCAAAATTGAGAAAGCATGGGTTCATTTTTGATCCAAACCTATTCAATTCGATATGAGTACATCAATTTACTCATTTATGAGTACTTGATTTCTTTCAGTGTACCCTTAAATATACCTAAAATCAGTATTGAATTATTTTATATTTTTAACCGGAAATCTTTCCAAACGAACTTAATGTGGGAGGCTCACTATTTTCTGGAACGTAAACCTTCGAATTTGTATGATTTTATATTTTTAAACGAAAAGCCAT
The DNA here is from genome assembly GCA_963932465.1 of Maratus speciosus. NCBI lineage: Eukaryota > Metazoa > Arthropoda > Arachnida > Araneae > Salticidae > Maratus > Maratus speciosus. The sequence goes on along the minus strand of CAWVRF010001517.1, from coordinate 346,773 downwards.
CCAACGAACCTAGAAATGTGGAAAGGGGGCACTGCCTTCGATAGCGTAAACCGGACGTACTATGCACTTTCCGGTCTGTTTTGACTGTATATTTTTATACGAAAATCTTTCCAAACGAACCGAATGTTGTTCGCCCCAATACCTTCAGCAGCGTACACCCTCCAATTTGCATGATTTTATCTTTTAAACGAAAATCTTTCCAAACGAACTTAGAGGTGGCTGCCTCCTTGTCTTCGGCAGCGTACATTACTTTCCGGTCTCTTTATGCACCCGAATCTGGAAGTCGTATTACTTATAATTTTAAATTAAAATATTTCCAACCGAATCTAGAGTTGGAACACAACTACTTTGCAGCGTACACCGGGCGTGTTGCGCACGGCTTGGTCTGTTTTTCGAAACGAACCTCGAATTTGCATGATTTTATATTTATTAAACTAAAATTTTTCCGAACGAAAGAAGAGGTCCCCGTTATAGTTACTATCTATTTAATTTCTATTTCTGACAATTACATATATAAAACTTTCAATTCTCACTAACAGTTTCCAGTTTCCAAGAAAACCTCAATATTATAAAATCCGCACCATCCCCTCACTATAAATGATATCCAAAGTTACAGTTATTAGATCAGGCATGTCAAACTCATTTACCGCCGCGGGCCAAATTAAGCATTATATACTAAGCCGCGGGCCACATTAAAAAAAAAAAAAGATAATATTACCATTGCACAGAATAAAATTTGTATCTAAAGCACACAGCCATGTTAAAGAAATTTTAACGCAAAGTTCCATCATTAAGTACATAGTAAGTTTATATTAAGGCTGTTCTCAAATCCAAAAGGGTAACTTTCTGACATAAGTTTTAATTTATTTTTGTTCGGAGATGCATGAAACTAGTAGGTGTTGTTCAGAAACTATGTCAAAGAGCTGTTTTTTTTTTTTTTTTTTCGTTTCTTGCAAACGCAATAAATCTTTCAGAAAATAGAGTTAAAGTGTGCGTTTTGAACTGAATTTCCGCGCGAAAGGAGAAAAACTACTCAAGAATGGCTGAAAAACGTGTTTGTCATGTGATCAGAATCGCTTCTAACTAAATAGGTAATGGATGGATCCAAAAATGGAAAAAGCAGTTCGATTCCAAATCGCTTCCATGGTCAGGCTTTCCAATTTTATAGCTTTCTGTTAAAAAATGAATTTGTAAATCATTTTTTTAAAAATTTCCACTCTGATGATTTTTGTAATAATTCAATCCAATGCGTCTCTGGAAAAACTCGACTGATGATAGGCATTAGGCAAAGGATAATTAAATAAATGTTAAATGGCAAAGTCTTCGCGGGCCACGTGTTTGACATGCCTGTATTAGATAAATGATAATCAGAGGCACGGACAGAGAAATTAAAAATCTCTGGCAAACCCTTGGAACAACTTGAAAAAAATAATTTTCATGAAATGGTAAATGTTAATCTTTTTTTAAACCAAAAATATCGTTAGAATCAGAAAAGTACCTTAACCCTTTATTCCCCGACTGTACTTTAAAGTACATTTAAAATAACTTGTTATAAAATTTATTTAATACATTGATTAGTAGTAATGCGGTTTAGAATGAATTATAGATACTTTACTTTGTCTTGTTCCAAAAGCATTATTGGTTGCACAAAACAAAACAAAACAAAAAAAAAATTAAAAGGATGATTTCTTTTTCATTTGAATCTTTTCAGCTTTCTTGACGTTGAAAGATTGTGGATGAAAAGTTTCATTTCGGAAATATTTCTATATTTCTATTCTAAGAAAATCCCTGCCGGCCCGGCCAACAGGTGGAGGTAGATTTCGAAGTTAAGTATACTAATTTCACCAACAAAAACTAAATCATGATTAGAGATAAACCCACTTTAACAATTTTATCTGGCCGCTTTTGACGAGTTTTTATTTCATTTTTATATAAAAGCTGGTTTTATCAGAATAATGTTAAGGCGGTATTAAAAAAAGAATACTTTCCCATGCTCAACAACTCGAAATTTTCTGGCACATTTTCAGATTCATTTTGAATAGAAAAAATATTAAACTTGCTGACGTGATTTTTGAAGAGATTTATAAGCGACTTAGGTTTTTATTTTTCGTTCAATTAATTAAAACTTGATTTATAAACAATTATTTTCTCAGTAGGACATTTTCGCTTCTAACACAATCGCTTCGGGAAATTCTGTTCAAAATGCTCATTTTGACATCATTTTTTGAAATATATTCTGCCTTTATCAAAAAATCGATCATTACGGTACATTATATAGTTCATGAATAAGAGAATCTACCAATTGGATGTGTTTGAGAGCAAAAATGAGTAAGAAAATAAGCAGTTTGGATTTGAATACACCCCTAATAAGATGATTTTTTCTTCAACCGCTATGTGTTTTTAATTTGTTTTTGCTGTAAGAATTGGTCCTATCGTGTCCAGAAGAAAATTATATATATACTATATATATAGATAAAGTTTTTTACTGAGGGTGGTTTTGGGTTCTAGGGATCATGATCGGTGTAGATCTGCAAAAATTTTTCAGTAATTCCAATGTAGGGGAGAATGTAATAGGTAGTATTTCATAAGAAATCTACCTAATATTATATTTGTACATTTTATAATACACTAAAAAAATATTTTAAATAAAAGATTTGAGAAGAGTTATAAATATTGCACTAAATTCAAATTTAATTAATTATTTTTAATTGGCAAAATCCTTCTAAAATTTATTAAGTAGTTGTGTAAATATTCTAATGTAGTTTCAAAAATTCACGAAAAATTCTTTAGAAGATTAAATTTTCATGAATTCATAATTAAGGATGAATTCAGAATTAATTTTCTTAAATGATAAATAATAATATTTTTCAAAACTAAAAAACCGCCGAAACCGGAAAGGTACGCTGAATAAAAAAGGTCCCCCCCCCCCCCCCGAGAAGTCTATGCGTTAGTTTTAAAATGTAGAAAACTAAATCGAACTTTGTAAATATTAATACATTTAAAACAAAAATACACCGTTAGAAATGAAAAAGTATACGATAAGTCTAGAGGGGTTTTCCCGTCCTGGAACTGCTAGATGCGACAGTTTCAATTGCAGAATAACGGAAAACTTGCAAACTGACGCAAATTGAGGTCTAGTAAATATGTTTTTTTTTTAAATGAAGAGCTCAGATGATAAAGGTGGTATGTGAAAAAAAAAAAAAAGATTGATTCATTATATGTCTGATTGTTATGAAAGTATTTCACTATATAAAACATTTGTATTTTATCGGATTTAAACCAATGATAATTTTTAATCAATTGATTTAAATGAAGATTTTAATCGAGGTGATTTATATAATACACAGCCTTTATGAAAATACGAGTAGAAAATATTAACAGTAATTCAATTGTATTGGGTAGAATTAACTTTAAGAAAAGTATAAACCATAAAAATAAAAAAATAATTATATATAAATACGACGCACCTGTTGTACTGCAACGTTCCAAATTAAGCTAGAGAAACCTTCTTAGCCGTTTTCCATGCTTAGTATCAAAATAAAAAAAATACAAATTTATTTCAGAAAATCCCCACTACTGTTATATCTTATACTATAATGCGAGCAAAAATTGTGTGTGTGTGCGGGGCTAGAGAAAAGAAGGGCTAGCTCATCGGACCTCAGAGCATTTTCGCCGATCCCAACCGTTATAGCAAAAATGAGAAACAGCGCATGCGTGGGGACTTTGATTGAAATTCTCTTGGTAGAAAACTTGTACATGGTTACCGAGGTTGCTATGTCAATTGGCGATTACTTTTTGGCGTTCGAAAATATTTCGATGTCTTGTTATTGTGAAACGGTGATAGTGCAGAGTTTACGTAAACTTATTTGATTTGATATTTATAATGAATGTACCTGAACAATATACGTATATTCCTGTCAAAAAATGATAAAAATATTTTCTTAAACAGTTTTGACTCCTTTTCTTCTAACTTTAATGTGATTTATAAATAAATAACAATACTACCTATATTAGATAATAAATTGTTGTTTGATAATTTAACATTTTTCTCAATATCGCAACTACTTCTAGATATAATTTATAGGTAATCTAAATTGGTAATTAACAACCACAACAACAAAAAATATTATTATTATTAGATTGACAGTGGTGTATAAAGGACTTGAGATTTTTTTTTTTTTTATGATATTTTACTTTTTTGTGAAACTAGCTACTTAAATCTCCAGTATTAATTCATAGTATATTTTAAATCTGTTTCTTGGTTTATTCGCATAAACATACTTAAATAGTTTATTGAAATAATTTATCATTATTGACAGAGTGTTACATTTTATAATATTTATTTTTTATCATTATTAACGTATTGTAATTAAATAGTACCAGATACTAATATTATTGCTGTAGCAATACAAATAAAAAGAGATACTATTTATAATAAATATTATCTATATTAGATAAATAAATTTATAATATTACAAGATATGTTATAGAGAGATATTTTATAATACATACTATGACATATTAAAATACTACTTTAATTATATATTATAATTTATTATTAACTATTATTTTTATAAACTTAATTTTAAAATATTTTGTAAAAAAAAAAAAAAAAAAAAAAGCTGTTATGTAGTATTTAAATCTATAGATATATATTTATTTAAATCATTAAATGGTTTACTGAAATATTTGATCATTATTGATAATTTTATAATGTTGTATACGTTAATAATGATAAAAAATAAATATTATAAAATGTAACATGCTATCAATAATGCTAAAATATTTTAATAAACTACAATGCATTTACTTATTATCAACATTAAATATTTTCATTATAAGTAAAACAGGTGTAATTCATAATAAATATTATCTTCTTTATTGTCTAAAGAAGATATTTCATAAATAAATATCATAAATTATCATTAAATTTCAATGAAGTATTGATATGTAAAATTTTATTTATTGAAGTGTATGGATAGTATTACATTACTAATATAATAATAATATGATAATAATCTAAGTATTAATATTATTGTATCATTACATTTTTAATAATTTGTTATTATCAAACCAATTATCTATAAATTACAGTGACATCTTTAATTTTATAATATAATAACAACAGTAATTTGATAACTATAAATTACATAACATAATAATTTATCTTTATCAAATGTTCTATATTCAATATTCTATTATTTCATATCCAAATATGCTATAATTATTTATAAATTGTAGAAAATTACATAATAATATGCTATCACTAAATAATTTGAAAACAAAATATTAAATCTAATTAGCTATTTGGAATATCTAAACATTGTTTTTTATTTATTAATTATAAATAGTTAATTATCTAATTAATGTGTATTATAGCTTAATTTGATAATAGTATAACTAAAATGAACTCCATTTAAAATTTAAAAAACTCTTAATGATAATTTATATCGTTGCAAAGTAATTTTTATTTTTTGATAAATGTATGATGTAGGTGCAATTTGTATATGGAATGAAACAAAAGAGAAAGATCACCGATATAAGAAAAGACTACTATTTATTTGAATGTATCCCAAAAAACAGTTTCATATAAATTCTTTATTAATTTTTATACACCATAATTATAATAGAAGTATAAATGATATTGATGTTGAATCAAATAATATCACCCCACCCCACCCCCCTCCACACAAAAAGTGAAAAAAAAAGTTAATGTGCTGCCATCTATCTCCTGTGATTGAAACGAAATTGGTTATTAAAAATTTTTATAATTATCTAAGTAGATAGCTTTTAATTGCTTATAACTGAATTAAAAAAAAAAAAACAGTTACAAGAAGTTGTATTTAAAAAGGAAGGCCATAGTAATAATATTCAATAAAAAATGTATTTTTAATATTTAGTAAAATTACATAAAGTAGAATAGAATTGTAAAATAATAATGCATTATTAAATTTGTAAAAATCATAAACTATTACATTTAAATTTATATGTACTGCTTAAAATAAATTGACAATGTTTCTTTAAAAATATACTATTTTGCAGCAGAACATACAAGATTTAAAAGAATATATTTGTAACTTTATGTTAAAAAAATAAATATATAAAGTAAAAGAAAAAAAAAGATAATTATTCTTCTTAATATTAAGTGTGGAAAGAATAATATATATTTGCAGCTACATTTTTATTAGTAATCCGTTTAAATTACTCATTGGGTAATAAGCTCATTTGCAAAATTTTACTTTTTATTTTAGACCGGGATCCGGCAGCACAGACAATCACCTCATCGAGTTCACGGATGAAATTCCAGAATTAATTAAAACTCGATTCGCATATTAAAACGCAATCGGTCTGCCAAGTCCTATCTTGGTGGAAAACACCTAAAAACCCGATTTTAGCGGTTGACTCGTAGGTTTACCAATGTGTTTTCCTGCTCCCAGTCCTCCATGTTTTCATACTTTTGGGTGTAGGAAAGCACAATGGTAAACCTACGAGTCAGCCGCTAAAATCGGGTTTTCGGGTGTTTTCCACCAAGATATGACGTGGCAGACCGATTGCGTTTTAATATGCGAATCGAGTTTTAACTAATTCTGGAATTTCAGCCGTGAACTCGATGAGGTGATTGTCTGTGCTGCCGGCTCCCCGTCTATTTGTTGAGTAATAAATAATTTCCTAATTGCGTTAGTATTAAATATTTTCCGAAAATCACATGAAGCTATTTCTAAAGCAGTGTTGTTTGTCAATAAAAATAAAATAATAATGTAATTGACATAGGAAATTACAAAGCAAATGAAAATAAAATATTAAATAAAGTTGTGTATTTAATAAATAAATTATTAAATAATATTCGGTTCTTTCTGTTGAAATTAATAAAACTTTACATGGACTTTCACCAAATTACCTTTAATTATTTAAAAATATATTTTGCGGGTGATTTAAAATAACTAAACAATAAGAGTAAAAATATCTATGATAGTAGAGGTATTTTTATTTATTATAAGCCAATGACTTGTTACAACATTTACAGAAAGTTTTGCTAATCAGCTGAAAAAAATGTTGATGGGATGAAAATGTCACTCCTGATATGATAAAAGCGCCAAGCTGGTAACCTTGTACATATTTGTTTTCTAGTAAGTGAATTTCAATCAGTCCCCACGCATGCGCTGTTCTCTCATTTTTGCTATAACGGTTGGGATCGGCGAAAATGCGACCTCAGAGAGTGAAACAGGAAGCTACCAGTCATGACGTAGTTACGTTCACGCTGGCTGAGAGGAGCCATCAGAAAGAAATGGGATTTAAACGTGTTGAGTTTATTTTGCAAAAAAATATTAAAATGATATTCGAAATGTTTATGTTTGTCGCTATTTCGGGCTCTGGGTTATGATGACTATTAACTTTCATGATCAATATTATTGTTGAATTGATTTAAAGGAAAAAATTATTTAAATAAGGAGAAATGTTGTTCATAAATACTCAATAACGCTTTTGGCATTTCATACTTTTCAAAATTAGAGAAATATTTAATATCTCACTGAAACTGTTCCTGATAAACCGCACATTTATATCCATGTTTTTCCAAAAGATAGTGATGATTTTGGTGATTCTTTAATAACTAGGGACGAAAGAGAAGATGATGAAGTGTTTTTCCTTTAAATTAACCCTTTCAGGTCTGGTGTACTATTAATAGTACATGTCTTTTCATTGATTATTATTTTGTCTTAACAATTACTTGTGTTACTATCTACATATAGTAATGATAGTATATGTCTATACATTTCTTATTATGACTTCATTTATGATTTGCCATTTAGTAATAATAATAATAATAATAATAATAAATGTTTCTTTAATTCTGTTTGCCCCGTTGGCGATTCCTTTATTTTATACATATATTTCACTCTTTAAATTAAAAATATAAGTTACTTTTTTGTTATGTTGTGATCGTTAAAGGTTAGTTAGGGGAATTAGGGGATGATTTATTTACCAATTGAATAATTGTGTTAAAACATTAATCTAACATAATTATGCATGCAGCGTTTACTGCAGTTCTCAAAATAACCCTCGATTTATTCTGTTGAGCTGATTCAGAGATCAGACCAGATGTTGTGATCGTTAAAGGTTAGTTGGGTGAATTAGGGGATGATTTATTTACCAATTGAATAATTGTGTTAAAAAATTAATCAAATATAATTATGCATGCAGCGTTTACTGCAGTTCTCAAAATAACCTTCTATTTATTCTGTTGAGCTGATTCAGATATCAGACCAGATGTTGTGATCGTTAAAGGTTAGTTTGGGGAATTAAGGGACGATTTATTTACCAATTGAATAATTGTGTTAAAAAAATTAATCTAATATAATTATGCATGCAGCGTTTACTGCAGTTCTCAAAATAACCTTCGATTTATTCTGTTGAGCTGAATCAGATATCTGACCAGATGTTGTGATCGTTAAAGGTTAGTTGAGGGAATTAAGGGACGATTTATTTACCAATTGAATAATTGCGTTAAAAAATTAATCAAATATAATTATGCATGCAGCGTTTACTGCAGTTCTCAAAATAACCTTCTATTTATTCTGTTGAGCTGATTCAGAGATCAGACCAGATGTTGTGATCGTTAAAGGTTAGTTGGGGGAATTAAGGGACGATTTATTTACCAATTGAATAATTGTGTTAAAAAAATTAATCTAATATAATTATGCATGCAGCGTTTACTGCAATTCTCAAAATAACCTTCGATTTATTCTGTTGAGCTGATTCAGATATCAGACCAGATGTTATGATCTTTAAAGGTTAGTTGGGTGAATTAGGGGATGATTTATTTACCAATTGAATAATTGTGTTTAAAAATTAATCTAATATAATTATGCATGCAGCGTTTACTGCAGTTCTCAAAATAACCTTCTATTTATTCTGTTGAGTTGATTCAGATATCAGACCAGATGTTGTGATCGTTAAAGGTAAGTTTGGGGAATTAAGGGATGATATGTTTACCAAATGAATAATTGTGTTAAAAAATTAATCTAATATAATTATGCATGCAGCGTTTACTGCAGTTCTCAAAATCGCCTTCTATTTATTCTGCTGAGCTGATTCAGATATCAGACCAGATGCTGTGATCGTTAAAGGTTAATTGGGGGAATAAGGGGATGATTTATTTACCAATTGAATAATTGTGTTAAAAATTAATTTAATATAATTATGTATGCAGTGTTTACTGCAGTTCTCAAAATAACCTTCGATTTATTCTGTTGAGCTGATTCAGATATCAGGCCTGATGTTGTGATCGTTAAAGGCAGTGTTGCCAGATTAAGGACTTTTTTGTCCCCAGATTGTTGATTGTCATTGCTTTTTTTAAATAGAAATATTCGGCCTATCTAAAAATAGATTAAAAATTCTGAAAAATAAGGCGAATTATACTATTTTTAAAAAAGTGGTGACAGTCAAATAAACTGAATTAAAAAAGTCTCCAATCTGGCAACACTGGTTAAAGGTTAGTTGAGTGAATTAGTCTTTCAAATTCGTTCGGGATAGCTCAGTCGGCAGAGCATTGGCGGCTTCAGCCAATACATCCCTGGTTTGAATCCTGGTTCGGACTTTTTTCACCCTCTTGAAAATTTATAACGGTTAGTAAATTTTGTCCTCTTTTCAATAAAGTTTAACCGGAATCCGTAAAGCAGTTTTTGAATTTTTCATGAATATTTTTATGCAATTTTTAAAGATTAGCGTTCCGCGGCGATTTGTCAACATCCGTAAAAGGAATTCTTTTTTACTCTTTTAATCCAATATAGTAAATTTTGTCCTTTGAGATTTTTGTAATTTTAGCGGTGATTTGTGTGATTTTTAGCGGTTTTTAGCGATGAGCTGCGGTTTTTCAACATTAGCAAAAGAAATCTGGTTTATATCTTCTAGCCGAATATAGAAAATTTTATTCTCTTTTCAGTAAATTTTATTGCAGCAATTTTTAAATTTTTCACAGTTTTTAATTTTTTTTCGAGTTTTGGGAAATTTGTTGATGGGCTCGGGCGACGCAGTGAAGTCAGCTGGTAGATAATAAACAGCCTTCATTTTAAATGTAAAACAAATCTCCCCCCCCCCCCCCCCCCCGACACACACACACAGCTGTGCTATCAGTGGATTTGAATGATTTGCATTTTCTCTTAATCGCTCATGTTGTGTTAAATATCGAATTCGAATAAGGAAAAAAACAGATCATATATATATATATTTATCAGCTGGATAACTGATACTACGAATACAGAGTGCGAGCTTTCATGATTGTAGAAGTAATTTTATTTAGTTATCAGTCGATTCTCGTACTCACCAGAAATATTTGGAAATGAAAGAATTCTAAATATCATTGCTTACGTCTTTCATATCTGCAACAAATTGTTTCACCCTGCAATAACATTTTGTGGATGATTTGAAAATAAAGAAATGAACATTTACGGGTATGTAATTTTTATTTCTAGGTGAATTTATGTAGCATATTACGGTTGCATATTTGATACTTGTTTGTTGCAGGGACCTTCGCGAAATAGATATAAACCCCCTTGGCAAGAGAAGGAAATTTTTCAGGCATATTTTCTGGCAATCTTTTCATCGTTTCATAGACACAAGCGCAAGTTTTTTTTTTCAATAATAATACATTTTATTTAATATAAAAATCCATTTATCTATTTTTATATATAAGCAGAAATAATTTAGCTAATGCATGTAATTAGGTGCAATTTTTTAAATATATACTCTCATATATACAAGTATAAAAGTTCGTCAGGTTTATTTTCATAGCTGTTGATATCGTTTAGCAACTAATCTAATATTCTAAAGTCCAAATAGCTTTTTAAAAAAGTTCCCTATAGCAAACAAGTGCGAATTATTTTTTCGATTTCTTGTCCTGTCGCTATACCTGTTTCGATATTGATTGGTGTACTATCATTACGTTTGGAACTTCAAGAGAGGAAAGAGCGAATCGACAGGGGGATCGGTTGGTTAAGAAGTTATGACATCATAACTAAAATATTAGAACAATTAGGTAGACATTGTATGTGAGAGATCATAACAAATTTATAAAAGCTGTAAAAAAGAATCACTGGTCTAGTCAGAAATACCTGAAATATGACTTGAATATACGCGAGGTAGGGAGAAAATGGTACGAGTAAGGTTTAAGAAAAAATAGTTCAAAATTTTAGCAATAGATGGAGCTTTACCCGTCATAACGTTATGGGTTCGGGTACCAGTGACATTGGAATCCCAATGTGACGGCTATTGCGTGAGTTGCAGGTTAAGCCAACCGTGCTTTTCAAAGTGCATGACTATATCGGTATTTTACTGAAAAAAATGACTTCTAAGTCATTCAACAGTTGTGGCCCTCTTATTGAAAAGTCCATCCACCACTACAAGATGTTGCCACATCGGATGGGAAAAATCGGTTTTCAACTGTCCTGAGGTCAAGAACCGTAGAAAAAGCAGCAATGAAATCGGTTTTTTACTGTCCACTTCTTGCTTACTTCTTCAGCCTTACTTTTCATTAACTTCACACAAAAAACTTTTATCTTCTGTTTTTTTTCTGATTTTTCCTCAATAAATGACATAAGAGCTGTAGTTGAGAGTAGCCATGGCATTTTTTAGAAAACAGTTGGTAGGTATCCGAAGTCCAGAAACTTTTGGATTTTTGGTTGTCCATTTAGACGACCTGTATTCAGAGCTTTTAAATAAAGACTAACTTTCTACTACAGATCTTCCTCTTCTTCAATAAAATTTCTTTGATAATCAGTTTCCAGTTAAGATGGGTTTAGTGTCGGATTTGATTCCCTTCTATTCTTCTGGTGAATTTCAACCGCTTGAATGTTTTATTGTTGTGTAAAGGGCTAGATGGGGTCTCTGGGGTTGAATGGTCAAAGCACCACTCTGCTAATCGCTTGCGAGCTTAAGAGATTGTGGGTTCGATTCCCGCTGGTTCCATTGCACACACTCTTTGTGTGGAACTCCCAGAGTGTATTTCTCTTGTGTTGTAATATTTCCTCGCGCTATCTTGTCTCCGACTTATGAGCGGGCTCTCATGTCAAGCACACAAGTCGTATGTTTGTTGTTCAATAAATGAATAAAGGGCTAGATACTGAAAATAAATACGAAATTTCGTTAAATCTATTTTCCTGAAACCGAATCTCCCACAAGTCATGTTTCCCAGCTGTGATGGTTATTGCAAGATGCAAACATTTTCACAAGTGTCATCTTCAATTGTCTGATGATACTCGAAAAGTCTAAAAAAAAAATACAACCGAGAAATTTTTTATACGCAAAATAACTCAAGATAATAGATTCAAGAATAGAAAATACTCCATTCTCAGATAAGAGTCAATAATTAGACTGAAGATATTTCTTAAGAAATGGAAGCTTTTCGTTGGTTTTAAGAATCATGCATTGTTGGTAAAGTGGTTGTTTAAGTATTTTTTGTGCATTGTTGATTAAATATTGAGTATTGTTTATTGATTGTTTATGTGCATTGTTGGTTAAGTTTCAATTTTTTCCCTATTATTGCGCAATAAATTTACATTTAAAATATTCTTTTTTTTTTCTTTTTAAATAAAAACTTTTGCCAGCATCACATAATCGGACTTTCGTCCACCACATCTAATGTGGCATCAAACATGAAGCAAGCAAAACATCTTTACAACAATGTATTGAATTTTGCTCCTAACGACGCCGCCTATAATTAAATTACTCCAGTGTTGCTATAGACTCGATTATAACTACCTTCGAAGCGCTTCATACTTTTTGAAGTCTGGGATCACAAGCTCTGTTTCGAAAGGTCTTTATCTCTCTCCCTCTTTTTTTTTAAATATAAATTTGATTTTAGTGTAAAATTTTAGCAAAATCATTTGCCGAATGCACTGCGCAACAACAACATCAATATTTTTGCAAAGTTATCAGTTTAGGGGTTTTTTTAATTCAAAATGTCTACTTTTTTTTTTTTTTTTTTTTTTTTGACTAGCAAACTTCACTTCTTTTAATAGCGAAAGCCTTTCATTATGGCAGTTAGGGGAGACAGGGGCAAGTTTTCCAACTTTTTATAATTTTATTTTTGTATTTTTTATTTTTAACTATTTTGATATCGACAGGATGTCATTGTATTCCCTAGACCTTTCTGTACAAACTGGCATAATTATTTTTCAAAAAACTAAATATACTTTTTCACAAAAAATGGTGAAGTCTAATCATGTTACTTTAGAAAATGTGCGCCGTATGCGGGGCAAGTTTTCCAGCCTACTAAAAATGGTCAGGGGCAAGTTTTCTAACTATACTTTAAATGGTAAACAAAACAAAAAAAAAAAAAAAAAAAAACACCGAAAGCATCTAATAGGGAATAAACGGTAAAACACAGGTAGTAAATCTTGCTTGTTAGTTATTAAGTATTTTTTATTGTGAACTAAATGCACAGTACCATAAAAAACAGTTTTAATCCATTTTACATTTCAAGACGAAGATCCAAACAGCTACCTGGCAGAGATTGGATTTTGTGTTTTCTCGCCCCTTTTACCTGATTCCTTTTGCAGTTTCCCTTTTGTTACATGAATCTTTTTTTCCATTTTCAGTTGATTTTTAACAGGAGAATCAGTCAGTACAATACTTCCTATTTTTCTTTCCACGCCGTGTTTGTTTCGTTAATGCAGCCTTCGCAAAAGTCCTAACTTCTTCTGGTGTAGGCAAAGTTTGTTTGGATGTAGAAGGAACACCTTTTTCATAAGCAATAGGAAAATTTTGAGTAGAACTTAAGGAACAGCTTCTATGGAAGTGCTAGCCTGCGTTGGTGTAGAAAAATTAGATACTTTCGGTGTTGTTGTTGTTGTTTTTTTTGGGTGGGGGGAGCGGGGGGGGGGGCAATCGATTATTGAGGATAGCTTGAAATCCTTTCCGGATTGTTGGTGCTTTCACGATTTGGTGCGGCAGGAGCTGGCTGTCAGAAAAGTAGGATGGCATAAAAGCAGAGTCTGTAAATATTTCAGGATTCAGTGGGAAAATTCTCTAACGTTTAAAGCCCGCCATAATATTGACTGTGGATTAACGCCAGTGGAGCAGCTCTAAGCACGGTTAATTTGTTTTTTGAGGTGTCCATACACACGGCGATCTCAGTGTTGTAGCCCATGACTATAAAGACATAATTAACATAAAATGGATTCATTAAATGAACCCATTTTAGAAAAAATTGACATTATACATAGAATGACACAAAATGTATAACGCTTCCGGGGTTGAACTCATCCGTTTCCTGATAATCCAAACGCGGCCACGTTAGGCTTAAGCATTCCAATGCCGTATTTGCCGACTGCCTTATTTAATCTGTCTATCTATTTGTTATGTAACATATTCTTCTTCAATTTTTCTCAAACCTTCAAAAAGTATACAATTATAACGCTTTAAGATCTAATTTAAAAATAACCAGATACCAACAACACGGTTCCGATGTATACAAGCGATTACCGTTGCCATTCATAAGCACAAATTACAAATCCAAAAACAAATGAATGACTCTTTCAGCTATTCATTAAATGCTCTTAAAATATTTTGCAAAAGCATATTAATATTTTGAAATACGTTTTTCACTTATGTTTACATTTATTTACAGTTTGAATTCAGTATACACGGTTAAAAATATCGCGAAAAATTACCTCTGTTTTTCAAGGCTATCTATTTTCTGACCAATGAGAACACTTTATGGTGTTCAGTGAATATAGCTATATTCGTGATTCATTGCCGTGAATTATTTTGTACCGGATTAACGTTTCCTTTCTAAAAACAAACGTATTTCAAATTATTTAAAAGCTTTATTATGGTTTTACAAATATTTTAAGAGCAAAATCGGATGTCGACCGTATTTTTTAATGATTCGTTCAAAGAGTCATTCAATTGCTTCTGGATTTGAAATTTGTGTTGTACATGTGGCATCACGACACACGAGTGATTGCTGATTTGATTTTCAATCTTAAAACGCTGAGTAAAACGTGCTTTCTTTTCCACTATTCGCAAAGTTACATTTTTAGACAGATTATTCAAAATAAATTAATATTTAAGAGATTACATTCAATTATCTAATATTCTGCTGCGATAACTTTAGTTTAAATTAGATTGGTAGCTTTATCTATCCCTATATGAAAGTAAACAAACAATTGATTCATTCGTCTTGAACTTTTAAAATATTAAAACAAACGTTTATATGCTCTGTTGTGCCATCTGTCGGTAGTTAAAAAAAGAAATTTTCTTTTTAAAATATTTTTTGAATTCTGAAGACATTGGGGGGGGGGGGGGGGGAGGGGGGAATGAATATTTCTTATAAAATGAAATTAGAATATCAGAAATATGTAATGCCGTGTATTACATATATATATATGTATATAGTATATCAATGCATTATTATAATAAATAAAATTTTGTATTTTGTAGGGAAAATAAATTTGTAATTTAATAACATAATTTGGGAAAATAAATTGTTAATGTAATTAATAGTTGCACTTTACTTATGTGATAATAGATGATTTTTAATTATCAAAATTTATTACAGGTTTCTTTTATGCATAGTTTTAAAAAAATCAGGATTTTCTCTGTTCAACTTTTTAAAATTTAAGTTATATAATTATTATTTTGGCAATTAATAAAAACAAATAAACTTTCTGTTGGAATTGTCTTTTATTTTACCACATACCATCAGATAAAATAGTTAATTGACAATATGTTTTAAAATGACATTATTAGTACTAATTTGAATGTTTTTGTGAAATATTTCTTCAAATTTTGTGAGTAAAGTTCATTTGCATACTTTATATCAGTATTTTACCAATTCAATTAATAATTTTCTTGCCAATTAAATTTCAATGAAAAATGGGCTGTTTTTACTGTACCCCACCTGACCCTATTAATCAGACAAGACAAAATTTATTACTTCACAATTCTTTTGATAATGCAATGCTATATAATTTTTTTTGAAAATACAAACACGTCATTCTGACGGGCTATATTCTAGTCTTATTATATTTCTGAATTTACCTTGTTTTTTATATTGATAGTTTTACTGAAATGACTGAATGATCAAACGGGTTCGTAGTATATATATATGGTTATTTGGCCGATTTTACTACACAATAAATACATTTTTGATACAATAAGACTAGCCGATTTAGGAGGGGGGGGGGGCGTTTTCAAACGAGAAACATGTTGGAAAACATGCCCCGTCGCCATATTTGAACTTTTACACTACCTCGACGAATAGCGGTGTAAGTTATTTGCGAAACAAACGCATAGTTACCTGAAGAAAGAAACCCTTTTTTAGTGCGTGCAATGTCAAAACAGTAAGTTTAACGCTAGTACTTTTTTTTTTTTTTACGTTTTAATAACGACCTAAAATTTTACTCACCGCTGAAAAAAAAAACCAGCTATCCCGGCTTGTAGATGGAGGTAAGATTTTGCCACTTCAGCCAGTTCACTCGCTAGCGTCACCTAGCGGCTCATTTAAAAACTAAAGCAAGTTGGAAAACTTGCCCCTATGGAAAATGTGCCCCGGTCTCACCTACTTAAAAAAAGAAAAAAAAATCGCTTATTAACGCGAAACTTTCTGACATATTTGCTGACTCATTTTTAAGCGTAAAATCATGAAACTTGCAGTCATGGTTATTTAAGGGATTTGTCATCGAGCATTTGTTTTCACTTTTTATAAATGAATAATACCATGAGTTATAAGCTATTGTTGTTTTACGGTGGCACTTTTTTTTTACTCTCCCGTGCAGTCGCGTCCGGATATTCGGTTCAAAACGTCAACTTTGCCTGAAATACCTTCTGCCTTTACTGAATACTAGAAAAAACAGTTCGATTACATAGTTTCTGTATTAGGGTACATATATCTATGTATAGTATAGAAGGAGGTTATGTCCTTATAATTAATAATAGTTAATACTTGATGAGACGAAAATTTACGTTTGCTGTTTTCACTCGAAAAGTTAACTTTCCCAGCAACCAGTAGAAAAATTTGACGGATCATATTGTTACTAAAAATAAATAAATAAATAAATAAATAAAACTCATAAAAAAGATTTTATTCCTCCTAGATTTTTTATGACAAAAACAAAATTTGGTGAAAATTTCTCTCTTGCAAATAAAATAATGATTCTTTCCTCTCGAAATCCAGGGGGAATTTTATCGAAATTAATCAATTAGACATTTACGACAAAAATAAGGGTATACTTACCAAACAGAAATGTATGTTCCGAGTGCTTTTTTACGTTGCATTTAGGATGTTTTCAGATGATATGCTTATGTAACTTTAGTATTTGCGTTTATTTACTATAAGAATTTTAAAACGTATACATTTGTGCAAGTACTTTTTTCTAGCTGAATATAAAGTTGTAGCAATAGATTCACTTCAGCATTTTTTTAAATTTCAAAATTGGTTACATTTTTACATTCTAGCTCACCCGCCCGACATTGTCCGGACCTCCAATAATAACCTTACATATACCTAAAATCAGCGTTGAATTAATTTATATTTTTAAGCTTTCGAAACGAACTTAACGTTGGAAGCCCGCTACTTTCTGGAACGTAAACCTTCGAATTTGTATGATTTTTTATTTTGAAGCGAAAAGAAATCCAACGAACCTAGAAATATGGAAAGGGGGGGGGGGCACTGCCTTCGATAGCGTAAACCGGACGAGCTATGCACGTTCCGGTCTGTTTTGACTGCATATTTTTATACGAAAATCTTTCTAAACGAACCGAATGTTGTTCGCCCCAATACCTTCAGCAGCGTACACTCTTCAATTTGTATGATTTTAAATTTTATACGAAAATCTTTCCAAACGAACTTACAGGTGGCTGCCTTCTTGCCTCCGGCAGCGTACACCACTTTACTGTCTGTTTATGCACACGAACTTCAAATTCGTATGACTTATATTTTTTAACGAAAATCTTTCCAAACGAAATTAGAGGTGGCTGCCTCCTTACCTCCGGCAGCGTACACCACTTTTCTGTCTGTTTATGCACACGAACCTCAAATTCGTATGACTTATATTTTTAAACGAAAGTCTTTCCAAACGAAATTAGAGGTGGCTGCCTCCTTACCTCCGGCAGCGTACACCACTTTTCTGTCTGTTTATGCACACGAACCTCAAATTCGTATGACTTATATTTTTAAACGAAAATCTTTCCAAACGAATCTAGAGTTGGAGCTCTACTACTTTGCAGTGTACACCAGGCATGTTATGCACGTTCTGGTCTGTTTTTGCAAACGAACCTTGAGTTTGTATGATTTTATATTTATTAAATGAAAAAATTTTCCAAACGAATCTACAGTTGGGGCCCAACTATACTTTGGAGCGCACACCAGGCGTATTACGCACGTTCTGGTCTGTTTTTGCAAACGAATTGCCTTGTATTTGTGTATTTATACATTTATTAAACGAAAATCTTTCCAAACGAATCTAGAGTTGGGGCCCAACTACTTTGCAGCGTACACCAGGTGTATTACGCACGTTCTGGTCTGTTTTTGAAAACGAATTGCCTTGAATGTGTACGATTTGATATTTTTAAACGAAAATCTTTCCAAACGAATCTAGAGTTGGGGCTCAACTACTTTGCAGCGTACACCAGCCGTGTTACGCACGTGTTCTGGTCTGTTTTTGCAAACGAATCTTGAATTTGTATGATTTTATGTTTATTAAACGAAAATCTTTCCAAACGAAAGAAGAGGCCTCGTTATAATTATAACCGATTAATTTCTGACAATTACGTATATAAAGATTTCAATTATCACCAAAAGTTCCCAAGAACACCTTAATATTATAAAATCCGCACAACCCCCTCACTATAAATGATATACAAAGTACAGTTATTAGATAAATGATATTCAAAGGTACGTACAGAGAAAAAAAAAAAAAAAATCTCTGGCAAATCCTTGGAACAACTTAGAAAAAATAATTTTCATGAAATTGTAATTGTTAATCTTTATTTAAACCAAAAATATCGTTATAATCAGAAAAATATCTTAACCCTTTATGCCCCGGCGGTACTTATAAGTACCTTTAAAATAACTTGTTATAAAATTAATTTAATTCATTGATTAGTAATAATACCGTTCAGAATCAGTTATAGATACTTTATTTTGTCTTGTTCCAAAAGCATTATCGGTTGCACAAAACAAAAATATTTTTAAAAGGATGATTTCTTTTTCATTTGAATCTTTTCAGCTTTCTTGACGTCGGAAGATTGTGCATGAAAAGTTTCAGTTCGGAAATATTTCTATATTTCTATTGTAAGAGCCATTATATTTGCACATTTTCTAATTTTATAATATACTAAAAAAAATATTTTAAATAAAATATTTGAGAAGAGTTATAAATATTGCACAAAATTCCAATAAATTCAAATTTAAATAATTAATTTTAATTGGTAAAATCCTTCTAAAATTTATTAAATGATTGTGTAAATCTTCTAATGTAGTTTCAAAAATTCACGAAAAATTCTTTAGAAGATGAAATTTTCATGAATTCATAATTTGGGATATAAAGGGTTAAATAAGGTGCTTAATATTATATATATAATAGCGCTAAGTGTATATAACGCTTCCGGAGTGAACTCATCCGGATCCCACTTCGCTTTATCGTATTCCACTCGGTCATTTTTATTCAAAATTATTTTTTCGAGTAAAACTTCACAAAGTTACATTTTTATAAAGATTATTCAAAATAAATTAACATTTGAGAGATGATTTACATTCAATTATGTATATATTCTGAGATAACTTCAGTTGAAATTAGTGTGGCAGCTCAATCTCTCCCTCCATAAGTAAACATTCGTTTGTATCGCATTCATTTAGAAGTTTTGTGCTTTATTGGCGCCATCTATCGGTAGTTAAAATAAAAAAGAAGTTTCATTTGAAATTCTTTGAACTCTGAAGACATTGGAGGGAAAAATGAATAGTATTTCTTATAAAATATAATTAGACTATCAGGAATGCTTAATGCCGTGTAATATATATATATATATCAATGCAAATAAAATTTTGTATTTTGAGGGAAAATAAACTTGTAATTTAATAAAAGTATGAGAAAAAAATCTGTTAATGCAATTACTTGAGTGATAAAAGATCATTTTTAATGATCAAAATTTATTACAGGTTTCTTTATGCATGTTTTAAAAATTCAGGATTTAATCTGAGTTGAACTTTTTAAAATTTAAGTTATATAAATAATATTTTGACAGCCAGCTATCGGCAATTAATCCGTGAAGGACTGTTATTTATTTATTTTTTCTGATTTATAAGAAATTAAAGGTTATTGATTTTTATAAATGCAATGAACGAAGACGAAAATTAATTGACAATATGTTTTAAAATAGCATTATTAGTACTGATTTGCGTGATTTTTGTGAAATAGTTCTTCAAATTTTGTGAGTGAAGTTCTTTCTTGCAAATTAAGTTACAGTGAAAATCGTCTGTTTTTATAATTAACTAGCAGAACTACCCGGCTTCGTCCGTGTCAATTATAAGAAGCCTTCCAGGTAAAATAAATTAAAACGAAATAATACGGCAATCACAATAACTGAAATTGGTGCATTCCCATCCACAAATCGTTATAAAGACAATAAAAAAACATGGCGTTATTGTCTTGCAACCATAGTAAAATCCCTGAGCTTTAATAACAGAATGCACGTTTTCTTTGGCGGGTATAAGAGAAAAATATGTGATTTTCCTGATAATACGAAAAAAAGAAATTCCTCCAAATCGCGCAGCACTTAGTGAAATTCTCGTTTGTATGGTATTATCTACATTATAAAATAAAAACACTATGTCAGTGCCCATAAATTGTGCCCTATAAATTGTAACCCATAAAATGTGCCTTTACTGCAATTTTTCTAACTTTTAAACATCATGCAATTTCATTTTTTGCAATGTCGAATAGGAAAAAGTTCTCTCAAATGAAATTTGTTTGAAAATTGTACCTCAGTTTTCTGATTTTAATGGATTTTAAAGTAATTTTTAAGCATGGATATTTTTAAAGTTGAGTGCAACCCGAGTACGAAAGATGAACCTGTTTACACTTAATGCAATAGTATAAAGAACAGACATGTCTATGAGTAACGCTGGTATCATATTTTCGGTGGCAACACATAACACAACAAATTTCCCTTTTAGTGCAGTTTAACGTCTAAACATTGTACATTCGATTGTTCCAACGTATTATAGAAAACAAAAGTACTTTCAGTGATATTTGTTTGTAATTTTTATCTCAATTTGCGAATTTTTTATGGGTTTTAAAATAATTTTTAAGCATGCATATTTTTTAAATATGCTTGCAACCCAAATACAAAAGATTAACTCAGTTGTTCAAAAACATTTTAAATAATTCAGAATTTGTTTGCTTTCGCGTAATATTCACTAACTAAATTGGCAAACGAAATTAAAACGCCAAAAATAAAATAAAATAAAACACGAATTTAACAGATATCAAATCAAACTACTCAAAATAACCTGATAAGTATATAAAATTCAAATGGGAATTTCGTTCTGGGTGCAGCATATAACTTGAATTCTTCAGAACGGATTTCCATGCGACTTGCACTATTAGTTTTTTATGGAAGATTTTAGTGCGTAACATATTGTTTTCCGTTGCTTAGTCATAGAATTATAGGGGAAAGTTATATAATCATGTGAACCCAATTATGAAGGATTAGTCTTATTACTTGAATGCAAAATGCAGAACTGTTTTTATCTCTATCGGGTTTATCTTCGGTAATGGGGCTGTGCGCTAGGGTATTCTTATTTTAATGAGTGTGCTTGACACCTGTTATGGGATGCACCTTTGTCTAAAACAATATAGAATGACTTATGTTTTAAGCGACTATCTGGCATGCAACTTGATTACAAAATACTTAAGGTACTTCTCCAGTTCAGTGCTCAACAACGCGAAACTTTCTGACACATTTTCTGACTCATTAAACGTAAAGGCTTAAAATTTGTAGGCCTGACTATTAAAGCGATTTGGAAATGAGTTTTTTCTTTTTCATAAATAAAATACTTATCGAGTTATGAGCAATTGTGGTTGCGTGACGGCCGGTTTTTATCCTTTATTGCACTGTTGCGTCCGAAATTCAGTTCAAAACACCAACTGAAAGATTTTATACCTTTACCAACAAATGGAAACTATCTTTCGATTACATAGTTTCTAAATAAGAACTCCTGTCAATTTCATGCGTTTCCGAACAAAAATTAATTAAAAAATATGTGAGAAAATAGCTCCTTTGGATTTGAGAACAGGCTTAACTTTATGAACATCCTTAACTTGAAGTTTATGAAAAAACTCACATATTTAGTTTTAATTTTGGAACTCGCGAAAATTAAATTCAGAAAAAGGATGTTCTTTTGACACATTGTGGTAATTTTTTTAACTTTTAAAATTGAAATACGTGTTTTCTTTGGCGCGCGTAACAGAAGTATACAATATCTTCACAATACGGGGGAAAATGCAAAAAAATAAATCCAAATGAGGTAGTAGTTACTAAAGTTTTATTTGGAAAATTTGAAATTTTATTGAAATTAAATCTACAATGATTAGATGAAATGATGTCATTTTCCATAAATTTTAAATCAAGACATCTGTCAAGATTTTTTTTTTGAAAATGTCAATAACCGCTCTCTTTTTGCTATAAATCACAGAAAATGTTAGTACTGAATCTAAACCAATACAACACTTAGCGATAACGCATAGCTATAAGATATGGCTGTAGTATACAATCGAAGTAGTAAGCAAAATATAGGAGCCATATGTTTACAATGAGTTTGATTACGCGTTGAAAAGATTTGATAGAATGTGACGTCATATCTAACCTTTTTTTTCTTTTTCTTAAATTGTTTTCATGAAATTTGACTGTTTGTATTAAAATAGATCTCTTAATAAAAAAAAAAAAAAAAAAAAAAAAAAACATTCATATTGAGGTGCTACGTTATTTTCCCGCTCTTATAGTTAAAGTTTTTATTTTATATACAAAAAAAAATGTAAATTTTCTGTTTAGAATGACGTCAATATCAAAGATCAAACACGCAAAAATATAGCAAGAAAATCTGAATTTTCATTGGCATATGGAAACAAAATACACGCGTTATCCTTATTTTTTTCACATTATTGTGTCATTTTTTAGGGTTTGGCAACAGGAAAGAAACGTTTGAATTAAAAAAGATTTAAAAAGAGATATTTCTATAATGTTAAATTATGGAAGTGTTAGAAAAAAGGGATAAATAGTGGTCTGATAATTTTTTAAAGTAGACAGTGATCTTTTCCACGTTCTAAAACGTATGTACATCGACTTTCGTGCAAATCGGTCAAAAATTAAAGATTTGTATAAAGGACATGCACACAGAGAACGGCTTTTATATATACGAGTTGGAACCCGTCGAAGTTCGACGAACTAAAATGTTAGAAAGGAACTGTGAGATCGAATTTATAATAAACCTACAAAAATAATTACGATAAAAAATTCATCTAACACTGGTTGTCTCACTCTTAAAACAAATAATATTTTTAACCTAAAATTACTAAAATATTATTTCCACAAACTTCAACTGCTTAAATTATTGAAAAATTAAACTCTATTCGAATACGTAATCAATGTGAGTAATTATGATGAATTTATCGATTGAGACTTTTATGTTTATTTTTATGGGATGAAAAATCAGTAAAAAGGATTTCGCTTTGTCACATCATAAAATTTTCCCCCATGAAATCTAAATTGTACGTTATTTTCAATTCTCATAATTTACATACGCACCACACAAATTCACAATTTGAAAGTATTTTAACGCGCAATAGATTATTAATGAATGTATTTCTAAACTTAAAGTTACGTTTGTCCGATACAACTTTTCAGGTGAACATTCGCACAAACTTCAAGTTCTAATCTCAATACCCGCGAAAAAAAAATTCAGAAATTTGCCTTTAATTGTCATAGTATTGGCCATTTAGTATTGGTCAAATATTTAGTTTTATCAAAATAAATGATCGTTTTATTTTAAATATGACATAATTTTCATTCACTGAATCATTTTGCCTACCGTCTCAAACTCAGTATCAGCGTAATGTAAAAATATTGAAATGAAACTGATTTATGAAGAAGAATGCGTGTTTTTTTTTTTAATGTCTGACATCATTTTCTGTTCAAAAATTATAAAAAAGTTACTTTTATTTGTATTGTGAAAATGGCATCAATAAGGATATAATCAATAAAAATAATAAACCATGACTATTTTCCCTTTACTTTCAATATAAATGGAGTACTTCAGTTTCCACAATTACAAAATTTCTATTAAAAACTACAAAATAATTAATAGCTCAAAAATAAATTGAGATACAGCTTTCAAACAAATTGCATTTAAAAGAGCATTTTTTTCCTTATACGATGGTGTTAAAATTTAAAATGTGCGATGTTTAGAAGTTTAAAAATTTGCCGTAGATATAATTGCAACACCGAAATTTTAATTCAAATTTCAAAGTGCTGCCATTCGCAAAATGACGTATGCGTTACGCACAGATATGTTTGTCCTTTATAATATAGATAGATTTACCCCCAACTGATCCTATTAGTCAGATATGATAAAATTTATTACTTCATAATGCAATGCTATATCTTTTATAATGCAATGCTATATCATTCGTTTGAAAAATGAAAATGCAAACACGTCATTCTAACGGGCTATCTTCTAGTTGTTTTCATATTTTCGATAGCAAAAAAGGGGAGAATAAACGAAAAAGATGAAAACGAAGGCGAATCGATCTCCGAGAATTATTTTTTTTTAAATGATAAATAATAATATTTTTCAGAACTAAAGAACCGCCAAAACCGGAAAGGTATGCTGAATAAAACGGATTTTTTTTTTTTTTTTTTTTTTTTTTTTTTTTTTTTTTTTTTTGGCTCGAGAAGTGGATGCGTCAATTTTAAAATGTAGAAAATTAAATCGAACTTTGGAAATATTGACATATTTAAAACAAAAATACCCCTTTAGAAATGAAAAAGTACTCGATAAGAATAGAGGGTTTTTTCCGTTCTGGTACTTGATGCGATAGTTTCAAATTGCAGAATAACGGACACAAATTGAAGTCTAGTAAATATATATATATATATATATATATATATATATATTTTTTTTTTTAATGAAGAGCTCAGATGATAAAGGTGGTATGTCACAACAAATAAAAGAATGACTCATTATATGTCTGATTGTTATGAAAGTATTTCGCTATCTAAACCATTTGTAATTATTATTTTAATCAACTGATTTAAATGAGATTTTAATCGAAGTGATTTAAATCACACAACCTTCAAAATACGAGTAGAAAATATTAGCAATCATTGAATTGGGTAGAATTATCTTTAAAAAAAAAAAAAGTATAAACCACAAAAATAAAAATAAAAGAATTATATATAAATACGATGCACCCCCCTGTTGTATTGCAACATTCCAAATTAACCCTTAAATGCGCGATTTTTTTTATTTTGTTTCGAAAAAATTACATATGATACTCTGAAAGGTTTATTAGACAGGGAAAATAATGAAAAAAATCAGAGATACATATTTCACATAATACGTCAATCTTTTCTTCTGTTGCATATCTGCAATACAAGTAAAAACTGCTGTCGTGTGGCTGTTTTACGCTAAAATAATGCAAATTAGTAAATACTTTAATAAGTATGTCTCCAAATACCTTATTTTATATAATTATTTATTTAATAAAACTTAACCTTTAACCCTTTAATTCCCATAATAGAATACGTTCTAGAAATTACGTAGTTCAGAGAATCTGACTTTATACCAGAAAGTTTCAATGGTTAATTTCGCTTTATTTAAATACGGAATGTCTGTTTTTAAATAAAGCAAATATTGCTATTTTAATTTTCTGGTATGAATTAGGTATATGCGAATAAAAAAAATCTATTAAATTCAAAACAGTGTTATTTGCATATATGCAAAGCTGCGAAGCTAGCGGTTAAGCTAGCGGTTATGCTAGCTATGCTATGCGGTTAAGCTAGAGAAAACTTCTCAGCCGTTTGCCATGCTTACAAGGGAATCACTTTTGGTGCTGCTCGCACCTAGCATCGAGACCTGGTGCATTTTGTAGCCCTATACATAAAAGTTAGAGAAACGATAAAATTTCTCTGTTAAAATCATATTTCATATACTTTTTTATACGTTTAATTTTTTATTATTGGATTTTTATTTGTTTATTTCACGGTAAAAGTGAGTTAAGTCGCAAATATGGCGCTATGAATTTCGCCCGCCTTATCCCGGGAGTACATGTACGGGTATTCGAATGAAATCAGATTGCGATTTCTTTGATAATTGAAAGCATAAGAAACAAGAACTAGATTTTTTTTTCTATGCAGACGATTAAATGTATAAACAATAAAAAAATTTCTGTTAAAAGCTTCCAACATCATTGAAAATTATTTTTTTTTTTTTTAGTGAAATACAAGATAAGCAATCTATTTTCTTTGGAAGCCGGGTGGAATAAAGAGTCGTTTAAATGAAATAAAATCTCTGTCGGCTCGGCCTACAGGCGGAAGTAGATTTCGAAGTTAAGTACTAATTTCACCAACAAAAATGAAATTAAGATTAGAGATGAACCCAGTTTAACAATTTTATCTGGCCGATTTTGACGATTTTTAATTTCATTTTTCTATAAGAGCTCCAGAATCATATTAAAGCGGTATTAAAAAAAATATTTTTCCACACTCAACAACTCGAAATTTTCTGACACATTTTCAGACTCATTATTAAAAGTGAAAACATGAAACTTGCTGACGTGTTTTTTTTAAAGAGATTTATAAGCGACCTGTGTTTTTATTTTTCGTTTAATTAATTAGAACTTGATTTACAATTATTTTCTCAGTAAGACCTTTTTTTTCGTTTCCAGCACTGTCGCTTAGGGAAATTCGGTTCAAAATTGCCCACTTTGACAGCATTTTTTGAAATATATTCTGCCTTTATCAAAAAATCGACCAATACAACACATTATATAGTTTCTGAATAAGAGAATCTGCCAATTGGGTGCGTTTGAGAGCGAAAATGAATTTAAAAATGAGTCAGAAAATAAGCCGTTAGGATTTGAGTACATCCTTAATACGATAATTTTTTCGTCAACCTCTATTTTTGTTTATTTTATTTTTGTAAGAGTTGATCATATCAAAAACTTGCCAATATGAAAGTTGTAAATAATATTGAGAAGATGTATAATAAATTTAAGCGGATTGGATATCTTGTGAATTGACGAAGTTATGTATTTTTTTCATCTTCTACACCCATTTTTTTTTCGTTTATTATTTTTTTTTCAGTAGGAGTTGGGCCTATCAAAAACATGTGAATATAAAAGTTGTAGATAGTATTAAGAAGATTTATAATAAGTCTAAGTGAATTTGATATCATAAGAATTGACGAAGTTATCAATTTTTTTCTCCCTAAAACCCTACTTTTTGCGCCCCTTACGCCCATTTTTAGTTTTATCGAAAATCTGTGATAGGGTAACTCCGGGAGAGTCGCCGCATCCGAGATAGATGCCGCACCCCTTGTATTTCTTGTAATTATCGATAGATGATCGTCAAACGCGCAGTATAGGTGCGCAATGAGATTATTTTAACCATTATATAGCGTGAATCCCATTTAGATGTTTACTTGTAGAAGTATAATCCTTATTTTGACGTAAGTGCATGATTTCACTGTCCAAACTTTTAAACGCGTTATGCTTAAATACTTTTCATACACTAATTACTAAATGCATGCATGATTTCGAAGTCAAAACTAAGTGTAGCGTTTGTATAGAGTACTATGTGTATGGTTACGTCATTCTCCTTAGCGATGGCAGGTAACTGTGATGGCCGACGTTTGCACCATGCAAAATGGGATACATGCCGCACTGCAATTCCGGTATACATGCCGCAGTTTATTTTGTACGCGATGATTAAGTATTATTAACTTTTCCTTTTCTTTTTGTACAGACTAACCATGTTAGACATGTTATCGAGTTTACTAAAACCAAAGGAGAAAAAGGGAAAAATAAAAAATAAGAAGGGCAAGAAAGAAGGACGTCAAGATGATAATAATTAAATATTGGATTACACTTAACGCAGACGTTCTTTGCAAGGAATGATTAGAAAACTACTCCAAAAAAGAGGAAGTGTAATTGGCTTCGTTTATTATGTGCCAAATGTAGTTACATGAAGACTGTACTTTTTCGACACTTTTGTGTAGATTGTAGTCGAAGAAACAGATCTATTAACTCATTCGGCACCAGGTACATATAAGTACCTTGATAAAGAGCGTACAAAATTTGTTTCTGGCACCAGTTAAAAAGGAAAGTAATATTTGCTTTCTCTAATTAAAACTGTTTCATGATTATTTAAGTAAAGGTAACTTCTTTTAAAAAAGTGGTGCCAACCGAATAAAATTTGCGTAAAAGCCGCTGGTCCCGAAAGGGTTAACAAATAAATTATGTAAACACAATTTTACTTTTTTTCTTTTCCCTCTCTAATACTTGATGTTACGTTGTTGCTGAAATAATAATTAAAATTTAATATAAAAAATAAGTCGCTAATTTTAATGCTAAAAGTAAGTAAACAATTATTAATTTGAATCTACTAATACGTTTCATTGCACTCATTTAGTTTCACTTGGTTATTTCATTGTTAATTATAGTCCAGATATGAATATTTTTTTGAATATTTTTATTTATAATTTAATTCTGTTCTTATTACAAGTGCGGCGTCTCAGCCTGAATGTACGGGTGACGCGCCGCAGTGTAATGTTTTAGAAAAAATTGTTAAAAAATATTAATTATTTCTTTTGAATTTTTTTGTCGCAGTATATATGTTGTATATATAACCAGGGCTCGCACCGTTCCTAAAATTTTCGTACTTTGCTACCACTAAATAAAAACAATAATCCTCGTTGTATAGTTCTATTATAGATTTTAAAGGAATGTACCACGAAGAATTCTTATTTAAAATACTGGTAGCAAAGTGCGAAAATTTTAGGAACGGTGCGAGCCCTGATATAACATTAAATAGCACAGCATGATTTTTTTTTATTTTATGTCGACCATGGGACTTTATATACAAATTCAAAAAAATATACGGCATAAATCCCGGAATTACTCTACATATATTTTTGGCCGTTTTCGTAGAAGTAATAATAACTTTAAACTGATTTGATATGTATAAAAATTAAGAAGTTATGGGTTTTGTTTTTCGGTTTTCACAAAAACCCTCCTAATCTCCACCCCCTTGGTCCGATTTTGCCCATTAATGAACTTGACCAAGATTTTCTACCCCTTCATTTTATGTATCTGTTTGGAAGAGATTTGTGCAGAATTACAGAAGTTATCGTGTCCATAAGAAAGTGATATATATATATATATATAATATCAGTGACTGACAAAAGTTGAAAATTCTTAAGTGCCAGGAAAAATTCTTAGGAGCCAGCTTGAAAAATAATTTCTCTGACATTAACGATTTCACTGCAAAATGGAACACTGGGTACTCAGAATCGTATTCGGCTATTTTTAAGTGATATGTGTCATTTTGCAGTGAAGAAGTTAACTATTCAATATAAAAAAATTAAACTGAGCAAAAACTTTAAGATAATACCACTTTTACATTGTAAAAATTAAATGGAAACAAACTATGAAATTAAACATTAAAACAGTAGACAAATTAATATCCTTACCTTTAATTCCCAACAAGAAATTATATGCATAAATTATACCTTTGGAATTCTGATTTGAAATACCATTTGTCAATTGATTTTTCAGGATTGAAATCCTTTAAAGATGGTCCATTTAAATTTATAAACAATAAACTGTTCATACTCTTTTAAGTTTGAACGGAGTTTACTTTTAATAATGTTCATTTTGCTGAAACCTCTTTCACAAGAAGTTGTTGACACAGGAAGTGTCAGCACAATGGCAAGGAAATTTCCCAATTGGAATTTTTTTGGTTAAAGAAAAAAAATTAAATTAATAAATAGGTAAATAAATTAGTTGCCAGGAGGAATTTTTTAGTCGCCCGGGGTTTGCAGGAACCTGTATATATATATATATACACACTATATGGCCAAAGGTGACCGATCACTTGTGATTTTAGACGTTTTGTTAAATATCTAGAAAAATACAAGAGGAATTAACCTGAAACTGCAGGTGTATAAACGGTATAGTATAGGTCATATATTTCCTCGAAGATTTTTACCCGAAACCCCATAGGGGACCGTCAACAAATTGAAAAAGAACGAATACCTTTTGGATAATCCTGTAAAAAACTGATGTAGCAAAAGCATTCAATCTCGAGATTATTAATAAGTGGCTTATTGTATTATACTGTGTTCATTTTTATGAGGATAGCATGTATACTCGAAGAGAAATTACGGTTTTTATAAAAACAGTCCCAAATTTCGCCAAGTTTTTTGCTTATAATTTGCAGAGTTCTTAATATAAAAAAAAGTTATTTTCAGAAAATATGACGAACAACATCTATATATATATATTACGCTAACGTACGTGGCACAGAAATTGCGATTATTTGTTATTGTCTAATGGCAACGCCCGAGAAACGCATCTCATTGGTTATTGTGAAAAGTCCTTTGGCAGGATTTAGGGCGATCGGGTTTATTTACATTTCGCCGTAGAGGAAAGAGTTCCATGATGTTTCCCTCTTTCGCTGCAATTATAGAGCTTCAAAATATCATTTGAAATGCCTGTAAAAGATCTCGGCGAATGCTTGAAAGTGAAGAAGTAGCCGAATTAAGAACAGAAAATCGAAATAGATTGAATCGGGAATAAAGTTAAACACAGAGCATAAGCGATCGCTAAATTAGGCTTAATAACCCCAGAGTGCACGCGTTGCTTCTGAAATCCAAATTATTGATTTAAACGTTCTGGGGGCATAACTGTGGAACTTTGAGTAAAACGTGCAATTTCTGCAAAGCACTATATTGGAAATGCGAATTAATCAGCAGCAAAAAATTTAAAAATGTCATGACGTTAAGTAATTTTGTTTACCCCCCTCTGTACGAATCTGCGATACGAATTTCAGGTTCATTTAAAAATATTATTACGGGTGCACCAGAAGTAAGATACAATAAAACCTGCTTAGACGGAAACGACCAGTGATAAATTCCGTTTTATGCAGGTTATTTAAATTGAGCAAAGCATAATAACATTTTTAGGGAGAGAGGGAAGCTGGAACTTTATTTTTTTTGTTTATTGCAGGATTCCATTAGAAACAGGCTTTACTCTATTAGAAAATAAATTTGCTGGATGGTACTTTTTAAAATATTCTATATAGTAATATTTGCTTACAATTTTATTATTTCTTTTTCAATTATTACAGTTTAGGTTGTATTTGTAATTGCTTTTTCCTCCAAAGATTTTAAATATAAAAAGATAAAAATTATTGAAAATATAATTAAATTTTAATTGAATTCATCAATTAATTTGGAATAAAAAGAGCATGAGACATATAAAAATGAAAAAACTTAACCTGTGAATTTACACAACTTTGGAACTGAACAAGAGTCGGGCCCTGGTAATTTGCACTGTCTCCACCCCCACTCCCCTCTGTACGCACCTGCGATAAAAATTTCAGATTCATTTAAGAATATTATTAAGGCCCGGGCAACGCCGGGCGGGTCAGCTAGTTGTACATAATACTCTGCAATCAGAATTAAAAAAATAATAAAAATTGGATGAAAATGAGCAGGTTTACTAAAAAATGTTTCACTGCGCATGCGCGAATGCAATCAAAATATAATATGCATAATCTATTAGCTAAGTATATAGAGCAACTTTTGTGAAAGTCTCAAAATCATAGCTTGAAAATTCTGAAAATTATCGTCGATAGAATAAGTTCAAAATCTGTTGTTACCAAAAAGAAGCAAATAATGAGGGGTTGTATCAAATATCTGTTGATTAGTGCCAAGATAGCGTACACAATATTGTACGTACTACTATATTTGGATACAACCCCTCATCTTTTTGCTTCCTTTTGGGAACAACGGATTTTGAGCTTATTCTATCGACGATAATTTCCAGAATTTTCAAGCTATGATTTTGAGACTTTCACAAAAGTTGCTCCATATACTTAGCTAATACATTATGCACATTATATTTTTATTGCATTCGCGCATGCGCAGTGAAACATTTTTTAGTAAACCTGCTCATTTTTCATCCAATTTTCATTATTTTTTAATTCTGATCGCAGAGTATTGTGTACAATGTTGTTTGTCATATTTTCTGAAAAGAACTTTTTTTTATGTTAAGAACTCTGCAAATTATAAGCAAAAAACTTGGCGAAATTTGGGACTGTTTTTATAAAAACCTTTATTTCTCTACTAGTATACACACTCCCAGAAATGGATTCTCAGATTTCACGAAATTTTCTTCGTTTTTGACGAAACCATTTCCTGGGATATGCTCCGAGCGAATATTTCGTCAAATTGAGAAAATTACTTTCTTCACTTGTTTGAGGATAACAATTTCGTCAAAAGTGCTTGTTTGAAAAACGCAATCAGTGGGCTGGTGGTGCCACCTATTGAAGAGTTTAGAAGCTCTTGTATCGACAGGAGAAAAAATAATAGCTTTGGGGTGATTCGAACTCACGACCTCCGGTGCGGGAGACGGACGCTCTAGCTATTACGCTATTGAGTCCTCGAAGGGATATGATTTTAGATGCATGTAATGGATTCTACTGTATATTTATATTTTTATAAGGTTGATTGTAATTTTATCGATGTTGTTATACTTATAATTCTTGCAAGTTTTAATTAGTAAGGCTAATTTATTATTATTATTTCCTATGGTTAATATGAATAATTATAATATGGCTTGATTAATATAATTTATTAGGAAAATTTTCTTTGCTCGATGAATGATTAAAATATGGTCTGGTTAATTTGTTGCTCAGAAATAACGAATTTTAAAGTGCATGTGGGGGAGATTTTATCAATTTGAGTATGTGGTTGAGATTTTAATACTTTACTGTTTACAGAAGAGAAGGGAGAGGGATCAATTATGCATATTTAATTTGATAGTTATATGAATATATTTCTTAAATGAAAAAGGGATCTTTGAACTTTAAAACTTTATTGACCAAATTTTCTTTTTAAACGATTTTGTAAAACACAGGAAATTTATTCTTTTCGAATTAAACCATAGCGAGCAAAGTGAAATAATCATAATAATAATAAACATTCTTAAAAACTTTAAGAGCTAAAAAAATAACTAATGCAGAAACAATAACTATGCAGGAAATGGGCGGCGATAGGGATCGAACCGGGGAACCCACGGTCAGAAAGCGAGATCTTACGTGCCGAGCAAAAGGTTAGCTCGATCGCTTTCTGCGAGAAACTCGTTTTACTGACCGCGCAAGATGGCGTCGCCACAACTACCTGTATTTCAGCATTTTCTGAAAAGCGCTAAAAAGTGCAATTTTTTAAATAAATTATGACAGGAATAACATAAACAAGGAAATATCTCAGATATTTGCTTGTTTATGCTTGCTTGTATCCTGCGACTTTAGCAAGCAGATATTATATCTGCTTGCTAAAGTCACAGGATTTGAGGAGGTACGGTTTCCTTAAAATGCATTGAGTCTGGCCGTGAGTGAAGAAACACCTTCGTCAAATATTTGAGAGTTTACGTGTCGTTAAAAGTCACGTGATTTTGATACGAAATGATCGTCAAAAACAACGAAATATAGCTCGAGGATTGCTGAATCGTCAAAATTGAGAGTTTTATTTCTGAGAGTGCACGCTATCCTCATAAAAATGAACACAATATATTACAATAAGCCACTTATTAATGATCTCGAGTTTGAACGCTTTTGCTACATTAATTTATACAGGGTTATCCAAAAGATATTCGTTCTGTTTGAATTTGTTGACGGTCCCCTATGGGGTTTCGGGAAAAAAATCTTCGCGGAAATATATAACCTATGCTAAACTGTTTACACATCTGCAGTTTCAGAGTTATTCCGCATGTATTTTTCTAGATTTAACAAAACGTCTAAAATCGCAAGCGACCGGTCACCTTTGGCCATATAGTGTATATATATATATAGATATATAGATAAAGTTTTGAACTGGGGTTGGTTTTGGGTTCTAGGAGTCATGATCAGCGTAGATTTGCAAAAATTTTTCAGAAATTTCAACATAGGGAGATTGAAATAGGTAGTATTTCATACGAAAACTACCTAAAAGATCTGTTTAAAATGAAATGTTGTGTCTTTTTGTAAAAGTAATCATAAAGTAAATTAACATTTTTATACAGTTTAGAAAATATTCTGTGCCTAATTAGGTTCGGACATTACAATTTCTACCGAAGACCAAACCACTGTTCACTTCACACACGAAAAGCAGCTATAACATTTGGATAGGGTTGCCATCAAACTCTACTTTTGAAAAAACGCCAACTTTTTACCCGCCAAAAAATGTGAATATAATGTTGTAATTTTTCAAAATCAAATTCGTAGGTTTTTGAAGGAATTTTTAAACTTTTTTCAATATTTTATATTTATTATTGACTAATTTATATTTTAAAAGGCTTTTCAAAAAAAAAAAAGTTCTATGTTAATCGTCTGATAAGTGGCCTCGAAAATAGCATTTTCAGAAAGTTATGCTGCTGTAAAATAAAAAAAATATGATTCTAACAGAAAATTTTAATCGGTTCTCAAACTTCGTAATATAGGGCTTTAAAATGCACCAGGTCTCAATGCTAGGTGCGAGCAGCAACAAAAGTGGTTCCCTTGTTAATATTAAAAAAAAGAAAAAAAAATTCAGGAAATCTCCACTACTGTTATCTTCTTTACATAAAGAAGATTTTTCCAAACAAGGAAAAATGCATAGTTATAGCTTGGTACACATAGTCTATATTTTATAGACCTTTTAGTAATAAGCGATTTGGCATTCTTAAGGCTGTTCTAAACTGCTCTGCTCAGCAAGCGCAAAACGTTTTAACACATTTACAAATTCATTTTTTAAATAAAATATATAAAAGTGGGTGGCCTGACTATGGACGCGATTTGGAATCGAATTGTGTTTTCCATTTTTTATAAATAAATTACCTATTGAGTTATAAGCGATTTTGATCACGTGACACAGACTTTTTCACTCTTTCTTGAGTGGATATTCTTCTTTCGCGTGGAAATTCGGTTCAAAACGCCCACTTTGCCACTATTTTCTGAAAAATCTATTGCGTTTGCAAAAAAAAAAAAAAAAAAAAAAAAACAGAAAACACAGTTCGATTACACAGCTTCTGAACAACAACACCTGCTAGTTTCATGCATTTCCGAACAAAAATAAATTAAAACATGTCATAAAGTGTCCATTTGGATTTGAGAACAGCCTTAAAGTGTGCTTCACCGTACGGGAATCACCCCCATTTATTTCAACTAGCTAAAAAATGTATTCGGCAGTATAATGAAGAAAATTGAAAATATGTAAATATTTGTAATCCTTATTTCCAAATTTATTAAAGTATGTTTTTGTCTTTCAGGGTATTTCCAGAATTGATTTCAAACAACTTGGACGGATTCTGCAATCGGAAAACGACTTGTGAAAACTGAAAGTACTTTAGTGATCAAAGAAGAATAAAAGGAAATTTTGAAATCAAAGTACACTAAGTTATTTTCAATAAAATGCTTTCTCTTGAAAAGTTGTGCTTCTTTTCAATTATTGAGGGATTCGAAAGATTTTATTTTGCCTTTAAAGAATCAGATGATGAGACTCTCAAACAAAACTTTGAATATTTACTGAGTAAATATTCTTTTGAACTTGCGTCACATTTATTTGGAAAAGAAAAGCTTAAAGGCGAATATTTAGACCTTTTTCTAAATGAACACTTAAAAATCCTTAAAGGTTGCTGGTTAAAAGGTGACCAGGATCTAACTTTATCGGAAAATATTCTTTCTCGTTTACCTAACCTTGTAAAAATTTTGTTTCCCATCAGATGTCGTGATGAAGATATAAAAAACGTAGCCAAATTTTGCCCTAAAATAACTACAATGGACGTGACAAAATCTCTTGTTATGGATGACGGAATTAAGTATCTATGCAAAGATGAAAATGGAAAACTTCCTTGCCCTGATTTAAAGAAGCTATTTATAGAAGGTTCAGACATTACAGATGAAGGTGTCAAATATCTTATTCAAAATTTACCATCTCTGGAAGTGATTGTCTGTAAAAATGTCCCTCTGTTGTTATATTCTTTACATAAAGATTTTTACAAACAAGAAAAAATGTATAGTTATAATTTAGCATATTTGGACCTTTTAGAAATAAGCGATTTACCATATTATAATGACATTCTTAAAATCTGCTTGGCCGTGTGTCCTAAATTGAATTCAATAGAATGCCGCATATCAGATGAGCAACAACTTCATTTATTCAGCAACACTAGTCTGGAAGTACTGTGCATAGAATTCACACAGGCAGGTCCAAAAATCAATGTAAATAATTTTTTGAAAAATAACGGACGTAATCTAACAGATTTAAGCGTTTGTAACTGCATAATGTCTATTGAATATTTAGCCATAAATTGTCCGATGCTTGAATATTTGTGCATAGAAGATGTTACTTTCACAGATAATGACGAATCGCAACCAGTTTTCCATTCTTTAATTAAATGTATTTTCAAGTTCATTGAAGATGACATCTCCAATAACAAAGCAATTCGTTTCCTTTTGTTATTTTCGCCTAAATTAGAGTATATAGAATTCGCTTCTGGTGTTTTATCTAACGAAACGAAACACCATATATTGAAATGTTGTCAAAATATTCCTCTAAAGGAGATCGTCTTTAAGGGCACTATAGTTGAAATGAGTTTTCTTAAGGATATCCTTTTAAATAGTCCATCTTTGACAAAATTGTGTCTGGAGGAGTATGAGTCCATTTCTGGCGAAATATGGAAACTAGTCGATCTCACTGAAACCCTGCCTAATAAACCGCACATATATATTCATGTTTTCCCAAGAAATATTGATGATTATGACGATTCATTAATAAGTATAGACGAAAGTGAAGACAAAGAAGCGGTTTCGATTTAAATTAAGAGAAGCTTTGCTATTTTAAAAATTAAAAGTTCAATTAATTTAAATCTAATTGAGTGTTATTTTCGCCGAAATTAGAGAATACAGAATTCCCTTTTTGTGTTTTATCTCCGTATACGAAAAGCCATATATTCAAATGCTGTGAAAATATTCCGGTAAATGAGGTCGTCTTTAAGGGCACTATAGTTGAAATGAGTTTTCTTAAGGATATCCTTTTAAATAGTCCATCTTTGACAAAATTGTGCCTGGAGGCGTATGAGTCCCTCTCAGGCGAAATAATGAAACTAGTCGAACTCACTGAAACACTGCCTAATAAACCACACACATATATTCATATTTTCCCCAAGAAATATTGAGGATTATGACGATTCTTTAAAAGGACAAGGGACCTTTAAAACCTTAAAAATCTATTTTTTATTTTTTGTAAAGTTCGCTTTAAATATTATTCAAGGGTACATTATATGCATTATGGCAAGCATGTATCACAAAAGAAAAAAAAAAAATGAAAAAAAAATTTTTTTTGAGAAAAAAATGGAATTTTACGTGTTGTCTTAGAAATCTTCGAAATGCCCCCTTCGCGTTCCATATCAATGAAAATTCCCAATATTTTTATAAAAGTTTGGTTTATATATATATATAAAACTGCGCATCGAATTTTATATATTTGACTATAAAAGTAAAAAAAAAAATTCAAAATTTTTCGAAATTTAAAAATATTTTTTTTAATTAAAAAAATTTTCAATTTTTTTTTTTTTTTTTTTTTTGTAAATTTCACTTTAAATATTACTCAAGCGTTCATTAAATGCATTATGGCATCTATTTATCACAAAAAAATAAAAAATAAATTATTTTTGAGAGAAAAATGGAATTTTCTTAGAAATCTTCGAAATGCGGCCTGCGCGTTCCATATCAATCAAAATCCCCAATATTTTTTTTATAAAAGTTTGGTTTATACATATAAATAAAACTGTGCATCGCATTTTATATTATTTGGAAAAAAAAAAAAAAAAAAAAAAAAGTGAAAATTTTTGAAATTTTTTCGAAAAATTTTCATAAAATTTTGATTTTTTTTTTTTTTTTTACCTTTATATTCAAATATATATAATTCGATGCACAGTTTTATTTATATATATATAAACCAGACTTTTATATAAAAAAAAATATTGGGGATTTTCATTGATATGGAACGCGCAAATCGCATTTCGAAGATTTCTAAGATGATGCGTAAAATTCCACTTTTTTTTTTCAAAAATAATTTTTTTTTCCTTTTTTTGTGATAAATGCTTACCATAATGCATATAATGTACCCTTGAATAATATTTAAAGTGAAATTTACAAAAAATAGAAAATTGATTTTTAAGGTTTTAAAAGTCCCTTGTCCCCTTAAGGGGACGAGGGACCTTAAAAAACCTTAAAAATCAATTCTTTATTTTTTGAAAATTTCACTTTAAATAATATTCAGGGGTACATTATATGCATTATGTGCATTTATCAAAAAAAATTAAAAAAAAATTTTTTTTTTGAGAAAAAAAGGAGTTTTACGTCTTAGAAATCTTCGAAATGCCCCATGCGCATTCCATATCAATGAAAATCCCCAATATTTTTTATAAAAGTTTGGTTTATATATATAAATAATTCTGTGCACCGAATTTTATATATTTGAATATAAAGGTAAAAAAAAAATAAATAAATAAAAATTAAAAAAAATTTTCGAAAAAATTGTTTTTTTTTTTTTAATACTTTAATATTCAAATATATAAAATTCGATGCACAGAATTATTTATATATATAAACCAAACTTTTATAAAAAAAAATATTGGGGATTTTCATTGATATGGAATGCGCAGGGGGCTTTTCGTAGATTTCTGCGACAACGCGTTAAAATGCCATTTTTTTTTCAAAAATAAATTTTTAAAATTTTTTCTTTTTGTGATAAATGCATGCCATAATGCATATAATGTACCCTTGAGTAATATTTAAATTGAAATTTACAAAAAAAAAAAGAAAAAAATTGAAAAATTTAGAAATTTAGAAATTTTTTCGAAATTTTTCAATTTTTTTTTTTTTTACCTTTATATTCAAATATATAAAATTCGATGGACAGTGTTATTTATATATATAAATCAAACTTTTATAAAAAATATTGGGGATTTTCATTGATATGGAATGCGCAGGGGGCATTTCGAAGATTTCTACGACGACGCGTAAAAGGCTATTTTTTCCTCAAATAATTTTTTTTTTAATTTTTTTTGTGAGAAATGCATGCCATAATGCATATAATGTACCCTTGAGTAATATTTAAAGTGAAATTTACAAAAAAAAAAAAAAAAAAAAAAAATTTAAAAATTCTGAAATTTTGAAATTTTTTCGAAAAATTTTTCAATTTTTTTTTTTTAACTTTTATATTCAAATATATAAAATTCGATGCACAGTTTTATTTATATATATAAACCAAACTTTTATAAAAAATATTAGGGATTTTCATTGATATGGAACGCGTATGGGGCATTTCGGAGATTTCTAAAACGACGCGTAAAATTCCACTTTTTTCTCAAAAATGACACTAAAAAAAATTTTTTTTGTAATAAATGCATGCCATAATGCATATAATGTATCTTTGAGTAATATTTAAGGTGAAATTTACAAAAAGTAAAAAATTTATTTTTAAGGTCCCTCGTCCCCTTAATAAGAAAAGACGAAACTGAAGATGAAGAAGTAGTTTTATTTTAAATTAAGAGAAGCTTTGCTATTTTTAAAAAGTTAGAAGTTTATTTAATTTAAGCCTAATTGTGTATTGTAAGCATTAATTCGAAAATAAATGTGAGGTTTAATGGATTTTTATATGAGAACGATACGATAACCAATTTATTAAAATGTTGTGAAAGTATTCCGGTAAAGGAGATCGTCTTTAAGAGTACTATTGTTGAAATGAACTTTCTTAAGGATATCCTTTTAAATAGTCCATCTTTGCTGAAATTGTGTCTGGAGGATTATGAGTCCCTTACAGGCGAAATAATGAAACCGTCGTTCTCGCTGAAACTGTGCCTTATAAACCGCATATTTATATCCATGTTTTTCCAAAAGATATTGATGATTTTGATGATTCTTTAATAATTAGAGACGAAAGAGAAGATGAAAAAGTGGTTTTACCTTAAATTAACCCTTTCGGGTCTGGTGTACTATTAATAGTACATGTCTTTTCATCGAGTATTATTTTGCCTTAACAATTACTTGTGTTACTATCTGCATATAGTAATAATAGTATATGTCTATGCATTTCTTATTATGACTTCATTTATGATTTTGTCATTTAGTAATAATAATAATAATAATAAAAGTTTGCTTAATTCTCTTTGCCCCGTTGGCGATTCCTTTATTTTAAACGTAGGGGAGAGTGGGAAGGAATGGGATATTTTTTACAAAAATAAGAAAATCAACTTTGTTTGATACTAAAACAAAAATTTCAATTTATAGAATACAAAATGAAATACTTTCTAAAGTACTTGAACAATATAGAAACATAATTTGCAGAAATAATTTTATAATTAAAGAAATTGTAAGTTTCAAAATTTGTCCCATATCTCCCCACTATCAAGGAGGTAGGGACAGCTATAAAACAAAGTATGATGAGACACAAATAGTCTAGTGTCGGCTAGGTATACTGTCTAACAAAGATTGTATGTTGATAACGTCTGTGCCAGAATATCAAATATCGAGTATCACTGCAAGGAAAATTCAGGATTTTCAGACACATATGACATTAAAAAGTCGTCAGTTCAGTTTATTTATATTTTGAAGTAAACGAATATATTATCAATGTTATAATTAATATACTACCTTCTAAAAATATTTGCGTATAGCAATTTAATTGCATCTTATTCAAAAGAAGGCATTGGACTTGTCCCTCTCCTCCCTTTGCTGGCATGTTCCATTCCTCCCTACTATCTTCTTTTATATTAAACTTCTTGTACAAACAAAAATGCTGCTTTTAGGCCTAGTTTAAATTATGGATAATATAATGTTCCATAAATAGGGAATCTATCACATTTACGCATAAAACAAGTCATTAATATACATAAAGCATAAAAAGTATATAAAGCAAATTTACTCTTGATCTTGAAATAATCTTTTTCTTTATATAATTGCAAGCTTATGCAGATCAGCAACTTTTTTCAACTGAAGATTGGGCTATCATCGTTTCATCTAGTGTGTGATTGATGAAATGTTTAGAACGATACATAAAGAGAAAACCTAATGTCCCAAGTCCCATTCCACCCCACTCTCCCCTATATTTCACTCTTTAAATTTAAAATACACGTTACTTTTCTGAACGAATCATGAGCAATTAAAAGCAAAAAATATTAGTAATTTTTAATATCTGTTAAATACTGCTGTAATAGGATATTTTCCAAACGTCTCCAAAAACTCTTCCTTGGCATTTTAAATATTTTTCAAGCATGATTTAAAAAAAAAAAAATCTATCTCTGTCGCCTGTAGGCTGTATTGCGAAAGAATAATAATAATCTATATCACATTTAAAAAAATATATAGTTCAGCATTTGTCTCCGGCTAGTATTCCATAACGAAATTCAAATTTAATAAATAAATAAATAAATAAAATAAAATAAATAAAACATAAATTTAACATATATATGCAATCGAACAATTTCAATTTTTACACCGTCGAACAGGAGAAGAAATGTATTTTCAAATATCGTAATTCGTTTGAAAACTGTATCAACACTTTTAAATGAATGGTAAAAACGCATAAAAGATATAATCAAAATAGAAAAAAAAAATGAAAGTTAACAACAAAATAATTTTCCATTCTCCTATATATTTTTTGATTTTACTTCGCTCTTTTTTAACTTTAGAATTTTTTATAAAACAATTATGAAAACATAACGAAGGGCTACGAAATGAAAGCGAAGGAATAAAACTTAAACACTTTCATCTCTACGAATAAGCTTATTCTAAACGAGAAGAAATCGTCTGTTGGCAAATTGTCATCTATAAATGTTAGATTGTAGTGTTTTTTAATTCAACCAAGGATAAGTAAGAAAAAAAAATCTTCTTAAAACACCATAAAAAATTTGTAAATGCGCAACTCTCTATTTGTAAATGCGCTAATTAGATAATTTTCAAGGATAAGTAGCCGAACCCGATTATGTATGATTAACCTTTTTAAAAAGTTCTATGTGGATTTTGGTGAGACTTACATTGTTAATTAGATAATTTTTCAGGTATAGATTTAGTATATTTCATATCGTTCTACCGGTGCTCAGCTGTAGAATTATGGGGGAAAGTTAGATAATAGGAGAACCCGATTAATAAAGATTAACCTTTTTTAAAAAGTTCTACTAAGCAGATCTTTAGGAGATAATTTTTCAGGTATAGTTTTAGTATATTGCATATTGTTCTGCGTTGCTTAGTTATATAACTATGTGGGAAAGTTTGATAATCTGGTGAACCGGGTTCATTGTCTTTTTAAAAAGTACTTCTGGGCGGAATTGTATTGTTAATTAGATAATTTTTCAGGTTTTAATATATTGGATACCGTTGCATCGTACCAAATCATACTATAAATGATCAACTAAAAGAGTTGATCCTTAATACTTAAAATTTTGTTTGACACATTAGAAAATATAATAGCAAAATGACGTTTATATCGTTTACAAAACTTTTCTTATTAGTATTACATTGATAGTCTGACAGTGCGTCTTGCTGCAGGAAGAATGTCATAAATGCAGTTGTCAGGAAGACCGTTAGATTGCGCTATTTGTCATTTTGCCACCACAGAATTAATAAAAAGGAGGCGGGATTTACTCAATCCTCCCCATCTCTTCTAAGTCTTTATTCTTAGGGTTATCCGAAAGGACATTCTAAGTAAAGACCCGTATCAAGGTCAAA
Source organism: Maratus speciosus (assembly GCA_963932465.1). Lineage (NCBI taxonomy): Eukaryota > Metazoa > Arthropoda > Arachnida > Araneae > Salticidae > Maratus > Maratus speciosus. Next base: position 303,747 of record CAWVRF010001517.1, on the reverse strand, counting down.
GTCCCCAATATACTTCGTTTGATTCAAGGTTCATTTGGAAAATCCAAACAACGTACCAAATATCATTTGGTACATTTTTCTAAGAGTAAGACTGAGGTAAAATTTTAAACAGCAATTGTGAACGTGAACTTTTTTACAATGAACTGAATCAACGTTTTGATGCGTAATTACTCGTGTTACTCGTGTTATGTGTAATTACTTGTGTTAATTAATTTGATGTGTAATTATGGAAATACTCGGCGAAAAATTTAAATTTTGTAGAAAAAAACGTTTTTTATTTCTATTCTTTCCTTTTTTTCCGAAGGAGTTACTTTCCAATTTTTCCAAATTAGTAGAATTGAAATTTCATTATTCAAACATAAATTAATTAACATAAATTTACAGATAAATTCATAAATTAACACTTTCAAAATTTTATAATAGCTACATTCTGATACTTTTCTTTATATTTTCATTCATATTCATTGTCCCACATGTAAACAATAACATGGAAACTATGATCTATGGGCGATTTATTTAGAATCTATTTTTGAGAACTTAAGTCCTATAAACGGTACCTCAAATTATTTTCCCCTTAATAGATGATTCCTTTCAAAAAATTCTTTCCTTTAAAAATAGACATTCCAGAAAATTTTCAAACTCCAAACTAAATTTTTCATAAATGTAATGATTTAAAAACAAATAGACAAATAAATAAAACCCATGTTTCCTAATAATTCAAATCGTCCATGAATCCATTATCTAGTTGTGTATATGTACCAAGTACAGTGAAACTTCTATTTAACGAAGTCTCGTCGTTACACCTAAACACTTCGTTATAAGGAAAATTCGGTAAATAGAAATCAAATCAAATTCATGAAATTTGTATAATAAAACACACATGCATAAAATGGAAATATTGTAAAAATGTACTTTAATTCGGGCAGTTACCCTTTTTTTATGCAATGTAGACATATGAGAAAAATTTAATTAGAACAATGTCTAAAAAAACACGCAATAAAGAAAAGTAAACAAAAAATGAAGCAAAGCGTAGCGTACCTTTTCTCCTTTTTTCTCAGTATTCCAAATCCTTGACTTAAAAAAAGCCTGTAATAGTACTTTGTACAGGTTCCTTATAAAAAATACAATGTTCATAAACATTTTCGCATTTTTGTAAGTATCCGAACAATTCGTCTGTAACATTTTCATGAAACTGGAATATCCTTCGTATTGTATAGAAGGTTTTCAGCATTTCTTCTTTTGAATGGAAATGATTAAATAAATAAATAATTTCATTTGTATACAATCTGCTGAAACAAATTCATACATCCATCATCGCAACAGCAACCTCTCCGTTTGAATGTTGTACACGCTAGAGATCTGCACGGGCCTGCCCGAGGCCCGAGCTCGGGCCTATTTTCACTTGGGGCACTCGGGCCGGGCCTTACTTTTGTCCGGAAGAATCGGGCCGGGCCTAACTTATTTTTTTCTGTACAGAGCAGGGACTGGTTTATTTTCTAGTCTTCACGACCCAAAATTTTCAGTCCTAGTTTTTAGCCAGCCCGTATGAAAATCATTGTCTGGGCGTGACTTGTCCATCCAAAGGTCAGTGAAATTAAGCATGGGCCAAAGATTTTTGCAAAATATGCATACATTTTTGAATCGCCATTATTCTACAATTAAGCAATAACATTTATTCTTTTTAAAGAATAGTAAATTTCTACACTAATTAAAATATAGCTAAATTAAAATATTGTAAAAAGTGTGAAAAGGAAGCTGTCTATGACGGAATCCTGTTTTAAACTGAAAAACGTGTTGATCCATGAAAAATTAATATACTAATACGTAAGAAAAGAATATATAATATATTTCCATTTTCTAAGAAGGGAACTTGTCTATAATGCATTTTTTTTTTCTTTTCTATGTAATTGAGTCTTAGAAGATTTTACTGTATAGCATTTTTCAGATTTTTAACAATCCAATGCATGAAATATGGATTTACAATATTAATGATAACTAAAACATTTACATAAAAGACATAGCGATTCATTAAAAGAATAAATATCGTAGCCTGCGGCACTTATATAAAAATGAGGTTTAGAAACATGAAAAAAAAGTTAAGATAAATATTTTTGGTCAGAACTCCTCGTAAGAGTCAAATTTTTAACCAAATCGACGTAAAAATCAATGTTTTGTCGCAATTCACTCGGGCCGGGCCGGGCTTCGGCCGAACTTTTAGCTGTTATATCGGGCCGGGCCAATTTTTTTCTACGGGCCGGGTCGGGCTCAGGCCGAACTTTTAACTTTTCTACCGGGCCAGGCCGGACCAATATTTTTTTTTCTACGGGCCGGGCCGAGACTAAATTTTTTTTCTATGAGTCGGGCCGGATCCGGGCCTGGAAATTTCGGCCCGTGCAGACCTTACACGCACGAAAGTGGAAAAAACTTCGTCATATAGAATATATTTTTCGTAATATGGAGATTAATTTGCATGTTTATGGTGTTCAAAGTCAAAGTTCAGCAGGAAATTTCGTTAAATAAGAACTTCGCTTAAGGGAAGTTTGACTGTACCTTTAAAAAAAAAAAATTAAATAAGATTCTAAATATAACGATAATTTCTAATTCACAAAATCCTAATTACATATTTTTTACAAGTAAATTTTATACAAAAGGTCACAATTTCACAAAAACAGGTACATGTAAACAGAACGTAAGTAGAACCCTGGTAAGGTAATTTGATGCAACTTCTCTTGTTAAAAATCAAAATTAATGTACAAAATTATTTTAATAAATTCCAATTAATGAAAAAGATAAGGTTGAAAATTTAATATAATATTTTAAACTTGCATTTATTACCAACCAGGGTTCGTTGATATATATCAATGGATATATATCATGATATATAGCTTGATATATATCCGATATTTATTTTTAAAATATCAAGATTTTTGATATTTTCGATATTTTCAAATTCTTTACATTTATTTTCAAAATATCAAGATGTTTGATAGTTTGTATATTGATATTTATTTTCAAAATATCACCGTGCAAGGTAATTTTGATATTTTTCACATTCAAACTAAGTGTAAATGAAATTTTCACCTGTTATTGACTGTGTCATTCTGTAGATAATGAACTTTTGCCTCTGGCAGTGACTTTTTTAGGAAAAGAAGAAAGCGAATCTTTTCCAAGCTTTATGTTTCAAACTTTTATTTTTAAATGCAGAACTAATAATTATACTAGGACTTCCCTCAGAGGGATTAGTCTAAGCGATATTACTGAGAACATAGATTTAATAATAACACGTGGAAGCAAAGAAAATGAGATGTTATCTTTAATTGTCCATATACTGCGAAAAATTGAAATGATGAAAATAAACGAATTGTAGAATTACAAAATCTTATATATAAATTCGAATACACTGTTTAAAAAAATGGGAAATCAAACCATTCAAGACAGCCATGCATGGATATAAAATTGAAAGTACGCAATATATTAAAAGTAAAATAGAAAATGAAACACTAAATTACTTATATCGGAATTTTAACTGTATTAAATGTTGTCAAGAACATAATCAGACGCTCCGCACCAATTTGAGTAACTTTAATTGACAAATATATGATGTTTAAAAAGAATGGACTATACTTTATATGGTGTGTGCTCCCCCTGAATAGTTAATATTGTACAATATCTGTTTTCCACGGATGCAATGAGGTTGTCGATAACATTTAAGGAATTCTCTTCTCAAAATCTAATATAGTATCAAAGTACCGAATACATCAAAAGTGGCATGCACTGCTTCGTTAGAGTGTGCTTTAGATATGCTCGATCGGATTTAAATGATGAGTGTATGCTGGCCACTACATACGCTGTATTGTTTTGTTTTCAAACATATTCTGCACAAGTTGAGCTGTATTTAGCATGTATTAAATAAAAGAAATCGGCAATGATTACAACATAAAGTATGACACAAAATCTGAATATATCGTCTGCATAACTTTTGAGCTGTCAAAGTGTCATTTGAAGTAATTTACAAATCCATACATATTTATTCAGCAAATCATGCAAGCTAACATACGCCAATATGAACCCGATTACAAAATTTCACCAGAATAAGTTAATATATAAAAAATCTACTAATGATAATTGAGAATATGACCTTATGATAAAATGTCTAGAAAAATGAATCGGATAAAAAATTCATATCACATTTAAAACGGCACTTCCTTCTGTTAGTGGCCTTGGCGAGAGAGAGAAAAGCCTAGAGAAGGAACACTTTAACAAGTACTTTCGGGCAACCTACTCACTGTTTTATACAGGTCTTTATTCAATATTTACACAATTTATTTAATGCTAGGTGGGTATCTATCAGTTTTGTTGCATTTAAATCGCATGTTTTGCGGAGGAAATGCAGCATTATGAAATATTGAAAGTTGCTGTACCTAATAATACCAAATTAATGGTAATTGAGATCGCTTTCCGTTAATTTCATCTTTTTAAATTTTAAATTTTTTAGAAACCATTCATAGAGACAATTGTATATTTTAAAACTAACCCGAAGCAAAATGTCAAGATTTTGGGCTCAGCAGTAACAGAGAAGTAGAAAATTTTTGAAAGTTTTCTGTTTCTGCACTGTTTTTTATATCGACATTTTTAGAAATTGTTCTATTGCGAGAATTTACGTCATGATAAATACAGCCATGTCAATTTTCATGTTTATATTCCTAACAGTTCCATGTTCTTCGTTACTTAGATCATCTTTAGATCTTTTTCCGCTTTGTTTAGTCTTTCTATTTTTTAGAATTCGTTCTACAACGAGCATTTACATCTTATTAATTACTACCATGCCAAAGTTCTAGTTTCTAACCCCAACAGTATCCCAAAAATTTCACTATTCCAAATAAATCATAGTTTAGAACCTTTCTAGAAATTTTTACGTTTATCCGTCAAATTGAACCTTTTAGAGAGCGTTCATTACGAGTATTCACATCTTAAAAGTAACTACCGCTCCAAATTTAAAGTTTCTAACCCAATCAATATCGCAGAAATCACAATTTTAGAACATTTTTGCTCCTGCAGCGATGTAGGTTCTTGCACTGACATAAAATAGTCTTTTTTTCGGAGCAGAGATGGACACCAACATTTTTTTAAGTTGGCTATTTAGTTTCAGAGATAACACCTCACAAACGTACAAGCATTAATAATATTATCTACTTTATAATATTATAACGCTTTTATAATATTAGCATTAGATGTACAGATACAAAAGCCATTTATCTGTTACAAGCTAAAGTGCCGGCGTTGCCCAGAATTTGTAGGATGTTTGTTCTGAAAAATCAATTTCAAAATTTAACATAAAACACAAAACAAACATTAAAAAAAGCAGTCGAAATGTTGTTGAATGAATCATATGAAAACGCTATATAAAAATGTATAAATGTATATAACAGACGCAAAAGAATACAGCTATAAATGAACTTATTTCAATTTATAATTGGAGCAATAATGTTAAAATACGCCAATATTTCCCTAATCGGGTTTTTATTATGCTTCAATACATTTTTCACACTCATATGACGTTATACTATATCCACAATGCCCTTTATATTTCCAATATGACGTAATATTTTCATCTTTCACGTGGAAACCTTGAAATAGAAAATTTATGAAGTTATATTCACTTTCATTTAAATTCGTCAAACTATTTATTTCATTTTCATTTTTCACGTTGAAATCTTGCGGTAGAAAATTAATTGTTGTAGTAATAATTTTATTGTGTTTTTTAATTGTTGGCAACTGCTATAACAAAAAATGTTTAAATTTGATAAGAAATTGCTGTTAAATTGGTGGTTTTTTATTAATTAAAAATTAACTATAAGTTATTTCGATTCCGGATTACTTTAGTTGTCTCGGCCATGTTTTAATACACATGTACGTATCTCTTCACAATTTTGGCTTCCAAATTGCGGATTTTTTATAGAATTACAAACAGACAGATAGACAAGTTTTCATTTTTATATATCTCTCTATTCTATGAAAAGTAATTAACGCTGCCGCCGCCGCCGCCGCCGCCGGTTTTGAATTTTTTGTGACCGGAAGTCTTTCTTCGTTAATATTAAGAAAACTATTGCATACAAATATATGAAGATCTGTAGTATTATAGCGAAATGTTTGATCAACACACTAATGCATACAGTTTTCAAATCGAAGAATTATTTTAAGATATATTTAATGCTAAAGTTGGACAAAATCGTTCCATTTAAAAAAACTTATAAGAGCAAAAGCTATACATGGGAATTTAATCCTTTTTAGATCATTTTATTCAATAGAAGATCCCGGTCAGCAGATTTCATTAATTTTTTTTTTTTAATTTGACTCATTTTTTGAGGTTTTATTTCTATTTTAAATTCAAATATTCAGCATTTTGACAGATATTTTTTACATATTTTAGAAAATGGTATTAATTTAAACTGTTGCCTATAAACAGCGCAAACAATAATGTTTGCTTCAAATAAAAAAAATTATTTACACGTTACTATTATAAACAGAAAAAAACCTTCAAATTACAATTAAATAATTAGGTATAAAAAGCAGGCACTTATTGGAAATTACGCCATAAAAACTATATTTACATGTGAATTTTAAAAGAGAAAGGATATTGTAAAATAAATTCATTAACATGCCTTAGAAATCTGAAATAGAACAAATTACGTCACATTACACTTATTATGCAAAATGAACAAGAAATAGTATTGCAAAACAGTTTAAATTTAAAAATTGCGCGAGACAAAATATTAGAGGTTAAATATTAGATTTTTTCAAAATTTTATTATTTGTCGTTTGATGTGAGGTGTTCAGCTATAAGTATGCAAATTTTTGTGTTTCAACATAATTAGGGGCTGAGTTAGAAAAATTGCTTTAAATACACAAGTTAGAGCCCAGAGGGTTAAATATTAGACTTTTTCAAAATTTTATTATTTGTCGTTTGATGTGAGGATTTCAGCTATAAGTATGCGAAATTTCATGTCTCCAACTTAATTAGGGGCTGAGTTAGAAAAATTGTTTAAAATACATAAGTTAGAGCCCAGAGGGTTAAATATTAGACATTTTAAAAATTTTATTATTTGTCGTTTGATGTGAGGTGCTCAGCTATATGTATGCAAAATGTCATGTCTCCAACTTAATTAGGGGCTGAGTTAGAAAAATTATTTAAAATACATAAGTTAGAGCCCAGAGTGTTAAATATTAGACTTTTTCAAAATTTTATTATTTGTCGTTTGATGTGAGGAGTTCAGCTATATGTATGGAAAATTTCATGTCTCCAACTTAATTAGGGGCTGAGTTGGAAAAATTGTTTAAAATACATAAGTTAGAGACCGGAGGGTTAAATATGACTTTTTCAAAATTTTATGATTTATCGTGTTATCGCAAGTGTTCAGCTATAAGTAAGCAAACTTTCATGTCTCCAACTTAATTAGGGGCTCAGTTAGAAAATTTGCTTTAAATACACAAGTTAGAGCCCAAAGGGTTAAATATTAAGCCTTTTTCAAAATTTTATTTTTTGTCGTTTGATGTGAGATGTTCAGCTATAAGTATGCAAAATTTCATGTCTCCAACTTAATTAGGGGCTGAGTTAGAAAAATTGCCTAAAATACACAAGTTAGAGACCAGAGGGTTAAATAATAGACTTTTTCAAAATTTTATTATTTGTCGTTTGATGTGTGGTGTTCAGCTGTAAGTATGCAAAATGTCATGTCTCCAACTTAATTAGGGGCTGAGTTAGAAAAAATGCTTAAAATACACAAGTTAGAGCCCAGAGGATTAAGTAATAGACTTTTTCAAAATTTTATTATTTGTCGTTAGATGTGAGGTGTTCAGCTATAAGTATGCAAAATGTCATGTGTCCAACTTAATTAGGGGCTGAGTTAGAAAAATTGCTTAAAATACAGAAGTTAGAGACCGGAGGGTTAAATATGACTTTTTCAAAATTTTATGATTTATCGTGTTATCGCAAGTGTTCAGCTATAAGTATGCAAATTTTCATGTCTCCAACTTAATTAGGGGCTCAGTTAGAAAAATTGCTTTAAATACACAAGTTAGAGCCCAAAGGGTTAAATATTAAGCCTTTTTCAAAATTTTATTTTTTGTCGTTTGATGTGAGATGTTCAGCTATAAGTATGCAAAATTTCATGTTTCCAACTTAATTAAATTAAGGGCTGAGTTAGAAAAATTGCTTAAAATACACAAGTTAGAGCCCAGAGGATTAAATATTAGACTTTTTCAAAATTTTATTATTTGCCGTTTGATGTGTGGTGTTCAGCTATAAGTATGAAAATTTTCAAGTCTCCGACATATATAGTTTCTGAGAACGGGCTCTGTGACAGACGGACAATCAGACAGACAAAGGAGTGAGACAGGTAGGGTTTCGTTAGATGGTCGAAACTCCAAAAACATGCTGCGGATGACTGTAACAACATCCTAAAATTACATTACCATCAGCGATCTACCAATCCCGAATTTTTTTTATATTCGTTTCATATATTCTTATTCTTTTGTGCGGCCCTGTAAAATAATTATCAATATTATATACAGTAAAACCTCTGAATAGCGGACACCCCGAGAATGCAGAATTTGTCCTTTATTTAGAGGTGACCGCTACTGAGAGTAAAACATGTACAGTTATTTAAGAGTTGGTAATCGAAAAAATGTCCGCTAAATAGAGGTACCCGCTAATCGGGTGTGTCCGCTATGGAGGTTTTACCAGTAAAATTTCTGAATAGCGAACACCTCGGGAGGGCAGAATTTGCCCTCTATTTGGAGGTGTTCGCTACTGAGAGTAAAAAATGTACAGTTATTTAAGGGTTGGTAATCGAAAAAATGCCCGCTAAATAGAGGTGTCCACTAATCGGGTGTGTCCGTTATGGAGGTTTTACTGCATAATAATATCATCCTTTACAAGAAAATTGCATGCTGTATGATAGACAGACATACATCCAGAGAAAGATAACCTCCGGATCAATAAACACTCATATCTTTTGTTTTAATCATCCACAATTGTATGTCATACAACATGCCAGATTTTATACAACAGGCTAAAAACGGTCACCGTGGTACGGAATACTGTATTATTATTTGTTTGCCCACCAAAACTGGTTGCCACGGGTTGTTGCAAGGTTTGTGATCACGTGGTTGAAACTGATCTATTCAATATTACTGAGTGCGTATTTTTTTTTTTATTTGCTCCATGTGTTCAAACCAGTTGTCTACGAAAACATCAACCGGTGAAAGTGACGCACACCAAATTTCTGTGACTTATGCAGATAAATTGTGCTTTTTTAAGAGTTTTTCTATATAATTTTTAAACGGGTTAGAACTTATTTTTCATAGTAGGTGCATTCAGTAGGCGACCCTCATAGGTACCTTCTGGTGCAATCAGAAACGAAATCCGACAAATATTTTTTGAGTTATGCTTGACGAAAGGTTTTTATTAGGCTCTTTTTTTAGTAGGACATGGCGTTAATATCCATCGTAGTAGTAAAGTGTCCGGACAGTAATATTTCGCTGAGTATTAGCCTTCGCTTCGCTCAGACAATTAGACAGTCAATTCAGAACAGCCATTGAAAGATAAAATGTAATTTTGATAATCATTTATATACAGCCAGGGTTCGTTGATATATATCAATGGATATATATCCAATATTTATTTTCAAAATATCAAGAACTTTGATATTTTCATATTACTTGATATTTATTTTCAATATATCAAGATGTTTCATATTTTCTGAATTTGATATTTATTTTCAAAATATGAATGTGTGCAAGATATTTTTGATATTTTCAGTAATTTGTAATATTTCAGTGTAAATGAAATAAATTTTCAAATGTTATTGACTGCGAATCTGTAAATAAAGAACTTGTCTCTTCTGGATGTGACTTTTTTAGCCAAAAAAGAAAACAAATATATTTTTCATACTTTAGATTCGAAGCTTTTTTTTTTTTTTTTAATGTTGAACTAATAATTATGTGGGAGATAATTAATTCAGAACAACCACTGAAAGATAAACTGACGAATTTAAATAAGCAATTATATACAGCATCATTAGAAAAGAATCTTTTTTAAAGTTTTGGTTCAGTTGAGTTTGAACTATATAGCATGTTAGGAAATATGACATAAAAGAAACATTTTGTACTTACATTCATATTAAAATTTTTCAATAAAAAAACTTTTTTTGTATTTAAAATTTTGTTTTGAAAATATCTGATTTTTTTATGCTTGGTCTTGATACTGAATTCTATAGTTAGTTTCTTTTATAAGTGTATAAATCAAATTGTTACTGTTTTTTCAATTATTTCATGTTCAATTTTGTTTTAAGTGAAAAAAAAAAATGCATTTTTATATTATTCTTTGATTAAGTTTTCATGTTAAGTGCAATATATTTTAGTTTTTAATCTATATTATGCTCGAAAACATTTATTATCAGCAGTAAGTTGGCTGCTTTGAAAATATCGGATATATATCGAAAATATCAGATATATATCAAAATATCGGATATTTTTGATATTTTCGAAAATATCATGATATTTACGAACCCTGTTACCAACTTTACAGGAAGAAATTATTGGATTCGTGAATATTTTCACATTCTGGTTTTCGACGGATTAACATGTTTTAGGGACAGAGATCTCGAAAAACATATTTTTACAAAATGTCTGTTTGTATGTGACACAAATTTTGTGGACGCTCTATCTCAGGAACTAATGCATGGAATTCAATAAAACTTTAGATTCAGTTAGTCCTTGATATTAATTGGTTCTAATTACTTTTTGGTGTAAATTGTCCAATAGGTGGCGCTGCTATGCTGCATTATTCATGGTTATCTCACTAGCTCCATCTCAAAAACTAACTCGCAAATTTTCACGAAACTTCAGATTCAGAAATTCAGATTCAGACCTTGATATAAATTAGAGTTGATTAGTTTTTGGTGTAAATCTTTCAACAGGTGGCACTGCTATGCAGATTTTTTTACGATTTCCGCAATAGCTCTATTTCAAATACTAATGCACGTATTTTCATAAAGCTTCAGATTCAGTTAGACGTTGACATAAGCTGTTGCTGATTATGTTTTGGTGTAAATCACCCAACAGGTGGCGCTGCTATGCTGTATTTTTCAGGATTTATACGATTTTAGCGATTGTCATATTTCAGTATTAATGTGTAAAAGTATTAACATATATGAGATAAAAGAATGTTTTGGGATTGCGGCATCTGAATAATTTTTACTGGCGTAGTTGCAACTTTTCCCTATTATTAGAAACAAATATTTTTTAATAGTATGCAGTTGAAATTGTTTACTATTTTCTTTATTTACCTTAAATATAGATTTTTGGAGTTGTCTAACTATATATATTTTTTAAATATAAATGTATACAAATAAACTTTGCGAAGAAAATGTCAGCAATATGAAAACTTTATTTGAAAATAATTTTTAAAAGCATGCAAAAATCCAACTTTCAAATAAATAAATAACTATATAAAATTAATAAAAAAGTTTATTTCAAGAATCTAACTCTTAAACATAGTTCGGGTTTAGACCGGAAAGCTATACCAAAACCTAAGACACAGGAAATGAAAATTGTAATTGTAAGAAAAAATATATATAATATTGTAAAATAAAACAATTTTTTAAACAATGAAAGATTTGAAAATGATAACATTTACAATAAAGCCTAATTTATTTCTTTAAAATGGCAACATTTATATACTTTAAAAAACGACAGTATGTAGATGGGGTGTATAATACAATTTAACCCTCCGTCTACCAGACGGGTCCATTGGACCCGACAGGTACATACAAAATATTCATCCAAACCAGAAATTTCTTTAAAATAAACTAAGTATATAAACCAGACAAAAATAAGGTAAATAAATAAGTTAAATAGTTTTAAATAAAAATTCTGGTGTAGAACGTTTTATTAAAACTTGAATAAAATTCCCGGTAGATCTAGGGTTAAATTTGCTTTCAAACTGCACTGCTATTGGTTGAAACACATAACATATAAGTTTCTATGGGGGTCTATTTTATTAGGTCTACTGCTAGTTAAACAAATGCAATTAAATCCTTTTAAGTGACACATGATATATTACAAGCAATGGTGTTAAATTAAACAAGAAAAGCTATTGGCAAAATTATGAAATTCTGATACTGAAAAGCAAAACTTTTAAAAGCTAGATTATATTTTCTATTTTGTAATATATTCATGAAAATTGAAAATATTTTTTTTAGTGAGCATAAAATTTTAAATGTTTATTATTTTATATTTCTTAAGAAAATATAATGTATTTTTAAAAAACATTTTTGAAATATCATTTTTTTCAAAATTTTCCAAAAAAAATCGGAAAAAATTGAACTTTTTTTTCCTCAGACTTCAAAATTTCCGGAAATTTTACATCTCTGTGTATAATAATCATATTTACTTTTCCGTCTAATTATAAATCAGCCTTCGAAGGCTTAGTTATATACATATAGTTATTTGGAACAGATGTGTTATTATCCCGGGGTCCGCCACCTTGGATTTTTTTCTTGGCTTGAATTAAAAAAAATTTTGTATTAATAGTTATAATTATTATATTCCAGTTTTTCTTCAATATTATATTAACCTATCAACAATATTTAACCATTGGCGACATTACTACTTGGCGAAAAAGGAATTTTCATGCATGAAAAAAATCCAAGATGGCCGACCCCGGGATAATAACACATCTAAGCCAGTTATTTAATATAAGTATGGAAGCTTTATGTATTATAGTACTTTTAAGTTGCATCACTCGGTTCCGCAAGGAGTGGGATCATTATCATAATTTGCCAATAGATGGCGGCTCAAGACGAGGGCGATAGAACAAAAGCATTTTTCCAAGTTGCTGTTGAAAAGTTCGTAGCACCCACGTGGTTTGTAAATGTAACAAACAAGTCAACAAACTGTTTTATAACAAATTTTATAAGATTTCAACGATTTCTTGGCCTGCCCACTAAGGATTAATTTAAAGTGTCTAAAGGTAGGTCATTATTACAAAATATGAACTTTAGTGATAATGTTTATTATTTTCGATAGCTATAGTTGGCCTTATCGATGATAGAAATTCTGCTTAATTTTTTGGAACAGCTTACGAATTGAAAAAAAGGGGAAAACGTTTAAATTTCTTTCTTTCTTTTTCTTCTATATGACAAACTATGTAGGAATCAGTGACGTTCGATGGATTTAAACGTTCGGTACAGTAGCAATAATAATAATAATAATCAGGGGCGTATTTAAGCAGAATTCATTAGGGGGGCGTATATGACGATTTTGCCGACTAACTTAAATATATATACATCTTTAAAAGTACGTTTCTGTGTCTGTATATATGCATAAACCGGTGTCCTAAAATGGAATGACTGATTTTAAAGTTCAATAACTTGCAAATGGTGACAGCTATGAAATTAAAATCTTGCAGGAGGGGTATGTAAGATGTCAGGAATTTTTTTTACTGCGATTATCGATTTTAGTTTAAAATAGCGGCGATAGACGGCGCTGCTAGCAGTAGGCGCTAAATCGGGGCCTGATTTCTGGCCTCTCTTTTTTCTCAATATTGATGCGAAAGAAGGAGATTAAATATGTGCAGTAGGCCCCTAAGAACACAATTGCATTGGCGACTGAGAACCACTCCATATATATAATCTCCTTCTTTCGCATCAATATTGAGGAAAAGGAGGAACAAAAAATCAGGCCCCGATTTAGCACCCGTTGCTAGCAGTGCCATGTATCGCTGCTGTTTTAAACTAAAAACCTTTGACATCTTACATAACCATCCTGTAAGAATTTTTTACAATAGCTACCACCATTTGCAAGTTATTGAACTTAAAAATCAGTCAATCCAGTTTAGTACACCCGGTATGTTCTATATAAAATTCAACATTATTAACCCATCGAGATCAAATTTTTCACTTTAGAATATTGAGGAGAATATAAGGTAGATTTAAAGATGGACATACCATCCCTTCACTTACGTTACATTATTGTAAATATTCCCATACAGTATTTTGATATTTTTTGCTGAATGTGCAGATGGAAATCTGCAATTCGGATTAATTAAACAAGTTGAACTTTTTAGTAAGATGCTACTTGGAACTTATACAGAATTAGCTTATTTATATTTACATTAAAAAGGATTAAATCAAAACTTATATTAATTACATCTTTGTTCATCCATTGCATAACATGCATTTTAACCCACCATTTTTTTAGACGAACCCATCTATTCACGACAGAGCCCAAATCTAGGTATTTCAAAATATCCTTCTCAAACGTAATCATCAGAAGTGTATTCAAACGTGGATCGGTCATTGTTGTTCTTAGATATTTTTTCACAATTTTAATTAACATTGTTCTTTCATTCGAGGCAACTGTGAATGGAGAATTTAGAGCCAGGCGATTGATGGTTCGCAAGTGGCAGAATGTATCTCAAAGGTTCTGTTTTCATGTAAATATTGTCCATTCTTTCAGCCTCTGCGCAGACGTCTGACAAAACTTTCATCTCTGCGTGTAATGCTTCCATATCAGTAACTGCCAATGTTTCACGAAAGACACCGCTTTCTTAATCAGAGTTAGTTTTTATTCCCTTCTTGTAATGGGGGGATACATTATTTTATTCAGTGGTGTGATTATGCTGATTAAAGAATTAAGACTTTCAGCTATCACCACTGTAAGGGTATCCATGTGTGGCTTGATCTTTGCTAACAGAAGTAGAGGAATCAACTATTTCAAAATTTGTAGGATACATTCATATGATATCCAAGCTGCTTTCAATGATTCCGTTCGAGCAGCCCATCTCGCCTTAGAAAGATTCCGCAGTAGAAGAGCATTTTCTATTTCATTGAGCTTGTCTACTAATGGTTTCTTTCGTTTAGTACTTGCTATGAAAAACACAAACATCTTCCAGCACGTCGAAAACATCACCTATAATATTGCTGGAATTGCAGATATGCGAAACGAAAGTGTTGAGTCTGTGACATTGACAAGGAATATATTGCACAATTCGACCCACGATTTCTGAAAACGTCTCCTAGTCCTAAGTACCGTTGAATTCCCCAGACATGTTATTTGTAAAACCACATGACTGGAAAAATACCTGTTCTATTTCGAGATCATTCTTCGTAAGGATATGCGATTTCTAGCATGCAAGGTCGACATTGGTTTTATCGACTTCTTTTACAACTTCCAAAAGCCGATCGGAGTTTTTCCATCTTTGTCGACATATTTCAATACAACAGCTGATCGATTATGGTGCGAAGCATCTGGTGTCGTATCTGCCATAATTCCATAAAATTATGCTTCTTGAATATCTCTGGCTATCGTTTTGCGCACTGCTGAAGCAAGAAATTCAATCATCTCGTTTTGGGATGAAGCGGAAAGGTAAGTTATGTGGTGTGGCCTTAAACGTGTGTCCTCAAACATTTCCTCAGTTGTGGATTATGTCTGGAAATTAGTTTCAGAATTTGCCAAAAGTTTCCATTTTCGTCTTTGTCACTTCCACAAAACAGACCTTGTCTATTCCGCATTCGCGTAGTGTCCATCAAGATTGCTACAATTTCAGTTCTGAATGCAAGATGTTGCCCAGAATAATCTGTTTGCGCTTGCTCTCGTCTAGTAAGTGATTATGCGTCATTATGAACTGACAAAATAGTAGACCGGGAGCCGGCAGCACAGACAATCACCTCACCTCATCGAGTTCACGGTTGAAATTCCAGAAATAGTTAAAACTCGATACGCATATTAAAACGCAGTCGGTCTGTCAACTCATTTCTTGGTGGAAAACATCTGAAAACCTGATTTTAGTGGTCGACTCGTAGGTTTACCATTGTTTTCCTGCACCCAAAAGTATGAAAACATGGAGGACTGGGGGCAGGAAAACGCAATAGTAAACGTTCGAGTCAGCCGCTAAAATCGGGTTTTTAGGCTTTTCCACCAAGATATGACATGGCAGACCGATTGCGTTTTAATATGCGTATCGAGTTTTAACTAAATCTGGAATTTCAGCCATGAACTCGGTGAGGTGATTATCTTTGCTGTCGGCTCCCGGTCTATAGGAAACAGCAAATTTAGTGGAAGTTGGAAGAGAAATGTTGCGAGAACTTTTTGTTCTTTTCTTTTTCATAAGCTCTTCATTTTGTGCCCTTTGTTTACACCACTCTCAACTGAAGCATTTTGTATTTTTTCTCTCCCAGGTCCTTCATGAAATAAGCAAAAAAAAAAAAAAAAAAAAAAGCATTGAGTTCTGTGCTATATTCCACAAACGGATGATCTTTTGTATCAAGCGGTGTTAAAATGTCGCTGTCTATCTTGCGGGTTGGAACCATTTATAGGATATACACTGAGTTTTGGCTGATACGGACCTAAACTGATCAAATATGTCTCTGGTTGTCTGACTTCATTTTAGACCTTTTTCCTGCTCATGTTCAATGATGGAATCGTTCCCACATTCCGTAATGCTAACCTCTCCACGGTTCTACTCGATTTCTTTCACGATCTTACTATAAATATTTGACGCAGACGGACATTTTTTTTTGTCAATTACATCTATGGTCTCCTTAAGGTACAAGAAAACACTTAATTCATCAGATCGAGTCAATTTTTCAATAATCGGCTAGCAATCGTTTAAACAATCGACTGAATGTTTCAGTTGTCTAGCACATTTCAATACACTACGATTAATATGAATGCTTTCACCGAAATCGTCATCATCTTCAGTGCTAGTCGACCATCTAGATGTTCAGAACCCTACTAATCCGCTGCGGATTCTCAGAAAGAGCCTTTTGTATATTGAGAAACTAGTATCTCCTGTTTCTTTCTTAATTTATTTTCAGCGGCCACGCGAAGTCGAAGAAAGAAGGGGCAAACTTCGGATTTTCGAAAGAAATTAAGACAAATGCTAAGGATTGGTGTTTTTTAGTGTATGTTTTAAGAAAAAACGTAGAAAATTAAAAAAAACGGTTGCTTCAGAATTGTATCGATCGATAATGACTGCCTAGAATTTGCCGACTGTGATCAAGGTTGCCGACATTGGGGGGGCGAGACGCCCCCCTACGCCCCCCCAGTAGCTTCGCCCCTGATAATAATAATAAATCGCCCCTTCCTTAGAGGTTACTATAGACGGGTTGCACATGACGTCACATGTCTGAAATCGCTTCAGATGGCGCCCAAATATAAGGCGAATGTAGTGCTCTCCATTTGATAATTTAGATTTATTTGCACTATAATAATAAAATTAAGAAAGCTCTAATATAAAGAGAAAGATAACACGTGCTTTTAACGGCAAACGGGGGCTTCTGTGCTCCACGTGTGTGCTCCAGAAGCTATAGCATCAGTCGTTGCTAATAGCAACGTGACGTCAATGCAAGGGGTCTATACTATAGTTTTTTTTTTTTTTTTAAATGCTCTAGTTCTTTAATACATAAGCAACGAGCGTCAAGTACGATTGTTTTAATCGTTACTCACCAGTATTTTTTTATTCTATTTCTAATTTAATGTCTAAAATGTAATTGAATGAAGCAAAAAATTCTGTTTTAAAATACTTAAAGAAGTTTGAATTATTTTAGAATGTAAGAAAGTTTTATTAATTTGTTTTAATTCACAGAAGCCAAGAAATTTAAAATTTTATAAATAAAAAAAGTTCCTTAACTATCCTCTTCTTAAATAAGTCAAATCAGATTTTTTTTTTCAGTATAAAGTTTACCTGTAGGAAGCTCTTGTTTATCAAAATGTAAGTTTCTGTATTAAATATCATGTAAAATTGTTTTAAAATTTAACATTTTAATGCCTAATTTCTTTAATTTGTATTAAACCTGATGCATGTATCTCAAAATTAATAAAAAACAAACAAAAAAATCAATCTATTCATAAGTGCTACTTCTTTGGCCTAAAATGCATGCCATTATTATTATTATTTATTTTTTTTTAAAGAGGGGGGGGGGGGTGTTACCACCTTCGGGCATTTTGCATTATATTTATTGACATTTTATTTATATATCTATATTATAAAGGACAAACGTGTCCTTGCTTAACGCTGACGTCATTTTGTGGGTGGCAACTTCAGAAGATTAAATTTAACTTTTCATGCAATTTTTAAAACTTATAACTATCACATGTTTTCAATTTTTGTATTGTCGAATAGGGAAAAAAAAGTAGTTTAAAATGCAATTTGTTTGAAAACTGTATCGTAATTGCCTGAAAACTATATCGCTATTTACTATTGTTTTTAACCCATATTGGACCACACCGATTAAATATTTTTGAAAATTTTTAAAACTTCGATTATATCAATTTGGTGTAAATAAGTAGATACTAGCAAAATTTAAAAAAAAAAGTTTTTAATTTTTTAAGTAACTAGCTGTCATATTAGTAGGACACATAGTAAGGACATATAAAATGCATACATAAACTAATTTTATGAACAAATATTTTATTTTACTTTAAAAATACTGATATGTTGTACAAAAATACTCTATGATTTCTTCAATAAAGATATAATAATAGCGGTAAAATTCTAGATTATAAGATCACAATTTATAAAGAATATTTCAAATAGATTTTTATCAATTAAATTCTAATTGGTTACTTGTTTTTTTGTTTATATGTTATACTACTTTTATGTATTTTAAAGACGTCGTAACAAAATGTATCCAGAAAATCCTTACCAACTTTATTTAAAAAAATGTTTTATTAGCTGTCCTATTTATAGGACAGCGGTCCAATATGGGTTAAAATAATTTATATTATATTATATATCAAAATAATTTGTACTGTTTTTAAAATAATTTTTAACCGGAAAATTCTGCGGTTTTTCAAAGTGAAGCCCGGTTTCCACCAGTTATTTTGCTAGTAACTGATAAGGCGTGACCTTGAATGATCCAGTGACGTAAATTCAGTCTTTTCTGCTTGCGCTGCAGAATTCTGACTTGTGTTGTCATATATAATTTTTGTTTCAGTGCATTGCTAAGAATGGAGAACCAAAAAGCTCATTTTCGTCATATTATGCTCTTTTATTTAAAAAAAGGTAGAACTGCTAGTGACACTGCTCGTAAAATATGGGATGTAAATTGCATAAAGTACTGTTTCAGATGACACGGTTCGAAGGTGGTTTCAAAGTTTAAGAGGCTACTTCAGTCATACTAGAAGACCCACACTTTAATGCTATTCCTATGGAAGAAATTTAGGGGTCGTTCAAATATTACGTAAGCAGTAAGTGGGGAGGGGGGGGGGGTCCAGTGTCTGCTTATTTTTGCTGACAAGGGGGAGAGGGGGGGGGGGTCAAGAAAATTCTTACGTAAGCATTAGACAACGAAGGAACTATAGTTTAACAACAAAAAGCAAAAGAGCATAATTTAGATGAGCGTTCTGCGGATGTTGAACGACTTGAGATAAAAGATATGGAGTAAACAAGGACTGGAAACGAGGATTATTCCAGCTCACCACTACATTGAAAACGTAATGATAGACAATGCAGAAACATGGATTCAAAGATCTTGGACACCAGACTAGAAATGTGAACGCCAAACACATAATATTCCTGATTCTTGTTAAAAATTTTAGTTATGTGCCTAAATAAGTTAGGGCCGGTTGTATTTCTTAAAAGTTTTTTTTTTTTTGGTTGTTCAGTGCGATAAATAAAAACTATTTTGTATTCTATGAATTGTTTAATGCCATAAGTAACAATATGTTAAACCGATTTTTTTCCCTTCAATACCACAACCCCCATGTGTCTGTTTATGTAAATTTTCTGGATTAATAATGCAATTTATCGCTAATTGTAATTTTTTATGGCAAATAGTGTTGATGCCAGAATATCATAAAATCTTACGTAAGCAAAGGGGGGGGGGGGGTCTAGTATTTGCTTATTTTTCCTTACAAGGGGGAAGGAGGGGTACAAAATGACTAAAAATATGCTTACGTAATACTTGAACGACCACTTATAAAGATATCTCGTTTGCATTTTTATATTTTTAAATAATTTTTTTTTTCTTGCTGAGATTTTTATAGCTGAGATTGATCTCTACATCTGCCCTAGTTAGTGTTCTAGTCAGAAATATCTCTAAACAAAATCCAAAAAGTAAAAAACGCCCTTTGTACAAATCGATCTCAGCTAGCCAATACGAAAAGAATTGTTTAAAAATATTGAAACGAGATATCTTTAAAAATATCTTCCATAGGATTAGCATTAGTGTGCGTGTCTTTTCAGATGACTGAATTAGCCTCTTAAATTTCACAGAGTTCACACAGACTCCTTGGAAACTCCTTAGAAATGAAAACATTCCCAAGTAGTACTTAGAACTAACTTAGATAAGCAAAGCACTCCTTGGAAATTCCTTAAATTGTATTGCGGCTTCGGACTCGAGCGATATTGCTGCCGAGGAAAAAAAATCGTTATTGTAAAACGCACGGTAAAGCCTTTATGCACGTCATTTATCTGAACCACAGCATTGATTGGTTAGGATAATCTTATAGCAGGGTTTCCACTAGGTCAGTTTTTCAATTATTAGGTCCGTAAAGTCCGTTTTTCAACGCTGTTAACCGATCTTTACCTTAAATTTTATCGATGTTTGGCATTTAGCCAAGAATCTCGGAAAAAACTCGTTTTTCACAAATATGTCCCAAAAAATATCGTCAAATTTCATCAATCGATCACGGAAAAAAATTCGTAAATTTTGTCAAAGGATCGTGAAAAAACGGGAATTTCTCCAACAGATCGCGGAAAAACTCGAATTTCTTCAAAAGATCGCGAAAAAGTCGCGAATTTCTTAAAAGACAGCGAGAAAAACACGAATTTACTCAAAGGATCACGAAAAAACGCGGATTTCGGTAAAAGATCGAGGAAAAAAGCGGATTTCGTTAAAAGATCGCAAAAACGCGAATTTCCTAGAAAGATTGCGAAAAACACGCGAATTTCCTCAAAAAACCGCGAAAAACACGTGAATTCGGCCGAAGCCGAATATTCGGCAGACAGGCCGAATATTTGGCTTCGGCCGAATATTCGTTGCATCTCTACTTAGGATACTTATTTTTTACGCATTTTTTGAAAAGTTTTAAAGTTTTATTTTCTTCCCTTAATTTCTCCCCTAGTTGCTTTTAATAACTAAGTGGTGAATGGAAGAAATAGAAATGTATTTAGTATTGTTAAAGGAATGAGTTGAGGTTTCATTGTATGTGAAAAAGAGTCGTGTTTTGAATAAATTTTCTCAGACGTTCTTTAAAAAGTAAAAATCTATGTCTAAAATCAGTTTCTTAATGAGGGTCTTTTATGTTTATATTTTTATCACCAAATTATAACTGTTATCAATGTATTATTCAATATTATTCGTCTATTATGTGCTTTTAAAAAAAAAGCAACTATCATTTATGTGTAATTAAGGAAATGAATTACTTGGGTCTTTGTTGTTAAAAGTTGTGTGAAATAGCCTTTACGTGTTATTTTGCACTTTGCCATTTTCAAAAGTTCGCAGACATGAATCCGTTTGCACATAAAATAATATAATTAGCTCAGCATTCTATCGGGCAAAACTCTGAAATTTCATTAGCGGCCACTGGCCAGTAGGTATAGGTCAAAATTGGAAAATTTCATTTGTGGCCACTGGCCGGTAGGACTAATTTTTTAAGTGGCCACTTTCTTTAAACTAGCGACCACTTTTTTGTTTCAAAATGCTAAACAATAAAATTCCCATAAGTATTAATCTAAAACTGAGTAGCCCAAATAAATATGTTTATATAAATATATTGGAACCAAGAAAAGTAGAGTCCTTGATGAAATGCAAGAAATTTTTATTATATCCTTGTAAAAAAGTGGCCGGAAATTGGCCGCTGATAGACAATTTTTCACTAGCCACACTTTTTTTCATTTACTGGCCCTGTGGCCGGTGGCTAGTGCTAATTTTGACCTTTACCGGTAGGACTAGTTTTTTTTAAGTGGCCACTTGATTTATACTAGTGGCCACTTTTTTATTTAAAAATACCAAACAGTAAAATTTCCATAAGTATTAATCTAAAACTGAATAACCTAAATAAATGTGTTATATAAATATTTTGGAACCAAAAAAGGTTCCAAAATGCACATAAAATGTGCACATAAAATGTTTTATCCTTGATGTAATGCAAGAAAATTTTATTCTCTCCTTGTAAAAAAATGGCCGGAAGGTGGCCGCTGATAGACAATTTTTCACAAGCTACTTTTTCTCATTTACTGGCCCTGCGGCCGCTGGCTAGTGCTAATTTTGCCCTTTACAGCATTTGTTTCCAGCATATATCATCGTAAAATTTAAACAGTCTTCAATCAATAAAGAAAACAATAAAATATAAATTTAAGACACTATAATCGAACTTAATTGGAAATAAGGATTTTTGACGATTTCTCTTACTATTGGCTTGAGCCCAGTAGGAATGCATCGACTTTATTAAATTTTATTTGAATCATTATTGCTATTTTCAATATAAATATGATTTTTGGTATTGTTAGTGGGCATTCTGGAAACTTTTATTAAGTGTGAAAAGTCCGTTAGTGATTAATTTTAAAAAATTGTTTTCACTTATATTTTGTAACCCAGAACGATGCGTTTATCCACTTGTATTTTAAATTCTATATCTAGTATGTGTAAAAATATAAAGAATACGCCTTATGCAACGTGACAGAGAGTACCTGTAGGTGCGCGCTGCGAACTTCCAAATTCCCATTTTTCTCACGTCACAAGCATCTGAAACAAACTAGGTATCCAAAAAGACATTAAATTAATGTTGACTTTTGTCAAAATGGCGGTTATTTAAAAAAAGTTAATTGTTGGTCTTTTTTTCCCAAATCTTTTGCCAGCTTTATAATTAATCATTTAAAATGATACTTTTCGGTTGTATAAGCTCTAGCAAAAATGACCAACTTTCTTTTAAATAAAAAAAAAGGAGGAAATCGGTCGAATAGTTCTCGAGAAAAAGGGTAGCCCAGTTTGAAAATATGGTTTCGAGAAAAAAAAATTAAATTTTACAATAACGTTACGTCAAGCAAGCAAAAAAGATTGTACGGAATTGGAATATCACAAAACTGTTTTAGGGCAACAATCTACATAAGCAAAGCAAAAAAAATAATCAAAATTTTTGACCCAGAGAAGTAGAATCTCCCTTTAAGGCTGAACCGGATTGACGTGTTCTGTTTTAGGGCAACAATCTGCATAAGCAAAGCAAAAAAAATAATCAAAATTTTTGACCCAGAGAAGTAGAATCTCCCTTTAAGGCTGAACCGGATTGACGTGTTCTGTTTTAGGGCAACAATCTACATAAGCAAAGCAAAAAAAATAATCAAAATTTTTGACCCAGAGAAGTAGAATCTCCCTTTAAGGCTGAACCGGATTGACGTGTTCTGTTTTAGGGCAACAATCTACATAAGCAAAGCAAAAAAAATAATCAAAATTTTTGACCCAGAGAAGTAGAATCTCCCTTTAAGGCTGAACCGGATTGACGTGTTAAGAAATCCCATGTATTTCCGTGCATTTTTGCGAAAGCCGCGTTGTGTTATTGTATTTTTCGTATTACTGAGTTTTCACATTGCTGTTGAATGATCTTTTATTAGTATGTATAATAACATTTCTGTGTTAGTGTATTCACGGCTTTTTTTCTGAAATCTCTGAAAATATGGCGCGTGCTTTGTGACATAATGATAGCAGCGATGGGGAAAGAGAGCGGGGCAAAAAAATCTCTAATAACATTGGTGAGCAAAAAACCGGAGATTTGGCAACTGTGGAAAAGCAATGCACTTCTCGAGGCTAACGAAAAAGACAGACTACCGCAGTGCATACCATATGTCTTTTTTAAAGACCGCTAGAGTGACGTGATACGTTTCGCACACCTTCAGTGGTGTATTCGAGAATCACGTGACTCCAGTGGACTGTTAAAAAAAAGATAGTGGAATGCACCGCGGTAGCCTGTCTTTCTCGTTATCCTCGTGCACTTCTACACGGAAAAAACTGTTTTGTTGAAACAACTAAAGTTTGGTTAATATAGCTCCAACCAAATATTTTGGTTAAAATGACCAAATTTTGGTTGGACTAACCAAATAGTTTGTAGAATTAACAAAATCATTTGGTTAATTTAACCAAAATTTGATCATTCCAACCAAAATATTTGCTTGGAGCTATATTAACCAAAATTTAGTTGTTTCAACAAAACAGTTTTTTTCGTGTACTGTGACATCACTGCCTTCAGTGCGAGGCTAACGAAAAAGACAGGCTGCCGCTGTGAATCCCACGTGTCTTTTTTTACAGATCGCTAGAGTGACGTGATGCTCTTTTCGCACACCTGCTTTGGTGCATTCGAGCATCACGTGACTCCAACGGTCTGTAAAAAAAGATACGTGGAATGCACCGCCTGTCTTTTTCGTTAGCCTCGCTTCAATGCCATAGCCTTTCGGAAGAACGCCGTGGTATAGCAGAAATTTATTTCGTTATATTGGGTTTGGAATTAAAAATAGCTTTAATTATCTCTTTCAAATTACTAATAATTTATTAATTGCAAATTGCAAATTATTAAAACAAATCCATTTGTAACAACTTTTTTTTTTCTTTTTTAGATATCTTCATTTCTCTTGTGAAAAAAAGCAACCTGTTAGCAATAATAATATTTAAAAAAAAAAACAGAAAAAAGGAAAAGAGTAGACATTACTAAATTGTTTAGCAGACTTACTCTTTTAAGGATGGCCACGGGTATAGGTGTACTCGAAGAAATAAAAAGCACGCTCAAAGAAAAAGAAGTGCACTGGAAAATTCCAAATTATTCAAATTTAGGTTCTGATCGTGATTCTCCGACATTCTGGTTTCTTGGTACCCGCTGGCATTTAGAAGTCATTCCTCGTGATATATATGATTACTCAGATCAGATGGGTTTGCATTTACAGATGGACGATGATAAGGATACGATATGTTGCAACGTGCTATGCACATTTGGCATAAAAAAGAATGATGGTTCATTGATCGATGTTCATTTATTCCACCATGCATTTACTAAGAAAAAGTCTAGATTAACTTCTCGTTATTTTTTTCAAAGAAGTCTTCTGTCGAAGCGTGAATCTGAGTTGATGCCATCGAACGAATTGACAATCATGTGCAATCTCAAGCTACTAGCTGATCCTGTGAAACTAATAGGTAAGTTTAAGTTCAATTCTAGAATAAATAATTTTCTAAAGACAGAAAAAATAGAGAAGAATTGAATCACTTTTCGAATCACTAAAACATAAAAAAAAAATCACTGGCGGCTTTGCCTACAGTCGAAGGTAGATTTCTAAGCTAAGTCTATTTTCGCCCACAAAAACTAAATCAAGATTCAGCAAATCCGTGCGGGGATTTCGTTGTGCAAATTTTCTGGTGATGCCTTTTTCATAAATTTTTAATTAACTACATTTTCATATCAACTAACGCTTTTTGACGAAATTTGAGGGTATTGTGTCAAAAGACTCTTCAAGACATTGCCTTATGATACCTCATTCATCGTTGTGCGTTTTGTTTGTGCATAGAAAAAGGGAAGTTGATATCGGAAATAAAATATCAGAGAACCTGAAGTGTGAAAGTTTCGCACTTAGTCTAATACTTTTTTTTTTTTTTTTTTTTTTTTTTTAAAGCTATATCTAATAGTTTTAGATGCATGTTTGAACTGTTAAAGAAAAATTAAAAATCCCAGCTTAGGCAAGCCAGAATATCATCTCATTTATTCTATCAAAATGATTAAAGATAGCAACAGGCACGTGCGATAAAAAAAAAATAAGAATCGTGTTTTAATGCAATAGAGAATGATGTCATCGTTTCGAGAAAAACATGGGACAAAGAAAACTAAATATACATAAATCACAATAATGTAACAAAACATAGCTTTTAGACTATACATGAAATACATCTCTTTCGGTCGATCGATATCTTTTCTTCTAACCATTTCAATTTTCATATCTAATCATAAATATAAAATAAACCCGTGCGGAGACGTCACACTTTATCTTTTTACCCGACTGCCAAGAAGGGTTGTGTGTTTCACGCGCATCTGGTATGTGGATTTCTTTATACCCTCGAAACATCCCAACGGTTGGATAGATTTTAATGAATGAGGTCTCTATCAATTCGTCTTAATCGTCCGATGGTTATAAGCTAGGTTTTGTTTTTATAAATTCAAAATGGCGGTAGAGACAAAAAAAAATTACGCACCCTATTGAGTGGCATATCATTGGAAAGGTCTTTCAAAATGAAGACGATGTTTCATTGACTATTTTACAATCAGAGGCCCCGTTTAAATATTACACAACCTGGAAGTTGTGTAGTTAGGATCTCTAGCTTTACTGCAACTCTAACCTTCATAGACATCTATAGGCCTCATCAAAACTGTGTTTATAGATAAGAACTATCAATTAAACACAACTTAAAAGTCACCAATACAAGTAAATAAAAAAAGTAGGTAAGTAATATAAAAAATAGTTTCACATTGATGAGAAATAACTAATTTGTTCGCTTTTTACGCAGTCGGGTTTTTTAATTTTTTTAATTTAATTTTTATTTGTACTATTAATTTTTTTATAACCATTGCAGAGTATGATATGATGCTGTATTTTATTTTTGTGGAAACATTGATTCGAGGAAAACCTTCAATTCCATTTATGAAAATAATGCTGATTTAATTTTTAATTAACTGAAATTTTTAATCAAAAACATGTTTTAACAAAAAGTGAATGTACTATGTCAGAAACCGATTCAAAAACCTTTCGAATGATGCTTCATTTATCTTTCTGCGTTTTCTAAATGCATAGAAAAAAAAGATGTTGACAACAGAAATAAGGGAAAAAAAGTAAACACACCTTACTAACTCAGCAAACAATTGTCGTAGAAGAAAGTTACTGGTACCCACACGATTGGTTATAAAGTCTACTTTAAAATGATGCATATAAAATTTGGTTAGGGGGCCATCTACATATTAAAACGAACCATAACTTTGTTTTTTTCAATAGCAGTACACAATTCTAAAAGCATAAATGAACTCTACACCATTGAATTAACCTAAAAAAAAAATTATGCATTACATACGATAAGTTTCCGAGAAATGAATTATTTTAAAACGAGTGTATTTTAGGGGATGTAACCAAATTGAAGTTCGGTACTCCATTGTTGACCGAGAGAGAGCCCCCTTCTTGATCAAGGCCACTCAAGCAATCATTGAAGACTGCTAGATTACAGGATAGCATAAGAAATTTCAAAATATCTAGTCACTTCTATCATATTAAACCACAATTTTGCCGTTTCTTAAGCATAATCTGAAAAATGTGAAATTTTTGATTTACATAAAGCAGGACTTAATAAATCTAAATCCATCAAAAAAGTTGTAGGTTGCAATTCATAATTTTTTCGAATATTAATTTCATAATTCATATCATAAAATTATAAAAATTGCAAATTCTACGTATTAATGTTTGGGTATTTCAGTATTATTGCTACACAAAAAATTAGCACATTAGGAGTATAATTTCAGGAGATATTAATGAAAATATTCATAATTTAACATTAGAAGCACTAAATTTTGAATGTTTATAATTCAAAAACTTATCATTCAAATGACTTGGAATTTGGTGTCAAGGCATAGTTTGAACCAAAGATTTGAAATATCTTGTTAAAAATTGGGTATTGCCATTGAAAAAAAAATGAAGTTTGGGTTCATTTTAATGTGTAGATGACTCCCTAAGCAAATTTTATATACATCATTTAAAAGCAGACTTTATTTCCAATCGTTCGGTAGCAGTAACTTTCTTCTACGATAATTTGTTCAGGAGTTAGAAGGGAGTGTTTATTTTTTTCCCCCACGACTGTACACCTGCTTCATTAATTATAAATTAGTTATAATTAATTATTGGAATTTCTTGCTTAAGATAATATTAACACTTAAACAAACAATTTTATTTAATCGTATATAGTAAAAATCGCTTATAACGAAGGTGAAAAAGTATGAAAATTATTCGTTTTGCACAGGTTTCGTTGCAGTCAGTTTAATTACCACATTACATATACATACACACAAAACCTGTGGCAGAATTTTTTAAAAGCTTTCTGCGACAAGTCTCATTAACAGCAAAATTTTTCTGCAATCTGATATTTTTTAACAGGAGAAATGAATGACAAATTTATACATAATTTAAAAAAAAGACACTGAAGATATGGTTTTTAATACATTAGCTGTTTTTATACGTAACGGTCTGCTCTTAAACTGCGTGTAAAAGAAGTTAAAAACCTAAATTTAACCAATCAGCATTAGAGGACTTATTCAGCATATTTACAATAATTTATAATAAGTAAATTGTCCCATTACTTTTCGCAAAAACATATGTTGTTATTATGTTTTCAAAACATGATTACATAACTAAATAGGAAGATATTTCGTTCCATATAGAATTTAGTCCTTTAGAAACTTCTAATAAATTTCTTCTATAAAATTTAGTCTGCTAGAAACTTCTGGTCCTTTGTGAAACATCCTGTATATGGGGTATTCTCACAATCTTTTACTTTTATGTCCCTGAATAATGATTTTTATTTTAGTACTTTTTCTTGTTTTTTTATTTTATTTCATATACTGGGGAACATCCCATTGCATGATTGCATAAGAATATTAACGAGATAAATAAGTTTTGTACGATGTTGGGGACCAAGATACCTGGAAAACTCCTATACCGTCCCGTGTCCCTGGTGCTGATTTTTAAGTTTGGAGCTGTCTGTATAAAATTGTTTCAATAAAAGTAATTCGATGTAATTTTTTTCCGAAACTGGGACAATTATTTTATATAAATATGTTGCAAAAAATTAACCTGCACACATTTTTAAGGTTGATATTATTTTTTGAACTCTGTCCCTGGTTTTTTTTATCCTTACCGTCCCTCTTGCTAAACTTATACAGAAAATCACTTCAGATGCAGCCACAGTATTTTTTTCAAGTTTTTTCTCATGCAGAAGTATGCTAGAGAAAGACTGTCTAAAATTCTTTGACAGGAAATTTACTGCAGAATTTAAATCGGTATTTAAATATCAATTTCAAGATCGTGGCTTTATTGGTAGTCTTACCGTCCCCAAGGTTTATTCCTGCACTTTTTGAGGTAAATTAATTTTTTTTTAATTATATCCAATGTAAATAACTGTTTCTAAAAATCAATGAATATTGTGGCTACCACTTAGTCTTAGCATGATTTGCCTAAAATAGGTGGTAATTTTCCTTACCGTTCCATCCTTACCTTCCGCTTTTTTCCCATTTCGTCCCTTTTTTCCTATACCGTCCCCCTTTTTTTACCTTACCGTCCCTTCTTTAACACCCCTTTAAGACAATGTTATACCAAAATTTTGTACTAAAAATACTACATTGTTATTATTTCTTATTTGAATGTCCTGTGGGTACTATGCAAATTCATTATAAGTAAAAATTTAGAAGAAAATAGAAAATTATAGGGGTAAAATGGTATGGAAAATTAAACTCGCAAGTTTAACTTAAACCTCAGTTAAATAAAAAAATATTTCGCTGCTGGTCATTTTTACTTTATTTTGAATCATTAAGGCTATCAATGTCTATCAGATTAAAATGTTATTTTAGAAAGTTTAATTTCACCAGATTTTTATTCCCGAAAGTCAAAAGATTGTGAGAATGCCCCATATATATTATTTATATACATTATGTATTTATTTATTTATTCTTATTTTCAGACCTGAATACGCTGTCAGAAAACATTAAAGGTCTTATCACTGATCGAGAGTTTTGCGACATCACGCTCAATGTTAAGGACAGAGAATTCAAGGCGCACAGAATCATTCTTGCGGCCCGATCGCCTGTATTTGCCGCCATGTTCAAGCATGAGACATCCGAGAAGCAGACTGGCATCGTGTATATATCTGATTGTGACCCTGAATCATTTCAAGTCTTCATAGAGTATCTGTACAGTGGCGAATTGGAGAACGTATCATTTAAAAATGTTTTTGATTTGTACAAAACTGCCGATAAATATGATGTCCAGGAACTCAAAACGTTCTGTATAGTGTACATGGAGCATAATTTGAAAGTTGAGAACGTTTGCGATGTCGTTGCCTTTGCTGAAGAACGTGATGAAAAATTGTTGTGTGGTGTAGTCCAAGAGTTTTTCAATAGAAACGTTAATCAAATTCTCGCCACCGCTAATTGGAAGATATTGTGTAAAAATAATTTTAACCTGGCCAATAAGCTTTTGATAGAAATGACATCCAATGTTAAAGTTGAAAATAATGTCAAGTGGGTAATTTCGTAAAGGAAAAAGATTTATGGTTGTAAATTTCCAATAAATAACTTTTTATAAGATAATATAAAGTTCAGATTAAATTTTCTTTGAACCTATTTTACATTAACAAATAGCACAAAAGTAAAACGTTAATAAAAAAATTATTTTGTGACATATGAATGCGTAGTAATTCAAATTGTAAATGCAAAAAATAAAGTTAAAAGGATTTTCCGGCATCCTTATATTACATTATTACTATTAAATTAATGTTTTATTAATGGAATAATGTTTTATTAATTTTTAATTAATGGAAGTAAGTAATTTTTGTTTTTTTAAGAAGTGGTTTCTCAATTGCACTGCTCTTTTATTTATTGTAACATGGGACATTCTCACAATCTTTTGACTTTTAAATCCTTGAATAATAATTTTTAATTTAACCATATTATTGTGGGTTTTTTTATTTCATATACTGGGGAACCTCCCATTGCATAACTGTATAGCAATATTAACGAGATAAATAAGTTTTGGACGATGTTGGGGGTCCAATTATACCAGGAAATTCCTATACCATCCCGTGTCCCTCATGCTGATTTTTAAGTTTGGATCTGTCTGTATAGAATTGTTTCAATAAAAGTAATTCGATGTAATTTTTTTCCGAAACTGGGACTATTGTTTTATATAAATATGTAGAAAAAAATTAACCTGCACACATTTTTACGCGTGTTATTATTATTTTTTAAACTCTGTTCCTGGGTTAGATTCCTTATCGCCCCTCTTGCTAAAATTATACAGAAAATCACCTCAGATGCAACCACAGAATTTTTTTCAACCTTTTCTCATGCAGAAGTATGCTGGAGAAAAAATGGAATGCTGGTGAAATGAAAAAAAATGCTGGAGAAAATATTCAAACTTGAATTCTATGAATGATGCAATAAATATTTCCGCTTTTATAAGAAATTTACGTTACTTCTAAAAATATTATTATCCAGTTAAATAATCAATGATTATACTTAAACAATATGAAAATTAATCTTTGTTCACAATTGCGAGAAAGATTTTAATAGGATTGTATTTGCAAATATTTGATATGTTGCTTAAGATTCCATAACATAAAAGACTTTCGAAAAAATATCCGACCTACATATTCGATGACTGAAGTGAAAATGGTTAGTGTCTTGGTATAGACTCATATCAGTTAGATCACGTGATTGATAATACAATCTGATTGTAGATAAGACAAAAGACATGAGGGAGGCACGTGATATCTAATTGATTACGTCACAGTCTACCACATGATAAGCTCACCATCTCTTTTTTTGAGTTCAAGTACGGTAAGTTCGTTATTTTTATACGAATGTTTAAGTATAATGTATTAAATTTTTAAATTGAAAAATTTAATAATAGATTGTTTTTTTTTTGTTTTGATGTGTATGACTATAAAATAAAATGTGGGTAGGATGTTAACATAAAAAATATTTATATTATTAAACGCATATATAGAGATAGGTAAATTCACTTTTAATAAATTATAAAATAATTTTTGTTATCTTGTAATATTTAAAAAATTGTTAATTTTTTAAAACTTTTTAATAACTAAAGAATATTTTAATTTAATGTTTTTATATAATTTTTTTGAAGTGTATACTACAGAACATAATTGAAAGGAGGAATCCGTATACATGTACTCAAATGCAAATAGAAATGAAATATAGATCAACTCATTCTTGTTAAATTGTATGTTTTTGCAGCTTGTAATATTTTTAACACTTTTGAAAAATAATTTTGTTAACTTTCAAAAGCATTTTAAATATTTTTTTAAACTAAAAAATATAATCATACATTGCTTTTGAAAAAATGTGCCATTACAAAATGTTGGTAGTTAATCATTGTATTAATTCAAAACTTTAGGTTATTATACTAACTTGTAATACTCGAACTGCAATTGATATGATTTATTTGTATGAATATTTTATATTTGATATCTTGATTGATATGATTAATATGATTGATTGATATGATTGACTGATATGATTTTTATGATTGAATGATATGATTAATATGATTTATTGATCGATATGATTAATTGATATTATTAATTATTAATCGATATGATTAATTGATTATTGATATTATTGTTTGATTGATTAATATGGTTAATTGATTGGTTTGATTTATTGATTAATTGGTATGATTGATATTATTGTTTGGTTGATTAATATGATTGATTGGTTTGATTTATTGATTAATTGATATGGTTGATATCATTAATTGGTAAATTAATGTAACTGATTGATATATGAATGATTGTATACTTGTATTCGCTATCTAATTGAACTTTTTGGTAACTTTTTAATTATGAAAGTCACATACATATACAGATAGGTAAACTGACTTTTGATAACATAATTTATTAAGTTTTTTATTTTTTTAAAAATTTTAATAACTTAATTTTGAAAACTTTTTCAAAGTTTTTTCAAAGTTTTTTTAAACTTTTTAATTTTATAAACTTTTTAATACTTTTTTTTTAATTTACAAAGTTTTTTTTTAATTTTGAAAACTTTTTTTACTTACTTTTTTTTAATTTTGAAAACATTTTTTTTATTTACAATTTTTTTTTTCATTTTGAAAACTTTTTGTTTTATTTTTTTATTTTTATATATTGATAAGTTATTTTTTAGTTACAATTTTTTTGGAAAAGTTTTTTTACTTATAATTTTTTTAAACTTTTTTTATTCATAAAGTTTTTTTTTTAGTTTTGAAAGTTTTTTTTTATTTACAAAGTTTTTTTTTTAATTTTGAATGCATTTTTTTATGTTATTTTTTGTTTTTTAATTTTACTTACAAATATTTTTATTACATATATATTAATTTAACACTTTTACAGGATAAAAAAGAAGATATAAATTATTAAACTAAAACATAATGAAAGTCACATACATGTATACATGTACAGATAGGTAAACTCACTTTTGAAAACTTAATTTATTAAGTTTTTTAATTTTTTTTTAAATTTTGATAACATAATTTTGTTCCAAGTTTGTTTTTTTTTAAGTTTTTTTTTTACCTTTTTAATTTTGTAAACTTTTTAATATTTTTTTTAATTAGTTTTTTTTCATAAAGATTTTTTTAATTTTTAAAACTTTTTTTTAACTTTTCAAAAATTTTTTAATTGAGTTTAATTTTTTTTAATTTTTTTAATTTTGTAAACTGATTATTATTATTGAAAACTTTTTTTATATATAATTAAGTTTTATATTTTTTTTTTATTTTAGAAAGTTGAAATTATAGTATTAAGATTATTAGTTTAATATTTTAAACTTGTGGTTTTTTTTTTTTATTTAATTGCTAAAGAATTGTTGATTTCTTTAGTTATACTTATGCAACTTTAAGTCTAACACTCTATTAAAAGTTCTAAAAGACATAACAAAATAAACATATGCTTTGGAAAAATAAACACATACGTATTAAAAAGGATAGCAATACATTTTATTTTATTATTTTAAACAATTCGTTTTGAATTGTTTCTACATGAATGTTTGATTAAAAGTTTTCACTAACACAATCCACTCCGTTTAAAAATGAGGAAATAACAAAATCTAAATCTATAAGTGTTAATAACATCTCTCCTAGTTTTTCAAATTTTTGTCGATTATTTAATATATAACAGGAATGAGGGCTTTGAGATTTCTGATTAAAAATACATCCATCACATTCAAAAATGCGGTTTAGAATAGTCAATACATTATTCTCAATACATGTTATAAGTTTAGACTGCAACATGAGTTCATTTTCAGTAGATATATGACCAATAATACATTTCTGCCTAATTAAGCTTGGTATATGGTTTACATATATATGCTGAAGAAGTTCCTTATTCAAATCATGTATTTTTTCTTTTAATTTCACCAATTGATGCTCGTTTAAGTCAATGTGAGAATAATTCTTTCAATTTTTAATTTGCATGATAGAATTATTAAAATTTAACACTAATATCATGTTATTAGAAACAAATGAGGAACTTTTATATCTCAAATTAAATGAAAATATTTTCTTGCAAAATTCGAACCAGCTGTTAACATCCATAATAATTCCATTTTTCGTTAGAATTTCTTCACTAGTAAGCCCACTGCGCTTAAACTCTCGAATATGAATATGAAATTGTCTATTATGCAATTTTAAAATTAAAAAGATACAGTCACTGAGTTCTTCTCGAAATACAATAGGATGACTGGATTTGGTTGTTTTAGACTGTGGAATGACATTCGTAGGTGGAGTGGTGCTTTGTAATTCATCACTTGCTTTAGAGGTTGCTTGGTTGGGAGTCAGAAACCTGTTGGCCAATAGTAGGTTTTGAAAGGATTCGTCTTGGGAAATTATGTTACTAGCTGGGCTCGAGGTTAAAGCGGATGCAAAATTCATGTCTTTGAAAAATATATTCAAATTGTCCTCGACAGAAATTGACTCTTGACATGAATTCTCGGAAGATGTAGTATCATCACCAAAGTTAGGGATAAAAAAATTCATATCGATTTCAGATTTCACATTCGGTGAGTAATCAGTAGTGGATAAATCACGTGATATTGTCCCACAGTCAGTGTTTAACAAATTAGGAATTTCCAATCCTGGTATATTTAATTCACTTGCGGAAGTGGGATCATTAGGTTCTTCTAAACGTTGATACTTTGAAGAAGAAGCCACTTTGTCGGAAGATCTTTTTAACATATTTACTACAGAACCCATTTTCAAAAAATAAAGGTAACATTAGATGAAGTTAGAACAAAAATCAGTTGGAAACTGAATGTTTAGAAACAGCACATCCCTTAATATACGTTAAAAATCAGTGTCGGTTACAGATAAACACTTGAAAGAATTAGTAATGTCATTAATTTTAGTTTAAGTCTACAAAAAAATATATAAACAGTTTATTTAAGTGGTGAATGATATATTATCTCAATGGTTTTATCCTTTTTTGAAGAATAGTATGTCAACACAAGGCAACGATTTATATATATGCAGTGTATGGTATTTAACCCTTTCAGGGGCAGAGAAATTCTGTTCGTAAACTGATAAGATAATTGACTGACACCAGAATATTTAAACGAATTTCTTACTAAATAACAAAACGCTATTTTGCACTTTAATTACAAAAGCAACTTTTTATTAAAATATTCTTGGTGCCAGTAGTCAGTTTTGGAATTAAAATTAGGTGGCTAGACCCTCTAGCCACCGTCCCTGAAAGGGTTAATGTTAATGGTTTTAGTTTTATTCTTTTTTGAAGAATTGTATGGCAACACAAGGTAACAATTTTTATATAAGTGGTGTATGATATTTAAATGACAATGATTTTAGTTTTATTCTTTTTTGTTTTGAAGAATTCAATGGCAACACAAGATAACAGTTTTTTAAAAAGTGGTGAATGATATATTATGTTAATGGTTCTACGCTTTTTTAAAGAATTGTATGGTAATAAATGATAATATTATTATTAATAAACAATAACAGTTGTTTATACAAACGACAAGTGATATATTAAACTTTAAAAATAATTATAATAAATTAGAAATATTGAAAAATAACTAATTCAATGTATAATTTCAGACTTTCAATACGAAATTAATAAAAAATGGTTAACTCATTATTCATTCGATAAGAAATTGAAAAAAAAAATTAAGTAAAGTCTTTACGACTTCATGAATTATTAAAAATCACAAATTGTTCTAACAAAAATAAAAAAGACAAAAGCTTTTTCATTTACACATTCTTTATTCGTCATTTTCAATAGTTACAATAGTGAAAACATGAGTACACATATTTCAAAAAGGTATAAACATTTCAAATCATGTTATATTTTAAAAGTAGATAGTTCTAAATTCAATATTTTATCTAATGTCCAATTAAAACCACGTCTGGTGGACTTCTCATAGGACTTCATAATTTTTGCAAAGGTATCCTCAACATGTTCAGATAAGTTTTGATTCGTTAATTCAAGTATAGTTTTTGAAAGGAAATAGGGAGTGGCAGTCTCTAAGACACCCTCCTGTGTTACGCGATATACAACAACTTGTACACTTGCATACCATTTCATCGATCTTTTAACTTGAATCTGGTAGTTTAATTAGTTTAAAACGTCCGATTGAATACTATTAAAAAATGTGTTAAAGTCTGTAGCATTCTCCTCGTTAGAGTTGATTACAGTTTTAGTAAATATGTTTAACGCATTTTGCCTTTTAAAATGCTTAACCTTCTCAAAATACATATCTTTCAAAGAGGATGAATTATCAATTTTGGATCTAACTCTGTGTGAAGTTTTCAAATTATATAAAAAATCGGACTTGTGATTGAATATTTCACTGCATTGCATACATTTATCCTTTTTGGAGGACTTGTGGATCTTCATGTGTTTTAATAAGTCATACTTTCTTGGGGACGTTTCACCACACGAATCACATTTATGTTGGGAAAGAATCTTTAAATGGGATAGTTTATGACGATTCAAAATAGCCTTTCTAGAGAATGTTTTTTGGCAGATGTCACAAACAAATGGCCTTTCTTCTGAATGAATCGTCAAATGTTGTTTTAAATTGTCTTTTCGTGAAAAAGATTTGCTGCAAACAGTACACAAAAAAGGTGGCTTCTGTTTCTTTAGTTCTGATGAGGAGGATTCCGCTTCATCATCTGAAACGGGTTCTTCTTTAGGTTGTACTGTTAATCCCATGTCTTGATCATCTAATCTTTATGAAAAAGATTGATTATTCAAACGTGATACATCATCGCTTAACATAGTAGAATGTCCATCTTGAAAACTATCCATATTATCCTAAGCATAAAAGCGTCTTCACACACTCATAAAATAGCAAACATTGATGAAAAAGTCTCGTTTCATTCAATTTTATATATAATCATAGGGGGCGCATGTTAACAAATCATTACGATGATGCAAATCATGTAATATGATTGGTGCAAAAATTTCAGAAAAACATGTGACATAAAAAAGTATGTGTAGAAGGTTCACAGGAAGTGAATCAATTCAAAGGTATTTATGTAATGTTTAAAAAGTATATGATTCATCACGTTAAGTTTTTGAATTCGTCATTCTAAGGTTTTACAAATTAATTTTATTATTTCAGTGAAATATATGACAAACCAATGGTTTAATTCATACTAAATTTATTAAACTGTATAAAAGAATGAGTTGAATTGAAGCAGTAGTTTTAAAATTCATTAGAACTAGTGTAGAATCATCAAATAATTATCTATTGCAATAACAAACTATGAGTTGATTCAATTTATAATAATTGATAAATAGAAAATCTGACAAATATTTCAAACTTTGATTTAAAATCTGTAAACAAGGGAAATAATCTCTTCTAAAATCATTATTTACATATTAGCTATCTTCTGTTGTAAAAAGCTGATTATACTTATCAGATGTTTGTGAAAGATAGTGAGAAACGTTGATAATGGGGTTTAGGAAGTCTATTTGAAATTTCAGACGATTAAATGAATATGATATGGTTCACAAGAAAAAGTACAATTCTAAACTTAGGTGGATTAATACTGGTAAAAACAATGTTTAATTCAAATCGTTTGGTAGCCTTCTAATCGATCTACAAAAATGACTTGCTTACTAAAGAAATATCAAAAATTAATCATTTCTTCTATTTAAACGTTGAACATTAATTGTAATAACTTCCCTAGTATAAGAAAGAGGGAGAGGTAAGTATTTAAAAAATATATAGAGTGTTCAAAAGTAACTTAGAAAATATTGGGGCGTGGTTGGAATAATGGATAGCTTATCAGTTACAAAAAATGAAATTTGAATCGGAGTTCGCAGGTTCGAAACCACGGCTTTCTAAAATGATCATACATTTGTGCGTAAAATAATTAAACTCTAGTACGCAAAATCGATAAAATCAGTTAAACTAAAAATAAAAATCATATACATTAAAGGAATTCGCAAAGTGAGCAGTTAAAATAGGTATTATTGAGTTATCTAAAGAAACCGACCTCTCTTTGCATATACAGAAGGGGGAATACAATTTTTTGTTTTGAATCATCTAAAATCTAAACATATAGACATAGTTTGTTTATCAGTTAAACCTACCCCAAATTATCAAGTCAAGAGACTATTTTGCAGGTTCAAATCTTACCCAAAACTTGTGGAAACTCCATTTTAAAAAATAAATTTACACTACCGCATACAGATGGCAGCATCAAAAATTTTCTTCAAAAAACATAAGACATTTTCATTTTCATTCAAATTCTAAGACAATTCAGAAAAAAAAAGTATCGCCCTGTAAAATTAAGCCCCTCTAAAAAATTTAGACTCCTCAAACTCCCTTTCGAAAATACCGAACTCAGTATGTTATAGTATGATATTTCCATTTCTACTCTATGTCGATTCGAAAAAAAAAATAATAAAAAAAAAAAAACCCCTCTCAAAAATTAAGCCCCCCTCCAAAATTTAGCCCCTCCTACTATAGGATAAGTCTCTCTTACCACCCCCAGGTGCATTCCACCCTCCTCCTCAATCCGCAATCCGCCTGCTGAGGCAGAACTGTCCTTTCTCCCCTACTACCGTCCCTTTAACACCCCTTTAAGACAATGTTATGCCAAAATTTTGTACTAAAAATACTACATTGTTATTATTTCTTACTTGAATGTCGTGTGGGCACTATGCAAATTCATTATAAGTAAAAATTTAGAAGAAAATAAAAGTTATAGTGGTAAAATGGTAAGTAAAATTAAACTCGCAAGTTTAACTTAAACCTCAGTTAAATAAAGATTTTTTTCGCTGCTGACCATTTTTTTTCTTTATTTTGAATCATTAAAACATTCGTGTATAAGTTTAAAATGTTATTTTAGCAAGTTTTTTCACCAGATTTTTATTTCTGAAAGTCAAAAGGTTGTGAGAATGCCCCATATATATACATACACCTACACAATCTAAAAATTCGACAGTGGATTTTAATATACAAGATTATTCTTATTGTTATCCAATAAGTTACGAAATTTTAATATTCATAATAAGCACGGTTCGTACGGGTACCGTTATTTTCCAGGTGAAATATCAGTTTTTTTTTTTTTTTTTTAAATAATAAAATTAATCTATCTCAAACGCGCAAACTTTCATCGTATTTCAGGAGAGATTTTGTATAAGAAAATACTGGTACCTAAGAATTTCCTGG
Source organism: Maratus speciosus (assembly GCA_963932465.1). NCBI lineage: Eukaryota > Metazoa > Arthropoda > Arachnida > Araneae > Salticidae > Maratus > Maratus speciosus. The sequence goes on along the minus strand of CAWVRF010001517.1, from coordinate 264,264 downwards.
CCGGGAAATTCCAGGACCTGTACGAACCCTGATAAGAGTTTTATAAATTGTATTTATAAATTTTTTCCCCATGCTGTAACAAACAAGTTGGAAATTGCTCGTCAAATATGGCAAATGAGGTGCGTTAGTACTGTAACTAGTTTTATAAATATTTTTTGTACCGCATATTGTACTGAATGTATATTTTAGTGCACTTCATAAGTGCTTATCAATTTTATTCTTTTCAAAAGGCTGTCACATCATTAAAATGCACTTGAAATATTTTTTTCCCATTGGCCGTAATGTAACACAAAACTTTTGACTGTCAATGTCGTTAAACTATACATCCGATTTTCATAAAATTTGAAATGACTCGACAAAATTTTGCAACAAATATATATTTGAAATTTCAGACCATTCGGTTGGGTAGTTTTTGCTCTGTTAAATGCGGACGGACGGGCAGGCAGTCGCACTGAACGACGACTATAGATACTACGCATTTATATAATTACGAACGCACCAACAAAAGAGTAAAAATTGTATCCTACGATTAAAACTTACCTTAGCTACGATACTATTATATTTATGAAATACCAACTTGTTCTGGCAATCAAAAGGAAAAAACGTGCTGTTAATACCAGAAAATACTGAAAATTCACAGAAATCAAAATATCGTAATTCGCCAAGTTTCGTTTGTAAAAGAATGGCATTTATAATGTTTTACTTTTTAGAGCACAGGGAAAGTTTTTTTAAACATAACTTCAAGGATCCTTTTAATTATTATCTTCTCTTAAGTTGAAAGAAAACTATTTTGAAGTAAATGCCTATGGCATTTAAATTGAATAACTGTTTAACCCGTTCTACACACGGGAGTTCATGAATTTAATTCTAAAACCAAAATTAAAAATAAAAATCAGTATTCAATTTAGAAAAATTCTTCTACTACTGTGCATTTCTTTTTAATGAAATTGAATTTATCATGTTGCTATGGCAGCAGGCGATAAAACGATATCTTTGGAATAAGGAAATAAATAGAATAAAAAGTTTTGTTGATGTTTGCAATAAAAGATTTTTCTATTTTTTTCGCTCACTCTTCCCAGGATTCCTGGTGCAACTTTGCCTATTAATATTATTTTTTAAAGAATAATATTAGATCAAGTTCCAAAAGCAATTCCGAAAGCTTATTATATACTCTATCAGACAAAATTGGCAGATTTTACTTACATCCGGATTAAAAAGGTGAAACGGAACTTTTTTTAGGCGTCCAAAATCATCTGTTGTGCAGTTACAAAATAAGTTCACTGATAACGGGCATAAAACAACTGAAAAGACAAAACCCGTGCTCAAATAATGTCATACAATCTATTCTTAGTGAACTAATAACACTAGCAACTATTTTAATTAGATCTGAAACTTCCCAGCGAGCCAAACACTATATTTTTCAAAATGTGGGAAAGTTTTCGCGTGTGACAAAGTTGTCCGGTTTGACGGTAATCTTTTATTTTCCTTAGCGAGACTTACTTTTTAGGGTTTCGTTCATCTGACGAAATCCTATTCGTCTCGCTCCTCTGTCTGTCTGTCCGTCACAGAGCCCGTTCTCAGAAACTATACATATTGGAGACATGAAATTTTGCATACTTATAAATGAACACCACACAATATACGACAAATCATAAAATTTTGAAAAAGTCGTACATTTAACCCTTTGGGCTCCCAAATGTGTACTCTAAACAATTCTTTCTAAGTGAGCCCCTAATTAGGTTGAAGGCGTGAAATTTTGCGTACTTATAGCTGGACATCTCAGACCAAACGACAAATCATAAAATTTTGAAAAAGTCTTACATTTTACCCTTTGGGCTCCCGCATGTGTATTTTAAACAATTCTTTCTAATTGGGCCTCTAATTAGGTTGGAGGCATGAAATTTTGCATACTTATAGCTGAACACCTCACATCAAACGACAAATCATAAAATTTTGAAAAAGTTGTAAATTTAACCCTTTGGGGTCTTACATGTGTATTTTAAACAATCCTTTCTAAGTGAGCCGCTAATTAGGTTGGAGGCGTGAAATTTTACATACTTATAGCTGAACACCTCACATGAAACGACAAACTATAAAATTTTGAAAAAGTCGTACATTTAACGCTTTGGGCTCCCGCATGTGTATTTTAAACAATTCTTTCTAAGTGAGCCCCTAATTAGGTTGGAGGAATGAAATTTTGCATAATTATAGCTGAACACCTCACATCAAACGACAAATCATAAAATTTTGAAAAAGTCGTACATTTAACCCTTTGTGCTCCCCCATGTGTATTTTAAACAATTCTTTCAAAGTGAGTCCCTAATTAGGTTGGAGGCGTGAAATTTTACATACTTATAGCTGAACACCTCACATCAAACGACAAACCATAAAATTTTGAAAAAATCGTACATTTAACCTTTGGGCTCCCACATATGTATTTTAAACAATTCTTTCTAAGTGAGCCCCTAATTAGGTTGCAGGCGTGAAATTTTGAATACTTATAGCTGAACACCTCACATCAAACAATAAATCATAAAATTTTGAAAAAGTCGTACATTTAACCCTTTGGACTCCCACATGTGTATTTTAAACAATCTTTTCTAAGTGAGCCCGTAATTAGATTGGAGGCGTGAAATTTTACACACTTATCGCTGAACACCTAACATCAAACGACAAACTATAAAATTTTCAAAAAGTTGTATATGTAACCCTTCGGGCTCCCACATGTGTATTTTAAACAATTCTTTCTAAGTGAGCCCCTAATTGGGTTGGAGGAGTGAAATTTTGCATACTTATAGCTGAACACCTCACATCAAACGACAAATTATAAAATTTTGAAAAAGTCGTACATTTAACCCTTTGGGCTCCCACATGTGTATTTTAAACAATTCTTTCTAAGTGAGCCCTAATTAGGTGGAAGCGTGAAATTTTGCATACTTATAGCTGAACTCCTCACATCAAATGACAAACCATAAAATTTTGAAACAGTCGTACATTTAACCGTTTGGGTTCCCACATATGTATTTTAAACAATTCTTTCTAAGTGAGCCCCTAATTAGGTTGGAGGCGTGAAATTTTGCATATTTATAGCTGAACACCATCATGCGACAAATCATAAAATTTTGAAAAAGTCGTACATTTAACCCTTTGGGCTCCCACATGCGTATTTTAAGCAATTCTGTCTAACTGAGCCCTTTATTAAATTGGAGTTTTGAAATTTTGCATGCTAAGCAGAACACCTGAGGCCAGGCGACAAATCATAAAATCTTGAAAAAGTCTTACGTTTAACCCTTTGAGCTACCACTTATGTATTTTAAGGAATTCTTTCTAAGAGTGCCTTTAATTAAGTTGGAGACATGAATTTTTGCATACGACCTCAGACTTCTGGGCTGAATACCTCAGACTACACGACAAATCATAAATTGTTCAAAAAGTCTTATATTATTTACTCCTCCGGGCTCTAACTTGTGTATTTTAAGCAATTTTTCTAACCTCCGCCCTTTTCACCCGGGGAGCAATTTTCCAACTTTTGCCGAAACCCCTTTGACCATTCTTTCATATTATGCACCATAGCCTTACATATTTTAGTTCCACTTTTTACCACCAGGGGCGCCTACTTATCTCGGGTGCTATGGGCCAGTCGCCTCGACTAATATATCTACGGATAGTATGTAAAACGGAGTTTCGTTCGGATAGAGGTTTGTTTAGAATAGAGTGCGCTCCTGGTTGCGAAATGTGAAACTAACAGATTTTTCAAAGGGATAAAGTGTTTCGAAAGGAATATTAAACGAAACCCTCTCTGCGATCTGTAATTACACTTACACACTTGTTTACCTTTCGTTATCGGGATTTTTTCAATGGATTTTTATTTTGATAGACTATGAAATACACTTGCTATGTAACTGATGAAAGAAAAAAAAATTGAAATATTTATCATAAGAAATACATAAATTTATAAAACTAAATGTTATATAATATAATAAATGTTATATAACACATACATAAAATGCGACCAAAAGTTATGCATCTAATTTAAAAATCTGAGAAATGTATTTACAAAAATTCAAACTAAGGAATAATTTAAGACCTTTATTGGGAAATTTCATGATCCATAATTTATCATTTAAATCCATTAACAGGGGTGATTGTGTTCAGATAATATACCTGAATTCAGGTATTTATTTCATTTTCCATATCGAAATTCTGTTTTTTCTGATAGTTAAATTAATAAAATAAGACTAAAATATCAATTCCATATGATTTCTAATCATAATTAAAGGCAATATTTTTCATAATGAAATGATTTAGACCTCTCTGCAATAAATTACATGTTCTCTCTCCATGTGAAATCTTTTTCATGTTAAAATTTCAGATATTTTTTCATGAACTTGCAATCACCACTGCATTTATCGAATGCGCCATTTTCTTTCAACAAATGGAAATTTGAAAGTCGTCTGAATTTCCATAAAAAACATTATGGCGCAAAGTAAAATGTTCTATATTTTCCGAACGAATGAACTAAATATATTCAAAAACTATACAATTAAATCCGGATACCTCACCAAGATGCTTTCTTAATCAACAAGGATGCTTATTGCGGCATTTATCGCGGAACAGACAGACAGACAAACTAACAGACAGGTGGAAATCAAAACCTTTTCGTGTCTTGAGAGTAAACCTCCTATAATAGAGTTTCTGTTATAGATTGTTTTTATTTCCAAAACCTCTTTTCATATTCCTAAAATACGTTTAATTTAATCTTTTAAAATTCTATTCTAAATTCATGAAGTCATTGCATTCCCATTCCCAAGTTATTCAAATCGGCGCTTTTCTTTTGTAAAGATAATCTTTTTTCTAAATGCATACCCCTACACTTTATTTCTCGGTAGATGTGCTTAAAACTAAATAAGAAAAATAAAATGTTTATCTTTCCAATCTGCGCCTCTACATTTCACACACTTAAAAAAGTAACCGTAAATTGCCATCACTGGGATTGTATAATTAAAATAATATCTAGAATTCTTCAGCTGCGTGCACTTCCTTTATTCCTCAAAAACATACAATTCTGCAAAATGTTTCATGGGTGCGCCTAACAAAATATGCCTCCATATATTGCCTAAATCTTAATATCAGCAGATGTTTTGACAAAAACTTTGAAATAATTTCTTTTCACATGAAACTAACCCTTCGGCGATAGTTTCACATGTATCCCCCTGGCCATTCTCCCCCCCCCCCCATGCATTTTCTGTATCTCTCTGCATAATCACCACCAAGTATGCAAATGTGTCGTGTTAGGCAAAATATGCCTCCATATATTCCCTAAATCTTAATATCAGCAGATGTTTTAAAAAAGGCTTTGAAATAATTTCTATTCACATGAAACTAACCCTTATTCGGCGATAGTTTCACACACAATCTTTTCACAAATATTACCTTGGCTATTTTTTTTTAATCCCCCCCGCATTTTCTGTATCTTTCTGCATAATTATCACAAAGTCTGTGCTGGGCAACATATAACAATGATATGTTCCCGCACCATGTTGGTTAAATCAAAGTAAAATTGCGTAATTTGTTATTTCTGTTTGTATAAATATTTTTTATAAAATATAATTATGAGTGTAAAATTATAATGTTTATATATTTAAGTAAAATAGGAGTGTAAGTTCATACAAAAATTATTAAGTTGATTTTAAATATTAAATATATATTTTTAAAAAATTGTTGTATTGTAAAATGAATGTATAATGTTGAATAGAGTTCGGATCTCAGATAACAACAATAGCCAGACGCCATGGTGTCGTTTTATGACAAGCCAATGGAAAGTGGTGTATAATTAGAAATCGTAAAATAATAAAAACGTTGGAATAAATTTATGGCCTTAATAAAAGTGTTGGGATAAATTTATGGCTTTTCAGACCACCCAAACTTTAAGGCAGATAATAATATTAAAGTATATGTAAGGGGCCATTTGCAGACTGTTAGCTAATAGGCCTATCGAAGGATAATGCAAAATCTTCTCACATCCAATAAGAGTGGACTAGACAAAATAGTTCCACCCACTGCAGAAGTTGGTGTGCCAGAGGAATAAGGTTTGAAAAAGGAGAGTCTGAAAAAAGATGTAGAGGACGCAGGAGCTCTCCTGAAAACCCGTGCAATGAATCCCGAAAGCCCTATTAATGCCCAGGCGAGATGGACATATCGGAGTGAGCCTAAGCAAGCCTAATTGAGGATGTCTTCCTGATGTTAAAATAAAGTGGATTGTTCTACAGAGGTCCGTAGCTATGCATCCTGCCATCCCGATATCGCCGCTCTGATACGAAGCGAATTCCTGATGACATATGGATATGATCCTAAGCAACGCGACAACTCTGAATTTGATGAATAAAGGCCACCATCCCGTATATTAAAAAAAGGTACTACTTTAAACTTTTTCTTTTACCACGTAAAATCATATGAAAAATTATAAATATCCTTTTCTGATATTTTATGGTAGAGAGTAATCTGAGATCCGACAAAACCAATAATTAAATATAATTAAGGTAATTTAAAAATGAAAGAGAATTATTCTTTTAGCAAAAAGAAAAATATATAATAATAAGAGTAAATGAAGATATTGTCTTTTTTTTAAAGATTAAATATACATAAAATAATGAGAAGCAAACAAAAGTGTTGCTTTCTTTTTTTTTTTTTTGAATTAATATTATGTATTTCTGTATATAGTTGTGTTCAATGTAAATAAACTATTTAATCAAGTTTTAAAAAGTTTCTGTAATTATTTAATTGATAATGTTTAAGGTGTGTCAATTTATTTTTACAGCTTAAATTTTAGTTTAATTCATAAGTGGAAGAGTTCGTCTAAATAATTCACAACGCAAACTCTTAATTTTATTCGTAATTATTTAAATTTAATAATTACATTTTGACGCGAATTATAATTTAATTTTATTAATGCTTCGCGTTTCTCTTCTACTAGAATTATGTAATTACGATCACTTATGTTATTTGAATTTATCTAAGGTATATAAAATTATATACCAATTTACTATGAGGTTGCTTGGATGATTTGGACCAATTAACAATTTTGGATATAAATTAAATAGAAAATAAACAGGTGTAATTATCTGTCCAGCATCCCCCCCCCCCTTCATAGTTAAAAATGGTGCTATGACTCAGGAACGTTCATCTGAGGTCATTAGAAATAATAATAATAATAAAGGAAAATAAATTTAAGTATTATTTTAATGTCACAATTTTAAAGATATTGTAGGTATGTAAGTTTAATTGATTAAAATTTTATTAAAATTAATTTTATTATTGTAACAAGAATGACACACATATAATAATTTTATATAAATAAAATGAATAATATATGTTAGCAAAAAAAAAAAAAAAAAAAAAAGGAAATGAAAAAAATAATTCTGGGATTTATAATAGGTAAATTTAGGAATTACAATTTGTTTTTTTTCTCTCTTTTCTCTTTTGGTTGGATCTCAGTTACCATTGAGAAATAATGGCATTCACATCACAGATGACACATTTGTAAAAATAATTTTTTTTTTTTTTTATATATACTGTATAAATAAGAATAATAAGTAAAATTTGATAATATGTCTGGTATAAAAATGATTGAAATGTCAATAGATCATGATTTTTGAAATTGTATCACCTTGATACAAAAGAAAATTTATGAGTCGTACTACGAAGTAGTAGTACATTATTTACATATAAAAAAAATAAAATAAGATTGTTGTTTCTGTAGAAAAAGACAAATATTGTTCTGTTAAATGAAATTATGTTGTTTTTTATATATATGTGTATTATAAATATTTTAGGGGTATTTATGTGTGTAAAAGAATAATCTACAAAACAACTTCATCTCCTAACAGGGTCGTACTGGCCCACCGGGCAACGAGGCAAATGCCCGGTGCGCCCATCGTCACTTTTTTCTTTTTTCTTTCTTTTTTTTTTTTTTTTTTCATCTTTTTTTTAAGCACGCATTTTGAAAGGCATAAAATTTTCAAAGATTTTCATTTGGAAAATTAAAAAGTAATGCTTTTTATTTTTTAAAGTATAGCATAAGCAAACTATGTGCGATCAAAGACAATTAGATAAACCAATTTCGAGATAACATAAGTTATCGACAATCAGATATGCCATTGTTACACATTGTATCCAGGACCAGACTTTGTTTCAAAGCCTGTACTAATGATAAATTCTAAGAAAAATAATATTAAGTACTCACTTATTTAGATATACGCCTAAATAATTTCTGTTCTAGGAATGCTTCTAATAAGTGTCTAATGAGTCTGCGTCTAATACGTTTGCATATTTTCTGCGTCTAAGTATTTAGCGTCCCTGGTGTTGTGAGGTATTTTTGTATTTCTGCCTTTTGTGCAAGTATAAACGACGAAACACTGTATAAGAAACATATTCTCATTTTAAATGGATTCATTCACAGAGACTTTGATAGTCATGGCGCCCTGGTCCAGATTTTATTAGTACCCCGAAGAATAGTAACTTCTACATAAATTAATATTGGTATTAATGATGTATTAAGTATATTTCCTGTCAAATATTCAGCGCCCTAGGTGGCTGCCCGGTAGTTTGGTATTTCTGTTTTTTGTGAAAGAACAAAAAAAATACCAATTTAAGACAGGGGATTTTCATTTTAATTTCATTTGGTCTCTTTGTCAGAGGCGACTTTGGTAATCATGGCGCCCTCGGTCCATTTTTTTAGCGCCTCTGTAAAAATAAGTTAAAAAAAACTAATATTGTGTTTTCGTAATAATGGCGCCCTTGGTCAGATTTTTTCAACGCCTCTGTAAAAATAAATTTCAAAAAACTAATATCGTGTTTTTGTAATCATGGCGCCCTTGGTCAGATTTTTTTCAGTGCCTCTGTAAAAATGCTTTTCAAAAAACTATTATCGTGTTTTTCTAATCATGGCGCCCTTGGAAAGAATTTTTTCAGCGCCTCTGTAAAAATAAATTTCAAAAACTCAATATCGTATTTTTTAATCACGGCGCCCTTAGTCAGATTTTTTTTCAGCGCCTCTAAAAATCCCTTTCAAAAAACTATCATCGTGTTTCTCTAATCACGGCGCCCTTGGACAGATTTTTTTAGGGCCTCTGTAAAAATAAGTTTAAAAAAACCAATATCGTGTTTTCTTAATAATGGCGCCCTTGGTCAGATTTTTTCAGCGCCTCTGTAAAAATAAATTTCAAAAAACTAATACCGTGTTTTTGTAATCACGGCGCCCTTGGAGGGATTTTTTTCAGCGCCTCTGTAAAAATAAATTTCAAAAACTACATCGTGTTTTTGTAATCATGGCGCCCTTGGACAGATTTTTTTTCAGCGCCTCTCTGTAAAAGTAACTATCAAAAAACTAATATCGTAATTTTGTAATCATGGCGCCTTTGGTCAGATTTATTTCCAGCACCTCTGTAAAAATAATTTTCAAAAAACTAATGTCATGTTTTCGTAATCAATACGCTCTTGGTGAGATTTTTTCAGCGCCCTGTAAAAATAACTTTCAGAAAATTAATATCATGCTTTTGTAATCATGCGCCCTTGGTCAGATTTTTTCAGCGCCTCTGTAAAAATAAGTTAAAAAAAAACTAATATCGTGTTTTTGTAATCATGGCGCCCTTGGTCAGATATTTTTGTAGCGCCTCTGTAAAAATCCCTTTCAAAAAACTCTCATCATGTTTCTCTAATCATGGTGCCTTTGGACAGATTTTTTTAGCGATTCTGTAAAAATAAGTTTAAAAAAACTAATATCGTGTTTACGTAATAATGGCGCCCTTGGTCTTTTTCAGCGCCTCTGTAAAAATAAATTTCAAAAAACTAATTATCGTGTTTTTGTAATCATGGCGCCCTTGGTCAGATATTTTTCAGCGCCTCTGTAAAAATGCCTTTCAAAAAGCTATTATCGCGTTTTTGTACTCATGGCGCCCTTGGGCAGATTTTTTTTTTCAGCGCCTCTCTGTAAAAATAACTTTCAAAAAACTAATATCGTGTTTTCGTAATCAATGCGCTCTTGGTGAGATTTTTTCAGCGCCCTGTAAAAATAACTCTCAGAAAACTAATATCATGCTTTTGTAATCATGGCGCCCTTGGTCAGATTTTTTCAGCGCCTCTGTAAAAATAATTTTGAAAAACTATTATCGTGTTTTTTTAATCATGGCGCCCTTAGAGTGATTTTTTTCAGCGCATCTGTAAAAATAAATTTCGAAAACTTAATATCGTGTTTTTTAATTACGGCGCCCTTAGTCAGATTTTTTCAGCGCCTCTGTAAAAATAACTTTTAAAAAACTAATATCGTGTTTTTGTAATCATGGCGCCCTTGGTCAGATATTTTTCAGCGCCTCTGTAAAAATCCCTTTCAAAAAACTATCATCGTATTTTTGTAATCATGGCGCCCTTGGACAGATTTATTTTAGCGCCTCTGTAAAAATAAGTTAAAAAAAACTAATACCGTGTTTTTGTAATCATGGCCCCCTTGGTCACTTGGCCAGATTTTTTTCAGCGCCTCTGCAAAAATAACTTGAAAAAAAGTAGTATCGTGTTTTTGTAATAGGAACCCCCCCCCCCCCCACACACACACACGCACACTCCCCACAAATACACACACAAATTGATGCCCTTAGTTCTACTAAAGTGGAGCATTCCATAATTTCTTAATGATAATATAAGTGTTAGACCGCCAAGGGCGCCAAGACTTAATTCTTCACAAGATTTTGCAATGGAAACTTATGTAAATTTTGCTTTTGAAAGAAGAAAATGTTAATTTTTCATATCTATTTAAAAATTCGATAATATTTTTAGCATCCGGAAAAGCCAATATGTAAAAACGTTATTTTTTTTTTAAAAACCGGATCTGCTTAACCTCTTTAAACTTCAAACACCACCCGAATATATAAATTGAAAAATGCATATGTAATTAAAATAAATAGATAAACCACTAAAATTGTAAAAGTCCTTTTACAAAAGAATGGATAAATATAAGTAAAGAGAAGTGCAGATGTATTTGGGTTCAGTTTTCAATGCTGTTAGTCAGTAACGTGGGAGTTCCTAAGAAGACAAATTACCATTTTGGCGGTGTTTCAAATCGGTTCTATAGATACCCAGTGGTTTCTGTAGCAATACCAGATGTGACACTTTTTTTTAAAATTATTATACCGTATTCTGGAGCTCTCTATCTTTCTGGAGAAAATAGAATTCGGCGGATGTGGAGGTATTTTCCCATGAAATACTAATTAACACACGACACATGCGCGACACGACGCGCTGTTGGTGTTTTTTTTTTGTGCGTGTGAGTTGCGACGACCATTGTAGTTTAAATGTGGCTTATCTGAAATTAAAATAAACAGTAATTTTTAATTAAATATGACTTATTTTAGTGACTAGACAAGACAAAAGGTGGAAATTATGAAAAGCTCTCACTCTCTCTTTCTTTTTTTTTCTTTAATGCTGATTATTTGAAGAGTGTATTCAACTTTTATCGTAGAAAAATGCTGATTTTTAATAATTGACAAAAAAAAAAAAAAAAAAAAAAAAAAAAAAAAAAAAAAAAATCCTTAATGCACTGCATAATTATATAAGAAACTAGGGGGCACTGCCCCCTACGAGCTACGCTCGCCAACCCCCGTTCAGGCACACCAAAATCCAAAAAGCACGCTAATTTGATCGGCTTTAAAAATACTGAATTTAAAAAAAACAAAAGAAAAAAACAGTAGTGATTTTTCTGTAAACGGGTTTCCATTCGTTTTCCTTGGATTGGGGATTTTTAAGACCAAATCTGCTGCTGTTAAGAGATTCAATGGCTGTTTACGTATTTAATTGAAAAATTTGTTAAACATTTGAAAATAAGCTAATGTAAAATGAATTAAGTAAACAGTGTCCTTGTCTCCCGGTATTTTTTAACAGCGATATAAGATAGTTCTTTTAAATAATTCATTTTAAATGTATCGTTTTAAATCTGACGTAATTTACACCAAAGTTTTATTTCTCTTATTAATATTCAGGTGAAAATACTTTAGTTGTTAGAAGGAAATATTATTTGCGCTGTCTTCGAATTCACGATAATAGTTGAAAAGATTATCTCAAAATATCTCGCGCAAATATATTTTTTAATTTAAATTGCTTTACCATATTTTTTGGTCATTTCTAAATAATGTAATTTCTCCCCTTTACAAGTTTTAGTGCATAATAATTTTTTTATTTTAACATTTTGTTTCTCTTTTAAAATTCAAGTGTGAATATGGTTCTTAGGACGTAATTTTCCTGCTTTTAACATGTGATCATTTAATTCTAATTTTAAAGTTTTTATTTCTGTTTACAATAGTCACGTGTAAATAAATTTTTAATTTGAAGTAAACATTATTATTTCGCTGTTTATACAATTGGCAACAGTTTAAATTAATAACATTTTCTAAAATATATAAAAAATATCTCTCGAAAAGCTGAAAATTTGAATTTAAAATAGAAATAAAACCTCAAAAAATGAGTCAAATAAAAAAATAAATGCAATCTGCACACCGGGAACTTATAACGTATAAAATGATCTAAAAATGAGTAAATTCTCATGTATAGTAGTGGTGTATTCGAGGGGGGACGCAGGGGGACGGCGTCCCCCCACTTTTTTATTTTATTTCAAGCGTCCCCTTACTTTTTTTTCAAGGGGGACGCTAAGGGCGCGAGAGAACGCAGATCTTCCTGATTTATTAAATGTTTAAAATAAAAATCACATTAATAAATTAAGAATTTTATGAAGTAAAGAATTGATTTTTAAAACTATTTGAGTTTTCTTTAAGTATTCAGAAAACAAACTGAAAGGAATTGGGAAGAAAGGGATATTTACTTGCCGTTTCACCATAATTAACAGTAGTGAAACACCTGAAATACCGCGCTAACATTTGTTCCTTCAGATGCATACATTAGTTTTACTTGGAATTTTCTAATCGAAAACTATTATCCTCCTCCTTTTCCTAACATAAAGACCCCAAAAGCTCTTTGAAAAAGATCTTTATACACCGCAGTCTCCGTTTAAAAAATATCCAGATGTTTCAGTTTTGAAAGACTGGTCATGTTTTTCTCACATGGTAATTAACAACAGCATGTTTCCATTAGTCAGTAAATAAGGTATTTAAAGACGTTCGGGGTAATTGTCATATCTGTCACATACTGTTGGTTAGTAGTAGTGATGGGTGATTCTCGAAAATTCGACAATCGAGAAGAATCGTCATCGTAAAAAATCACAATCGATACAGCCATCGATTAATTCCTAGAATCTACAATCGAGATGTTTTACAATCGATTATAACGAGAGAGGTAAAAACAATTGTTGGAAAACTTAGCTATTATTCTGGCCGAAATTTTCGTAGTAGTGATAGGGTTTGCTCGATAATTCTGCTATCGTAATTATTTTCTCCTGATTTAGGCTTAAGGGGTTACTTCAGTCAATTGAAAAGACCTGCTCGCTAATGCTAATCTGGTGGAAGAAATTTATAAAGATATCTCATTTGAATTTCAGTATTTTAAAATGATTTTCTTTGCATTGGAATAAATTCCCCTTTCTTCTTTATGAAACTGCAATGTCCAAATCACGTAACTATGGCGCATTTGATGAATCAAATAACCTTTCTACTGTTCAGATAACTCCAAAAAGTTTGATACAGTTTAAAGTTCCCCTAAATGTCAAATACTGTGGAATTTCTCCATTGATCGAAAACAAAAGTTTCTTTCGAAAAACGTAAGGATAGTAAGATAAGGATACCTGCCAAGAGGGAACTGCCAAACACGGAAACTGTTTTCCAGTACCTAGCGATTCCAACATGACTCTTTAAGTCTGTATCGAAATCCAAAGTAGCTACTTTATGACACATTTAAAAACTCATTTTTTATTTTAGACGCATTAGCTAGAATCGATTAGCATTTCCGTCTTTTCGATAAAGGAAAAAGGTTTGATACAAATTAAAGTTCCCTAAATGTCTAAAGTGTATCAAATGCTGTGGAATTTCTCCGTTTATCGAAAACAAGACAGCTTTATCGAAAAACGTAAGGATAACCAAACATATATAACTAATGAGAGGGAATCTGCCTAACACGGAAATTGTTTTCCAGTGCCTAGCGATTCCAACATGATTCTTCAAGTCTGTATCGAAATCCAAAGTAGCTAGTTTCTGACACATTTAATAGCTCATTTTTTATTTTAGGCGCATTAGCTAGAATCGATTAGCATTTTCTTCTTTTCGATAAAGGCAGAAGGTTTGATACAAGTTAAAGTTCCCTGAATGTCTAAAGTGAGTCTAATGCTGTTGAATTTCTCCGTTTATCGAAAACAAAGGAGTGTTATCGAAAAATAGAAAGATAAACAGACAAATATATCCGCTAATAGGGAATTCTATAACTAAAATAAAACTTCAATGGACATCATTTTTGGTATTTCGGATAATTTTAATCTTCCAATCCTTACCAACGTGGTATTAGATGATGGGCCTGGAAAAGGTAGAAGAACCCCCCCCCCCCCCAAGGGGCATTAGGCCCCAAATTGACAGTAGGGCAGACCAATAATGGAAGTTAACTTGATGTAAGAGATCCTAGGGGAAGTTGAGAATGGTAAAAAAAAAAACGAACCATTGAATAAGAAAAAAATTGAAGAAAAAGAAGAAATGGTAAAAGAACAAGTGAAGCGTGTGATTAGAGCCAGACAAATGAAGAGGGTCCCGATGGGCCACAGCTGGTCCAGAATGAGTGCCCAAATGGTCAGAATGGTTCAAGAACTTAGAGAATAGTATCTACAAGGAAGAATAACAATGAGACAAAATATTATGAAAAACAGATGAAAAATACCAATAGCCTGAGGCTAAAAGTAAAATGTTTCACTGGGTGGCGTCCCCTGGTGGTAGTAAAAATAAAATTGATACGAGAAGATAGGGAAGAGTGAAAAGACTTTATTTTGTGCATTTTATAATTTTTGGACAAACAGTATACTAAAGGTTTGAAGAAACAAAACTTTAAAGCGCCCTCTTGAGGCGAAGAAGGGAGTTAAAATTAAGAAACACATGTCCATATTTTTTATTCGATTTTAGACGAATTTGATGTTAGTCTTATAATTTTCCTATGAGTGAAAGATACCGCACCAGAGTACGAAAAAAACCGCCGCTAAGTATATTCCTTTAGAGCATTTTAAGCCCAGGGGTCTAAAATTAACAGTGGATTGACAAAAGAAAGGTAGATTTAGAAAGGTTATGAAATTACCCTTATTTTAATATATTACATGAGTGGGGTAAAATAATTTTGAAAAATCCTCTTCCCTGAGGCGACACTTAAAATCTTGAAAACACATATTTTGCAGTGCAGTTTTTTTTTAACAATAGCATTCTAATATTAAGAGATATGGGACAGCTTAGGAGGGCTAAAATAAGAGAAACATTGAAAATCAAAGACAAACTGGCGCCAAATTCAATAGAAAACTTCTATATCAACAACTGAAACTCGAACTGATAACTTAAACCACTATGCCTCCTAACCCATATCGGTTAATAACAAAACCGAAAAAAACAAAAGTAGAAAAAAACAAAATGGAAAAAAAACATGTACTCCTTTGGGAAATCATGATTTACACCAGAAGCGCGGTAAGTTTGACTCTTCTGAAAGCTTCCTTTCTCTCGAAGTGCGAGAGCTCTCTCGCACTTCGAGATCTATTTTCTGGACGCAAACTGCTCGTTTATCTCGAGGAGACATTCTGCTCGAGGGCAAACCTCTCGCTCACTTCGAGATATCTCACCGATTGTAACTCATTGCTTCCTTCGTCACTTCTCGTTTCTCGCTCTCGGTCTCTGTTCAACATTTCATATGACATTATCGAGAATGAAAAATCAGTTTTCGTCCTTTCTCCGAAATGTTATTCTCGATGATTGTCATTTCACGCTCAGCCAAGACGGGCCGAGAAGAGATATCGAGGGGCAAGCTGGAGAAAGAAATAGGCATGACAATGAACTGTGAAATGAAGCTTTAATTTTCCATATTTTTCTTATTTTTGCCCTACCAAGCTGTCACATACTTGGAGCCCTCCGATAAATATTATTGCCGAAACGTCAGTGAAGGCTTACTGTGGAGACACGAAAAGTTTTGATTTCCGTTTGTCTGTCTGTCTGTCTGTCTGTCTGTCTGTCCGTCTGTTCCGCGATAACTGCCGCAAAAAGCATCCGATCGGCTTGAAATTAATGTGGCATGTTGATGAGGTACTCGGACTTAGCTGTATGGTTTTTGGTTAAATTTGGTTCATTCGTTCGGGAAATATAGAATATTTTATTTTGCTCTGTAATGCTTTTCAATGGCAAGTCAGACGATTTTCAAATTTTCATTTGTTGAAAGAAATGGCTCATATAAAAAATGGATTTAAATGGTAAATTTTTGATGCTGAAATTTTTAAATAAGAGTAGTAAATTATTCCTATTAGTTTGCAATTTTGTCAAAACATTTGTCAGAGCTTTTAAATTAGGTGTATAACTTATGATGGAATTTTATACATGTGTTCGAATAATATAAAACATTTTATTTTATGAATTTACTTATATTTCATTTTTTTTCTTTTAACCGTTGCGTAGCAACTATATCTCATCTAAAAATATCATAAATGTGAAAGTATGTATGGTTTTTAAAGTCAAATCAAAGTTAAAAGGAATGAATTAATGAATGCCTTTGTATAGATATTTGCATATAAATTGATTTAAACGCAGAAATGAAAATAGTATTTATATACTATACTAGGGGGCTCGGCCCCCTACGAGCTACGCTCGCCAACCCCCGTCCAGACACCGCAGGCTCTAAATGCACGCTAATTTGATCGGCTTTAAAAAGATTTCGAAAGATTGAATTATAATTTAAAAAACAGTAGCGATCTCCCTATAAACGAATTTCTATTCATTTCTCTTTGATTGGGGAATTTTAACGCCAAATCCGCTGCGGTACTACTTGATTATCCCGTCGACCCATTTCGCCAAATTATATAAATCGCCAAACCACTCGCCAAATTATACAAATTGACATAATTTTTATTTTAAATAACAAAAGAACAAATAAATTAGTACAACATTAATAAAAATACAAATAAAACGTCGAAATAAAAATAACTTGATGACGTAGACACGTGTAACAACATTTCAAAATAAGCTAATATAAAAGGAATTAAGTAAACAGAGTCTTTGTCTCCTGGTATTTTTTAACAAAGCGAAAAGAAAGTTCTTTTAAATGAGACATTTTAAATTAATCGTTTTTAATCTGACGTAATTTTTACCAAGCTATTCTTTCTCTTTTAAATAATCGCGTGAAAGTACTTTTGTTAGCAATGAAATATTATTTGCGCTTTCCTAACAAAAATAGTTGAAAATATCCTCTCAAAATATTAAATAAATGTCTAGCGCAATTTCTAAATTTAAACTTTTTTGCAATATTATTTTGTGTTCATTTTATGTAATAACTATAATGTGACGTAAATATGACGTAATTTCTCCTAAGACTTCTAACGCATGTTAATGAATTTATTATTTTACAATATCCTTTCTCTTTTAAAATTCACGTGTATACTTTTTATGACGTAATTTTCAATAAGTTCCTGCTTTTTATACATAATTATTTAATTCTAATTTGAAAGTTTTTTTACTGTTTATAATAGTCACGTGTAAATAAATTTTTAATTTGAAGCAAACATTATTGCTTGCGCTTTTTATACAGTTGGCAACAGTTTAAATTAGTACAATTTTCTGAAATCTGTAAAAAATATCTCTCGAAATGCTGAAAAATTGAATTTAAAATAGAAATAAAACCTGAAAGAATGAGTCAAAATAAAAAAATTAATGCAATCTGCACTCCGGCAAATTCTAACGCATAAAATGATCTAAAAATGATTACACTGACATGTATACTTTTTGCTGCTATAAAACTTTTTTAATGGAACGATTTTGTCCAACTTTGGCATTAAATATCTCTTAAAATAATTCTTCGATTTGAAAACTGTCTGCATCAGCGTGTTTATCAAACATTTCTGTATAAAACCACTGTTTTTCATATTTTTGTATGCATTATTTTGCTTAATATTAACGAAGAAAGACCTCCGGTCACAAAAAATTCAAAACCGGCGGCGGCGGCGGCGGCGGCGGTGACAGCGGTAGTTACTTTTTTTTAGAATAGAGAGATAGAATAATATCTTTATTTATGTATTCAACTATTTTGATTATAAAGGAAAAAGTTCGTTATTTTCATACAGAATAAACTGACATTATTTTATTAAACTTTATAAACTTTATTGTTGTCAAAAAAAAAAAAAAAAAAAAAAAAAAAAAAAAGGGAATAACAATTTCTCCCAAAGAGTTCATTTTAATTTGTTAGATTTTCACGTGCAAAGGGAAAATGCAGCAAATTACAAATAATAAAAAAGATAAATAGGGCAGGAATGAATACATATAAACATTTCACACCAAATACCACCTAAATTAATTTTTGTAGTGGTATTTTCCCACACTACGAAGAAAGATTCCTCGATTTACACGATTTTACTTGGCCTTCCTTTTCTCATTGGTTGCGATTTCATTTTCGCAATTGCGTATATTAATTGGCACAAAATTTTACATTTTTATGACTGAGGTATATGTAAGGCCATACAAATAAGAAATTCCGTATTGTTTCCTATAAAATGTGATAAAGTGTTGGTTAACTATATATGTTTCTATTAAGAGGAGCAGGGCTGCCAAGCCTCCGGCGTTCTGGATACCAGTATTTTAATACAAAAAATGTTACTTTATTTAATTGAAACATTTGCGCGATTTAAAAGAACAACATTTTCTGTAAGGTAATAGTGTTGTGCAAAAAGCCTGAGACTTGCCATGTCTGGTGGTGAGTGAAATGTTTTATTTAATGCATTTATCTCTATTTTAATGCTATGTGAACAACGTCCCGTGTAACAGCTTGTAGAGTGTAAAATAAATTATTAAAATAATCCCTATTACGAAAAATGAAACAAAATGCCCGGCTAAGGGAAATAAAAGGTTAGTTAACCTTTCGTAATTTGACCTGAACACAGGTGTGCATCAAATTTCAACGGTGTTTGTAACATCACGATTTTAAATTAAATGTGGATACTATTAAAAGGCTATCACAAAAAATACTTAACGGCGCCATATCACGTTTATCTATTTAGTCAATTGGAAGTGGACACGATGATGAATTATTAACCGTTAGGTGTAGAACTCCCCCTACTTTAGGGTGATTTTAGTAAGTTAATGCTATCGAGTACATTTTTAGATATTTAGATTAGATCTTAGATATAAATATTGCAGAATGGTAATCAAAATTATTATTAGATTTCTAAATTAGATGTCTCAGTTTACATTTCCAAAAGTTCTTTATCCATTAGATACAGATGTTTGTGGTTAGCAGGCAAGTAAATACTGCTGTATGGATATTAGGATAACGTAAAATGCTTGACCAAATTGTTGCTTATCCTTATAAATCGCAGTGTAAAAATGAATCTAAGATATAGGATAATCATTAACTCAATCAATAGAAAATTACAAATGCAAAATAAATTACACAACGGGGGGTTCAGGGGGGGGGGGCACCCCCCTGAAGAAATTTGCTTTATTATATAAAAATTACTAGAATAAGTAGCTCGTGAGAATTTCAGAATATCATTACATAACAACGTGTTTAATTTAACGCTTCTAATGTCTGAAACCATCGAAATATTTTTTTCTCCTTCTATAAATGTTTGAGTAATTTAAAAGTTTAAATTTTGTTTTTGTAGAAAGATTAATATTAAGCAAAATTTGCTAAAAACAATAAGTTGCAGAGATGACGTTGAGGCTCTTGATCTGCAGATTTACTAGTTTATTAAATATAAAAATTTCAAAGAGGAAGGTGGGTCGGGTGAGTTCCGAGGACGTGAGAGTGGGTGGGGCGCAGTTTAAAAAAAATTACCGAACTCTTCCTGTGACATATAATCGAAAAGTCCTTTGATAACTCTTTCATATTATGAACCTTTCTTCCCCCAAAGGGGAAATTCGGGGGGGGGGGGGGGGGGGCGAACAAATTTTTAAAACCGTAGCCGACTTCTATAATAAATTTAAATATCATTTTAGATGTAGGTTTTTTATGCAGTCTTCGAATAAATATTATTTATTGAACATAAAAATTTTAAAGTGGGGGCTGCGTAAATTCCGGGGCGAAAGAGTGGGCCCAAAGGGGGGAAGGAGGGGGAGCAATTTTCAAACTTTTTTGGACCCGTCATGTGATATGTTATCGGAAAGCTCTCGGATGACTCTGTCATATTATGAGACTTTCTTCCTCCCCTCCCAAATTTGGCTCCCACTGGGGAGGGGGGGAGTAGTTTTTTTCCGTTTTTATCATTTTAGATCGGATTTTTTTATGGAGCCCTCCGATAAATATTATGTATAATATATGAAATTTCAGGACACTTTTCTAAATTTAGCCAAGACCCTTCATGTAACATATCGTTGGAAAGATTTGTGACTACTTATTGATGTTATGCACTTCCGGTGGCCGTCCAACCACTTTGCCCCCCGGGGGACACTTTTTCAAATTTAGATAAGACACGTCTTGTGAGATATCATTTTAAAGGTCTGCGACTACTTATTGATGTTATGCACTTCCGGTGACAGACCCCCCCCACATTGCCCCCCGGGGGACATTTTTCCAAATTTAGCCAAAACCCTTCATGTGAGATATCGTTGAAAGGTCTGTGACTATTCATTGATGTTATGCACCTATGGTGTCCCCCCCTTTGCCCCCCCCCTTTGCCCCCCGGGGGGCACTTTTCTAAATTTAGCCAAAACCCCTCATGTGAGATATCGTTAGAAAGGTCTGTGACTACTTATTGATATTAAGCACCTCCAGTGACAGCCCCCCCCACTTCTCCCCCCGGGGGGGGACATTTTTCCAAATTTAGCCAAGACCCTTCATGTGAGGTATCGTTGGAAAGGTCTGTGACTACTTATTAATGTTATGCTCCTCCGGTGTCCGTCCCCCCAACTTTGCCCTCCCGGGAGACACTTTTCCAAATTTAGCCAAGACCTCACATGTGAGATATCGTTGGAAAGGTCTGTGACTACTTATTGATGTTATGCTCCTCCGGTGTCCGTCCCCCCACTTCCGGGGAGACACTTTTACAAATATAGACAAGACCCCACATGCGAGATATCGTTGGAAAGGTCTGTGACTACTTATTGATGTTATACACCTCCGGTAATCGCCCCCCCCCCACTTTTCCCCCACGGGGGACACTTTTTTAAATTTAGCCGAGACCTCTCATGTGACATATTGTTGGAAAGGCCTATGACCACTTACTCATGTTATCCACCTCCCGCACCCCTCCCCCCACTTTGCATCCACGGGAAGGGCATTTTTATAAATTCAGATCCAGACCCCTCGTGTGACATATGGTTCGAAAGGCCTGAAGACCTGTGGCGGCTTATTCATATTATGCAGCTACTTTGCCCTTCCGCTCACTTTGACCCCTCCCCCAAGAGATCTGGTCCGAGGTTCGTTCGTTTCGAGATTATATTTTTTTTACAAGATTTTGTAGTGCGTGCACACCACGCCTGCTATACGGTGTCGTATATAGCGGGTAACCTGTTCGTGATTTCATATTACAGGATTACGTATAACTTAGGGGCCCGATTAAAGGAGGGGCCCACTAGCGGGCGACGTCACCTTGTCTTTATTAACACCGACTCATTCCAGTTCACCCGCAGACGATTCTTGATAAATCTATGACGTATATAATATATAATATATGATGTATAAAAGCAATTGGCAAACTGGAGTCATCGAGAAAAAATTTACACAATCGAAAAATATCGAGATGTCCATACAATCGAGACAATCGAGAAAAACATCTCGTTATCGCCCATCACTAGTTAGTAGGGGTCCTCAGATGACTGGTATGGTGTCTGCAATCGAATACAGAATAAATCAACAAAAGGGACACCAATGCAGACCGACAACTCCTGATATATTGCAGTGCCAAGAATCCTAAAAATCATTATCCCCCTTTCTCCTATCTTCCTGTATCATTCACATGGACAATTATTTCTTGGTTTACTATTCGGGGATTACTTCTTTAGACAGGAATAAACTACAAGCATTGGATTATTTTGAATTCCAGCTAATATCTCTGAAGTATCTGTTTTTTAAATTCTAGTCATAAGTATTTTGCATCAAAATTTCAATTTTTGAAGGAAAAAATAACAATGAAACGATATAGGCAGCCAAAATTGGAAAGTTTTATAATTTCTTCGAGACGTTGGTCGTCGATGATAGTTTAACAATGCCGTGATGATAGATGCGAAATTATCGAGCACAATTGAAGATCAAAAGTCCGACGCAAGAGAATCGTAAGCATATTTTGAGTTTTGACCAATAATATTTTTAATTATATGCTATGCTTGTTGATCTAACCATGAATCTTTGATAAGTGTTTCATATTTTCCAAATATCAATATGTTTTTGTATAAAATTATATCTTTTGTACAATGGGGTGGAAAGGAAACACGGGTGCCAGAAATGGTAGTTGAGCAGAATTGCCCCTCTTTAGATTTTCAAATTTAATTAACTAAATTTTCTTTCCCTCTCGAAAATTTCAAAAAATAACAAAGTTTGTCCTTCGCATAGGATTTAAAGTAATTGAACAGTAAAAGGAAGGATACAAAGAATTATTCATCAGGGAGAGAGTCTGTTCGCCTGAAGCCCCCGTAAAAGACTATTTTTAGTTCTATTTTTCTTTTATGTTTGTGTATTTTTTTTTCTAAACCACCGATTAAAATATATCAGGTGTGCAAAAAAAATAGTAATATGTTTCACTAGTTCCTTTTGTAAAAAAAAGCTGATAGAAGTTTAATTTAGGAGTTTTTAATATGCGTTTTATTTGTTATATTTCTAAAATACTTTGTTTTAAAATAAAATATAGATTTTATTTAATAACGGCAATATTGTTTGAAAATGTCTGCAATCTCAATAAAATTTGCAGTAGCATAAACAATACAAAATTAAACTACAACATTTTAACACTTTCTAACATAGTTGAAAAGTTTATGACTTTGGTTCGTCATTCTGATTGCCCGTAAATAAACTTTGATTGCCACTCTATTTATAGACATTATTATGATTTACTATTTACTACAAAGATTCTTTAATGAAAATGAAGTGTTTAGCACTTATAGTTCGTTTGCAGGTATACATAAAAGAATATTCCGTTAAATTATGTCCTATGGAAAGAAAATTCTTTATTTTGTATTTTAATGATGTTACACTACTTCAAACATAAAGAAATTGATATACATCACAGAAGGTCACAACAACACGCTTAATATAGAATACGTATCGTGTAGCTTCTTTCGTTTATTTACAGGAATATAGAAATAAATTACATTGTATTAATCTCGGTTTACAATAATCAGTGTTGAATTCAGACACTTTCCTCGGGGGGGGGGGGGGGATTTCTGTGGCTCTGAGGGTGACATTATAGAGTTCCGAGGGGGATTGCACTTTTTGACCATTCAAAACACGAAATCTCAAATCTTCCGGGGGAATGTCCCCTCCGGGCCACCTCCTCAATTCACTAATGACAGTAATTGTTTGAAAAGCGTTTTTTGAAATTTATATACGTTATTGAGGAGGAGATAACGTCATCCACAGAAAGCATAGGGAATATATCATATCAATTTTCTTTAACAGTCTATAAGCAACATTGTAAGATGTGCTTTTTCAATCTCAACTAATTTTTATTAAATTCTGTGGAGTGAATTCTACAAATTATATGCAGTGCAACAATTCAAAATATTTAAACTGTGTGGGCGGGATTTGATGAAAATGCATTTTCAAGAGTGTTATTTGTTTTTTAGCACAACTAAGTCTTACTATGTGAATATAATATAAATAAATTCATACATAGGACTGCACAAAAGACATGGATACACAAATATTGTCGTCAATGAACGGTAAAAACCTTTTTTTTTTAGTGAAAAGCGTTGTTCTATTTAATTAGACTTTTAGTTTTACTGTGTGGTATGCATGAAATACAAGGATTATATTACTGAAGATTTTGCATGTTAACACTCGCAAATTCTCCACACCCGCTTTCTAATGTTAATCATATGGACGATTTTTTTTTTTTTTTTCTTGTTTGACTTTCAATATTTGTAAAAGATTTTTTTTTCATTAGATAGCTGAGGCCAATCTCTACAAAGGCCGAATCTTTTTTTTTTTTTTTTTCAATTTAGATAATTTTACTTTCGGAACCGGTTTCGAAAGTCGATCTATCCTCATAAAAAATGACTGCGAACAAAATCGAAAAAGTAAAAAAAACGGGCATTATGAAAATCGACCTTGGATATCCAATGCAAAAAAAAAAATCATTTAAAAATTTTGACATGCAAACGATATATCTTTAAAAAAAATTCTCCCATAGGATTAACATTAGTAAGCGAATTCAGCTCCTGTGAGTGAAGTAGTCCCTTAATGTCTTTAGGGACTACTTCAGTCTAGACAGTAATTACTGAGATAAGGCTTTTAACTTTGTTAAGTATTTTCTCAAATGTCCATTAACGCATCGCTGTCCCTTGTAGGAAAAAAATAATTCTAATAAAATATTTTTGATAGTATTAGAAAATATTTCATATTCTATGCATGGCGCATGATTTTTATTCTAGTTAAAGTTGTATTTGGAATAAAAAATGTAAAATCGTTGTAACATAAATTACGTTTAATGAATTTCTTTTTCATTTTGAATAACTGTGTACAAAAAAATAAATTAATTATTTATGTAAACAATATGTACCATTTTCAAAAATTTGAAAGAAAATCTTATCTATAGTACGATGTTTAAAACTAAGATTGAAGTAACAGATGTTATTAGTACTAAGAGGCGCAAAAATTATTTATTTTATTAAGCGGGAATGTAGTAACAGATCTTACATTTTTCTATTACAAATGCTGAATTAAATTGCACAAAATTAAAAAATAAATATTTTAATTAATCAGAACACACTATTGAAACTGTTAATTACACTGAAACCGCAAAAGATGGTATAACTTTTATTTAGTAATATAGTTTATTAAAGTTGCGTCTAGACATTTGTGATTTGCACCACGGGTGGATCCAGCTTTCCTTGTAGAATGAGGTGGATGGAGTCTGTGTGTCATGTGCCTCTTTTTGTAGGGAAGGGTCATATCGGTATAATATCAATTTTTATATCTTACGATTTTTCTTCGACCACAATTCCAAACTGGCTGTTTTATGACACGTTATCAAAGTTACATTTTCTGTTTGTAAGTGCATAAAATTTACCAGTTCTATTCAGATAATAATAGTTAAAATAATCGATTAGGGAAGTGCTTTATATAACGTGGTCTGGTTCAAATATGAACACATTTTAAATTTTAAACACATTTAAAAAGTGCGGTAATTTTCGAAAATTACTTTTTAGTCCCCGGTATGCTATTTCTTTCTCCCAGCTATTAAAGTGTCGTCTCAAAAAACTAACCTCCGTTGTATAAGCTAGACGTAAAACAAAGCAGATGTATCATTGTACGGTTAAAAACTCTACTGCAATTTTTTTAACTTTTAAGCATCACATATTTTCAATTTTTATACCGCCGTATTGGGAAAAAAGTACTTTTAAACGCAATTTGTTTGTAAACTGCATCACAATTTATTTTTAAAATATTAATTCTTTTGTAGCTTTTAGCGCATTTGTTTAATCTTGGCAGCTCAAATACTCCATTTATGTTGAAAGTAAAGGAAAAATAGTTGGAAAATAGTAATTATATCTTTTTGTTGCCGTTTTCCCATAACAACTTTTAAAAAATGTAATTAAAATACGTACTATTTTGAAAAACTATAGATGAATGATTTCTGATAAAACATCGAGCTATTATAAACCAAATTTAATTTTAAGTATCTATATTAATATTACAAACAGATAAAGGCATATGAATCATTAGATAGCTGATTTTTTTTGTCGAGTTTCTTGAATGACATCTCTTTTTTCGAGATTTGTGTATTATTCAGCGATAGTGACGTCATATGCGTACTTTACTATAGCTCATAGATTTACATACGAGATGGGACATTTATGGCGAAATCTGTAATGACAACAGTACTAGCGTTACTACGGACCGAAATTTACATATGTTGAAGAAATATGTTTACGCTTTATGTTTTGAATATATATTCTTTCCAAACGAAGAAGAGGCAGATGATATTGTATTTACGCTTTATTTATTTAGCTGCTTTTTTTTTATCGTGCTTGTATCGTTGTTACTTTTAATTTACAAAACGATAATTAGAGTAATGATATAAAAGAAAAACCCTAGAAAATTCTGTTAAGAACGGAAATGTGTAAGTTTATGAGATTAAATTGTAAAAAAATCAAATTCAGGCATTGTGTTAATTTATTCATATCGAATAAAATTTTACTGAGTATAATGTCGGTACCTCTATTTATTTTTAACTTTTAGATTTATATAATTCTAAAAATTTGTCGAAAGAAATTTTTCAAAATCTGTAATTTTATTATTATTTCTTATATGTTAATATTATAAATATTATTCAATTGGTTGAACGTTATTTACATTAAAAGCAATATATTTACTTTATCTGTAAGAAAGGGAAAATGAGTAAATTTTAAAAGATTGTAACGATTGTTTAATACGTTAAACTTCATAAATTAATAAAACATCGGCTGTAAAAATTTTCCTATTAAATGGGAATATTTATGAAATTTTCTGACACTTGTAGAGTGCAATATTTCGTATAGTCTTATATTACACCATTGATTTTGATATATAGCATTCAAGATTAAATGTTTACTTTGTTTTTCGTTGCACTTAAATTGTTCACGCATCATGTTAAATAAAAAAAAAAAAAATGCGTATATCAGTACATGAACATAGAACAGATATTAGATATATTAAATAGAATATCTATTCTATATTCATGTATCGGTGTAAGATTCTATTGAAAACGTAAACATGCAACATTAAAAAAAGAAAGATCCCAATGAGGTAGATACTCAATAATAAAATACTACAGGGATGGGGAGTTTCTTCCCCATTGTCACTAAAGGCGCTACGATCGCAATCGCATTACCATTACGCTCTATGGAAGTGTCCCATCTTTATGTTAATTTATCCTGTAGATGTTGTTTAAGACTGGATAGTAAATGAAGAATTCTCTAGCGGATGCGGATTACGTCATTTTATATAAAATAAAAGCGTGTATTTTAAGTCTTAAAACTGAAATATGTTTTTTACTATCTATATATATACATATATATATATTTTTTTTTTATCGGGGGGTGACACTAAATTCTGAAAGTGTCATTTCTTTTGCTCAGACATGAAAAAGGTTTCAATTTTTTTAATTCTACAACAAGCCAACAAAACAAAAAAACCTTTTAATTAAATTAATTTTAATTAAATTTATATTTTTTAATTTAATTTTTCATTTACTTTTCAATGCAGTTGAAAATGTGAAAAGCAAGAAAGTTTGCCCTATGGGTGATGTAAGACCCTAATGTTCGAAAGTATGAGTGTCCCCCCACTTTTTTTTCCAGGACTACACCACTGGTATAATTTTTGCTCCAATAAAACTTTTTTAATGGAACAATTTTTTCCAACTTTAGCATTCAATATCTCTTAAAATAATTCTTTGATTTGAAAACTGTCTGCATCAGCGTGTTTATCAAACATTTCTCTGTAATACCACTGATTTTCATATTTTTGTTTGCAACAGTTTTTTTAATATGAACGAAGAAAGGTCATGCTTAAGCATTCAAATTGGATGCCGATCTACCGGGAATATCTACACAGATTTTCATTGGTCCATTTCCAATTCGAAACTTTTTTTTATATATAGAAGGAAAAAGCTGACAAAATTAGAAGTGAAAAACAATTCAGTATTATTAAAGTAATCGTGCCGTGGTCATCTATTAAAAAATGCAATTTTGAGAAAAAAACTAGTTTCAATTTTATGTTATAATTATAATAGAATGCTTATTGTATTTTTTTATTTTTTTTTACTTACATGGAATTGTCTATTCCATATTCTGGCCACATAAAGAAGTCTCAATTCCGTTGATAAAGCCGCTAAAATAAAAACTCGATTTTCCGAAATTTATAAGTTATGATTACGTGTAAATCCTTAAAGCGGTTCTCAAAAAAAATTTTTTTTAACGTTCAATAATGCGAAAATTTCTGCTCATTTACAAACATAAAAATAGTGTTCGAAAGAAACTGAATTTCGGTTACCTTCCTAGTATCGACTGAAAACGAAAGCGAAATTGTTTTAAAAATAAATTCAAAGTAAGTAACATAAACATACATGTACGCATGTTATCTGAATAATGTTTTGCGTAGAAACGGCAGTACATAATTAACAAAATAATTTGATTGAAATAAAATTAATTAAATATAAGGTGCTATGAACATAAAATATATATTAAAAAATAATTTAATTTAAAAATAACGAATTTAATCAATATTAGTAATACCTTCTAGATTTATCTCCTTGTATGTGAATATATAGTATGTAAGGCTCTTTGGATGGGAGTGCCGTTTGGGGGAGGCTAGGGAGGGGCAGTTATAGTAATACCGAATATACGGCAGTATTTTCGCCGAAACTAGGATTTTGGGCTGAAAACGAAAATGAAACCGAATATTCGGCCAAACTCCACATAAAAGAATGAGACTTGCAGGCTTGGTTATTGAAGTGATTTGTAATACAATAGATTCTGTTCTTTAAATTAATTACATCTTGAGTTAAAATTGATTGTTGTCTCATGACAACAGTTTTCTTTCTCTTCCTCCACTGTCGCGTCCGGAAATTCGGTTCAAAACGCCACATTTGGCAGCCTTTTCTGAAAGATCTTTTGTTTTTCTCAAAAAATATAAAAGACAGTTCGATTAAAAAGTTTCTGGTGGGCAATAAAAAATAATTGGTATTTTCAGCCAAGTAAAGCAGTCAGCAGTTACAATGAAATTTAATGAAAACCTTTAAAAGAAAACTATCATGCAATAAAATTCAAGTAATACTACTTTTCAAAATAATACATTCAGCGTAATACTTTTAAAGAATGTATTACTTTTCCAAAGATTTTCTGCCCCCCCCCCTCCCCCCCTACGCTGCGTACACACATGAATCGCGGTAAAAAGAACAAGATCTTTGAAAAACAGAAACAACTCCATTATTGGGCACAGCCTTTGTGAGTTTGTTGATTTGAAAGCAGGGCCGAAATTAAGGGGGGGGGCAGAGGGGGCATGTGCCCCGGGCGCCAAATAAAGATTTTGTTTGTCGATTTTTCTCGCATCTGTGTTTTGCACGGTATTGTTAAAATCATTCTGTCTGGCGTATGACAAAATATAGAAGAATCTAAAGATGATATGCATAAGGATCCTGTATAAAGCGGATTTTTTTTCGATTCCGTTTCCGAGATTTTAATCAATCAATATTCGACAAAGCCAAGGACGGATTCAGCTCATCATTTAGAGGGGGTCATGGATTTCCTTTTTTGGGGTGGGAGGCGATCACATCCTCGTTATGAGAATTTTTTATATTGAAAGCTATTCCCAAATCAAACTAACTACTTTTCTGATACTTTCGCGAAGTCATTTTCATTCGTAAATACAAAAAATTTGCATTAATATTCGTAAAAATATAAAATTTGCCCATTTTGTTCAGATACCAGGAAATTAGTTTCCCATTTTCTTATAAAGGCAAAGATTCATTCAGAAAATGTTGTCAAAGATAGCACTTTTAGCCAAGTTTCACGAGTTGAAGCCAGAGGAATGTCGTCGCAAGGGAACAATTGGCTGTCACTTCCGGAATTTCAGTTTAAAAAGTCTAACAATTGTCAACGATTAAATATGGCAAAAATCTGTGTTAAATTTTAGAGGTAACTAAACCGTACACATTGGGAGCTATGGGATTCTATTAGTGTCATAAAAATTGCAGGTGTTGCCGCTTCTTTCTGCTCAAAGTATTAAATAGTTTTTTTCAATCGAACTTATACCTTTGGAATGGATCATTTTCTTCTGATGGACTGGTGCCATCCATTATTTTGAAACAACCGTTATAAATGAAGTGTTAGGTGAAGATGAAAGAGCTGTCGTAAAAAGTTAGAACTCTGATTTTCTGGTCAGAAAAGGAAAAAAAAATGGTCATAATTTTTTTTTTTCTGGTCAGGATGAAAAAAAAATGGCCATAATTTTGTTTCTGATCAGAATGGAAAAAAAAATGGCCATAATTTAAAAAAAAAAAATCTATGATATCTTTTGAATGTTGAAAAAATAAAGAAATAAAACATATTTTAAAAATAATTCACGTAAAATAGACGTCACTCTTGAACTAAACAAAAATAACTTTCCTGAAATTTTATGCACCATAATTAGTATTTGTATTCTAGAGATTGTATTATATAAAATATTATTGAATTGTATTAAATAATGTTTTGCACTTTTGAGTTTTGACCCAACGAAATTGTTTTTGTTTGTTTTATTTTAATATTTTATTCTCCATTTGGAGATAATTGTATGGAGATTTTTATTCAAATATTCGGGGTAAAGTTTGAATTAACTCATTAGATAAGGTGAGCGAAATTCGAAAATAGAGATAGCTTTCTTAGAAAAGTGTGGTGGAAAAAAATACCTCTAAATTGGCAACACTGGTCTAACATCAGATTTTTTTTAACTCCAATGCCTTGCGGGGAACTATTTTTGTGCATATTACATTTCTATAGTGTAAAATACTAATTTGGGTGACATAATTATTTTAGGAATAAAGTTTTCGCTATAGCAATATACTCGTATATATTTTTAAAGTGATTTTTTATACATAATTTATGTAGTATGTGTATGTATGTATATATAAGCATTTGCGCCCTTTTGTAAGGCAACCGGCGCCCTTTTTATCCATTTTGCCACCGCCCTCTCAATTATGCCAGTACGACCCTGTCTCCTAAGAAATTTTTTTAAATTTTAGTGCTGTTGTTTTTATGTATTTATGCAATTTAGAGTATTTTCATACATATGGTGTAATATGGAGAAAATAATGCAAGAATATATAGATGAAGAGGCATACGAAAAAGTAAAGGATTTAAATTTGGGTCAAACAGTATATATAAAATGTATTGGAAAACCAGGCGCATTAGAGCCAAAATTTCAAGGACCCTACGAAGTTACTAAAAAGTTTAGAAACTTTAATTATTTATTACAATATGTTCCAGATAAATCAATAGAGCCGATCAAACGACATATGGATCAGCTGTACGCTCCGAAATATGCAACAGGTCATACAGAAGCGGAAATTAAGAATTTACAGGGGTCTCAGAAAAAAATTAAGGGTGATAAAAATTACAAAAATAAATGTCACATTTGTCAGAGAAAATCACACTCAACTGAAAATTGTTGGTTTAAATTAGATGAAAATACGAGTCAAAAGGGTGACAAGGCTACTAAAAAGTATTATAAAAAAATAATAAATATTCTGAGAATGTAGACCCATATTTAAAGTATCAAACAGATTATTATGATAAAAATATGTCGTTATATAGTTATACACCATATACAAACTTATACGGGGATGTTATACAAGATCATTACCCTTTACCCCCTCCCCAATATTATCCATGGGATATGAATTGGTATTAAAAAGAAAACAAAATACATAATTAATCGAATTTAAAAATTTAAAAATTTTCAAAATTTAAAAATAAATTTTTCTCTTTTAGGTAAAAAAAAATTGAAACACAATTAATAACTTGCCTTTTTAAAATTCAAAATAATAATAAGAAAGGATAGGAACATGGGAACGCCAATTTGTCTCAGGGTTACAATATTGAGCAAATGTGCAGGGCGCACCCGAAAACATTCTTATAAAATTATGTAATGTGCTTCACAAAACTTCACTGGAGCAGTGAAATATTTCTCTCCAGGCAAAAGTTATATATATTTTTTTTTCTTTTCGAATATGAATTAGAAAATATAAAATCTTAACAAAGCCAAATAACATTAAAACTTAATTAATTTAATAGTGAATAATGTTGGAGTAATTTTCAAAAAAAAAAGAGAATTTTTTCTGTCTTCTATAAGGGTAGCCTTTGCTAATAGCCTTACAATTTAGATGACAGAATTTCAGAATTACTCTTTAAAATGAGTAGGTATAAGCTATTAGGTTCAGGGTAGTTAGAACAGCTTTATAGCATACTCATATATATATATTTTTTCTTATATAAATATATGGTTGACAAGGAATAAATTATTAGTGCACTCTATTTTAGGATAGCGGTCAACTATAAGCCTAAATATAATAAAATATACAAAAAGTGCTAAGATTTATTCCGGTAGTTCAAGTGCAACTTATATGCTAAAGTCTAGAATTTAGACAGCAGGGATAAGTTTTATGAACAAAAGTGTTATAAAAAAAAATAAATAAATAAAATAAAAAAAGGATTTTGGTGTAGCACATTGGTTTTTAAAAAAACATATATATGTATAACAGTGGACAAGGCAAGTTATTTCAATATGATTGCACACAAAATTATAGTAAAAAAAATACACAAATAAATAATAATTAAAGACAAAAAAATTGTTCGCGTCTTCGTCAATGGCATTTTCTGACAACACTATTTAATAGTATTAAATGAAGATTCATTTTTAAGGTCAGCGTAATGCATATTTTGCATTTTGAGAGGCCGTAGAAGTCATATTTCCGTGTTGTTTACATTGTAATAGTAAACAATATCATGAATCAAAATTTGTGTTTGTTAGAAAGGTCTAAAAATATACAATGTAATCAGTTAAAGAAAATTATATGCATTTTTTCTTAAATCCTGAAAGGCAATTTGGTTTAGATTTGAACCTGACAGCATAAAAAGCCACGCTCGCTTCAGTTGCAGTATGAGGCAGGAGAATTCAAATGCTAGAATCGCCATTTTCCCCTACAAAATAATAAAAAAAGCAGAAGGTTTACATTAGATATGATACAAATACATACACTGTTTATGCATAGATTATGTTAAAAATTACATACAGGCATGCACAGTTAGTTAAGAAGAAAGTATATCAAGAAATTATACTAATTAATAAGGTAATTACAAGCATGAAATGGTTTTAAATACATACTTTTGGAAGTCGTAAAATTTTGTCACAGCACAAATCACCTCGCAGAAAGTGATTAGTAGCTTGACCAACCCCCACTTTTCGGGAGGATCGGGGACGGTCAAAAACTGGTTTTATTCTCTTCTCCTTCTTCTTCTCTCTTTTTTTTTCTCTACCCTGTTTTGAAAGTTGGAGAACATTACGTAATGATATATTAAAGGAGATGAAATAGCTTGTATATGTTGACGTATCATACATGTTAGAAGTAACAAATGAATAAATAAAATAATGTAACCAGTTTGTATACAATATTTTTCTGATTATAATTTGAATACATCAGATTAATTATGTGAAAAATAACATGTCATACGACAAGCATTGTATTTACTTTTATTCAGTATAAAATGTGTTTTAAATGAAACACTGTGTCATAAGGTTATATGTGATGAAATAATATGTCAAATGTGTATGCCATTATTTTTCTTGTAATTAGGTTTATTTCGGCATATTAGTTTTATACAAAATTATAGCTTTGAATGTATTTTGGGCACTTAAAACTGTAAAGTTACAAAATTATTAAACATGTGTGTGGTAAAGAAAAAAGGCTTCGAGAAAGACGTCAGATTTTCAGTACAGAGGTCTTCTATAAATGTGAATGTCAACAGACAACTATGCTATCATGTGTTGAACTTTCTGTTATGAAAAATGGAAGAACTTCTTATAAAATATACCAGAACCATTGATAATTGAACTTTACAGTCTTAGCTAAAAAACTGTGTAGATACACAGTCATATGGACACGTACATTCTTTTATGCTTTACAAAAAAAAAATAAAACCAGCAATCAGTTTTTATTTTTTTTTTCTGACCACCGGGAGAGATGCTGGGCAACATATAACAATGATATGTTCCCGCACCATGTTGGTTAAATCAAAGTAAAATTGCGTAATTTGTTATTTCTGTTTGTATAAATATTTTTTATAAAATATAATTATGAGTGTAAAATTATAATGTTTATATATTTAAGTAAAATAGGAGTGTAAGTTCATACAAAAATTATTAAGTTGATTTTAAATATTAAATATATATTTTTAAAAAATTGTTGTATTGTAAAATGAATGTATAATGTTGAATAGAGTTCAGATCTCAGATAACAACAATAGCCAGACGCCATGGTGTCGTTTTATGACAAGCCAATGGAAAGTGATGTATAATTAGAAATCGTAAAATAATAAAAACGTTGGAATAAATTTATGGCCTTAATAAAAGTGTTGGGATAAATTTATGGCTTTTCAGACCACCCAAACTTTAAGGCAGATAATAATATTAAAGTATATGTAAGGGGCCATTTGCAGACTGTTAGCTAATAGGCCTATCGAAGGATAATGCAAAATCTTCTCACATCCAATAAGAGTGGACTAGACAAAATAGTTCCACCCACTGCAGAAGTTGGTGTGCCAGAGGAATAAGGTTTGAAAAAGGAGAGTCTGAAAAAAGATGTAGCGGACGCAGGAGCTCTCCTGAAAGCCCGTGCAATGAATCCCGAAAGCCCTATTAATGCCCAGGCGAGATGGACATATCGGAGTGAGTCTAAGCAAGCCTAATTGAGGATGTCTTCCTGATGTTAAAATAAAGTGGATTGTTCTACAGAGGTCCGTAGCTATGCATCCTGCCATCCCGATATCGCCGCTCTGATACGAAGCGAATTCCTGATGACATATGGATATGATCCTAAGCAACGCGACAACTCTGAATTTGATGAATAAAGGCCACCATCCCGTATATTAAAAAAAGGTACTACTTTAAACTTTTTCTTTTACCACGTAAAATCATATGAAAAATTATAAATATCCTTTTCTGATATTTTATGGTAGAGAGTAATCTGAGATCCGACAAAACCAATAATTAAATATAATTAAGGTAATTTAAAAATGAAAGAGAATTATTCTTTTAGCAAAAAGAAAAATATATAATAATAAGAGTAAATGAAGATATTGTCTTTTTTTTTAAAGATTAAATATACATAAAATAATGAGAAGCAAACAAAAGTGTTGCTTTCTTTTTTTTGAATTAATATTATGTATTTCTGTATATAGTTGTGTTCAATGTAAATAAACTATTTAATCAAGTTTTAAAAAGTTTCTGTAATTATTTAATTGATAATGTTTAAGGTGTGTCAATTTATTTTTACAGCTTAAATTTTAGTTTAATTCATAAGTGGAAGAGTTCGTCTAAATAATTCACAACGCAAACTCCTAATTTTATTCGTAATTATTTAAATTTAATAATTACATTTTGACGCGAATTATAATTTAATTTTATTAATGCTTCGCGTTTCTCTTCTACTAGAATTATGTAATTACGATCACTTATGTTATTTGAATTTATCTAAGATATATAAAATTATATACCAATTTACTATGAGGTTGCTTGGATGATTTGGACCAATTAACAATTTTGGATATAAATTAAATAGAAAATAAACAGGTGTAATTATCTGTCCAGCAGTCTGCAAATGTGTCGTGTATTTAGACTTAACATTAGGTACTTTAATGGACACGTGAATAACAACTTTTACTAGCAGATATTGGCAATAGGAAAAAAACAAGAGAACTGCGATAAAATTATTGAATATGTAGTATTATGTTTAGTATTTGTTCCCGTAATTTAGTAATAAATAGTGAGTGTTTTAGAAATGCATAATTACTTAATAATTATAGTGCACATAAGCATTCACCACTAACGGGAATTCTTCACATTGGCGACGAGGATAACTTTGATTCTTCAAGTTTATAAATCTTGATACATTAGAATGCTCCTACGATTTCGGAAGATTGCCAAGGTAAGAAATTTCTTATTATTCTGTAAAAATGGAAAACTTGGTTGAAGAATTAATTAAACAAAATAAAGCGTTAATGGGTACGCTAAAGGGGAAAGTACCCTAAAGAGTAATAAGGTTTCTTATGTGCACTTCGAGAAATATGATGAACCATTAGAAAGTTTTGATACTTTGATGTATAGGTTTGAAGTATTTTTAGACATACAAAATGTACCTAAGAAGAGAACTGCGATACAAATATTAAATATGTAGTATTATATTTATGTTAGTATTTGTTCCTGTAATTTCGTAATAAATAGTGAGTGTTTTAGAAATGCATAATTACTTAGTAATTATAGTGCATTCACCACATAAGCATTCACCACTAACGGGAAACCTTCACACTGGCGACGAGGATGGGATGAAGGGAGTTATTAAAAAATTTA
The DNA here is from genome assembly GCA_963932465.1 of Maratus speciosus. Taxonomy (NCBI): domain Eukaryota; kingdom Metazoa; phylum Arthropoda; class Arachnida; order Araneae; family Salticidae; genus Maratus; species Maratus speciosus. Next base: position 227,826 of record CAWVRF010001517.1, on the reverse strand, counting down.
ATACTTCAGATTGAGCGACTCCAATAGTAGTTAAAACAAATGGAAGAATTCGATTATGTGCTGGTTATTGCGCCCCTCTTAACAAAAATCTAAGAATTCAAAGTCATCCTCTTTTAAAAACAGAAGAAATTTTTTCTTCGCTCAATGATGGTAAGATATTTTCAAAGATTGACTTTAGTCAAGCTTATTTACAAATAAAGGTTCACCCTGACACTCAAAAGTTATTAACGATTAATACTCATAAAGAGCTTTACGAATGCACAAGATTAATGTATGGAATTAATTCAGCACCTGCTACATGGCAGAAATATACTGAAAGTGTGTTTCATGATTTAGAAGGAGTAGAAGTGTTTTGTGATGATGCACGGATCGCAGATTTCCAGAAAAAAAGTCAAGATAACGGAAATTTTTCGACAGATTACGTCAACATGGATGAAGAATAAATAAAGATAACAGCAAATTTTTCCAAAATAAAATTGAATTTTTGGGATTTAAGATAAATGCCCAAGGATTATGTAAAACAGATGAAAAGGTTGCTGCAATTAAGAATGCGAAAATTCCTTTGAATGTTCAGGAAATTCAGTCTTTTATGGGATTAGTTAACTTTTATTCTAGATTCTCAAACAAAATTGCCACTTTAGCATATCCATTGCGTAACTTAACTAAAAAAGGTGTTCCATGGAAATGGTATAAAAAGTGTCAAGAAGTAATCCAAAATATAAAAGATGAAATCTGTTCTTATAGAGTATATGCACTCTACACTGTTAAAAATATCGTAAAAAATTGTCTCTGTCTTTAAAGACTATCTATTTTCTGACCAATGAGAACGCCCCGTAGGCGTTTATGTAGCGTTCTCATTCATCAGAAAATAGATAGCCTTTAAAAACAGAGGTAATTTTTCACGATATTTTTAACAGTGTACGACCCCAAATTTCCTATTTCCTTTGCAGCTGATGCATCTCCAGTCGGCTTGGGTGCAGTGCTCTCCAACAGATTTCCAGATGGTTCTGAGAGGCCTATTGCATTTGTTTCATGAACACTTTCGCCAACCGAACAACGCTACTCACAAATTGATAAAGAAGCTTTAGCTCTAGTTTGGGCAGTAAAAAAGTTTACCTTAAAGAAAATAGATTTATTCTCATTACAGATCATAAACCTCTCGTGGTGATTTTTGCTTGCAAAGCGGGTCTTCCAGTTTCGTCTGCTACAAGACTTTTGCATTATGCTCTAGTATGGCAGGCTTACCAGTTCGACGTAATTTATCGGAATACTAAAGACCATGGTAATGCAGATTGTCTTTCACGATTGGCCTTAAGATCTGAAGACTTAGAATTAAACGATGACGTTTCAGTTTTTCAACTTTCCCAAATTGAAACACTTCCAATAACGGCAAGAGATTTAGCTAAAGCAACTGCAAATGACAAAGATTTGGCGCCTTTGCTAAACCCTTTAAAAAAAGAGGACTTCTTTAAAAGGGGGGGGGAAATCGAATATACTGTCCAGGATGGTTGCATTATGTACGGCCAAAGAGTTTGTGTACCTAAAAAATATCATGACAAAGTTTTGGAAGAACTTCATCAGGGATATTTGGGAGTCGTTAAAATGAAGGCAATAGTCAGATCTTATGTCAGTTGGAAAAACATAGATAAAGACATCGAAGATGTTGTTAAAAATTGTACTGATTGTTCAAAGATTAAGGATGATCCTCCAAGGTCCAAAAATACACCACTGGGAGTATCCAAGTTTTCCATGGGAAAGAATTCATGTTGATTTTGCCAAGCCAATCTTTGAGCATATGTTTTTATTAATTGTGGATGCACATTCAAAATGGCTAGCTCTACCCTGAGAAATCGACAACTGCCTTGAAAACAGCAGAATGTCTAAGAGATTGTCTTGCTCGTTTTGGATTGCCAGTCATGTTAGTCAGTGACAATGGGCCGCAGTTTTCATCATATGAGTTCCAGAAATTTATGCAAAATAATGGAATTATACATAAAACTTGTGCACCTTTCAAGCCCTCCAGCAATGGCCAAGCAGAAAGATATGTGTATACTTTGAAGAAATCTCTTCGTGCAATGCAAAAATATCTTGGTAGTCTATCTTGGTATATTTTTTAGTTTATCAATCAAAAGATTAACTATTTTTTTTTTACAATATAAGAAATCACCCAATATGACTACAATGCAGTCTCCAGCAAATATATTATTAAAAAGAGAGATTCGTACGAGAATTGACCTCTTAATTCCTAACCCTAAAGAAAGAATTCAAAACAAGATTCGGAAGGATATATATTTTAATGATCGGTATTTTGAAGTAGGTGATAAAGTAGCCGTTCGAGATTACATTGCAGCTAATGCCAAATGGAAATTCGGTTGTATCATCAGCTGAGATGGTGAATTGCACTACACCATAAACGTTCAAGGTAATTTGGTTAGGCGACATGTCAATCAAATTCGATGAGCAGACGAAGAAGTAGACAGTGAGGTTCAATATAAATCAAGAGTAGTAAATATGAGTGAACCATCTGATCCAACAATGACATCAACGTAAAGAGACGCAGCATCGACTGAGCCACCTAGGACCTCCGAGGATACTACCAAAGAGTTGCGTCCATCATTGCTAACAGTCGTATCTCCTCCAGTTGGTACACCACAAGTTATTTACAATCCAATGCAACTAAGAAGATCTAAAAGGATCCGGAAACCACCAAAAAGATTGTGCTGTTAATTTGAATGAGAAGGAAACTGTCGTGTATTCAAACTTAACATTATGTGTGAATAACAACTTTTACTTGCAGATATTGGGAATGGGGAAAAAAAAAACAAGAGAACTGCAATAAAAATATTGAACATGTAGTATTATGTTTATGTTAGTATTTGTTCCTGTAATTTAGTAATAAATATGAGTGTTTTAGATATGCATAATTATTAGTAATTATACTGCACATAAGTATTCACCACTAACGGGAAACCCTCACACTCATGTCCAGCAAGTATGTTCGCATTTTCTGTATATCTCTGCATAATTACCGCCAAGTCTACAAATGTACAAAAATATTTGGCACAAACCGCAAGCCAAAACGATGAAGCGTCTTGCTTTTGTACATCTTTATTTTTGATTCATTCTGGATCTGGGCGCTGACTGAAAATGTAAGATCCTAGAAGTTATCTTTTGTGCCTGGAAGGGGGGGGGGGGGTCGCTCCCTACAAGCACTTATACGGGTCAATATCTGAAAACTGGGCAATTTCACTCCACAATTTTTATTTTTTTAAAGTAATGTACCAACTTCTAAACACTATTATATACTATGATACATGTTTTGTCATTTGAATGCTGTAGTGTTTTGAGATCAAGGATGTATATTTTATGCATAAGATAAACTTTTATGGAAGAAAGTGTCTGTTAACACCATAATCACTGTCTAACAAGTAGGACTGGGATGATGGGGACTGAGGTGATGTTTTTGTCTTAACAACTGCACAGCCATTTTGTTGGATCATTTTGCACTCATGTTAAATATGCTATGTGACATTTGTATGTTACATAAAGTTGCAATAAGCTTTTTTTTTATAAATAAAAATTTAAATATGGGGACATGAATGATGCTATAAAAAAATATTCATCCCTATTCCGAACAAAAACTAAATATTTCTAAATATAAAACAAACAGAAGAACGACTTACCTTTATCCATGGCGGCTAGTTGAATTTCAGTTGCTGTTGCTGCAAATAACTGTGACAGCGCCACCTAGTATCTGTTAACCTAAATGTGGGTTTAGAGGGACTGAGATGACGGTCAATGTCAGGGACAAATATATTTGCTGCAATATTTTACTATGCAATCTATACTAATAAAGGATACTTATATTTTCTCATACCGTATGTATATAGGTATAAATATGTAATGGCAAAAGTTAATAATATTTATGGAAATGTTTACAGCATACATTTAATATTGCATATTTGTACCTAGGAACAGGGGCTGAAATGATGATTTCGTTTGTTTAAAGCTTAAAATTAATTATTTATACATCGTTATATGTCCATTTATCATTGGTAATTGCTATAAGAAAAATTGCAATATATTACATTTTTCAGTTTTTGGTTTTAGTATAATTAATGAAATATTATTGGCAGTGGACGCAAATTGTTCAATTTTCAGATATTGACCCATACGCTATTTTTGTGCTTCATTAAAATTAGAGATCTATCGAAAATTCGTTTTTGGCCCAAAATCCAAGTTTCGCCGAACATTAGTTTTGTCGAAATGTTGCTGAAAATTCGGCCGTATAGAAACTATCTGTATTCCAAAACTCACGTTTCTTCTTTTGGGAATTTTCAACACTACTCCTCTGATTTCAGATGTATCGGCTCAAGTGAAATCCTCTTTATTTATTGCTATGAACTTCAGTGTTTATACTTATCAGTCATCACTGACTCAAGACGAGAGTGCAAACTGGAAAGCAAGAAATGCTTATACGGCTAAACTTTGAAGAAACTTTTCACATGTTCATTAATATCTGCAGAAAAATAATAGAAAATTTGGTACTACTTGGTTATCCCGTCGACCAAAAATCTATCGCCAAACTATAAGATTAAGTGCCAATAATGGTTGATCGTAAATATTACATTCACTTAACTTTAAGCAAGTTACACGTGTTTGCGTCATCAAGTGATTTTTATTTCGACGTTTTATTTGCATTTTTATTAATATTATACTAATTTATTTGCTCTTTCGTTATTTAAAATGAAAAATATGTCAAAATATGTAAAATTTGGCGATTTATATAATTTGGCGAAATTGGTCGACGGGATAACTAAGTAGTACAGAAAATTTTTAATTTCAAACCGCAAAAGTGTTTCGAATACTCTTTGAGGAAGTTCTAGTATAACAGATGACCATTTACAAAAAACGTTATAAGAGATAAATCGACGTATGTATACCTGAAACATTTTTTAATTAGATGAAATTCGTATCATTAAAAAAAAAATTGTGTCGTTGGTAAATTAATTACATTTTACTTTATATGAAAATAAAAATTTTTGGGTGACAGGCACAGAGAGCAAACTCGGGACACACGTAAAATTAATTAATAATTATCTATATTTATGTATGTATTTATTACTTCAAAAATTTTTGGACGTTTTCGTTTTCGGCCGAAAATAGTAAGATAACCGTTTTTCGGTTTCGGTCTTAAAAACCTGTTTCTCCTTAATAAAATACTAATAAAAGCCAATATGAAGTTCTTTTCTATGACATTCTTTTCTAACTTGAGTTAATGCAGCGCTATTGTGCATGTATTATCGTATCGATCTAAAGCGACCAACAACTTCGTTATACTGACGTTTCGATAACTATTTAACCCTTTATCTACTGACGGTACTTATAAGTACCATTAAAATAACTTGTTATAAAATACTTTTAATACATTGATTACTTTTAATATAGTTTAGAATAAGTTATGATACATTACTTTATCTTGTTCAAAAAGCATTATTGGTTACACAAAACAAAAATATTTTTAAAAGGATGATTTCTTTGCCTTTGCATCTTTTCAGCTTTCTTGAAATTGGGGGGGGGGGGGGGGGATTTTTTCAATTCGTAAATATTTCTATATTTTTATTGTAAGAACAATATATTTGCACATTTCCTAATTCTACAAAATACTAAGAAAAATATTTAAAATAAAAGATTTGAGTGGGGTTATAAATATTGCAAAAAATCCGTATAAATTCAAATTTAATAAATCCTCCAATCCTTCTAAAATTTATTAAATGATTATGTGAATCTTCTAATGTAGTTTAAGCAATTCACGAAAAATGCTTTAAAAGATAAAAATGTCATGAATCCTTAATTAAATACATAAAGGGTTAAATGTAACATTTTTTGTTTAACATGTTATAGTTCTTTATAATATAAATTGTTGATTACATTTGAATGACTTGCAGTTCATAGAATAGCTTATTATAGTTTAATTAAAAAAAAAATTTTTTTTTGCTTTCAAAATACATGTCTTTCTTTTGATAAAGTTTTATCAGTTCGAAGATAAACTTTTATTATTCCAGAAACAATTGTTACTTATCAGCTGATTGCAATGCACTGCAGAAACGGTGTAATAATTTATCAAAAATGAAATAGTTCTTCAGAATTCAGCCGTTCACCAGGTTATAAGTTTTAAAAACGCTTGTTTCATCGGACAATTATGCTATTGAGATTCTTATTAGAACAGTAATCACATTTAAGGATAAATAATTCTGCGATTCAAGGTATGTAATTTTCATTTCAAGTTGTTTATTTTTTTTAAACACTGAAAAGATTGCAACTTTTGTTATTACTATCATTACTAACAGGGTAAACAAAACAATTTTTCTTCTTTTTTAGGACGAATCAAAATATTGCAAATCATGGGTTCATTCCTATTTTGTCCCTATTATTTCAAAAGTTGAACAAAGTGAAATCACTGTATTCATAAAACATTTAATATTTATTTTAAATTGATTATTTAGAATCTAACAATAAATATTAATTTTTAATAATTTTAAACAATGACATACGCACGAGAAGTTTTAATTTAATTAGGTGAATTTTTATTATCATTGCTGATAAGACGTAAAACCAACAAAGTGAAAAATTATCCAGGCCAGGGTTCGAACCTGGGTCTTTCGGTTCAGCACACCAACGCTCTTCCATCTGAGCCATCTGGAGCGACACACCTAGCCTGGCACCCTTCGCTCTTAAATGTTGCTAAGATTGCAACCGCAGCACAAGATGGGAATTCATGAACCACAATCCTGCGGTAAACATGAGTCCAAATTAATCCAGCATCGATAATATATGTTTAATAATTTTAAATTATGGTTTACACCCGAGAAATCTAAATTTAATTACGTAAATTTTTATTCACATTGCTAACAAGACACATTGCGACCAGATAAAATTGTTAAAGTGGGTTTATCTCTAATCATCATTTAGTTTTTGTTGGTGAAATTAGTATACTTAACTTCGAAATCTACCTCCGCCTGTAGGCCGGGCCGGCAGGGATTTTTTTTTTCTTCTTTTTTTCTTTATGATAGACGCAAAGCGTAAAATACTATGGAATCCTTATAGCAAATCTTAATGCTTAAGAACAAAATAATTTTGGATTGATATTGTTTTTGTATATATTTTTTAGTTTAAAATCTTTAAATGCTCATTTTGAAACAAGATGTCGGATCAAGCTGGCCAACTAACTCGGTCAAGATCTCGATAAGTCCTCCACATATGCTCAGTCTCATCAATTTGGATTTATAAATAAGAGTGCTCTCACATTACAAAAATCAGATATACAGGGTGTCCGCTCTCAACGGTGTCTAATGGCTAATTCCTAAAACCGTTAGTCATAGACATATAGTTCCAGTTACAAAAATGTTTTAAATCAGGTAAAAAAATGCTTTAAAAGCGATTTGGGTGGGTCAATAAAAACATTTCCTTAAAAAATTACGAAATTTAAATTTTTATACGGTCCCCCGGTCCTATAAGTTATATTTAGTAAAATTTTCCTTTTACACTGACAAGTAATACGAAAAAAAGTCCCGTTATTCTACGATTAAAATTGACCGAGTAATAGCTGTTTAAAGTTGGAGCACATTTTTTGCTGCAAATTGGGGGTCATTCACAAAGTTCGTCGAAATATAATTTCGTCAGATATATTAAAGAAATGGTTGAGAGTAAAATTAACCTTGCAATATAAATTTGAAATCTTTAATCATTCTGACATATTAAAAAGCAGAAAAACCAACGTTTAAAAACGCACAAAAAATACATGAAAAGCAGCAAACAGCTGTTTCGAATCTACTAGCGAGATTCTTCTTCAGTGCAAGATAGGGAAAAAGGAACAGCGTGCTAGAAAAAGCAAGGCTGAGCAAAATGAACGTTAAACGTTGGTTTTTCTGCTTTTTAATATAGCACAAAGGCTTTATTTGCTAATTTTACATTCTGGCATATTAATGCAAAACATACAATTTGTAATAAACATTAGAGAAGAAAGAAAAAACAGAATTTTTGTTAAATAAAATGATGCTAAATTAACAGCCTCAATTCTTTACAAAATGATACGCATTTAAAAATATTATTAGATTGCACTGGCCTGCAAAAATTGGGTTATGTCATGTTTTTTAGCTTTTGACAATTGATTCTTGTGTATTATATACCGCTGAATCCGAAATTGACCTTCATTTTTAGCCATCACATCAGGATTTTTCGCAAATTGCAGATTTCAAAGTTAAAATTGAACCCTCTCCCCCATCTCATCGGACCACTCAGCTGTTTAGCTGTAAAAATCCCAGGATAAGCAAAAATATTGAATAAATTATTGAATAAAATAAAATAAAGTAAAATAAAATAAAAAAAAGTTTTATGTTTATAGTATGAGATTTTCGCTATATTTTAATTTATACATTTACGATTTGCAAAAAAATTCTAACGTGATGATTAAAAATGAAGGTCATTTTCAGATTCAGTGCTAAAAAGTACGTAAAAATCAATTATCAAAAGTTAAAAAACACAGCCATCTCCTCTACTTTATAGTGTCCGATTTTTGTTAGTATTTAACTTTGACAATTTATGATTTGCGAAATATCCTGACATGATGGTTAAAAATTAAGGTAATTTTCGGATTCAGTGCTAAAAAATACATAAAAGTTAAAAAACGCAACAATCGCAGTCTTGTATTATCTAATCTAAAACTTTTTCTTAAACTTCTTGGCGGTAATCTATCTGAATTTTTTTGTGTTATCCTGTAAAATAAGTATAAATGGTAACCACCGAAAATCATAATAGTATTAGATTATTATCGGATTTGCGCCAGCATGTAAAATGTAATCTCGATCGGATATTTGAAAGTGACTTAAAGTTCGAGTACAGATTTTGAACTGGAAAAACATACATACGATCGTTGAAGTAAAACAAAAACTTATAAAAATAACATAATTTTTGTTAAAAGAAACAGTCTCAAATACTGACAAAATAAAGCATATGTTATTTTAGCCAATCTGAAACTTAATAAATGTTAACTTAATCGTAATACTTGTACGATTTTTTCAAAGCGCAGATACACATGAAATAAGATCTTCGAATACTTTAAGCACTTGGTATGTGACCCCTCAAAGCCAAGCCGAACTCATTTGTTTTCAGAGCACATAAGTCATGCATTTTTAAAGTTTCATAACTCGCTCAATTTTAGTGTTATATGAATGGGACTTTTTTTTGTCTTACTTGTCAGTGTAATAGGAAAATTTTACTAAACATAACTTATAGGACCGAGGGATCGTATAAAAATTTAAATTTCGTAACTTTTTAAGGAAAGTTTTTATTGACCCAAATCACTTTTATAATATTTCTTTACCTGATTTAAAACATTTTTGTAATTGGAACTATATGTCTATGACTAACGGTTTAGGAATTAGCCATAGGACACCGTTGAGAGCGCACACACTGTATATATATATATATATATATATATATACAGTAAAATCTCCCTAAAGTGACCACGTTCAGTTCCAATAAAAATTGGTCGCTCCGAGAGGTGGTCTCTTAATGAAGGTCATGTATAAATCTAGATTATTTTAGTTGTTGAAAAAAGGTATTAATTAATGTTACTAAAATTTATTTTTCACATTAGGAAAAAAATATGAAAATTTAAGTATCAAAACAAAAGTTAATTACATAAGTTAACACGTTGAATGCCAAGTCTATTTTGTCTGTCTTTCCGTTTAAGCCACGAAATGAGACTCCCGTTACAGAATCTATAAGTGTCAGTCACCGATGACTGACGCGGCACAAACGGGGATATCAGTGTCGGTCGCCTGTGACTGACAATTCAATGTGTTAATTAATTCAGATAGTTTAAAAAATGAATACATAGAGGTTTGTTTTGATTTTACGGTTTTATCTTCTAAAACTTTTATTTCCAAGTCCTCTCGAAGTTCAGTAAATAAATGCAATTTTTTTTTTCTTGGCCGGGAACAAGTAATGACAATTTCATAAATTTATCTATTTCTTTGAGACTTTCTTGACAGAATAGGGCAGGGGAGTTTATTGACTGTCATTCTTAATTTGGCATCAGAGTTAAATTCATTGCCTAAAAAGGCACAAAGTGGTTTAAACACTTAAAATTTACTGGAATAAATAAAAATTCTAAATTTAGTTTAGAAGTTTGATGAATAATGCGCTCTCCAGAATTATTATTCTAATAAAACCTTCTTAAAGCGACGATGAAAAAACGGAATTTGTTTCATTTTCTTCAAAGAAATGGGTCGCCCATGGAGGGAGTTCAACTGGGGTGGTCTCTGAATGAATGTAAAATTAGTATTGAGCCTATGGGAATAAATTTCGTTTCATGAAAAAAAATATCGCTCAGGGAGGTGGTCGCTTAATGGATGTGGCCGCACAGGGAGGTTTCATTGTATATATATATATATAAATCAACATTTGAACATTCGGTTTTGGGGTCTGGAGGGTGTGATAGAGATTCTATCTCATATCATATTTGCTTCTAAATTAATTTAAATCATTTTGTTTGTCTTTTAAAACGTGTTGTTATTCCCCCTCTTTAAGTTAAAATTTTATAATCTAAGTCGGCGCTTATTTTCCGTATCGAATTTTATCTGTTTTATTTTTCTTTCTGTAACCTTGGTTTATTTAAAGTAGTAATATTCATTTTAGTTGATTGTAATCTTTCATTCCCAGTAAAGCAATTTACTTTCCGATAACTCGTGGGTCATTAAATATATCACAAAAAGAGAAATGCAGCTGTCAATAACTTTGATTCGTATATGCCCACGCTAAATTTATTCATTCTTATTTATTGCTTATCTTTCGCCGTTACAATGTAATAATCAAACACAAATAATATGTTGTTTATAGCTTATGTCTCGGAAAATGATTGCAGTTAATTTTAACTTCCTTTTTGTCTAATACAGATGCCTTTTATAATTATAGCACATTTTCATGTAACGGTCGTTTTTATCATATAAAACATTATTATGCATAAACAAATTTATTCAATTCAGAACTTTGACTCCGTTTTGATTATGCTGGGTGACAGTTATTTAACAACCATTTGATTGATGCCTGGAGAGATACCAGATTGCGTAGTATAATCATTTTTGCGTGCCAATAAACCTTTGTTCACTCTTCGTTCACGATTAGAATAGTAAAATTGGCGATGGATTTGTAACGCCAAGTTATCGAAGCTGTTTGTAAAATGAGTCACTTCTATGCTGACCATGTACTGAGAAGGTACTAATTTCCTGTTTTCAGCACTTCGGTGCATTTGTTTAAATGGGGGCCTCTCTCTCCATTAATGCTAAGAAATCCATTTCCCCCTATTGTGATTCTAATTTGCTTTCTAGTAATTTTTTAAAGTTAAAATAAAGTTTTTGTTCCCGTATTTTTGTGTTGGAGTTTTTATTGCATGTATGAACCTAAAAGCTACTGAACCTCCTTCATAGAGGGGAAGTCATGATCAGGGGAAATCTATCGACATTTTTCATAGCTACTTTCCTCCGGACACCCTTGATAGTTTCTTGATTTTTGTAATGGAAGTTATCTGAAAGTTCGACTTATCCTTTTCTTCTGTGCAACCGCAAGTGTATAATCCGGTTAGTATTAAGGGGGCTGGTCACTTAGCTTCGGAATTCTCCTCCGTAATGTTAAGTCTATGGACTTTTGATGCACTCGTATATTTAAAATATCTCCTCGGGAAATTCATATTTTTAACATCTTTTTTGTGTGTACTCCTCTTAAAGGATGTCTCTTTTTTTCTTAGTTTTTAAAATATTTCTAAAATCTATACTTAATTTAACATTTTATGTGCTAAAAGCGGGAGAACTATGAGTAAGATTTTAACACTTCCTATAAAATAAAGTCTATACTTTAGAAATATTTTGAGAACTAAGAAAACAAGTTGGAAATTGCTCGTCAAACGTGGCAAATGAGGTGCGTTCGTACTATAACTAGTTTTATAATTATTTTTTGCACCCCATATTGTACTGAATGTGTATTTATTTGCAATTCATAAGTGTCTGTAACATCATTAAAATGCACTTGCAATAATTTTTTCCCATTCCCCTTAATGTAACGGAAAACTTTTGACTGTCCCTGTAATTAAGCTATACATCCGATTTTCATGAAATTTGAAATGGCTCGACAAAATTTTGCAGCAATTATATATTTAAAATTTCAGCCCATTCGGAAAGCTGTAACATCATTAAAATGCACTTGCAATAATTTTTCCCATTGGCTTTAATGTAAAGAAAAACTTTTGACTGTCCCTGTAATTAAACCATACATCCGATTTTCAGAAAATTTGAAATGGCCCGACAAAATGTCGCAATAATTATATGTTTAAAATTTGAGACCATTCGGAAAGCTTTAACATCATTAAAATGCACGTGCAATAATATTTCCCATTGGCCGTAATGTAAAGAAAAACTTTTGACTGTCCCTGTAATTTAACTATACATCCGATTTTCATAAAATTTGAAATGGCTCGACAAAATTTTACAACAATCATATATTTAAAATTTCAGACCATTCGGTTGGGTAGTTTTTGCTCTATTATATGCGGACGGACAGACAGACGGACTGAACGACGACTATAGGTGCTACGTATTTACAGGGCTCCCAAATGGTCCCCCTTTTCCCCCCAAAGTCCCCTTTTTGAAAAAAGGTCCCCTTTAGTTCCCTTTTATGCATTTTGGTCCCCCTAGTCCCCTTTCAGTAACTGAAAAAGTCATCGCAAAAAAAAAAAAAAAAACTAAAAATCGCTAAAAGCTTAAAAATCATAGAGGACAAAATTTTTTACAGTGGGCTAAAGCATTGTAACTGGAATTCCTTCACGAATGTTAAAAAATCACCATGGAATATGGACAAATTTTAAGAAATCTTGTTAAAATCCTAAAAATTAAAAAATAATAGAACATAAAAGTTACTGTATTAAGCTACTGCTTGACCCGTCTTCAAAGACTGACCTTGATATGCTGTCCAAAAAAAATAGAACATTTCGAGTGGGAGAAGCATTGGATCAGGAGGAGATAGAAGATTCAAACTAAGAAAAATGAATTTAAAGCTCACAACTGTGAATCGTTTAAAAGGAAATGGGTAGAGTAAAATGCCTTTTCGCATATTTTTAATTATTGGAATGAAATTTCTTTCAAACAAGATGCCCTTACAGATGCTTACTTACATACTTACTTTTTGCCCTTACAGAAAACTTCCTGTTGAATCAAGAGTTAAAATATTTCTTCCATTCTCATTATTTATTTTTCAAACATCCAAATTATTATAGCATGTTTCTTTGGCTTAAGGATATTCTTTTCATCAAAGAGAAAGCTAAAATTTGCATGTATACTATTACCCAGGTCCGGTGCAACCATCCGGCAAATGGAGCAACTGCCCAGGACCTCAAGCGTACAGAATTCAAAATAATGTTTCCTCAGTATACTTTTTATCTACATTTGTTTTTAAATTTTTCTTCATGATAAAAAAAGGGAGTATTAACTTTATTTCTTACAGGCAAAGTTGATATAATTTTCGGGGAATTTATAGATTTGCTGAAAGTAACTGTGAACGTAAAAAATAAATATTTAATGAAGATTTTTTGAAATTAAAAATAATTATGCATATCACATACGAAATTAGTGGTATTTTGGTACATTTATTATCTATATTATATGAGGACATGAATTTCAAAACTCACCTATCACAAGTTTAAAATATCGAGTTTTCTCTATAAATTTATTCTATTTAAAAACTTGCATTGAAAAAACACAACAGTCTGCAAAAAAAGTAGATTTATCTTGTATTTCATCCGTTGTAAAATCTTGATCTACAATGAAAACCAATAGATGCAGTTAGAGGTTTTTCGTGATTTCCCCTGATTTGATTTTCTGTTTAAGGTGAGTTTTGAAACTCATGACCTCATATATTATTCTATGATGTATACAATTTAAAAGTAAATTTTATTAGATCAGTATTGCAGTATACGTTAGGCCCCATTACCTCCTTTTCCAGGGCCCTGTGCAATATTGTGCTGGTCCTGCTTATTACCTCATAAAAAACAAAATCCTTTTTTATGTTCTTGAAAACAAGTAAATGCGAAATTGTCTGAATTCTTCTATTTATCCTCCACAAAACAAAAAGTAGTAGGGGAGACTTCTTTTTTATTACCCACTTTCTATTTATCAAGGATAGGCTTGTCTTAGCCAGACCTGTTACTCACATGACCAGTTTTTTAAACCAAACGTCAAAAAATTATCACAAAATGCACACACACACACAAAAAAAACTTCAACCTGCATAAAAAATTCAAAAAATGCTGTATCAATTCCGAACAAATTTTATTCAAACGATGACAAAATTTATTAAACGTGGCTAAAATATTGAAACTAGATTCCTTTTAAGAATTAAAAAAATCACATAAAAATTCAAAAATTGCTGCACAGATTCTGAAACCTGATTTATAAGGAGAACAACATGTACTACTAGCTGACCCGCCCGGCGTTGCCCGGGCCCGTAATAATATTCTTAAATGAATCTGAAATTTTTATCGCAGGTCCGTACAGAAAGGGCTGGGTGGAGACAGTGCAAATTACCAGGGCCCGACTCTTGTTCAGTCTCAAAGTTGTGTAAAGTCAAAGGTTAATTTTTAAAATTTTTATGTGTCTCATACTTTAAACTTTTTTATTCCAAATTAACTGATGAATTTAATTAAAATGTAATTATATTTTCAATAATTTAATTTTTTATTTAAAATTTTTATATGAAAAATCAATCACAAATACAACATAACGTGTAATACTGAAAAAGAAATAATAAAATTGTAAGCAAATATTACTATATAGATTTTTTTTTAAAGTACAATCCAGCATATTTATTTTTTAACAGACTAAAGCCTGTTTATAACGGAATTCTGAAATAAATGAAAAAAAAAGTTCCAGCTCTCCCCCCCCCCCCAAAAAAAAAATGCTATTATGCTTTGTTCCATTTAAATAACCTGCATAAAACGAAATTTATCACTGGTCGTTTTCGTCTAAGCAGGTTTTATTGTATCTTATTTCTGGTGGAGGGGGGGGGGCGTAATAATATTCTTAAATGAACCTGAAATTCGTATCGCAGGTCCGTACAGTCAAAACTACCTGTCCGTACAGTCAAAACTACTTGTCCTACCTGTCCGTACAAAATCACATTTTACGTCATGACAACATTTTGTAAACTTCTTGCTGCTGTTTAATTCGCATTTCCAATACAGTGCTTTGCAGAAATTGCACGTTTCACCCACAGTTATGCATGCCCGGAACGTTTAAATCAGTAATTTGGATTTCAGAAACAACGCGTGCATGCTACAGTTATTAAGCCTATTTTGCCGATCGCTTAACGGCGTTCCCTATTTGGATTTCGAATCTATTTCTATTCTACTCGAATTCGGCTTCTTCTTTACTTTCAAGCATTCACCGAGATTTTTTATGGGCATTTCAAATGACATTTTGAAGCTACATAATTGCAGCGAAAGATATCGCACCGAAAACGCGAAAAGTAAACAAACCCGATCGCCATAAATCCTGCCAAGGACTCTTACACAATAGCCAATCAGATGCGATTCTAGGGCGTTGCCATTAAACAATAACAAATAATCGCGATTTCTGTGCCACGTACGTTAGCGTAATATATATATAGATATTGGGCTAAAACATTGGAACTGGATTCCTTTTACTAATGTGAAAAAATCACTGCAGAATGTGCATATATACATACAAAAGAAAGGAGCTAAAATTCGTAAAAAATTGAAATCTAACGAAACGACAAAATTTATTACATTAGGGCATTTTACAAAGTGTGAAACTGAATTCCTTTTATGAATGTCAAAAAATTGCCACAGAATCAAATTTAAAAAAAAAAGCTGAAGTTCGCATTAAAAATTTATGAAAGATTTTTAAAATGTTGTACAAATTTCGAATAAACTTTATTGAAAAGAGGGAAAAAAGATTATTACATTAGGCTAAAAAATAAAAATCTTATAAAAAAAAATGTAGTAAAAAAAATCCAATTTAGACAAACAGGTACCTTCTTGCCAAATCTTGTAGCTCTACGTGGAACAATCGCTATCACACTGACAAACTTTCACCTTTATTATTACAGATGTAGTTTTGATGGAGAAGCATCCAATCTATTAAAGGAGCTCTTAATTACAATGTATTCTTGCTCTTTTTTTCTTATGCTCTCTTCAGTATATATTTCTATATGAAATTTTTTGTTACCCAGAGTTTTTTCTTCGCTGATATTAAGAAAACTGTTGCATAAAAAAATATGAACATTGGTAGTACTCATATTATACAGAAATGATTGATAAACTTGCTGATGCAGACAGCTTTTAAATCAAAGAATTATTTTAAGAGATATTCAATGTTAAAGTTGGTTTCAGTGTTAAAGTTGGTCAGAATTATTCAGTTTAAAAAGTTTTATATCTGAGCAAAAAATATGCATAGGAATTTAATCCTTTTTTCTAAGGATATACATTACAAGCTTGTGGTGTGCAGACTGCATTTATTTTATTTTTGTTTTGACTAATTTTTTTTTTTTTTAGTTTTTTTTTTTTTTTAATTTTTTTATTTAAATTTTCATCATTTCAATAGATATTTTTATTCACATTTAGAAAAGGTCATTATTTTAAATTGTTGCCAGTTGTAAAAACAGCACAAAAAATACTATTTCCTTTTAACTAAAAATGTATTTGCATGTGACTATTAAAAAGAGAAATAAAACTTTAAAATAAGAATTCAATGATCACGTTTTAAAAGCAGGAAAATATTTAAAATTTCATCACAAAAATTGTATTTACATGTGAATATTAAAAAAGAATTTTTTTTAAATTAACATTAATATGTGTTAATTAAAAGCAATAAATAGGAGAAATTACATCACATTTTAAATGCCCAAATAATATTGCCAAGAAGTTAAAATTTAAAAATATATATACACGAGATTTATTTTGTATTTTGTGGTGATCTTTTTAACTATTGTTGTCAATTCTACGACAGCGCAAATAATAAATAATACTTCCTTTCTAACAGTAAAAGTATGTTCACCATGAACAGTAAAAAAAAAATGGCCCCCCGAAGTCCCCTTTTTAAATAAAAATGGTTCCCCGAAGTCCCCTTTTTAAATAAAAATGGTCCCCCAAAGTCCCCCTTTTAAATAAAAATGGTCCCCTTTCCCCCTTTTTGAGGACTAAAATTTGTTGGGAGCCCTGTATTTATATAATTACGAACGCACCTAAAAAGAAACATCTTTTAGGAAGTGTACACAAAAAATAGAAGTTAAAAATATTAATTTCCCGAGGAGATATCTTAAATATACGAATGCAGCCAATGCCCAAAGACTTTACATTAGTGAGGGGAAATCGGAAGCTGAGTGACCAGGCCCCTTAAGGGGGTCACAGGACCTTTGAGTTCGTCGAAACGATCAAAAACATCGTCTTTTTCAAAATGCAAAAACATAAAATAATATGCCATTGAAATCTCTTTTTTTTTTTCAGTTTCTGCCTAAAGTATATATTCTTAACTATATTATACAGAAAAATAAAAATGTTGTACATACAAAATTAATATTAAAATTTTAAATTTAAAAATTCATCTCACTAATGCGTGATTTAAAATCATTAAATACTGCGCGCACGATAAAACTCCTAAATTATTCATATCGAAAACAATTTTTCAACAAAATAGAATCGTAACATACCTGCTTCTAAATTAAAAGCAGAATAGACACAAAAAGTTTTGTTAAAAATTTAATTTTAACGCGAAAAAAAAAAAAAAAATGAAAATTTTCAAAACTTTGTTCAAGTTTTGCAAGTGTTAAAAATTAAGTATCCAAAATATGTTATTTGTTTTTTATTTTAGCATTTAGACTATAAAAAATGCATATTTGGTTAATTTTATAAAGCTCTAGGTTACATAGTTTGAGAACAGCAGTGTGCACAATCTCCTAATTTAGTAATCTGAGAAAACGCGTTTTAAAGTTTCAGTACCTATAGACACTCAATTAAGGTAACGCTAGGATAGATGGCCATAGAGAAGAGATGGCCAGTCTAAATATTTGCGAAACTTGATCGGAGATTGCAACATAAACTTATTCGTAAGAAATAATTCAACGAGTTTGTTTATTGCGAAGTGCAGTTGTGTTTTTCGTTTATAAAAAGTAAGTGTAATTTTAATGTTTATTTAATTTAGTGTTTGAATGTTTTTTTTTTTTACTTAGGTACCTGAATGTTTTGTAGTATGTACATTATATATATTTTTTTACTATATGGGCTTTTAAGGCACGTATATAATCCAATCTTTACTTCTAAGCCTAAAACAAAGACGTACAATGGCTATTGATGCTTTAAATTGGGCGACCATCAGTCCTTCAATTTCAGGAGAGATGGCCACCATTAATCAATATTTCAAAATTATACGGAGTGATTATTTTAACTAAATATAATTAAATTTAAAATAAATATATAACGTTTATGTTTATAAATATATTAATTGATATAATTGTCTAAAGTTTAGCTAATATAAATATTTTAACAATAATAATAATATAATAAGAACTAACGATTTATTTGTTTCAGAAAATACTGAAAAACGTCGGATACTTTCATCATAGAAACTGATAAAGTTGATAAATAAACTAAATTAACCTAATAAACCTAAATTAACGCGAGAAAAAGAAAAGACACTTCCAGTAGCGAAGAAAATGAAATATATTTAAAATTATCAGATTCTACAGAATCCGAGTAAATAGGATTAGGATCACTTTGTTAGTTGTGCAAAACAATATAATATCACATCCAAAAAGGATGTCTTGATACAATGCATAAGGTACCTGAAGTGGTTCCATAAAGCGTGTACAAATTGATTCAGTGGCTTGAGAGCCAAAATCGTTCAATCATGAGTGTGAGTTTTTAGGAGTAATTAGGAATGAATAATGATATGTACTGAAAACTACGGAAGTGCGAAACGCGAAAAAACAGACCGTTAAATACTCCATTTTCGGGCGAGCATTTGAGGATTTTCACCCCTCGAAACACAAGTCATCCTCTATCTTGAAAAACTCATTAAGATTTCTGCTTCGGTGCAATGAAAAATAAATTGACATACGTTCCCTGACTATGGTACGATTCCACAGCGAATACCTTTCTTATCTTGTTTTAAAGATTGTTTAGTCAGTTCTAGGGATAAATGCATGAGTCTTTTTCAGTGTATCATCGTGTTGCATTCACAGATGTGTAGAATAATAGTAAGCAATGAAACACGATTATTTTTCTGTAAAATTAATATTTAGTAAACAATATATTAGCTATTTTAAGATAGATGAAAGAGAATTTCTAAATAGTATTATTTCTCTATTATTGGAGAGCTGAATCAAAATAATTAAAAGCATAAAAAATTAAACAATACTAAAACAAGTAAACGATATTTTAGCCATCTTAAGATAGATGAAAGAGAATTTCTAAATAGGATTATTTCTCTTATTATTGGAGATCTGAATCAAAATAATTTTAAAAAGTATAAAAATTGCAACAATACTTAAAACAAGTAAACAATATGTTAGCCCTCTTAAGATAGATGAAAGAGAATTTCTGAATAGTATTATTTCTCTTATTATTGGGGAGCTGAATCAAAGTAATTTAAAAAAAAACAAAAATGACAACAATACTAAAGCATTTTTTTTGTTGTTGTTGTTAATGATAATTATGAGTTACGATGAATTTAATTTAGTATTTCAGCATTTATAGAAGTACTTTTTAAAACTAATTTTTATATCTATTATACAAAAATCTGCCCGTGTTTCCGAATTCCTACATAGTATATGAAAGGCAACACAGTGAAATTAACATCTGTTATTCAGATGAATCCGGGGATGTCTTAATGAATCCCAGAACTTTAAATTTTTAATTAGTGTCCGATATATTAATTTTATTTTGCAATTGTAATTTTTAACTGAAATTCTGAAAAATACAACTAAAATACCTTAAATTCTACGGAGGAAAAGGGAAAGAAATGTAAATACTATCCGAAATTCTGAATAAATATCATTTTTGTTTTGTATAAATATGTCGATTTTACGGTTTTTAGTTTACGCTTTCCGAAAAAAATGTAATGCCAGCATGATGTGATTTAATTCTACATTAACAAAAAATTTTATCAAAAAGCGGATACATTTTCATATTATTAATCCGTATGAAATAATATTTTCCGAATTTGTTTAAAATGTAAGTAAATGTAGAACTGTGAATATCATGACATGTAAATAACTTGAAATTTTAAGCATGGATTGAACATACGTACAGACAAGTTTTTGAACAATAGTACCTAGTTTTTAATCAAAAGTAGATCAGCCCCCTATAGAACATGACGATACTCATATGATCGATTTCAAAAAATATTTTTCTTCGCTCAACTATGCGCAATTGTAAAATAAAAAACATCTTCTGGTTCACTTTTAAATGTAAAAGAATGTTACTTGCAGGCACAACTATTGAACTTTTTTGTAATCGAACAGTTTTCTTCTTTTTTCCGATAAGTGACTAACATCTGGGGTTATAAGCAATTATTCTCTCAGGGTGATGATTTTTTCTCCTTTCCTGCGCTTTCGTCTCTAGAAATTAGGTTCAAAACGCCAAATTTGACTGCATGTTTGTTTCCAAAAAAAGAAAAAAACAGTTTGATTGCATCGTTTCTGAATAAGGTCATCTGCCAATTTGATATGCTTGCGAACAAAAATGAATTTAAAACTTTGTCAGAAAATAGCCAGTTTGCATTTGAGAAAAGCCTTAAACGAGTTAGGCAAATAAACAAACATTAGTTTGACAATAATGCCAAGCTCTCGAAATTTTTATTGAAAATCATGTAGATCAATAATGCCTGCATGTCTTCATTTTACTATAATTGCTCCAAAATCACGTAACTTGCAATGTGTATTTTTCAGTTAATTTATATTGTAAATTCTTAATATGATTACATGTTTATAATAAGAATTTAATAAAATTAATATTTTATAGCTTTTCTAAATGTAGAATTGAACTACTTTCTACACATTTAAAAACAAGAAAGATCTCATGCCATACAATGAGTCGCTACGCCCGCTAGCGCATAACTTTGAAACATGTAAAAATATTTATTTTCTTATGTAGTATGAGCAAGTGTTATGTAATGTAAATGCATTTAATTAGTGAACTTTAAATTTACAATGCTTCCAGCTCACACGATAATCAAAACACTACTAAAAATTACATTTTTAGATTAAAAAAAAATTATTATTATTATTATTGGTAGTAGTAGTAATATTTACTATTTGATGAGCTGAGCTAACACAATTACACTTCACAACAGAAAGCAAAAAGTTATATTGATTGCAATTTTCATTTGTCAACAACGTACATCAATATCTCACAAATAATATATTTGAATTTTATGATAATCGGAGAAATCTTCTAAATGTTAGGCGATATATAAATCCGGAGAGAAAAATTAAGGGTGTAATAATAATGCATTAGACGAAAAATAGACAATTGAAAATGGTTTGTTTGTATAACTTATAGATTTGTCTACTGACCTCAAAATCCCGTTTTTCAAAAATCATTTTATTCATTGCCTGGTTTTCTTAACATTACAATTAATTGGAATTATTAATAAATTTTTGAAGTGAAAATTCTATATTAAAAAGAAAAAAAGAAAAAAAAATCACTTGTGTTTTTAGAAATTGCAAATGCAAATACAGTAACTCTATGTAAGGGAAATTCTGTGTAAGACGGAAATCTGTCTAACTCGAAAAGATTTTCAAGCTCCCGCGAATCCATAGGCATAGAGTAAAAATTGTCTAAGGCGGAATATTGCCTACTACGGAAAATTTTTTCGGTCTCGATCGATCCGCCTTAGACATAATTTATTGTATTTAAAATCAAAAGTTAAAGTTTAAATACATTTTCAAAAAACAAATGGCAACTTAAGAACTAAATATATAAGAAGTTATGACTAAATTCTATACATATTGTCAGGGCTTTCGCTCACGCCCCCCCCCTCCCCCAAACGTTTCCGAATGCTGTTACACTTAAAAAATTTACATACTTAATTGGCAAATTTGTTTAAAACTTTAATAAAAGCTATAATACACATTCAATTTCCGATAGACTTGGCAAAATTTTTAAATATAATTGAGAATATTATTAATTTTTTTACATATAAGAACTATATTACAATTTCTAATTGTGGTAACGTGGCAAAATTATAAAAGTCCCGTTTAAACGAATATTGACGGTTCCACAAACAATATTCAATTAAGCGGGGTATTTGATTAAACGGGGAATCAAAACTGTAATATTTAATGCCTAGTAAAAAGGCAAAATAACCCTCTACGGTATATTTAATTAACAGCACAATAAATCGTTAATAGAATAACATAACATAAACTAACATAACTACAAATGCTAATATAAAGTAAATATACATATTAATTTAATATGTCCGTACATACAATTATATGGCTTACATCACACTTAATGCAGCTGGTTTGAATTTGGTAAAAACTTTGCTACTTCTAACTTACGTTATTTATACTGCCTTAAAAAATTGTTTAAAGGGGTTTGTTTAAGTGGAATTTTAAAGGAGTAAATATAGAATTATTTTTCGAATGAATGCAAAATATCACAACTACCATCTCGAGTCTCGAAGTGACGGTACATTGCCAAGTTCACAGCAAGAAGTGAGGGTGGAAGGGGATCGAGGTGGGGAAATCATTTGACCTGCCCATTATACACCAGCCGGCCGAAATTATTGAAGGAAGAACTGAAAATTTGTTTTCAGCGTAAAGGAACCGAAAATGACAAAAGATGGAAGGAAATTCCAGCTGAA
The DNA here is from genome assembly GCA_963932465.1 of Maratus speciosus. Taxonomy (NCBI): domain Eukaryota; kingdom Metazoa; phylum Arthropoda; class Arachnida; order Araneae; family Salticidae; genus Maratus; species Maratus speciosus. The sequence continues at coordinate 204,892 of CAWVRF010001517.1, read as the reverse complement.
ACGTGCTTTCCGCGACTATTTTCAAACATCGGCCAAACAGTTATTATTCGATTAAACGGGGACTTTAGTAAAAGGTATTTGGTTTAAGCGGTGAAAAATAACATAGAACCAATAGGAATAAATTCGGTTCCGGAGGATTCTATTCGAATAAGCGGGGTATTCGATTATCCGTGACTTGGTTAAGTGGGGAGGACTATAATTACATTCTGGTGTGTCGTCACGGTAAATAAAAAATTAATTTTTATTGGCTTATAAAATCCACGTCTTTAAATATATTTACAGAAATTTAACAAGTCACGTGTCTGACTATCTCATTTCTTTTTTCTCTGTAGAAGTATGGATTGCCACCATTTTGAAGATGTTTTCTTAAAAACACTTAAAAAAGTAAAATGTAAAAATTGAAATATTTTCAAAAACATGTAGCGCAGGCTCATCTACAAATGAATAACTTTCACTTAAGGCTGTTCTCAAATCCAAAGGGTCAACTTTCTGACATAAGTTTTAATTCATTTTTATTCGGAAACGCCTGAAACTAGAAGGTGTTGTGAAGAATCCAATGGGATTCACAAAAAAAGTCCCATATATTTTCAAATAGAACTCTAGATAGGAAGAGCAATGTATAAGCATACCAGCTCAAAATATTTCTAAGTCTCAAGGTTCTGCAGGAAATGATAAAAAGAATCAATCCATCTAAACCAATCTTAAAGGTTGACGGAAAAGTAGAACGGCATGAAAAAAAAGAGGAGTTATGGAATCCCTTTTAAGTTGCAAGTTTGCCGATATTTTCCCAGGACAATTTAAAAATGAAACTAGATGCGAAATTTTCTCACGCTAGCAGAGAGGGTCTCTCTTGGCCAATGATATCGAAGTTTGTTAGTGATATCATTCAACCTAGGCTCTGAGTGGGCCGACAGATAGCCTTTGTTTAAGGAAGATGAATTGGAACGAACAGAGAAAAGAGGGGAGATGCGTTTTTGAATCCCAAGGAGAGAGCTGCTCTCTGAGTTGGGAGTTGAGTTTTCGGATAGATCCGAAGGGATAGAAGAACCTGCCGTTTTCGGGCTGGGTAAGATTTCTCCAGTGGAAACCGTGAGATATTGTGTAGTTGACAACGGACTGGTATACGCCAGAAAACAGAGGCAGCTGTTTCTTACCAGACTATCGTGACAAGATTTTGGATTTGTATCGAGAAAGAAGCTAATAGAATTTTAATGTTAATCTTATACACTGAACATTAAGTCTTTAATGAACATTGTCATCAGCTGAAAGTACCCAAAAATATAATGTAGTTGTAATTACAAGTATTTAATCAAGAAATATTCATTTATCTTATGCATTTAAATAAATTGTTTGATTTAATTATTACTTGGGCCTCCGCTTGACTGAAGTTCCACGCTACCACTTCCACATGTTAGTCGAAGGTTTTACAACTTGGTGGCAGCGGTGGGATGCACAGCAAGGACTCTGAACATTAAAAGACTAGCTTAAGAGAAAGTGCTCCAGACGCAAGACCGTGTGTAGAAAAAAGCGACACCAGCATCGTGCCGGACAGTTCCTCTAAGAAAGAGCTCCAGATGCAAGACCGTGTGCATAGGAAAACGACACCAGTATAGTGCCGGACAGTTCCTCTAAGAAAGAGCTCCAGATGCAAGACCGTGTGCATAGGAAAACGACACCAGTATAGTGCCGGACAGTTCCCCTAAGAAAGTGCTCCAGACGCAAGACTGTGCGTAGAGAAAAGTGACACCAGTATCGTGCCGGACAGTTCCCCAAAAAGGTGCTTTAGACGACATCCAGATGCAAGACTGTGCAGTGAAAGGAGACTACAGTGCAGTGCAGTGCCGTGCAGTACAGTTCCCGAGAGAAAATGCCCCAGCAAAACAAAAGGTAAGCTCATTATTTTGAGTGGCTCTTAATTTATTAATTAATTGAAATGTTGATAAGAAATTAATATTTTAAAGGAAAACTTTTGTTTTGAGGTAAATGAAAATTTTAAAATTGAAAAATTGGTTAGTTAAAATAGAAAATTATTAACTTATTAATTAATTATAGTACAAGGAAGCTGATACCCTTTGTCATTGGCTTTAAATTTTGAAATTTTTTTTTAAAATTAAGAATACAGAAAACTAAAATCGAACTAGATTCTTGAAAAAAAAAAAAAAAGAAAAGAAAAGAAATTAGATGTCATGTAAGAAAAGTACCATTGTGAGGAAAGTTTGTTTGAAAAATATTTTAGAATCAATTTGGATTATTTAATGATTGATTTTCCTAAATATATACTTGTATTCAAAATAGAAAAAGCATATGAAAAGGTTGCAAGGAGTGTTCAATTCTGAGTAAAATCGGGAAAATTGTTTACCTATAGCATTTGGAATTTTTTTTTTTTTTTATGTTCTATATTTTGTGTGTGTAGGGAATGTAAAAAGTGGAAAAATTATACTTTCTTTTCGAAACTAACACTAAAACGTAGAATGTCTGAAATTTATTATAGTATTGCTAATTTATTTATGTATATTGTGAATACGTTTGAAAACATTTTATAACGGTAGATAAGGTTAGAATATTCTCGGTGAAGTGTCAAATTCACATCTTCTGAGGTAGTTGAAAAAAAAATATATATAAATAAATATATGAAGAGGGAAATCGTTAGGTTATCTTTGTAGTATCGGTAGGAATATAAAATCGATAGATAATGGCGAAAATAACGGCATTGAAATATTGCCGAAAGGCTGATCTGCAAAATTTAGCAGGGGTATTAGGAGTTCAGATAGAAGAAAGTGACATAATCGCGACGATTATCCAAAAGATAGAGGGCGCGGACGATTATGATGCCGACTTTGCATTAACGCAAGTGGGATATATAGTGAAAGATAGGGAAGATCTACTTCTTTTAGAAAGAGAGAAAAAAGAAAAAGAAGAGAAAGAAAAAGAGAGAAATTTTCAATTAGAGCAATTAAAATTAACGCAAAATACAGGGAGGCGTAACTCGATTTCCAGTAACGGATCGGAAAGACCTAAATTAGCGCTAAAAACTATAATGCATCGTTTTGATCCAGAGCGTTCGGACATAACTCTATTTTTAAACTTGTTTGAACGACAGGCATTAAGGTCTGGGATAGAAAATGAGGATCTGGTCACGCATTTATTAGCTTTGTTGCCCGTACAGATAGCTGAATTGATCTTGCGCGAACCGACAGACCGAGTTGACAACTTTCAGCATGTGAAGTCAATCCTGTTAGCTCGTTTTAGATTGAGTGGCGAGGCTTATAGACAAAAATTAGATAAACATTTGCGAGACCAGAATAGCCCGTGGAAAGACCTCATTTTTGAACTAAATAGCTTTCTAGAAGGGTGGTTAAATGATCTTGAGGTTACTAATTTTAAAGAGTTAAAAGATTTGCTAATCACCGAACAGATTAAGAGGCGTGCTCCAGCAGAATTAAGGGAGCACTTTATAGATTCGTGGGCCAAATATAAAGATCCAGGAACACTAGCTAAGGATCTGGATGAATACGAAACTATAAAAGGAGCGTCAAAAAAATCGTGGAACAAAAAGCTAAAATTCGAAGAAAATTCGCGGGATGAGAAAATGGAAAATGAAGACGAAACGAGAGGGGGGCATTCCGAAACCAGAACTAACTGGAGAGAACGAAATATAGAGAAAGAAAGGGAAAAAATCTTTGAGCGCAAAAGGGCTATTAGGTGTTTCATTTGCTCGAGCCCAAACCATTTGAAGGTTAATTGTCCCGAAAACAAAAGAAATGGAGAGCAAATTACCAGCGTTCATCATATTAGCGGAAGTACAAATTTTGAAGAAAGTTTTAAGCCTTATCTAAGCCGCGCGCTAATCAACGGAAGGGAATGCACAACATTAAGAGATAGTGGAAGTCAATATGATGTAATTTCGAGGAGATTTATTAAACGCAATCAATTAGACGGTGGCACCATTCGAGTTAGACAGCCGTTAATGAACAATACTCGTCGCTTACCGACCGCCGAAGTTGTTTTAAAAATTGAAGGACTCGGGAGACTAAAAACAAAAGCTATCGTGACGGACAGAAAGACGAATTTGTCTTACTACATTTTGGGTAACAAAACTCAAAAATTAATTGATGATATTAAAAGGAAAAAAATGCAGATTTCAGATGCAGTGGTCATCCATAACATAGCGAAAAACGAAAACGGGAATCCATCCCGAAGGGAAGAGAATAAGTTGAGAGAGGACTACTCAAAATTGACGAGCGTGAACTTGGGAGAAAGGAAGGAAATGGGAGGTACCCGGTCAAAAACGAGATATGAGAATTGGGAGGGAAGGAAGGATAATACTGTATCACCCACGAAAAAGGAAGATCAGGTTTTAGGATCGAATAAAAGAAAAAAGAAAGATGTCAAAGGGGATCATGAGATGGGTTGCCCCATACGAGAAGTCAAACTGAAAAAGGGGTTAGAAAAATTGCATCATGAGTGTGAGGATTTAACACAAGCAAATAGGGCGTGTCAAAGTATAAATAGATCGCATAATCAAAGGGATACGTCGGTGAAAATAACACTGAGAAGGAACAAAAGAGAATTTTGGTTTAGAAATAACGAGAACAAAAAGTATCTCCGGTCAGAAAATCTAGTAAAGGATTTGGACGGGAATAAAGAGCGCGAAAGTGTTACGAGACGGATTAGTCGGAGGACGGGCGACTCTAAAATGTCCCCGGCTTATTGTGTGGCGAGCGCCACAGGTAGACACGAAAAGTTGCAAAATTATCGTGTAAATAGACAAAAACCACAAGAAAAAAACGCGGAGAAAATAAATAGGTTGACAAGCGAAGATTCACGTCCGAGACACTATCCTAAATATAGAAATAAGCCTTCACATGACAGGCTCTAGCAGTTAGAAATGTAGCGCCGGATCAAGTGAGTCGATTCGATTTAACTAAGTGTACATAAGTGAGTCGAATTCGATTTAACTAGGTGTACATATTAAATTTATCTTATTTTGTGTAAATGTCATAGTGTAAAATTTTAAATGTGTTTTGTCTTTTAAAAGTGAAATTTCATAATCAAAGGTACTCAGCATTAGTAAGTTAAATGTAAATTGTATGAAAAGTTTTTTGTGAAAAAGGTGAGTGAGATATATAAAGGAGGGCCACTCTAATATATGAGCTAACCTTTTCTTTGCAGATATTACGTCTTGCAGCCGAAATATCATTTAAAGGCGGGGGGTATTGTGAAGAATCCAATGGGATTCACAAAAAAAGTCCCATATATTTTCAAATAGAACTCTAGATAGGAAGAGCAATGTATAAGCATACCAGCTCAAAATATTTCTAAGTCTCAAGGTTCTGCAGGAAATGATAAAAAGAATCAATCCATCTAAACCAATCTTAAAGGTTGACGGAAAAGTAGAACGGCATGAAAAAAAAGAGGAGTTATGGAATCCCTTTTAAGTTGCAAGTTTGCCGATATTTTCCCAGGACAATTTAAAAATGAAACTAGATGCGAAATTTTCTCACGCTAGCAGAGAGGGTCTCTCTTGGCCAATGATATCGAAGTTTGTTAGTGATATCATTCAACCTAGGCTCTGAGTGGGCCGACAGATAGCCTTTGTTTAAGGAAGATGAATTGGAACGAACAGAGAAAAGAGGGGAGATGCGTTTTTGAATCCCAAGGAGAGAGCTGCTCTCTGAGTTGGGAGTTGAGTTTTCGGATAGATCCGAAGGGATAGAAGAACCTGCCGTTTTCGGGCTGGGTAAGATTTCTCCAGTGGAAACCGTGAGATATTGTGTAGTTGACAACGGACTGGTATACGCCAGAAAACAGAGGCAGCTGTTTCTTACCAGACTATCGTGACAAGATTTTGGATTTGTATCGAGAAAGAAGCTAATAGAATTTTAATGTTAATCTTATACACTGAACATTAAGTCTTTAATGAACATTGTCATCAGCTGAAAGTATATAAATAGCAAAAATATAATGTAGTTGTAATTACAAGTATTTAATCAAGAAATATTCATTTATCTTATGCATTTAAATAAATTGTTTGATTTAATTATTACTTGGGCCTCCGCTTGACTGAAGTTCCACGCTACCACTTCCACATGTTAGTCGAAGGTTTTACAGTGTTGTTATTCAGAAACTATGTCATCGAACTGTTTTTTCCGTTTTCTTGTAAACACAATAGATCTTTCAGAAAGTACTGTCAAAGTTGGCGTTTTGAACCGAACTTCCGAACGAAAGAAGAAAATCCAGTCAATAAGCGGACAAAAATGCCGTGTCACGTGATTAAAATCGCTTATAACTCAATAGCTAATTTATTGATTAAAGAATGGAAAAAACAGTTCGATTCCAAATCGCTTCCGCGGTCAGGCTTTCCAATTTTATATCTTTCCGTTAAAAAATGAATGTGTAAATGTGTCAAAACGTTTTGCGCTTCTTGAGCAGTTGAAAACAGCCTTAATGAGATACAAAAAAAAAAAAAAAAAAAAAAAAAAAAACAGTTAAAAATAGTCGTTCGTTACTCCAAAGTCTAAAGCGCCCTCTATCGGCATTTTTTGAACTTTATCTTTAAAATTTATTTTCAAGAAAATACTGACATAAAGAATAGTTTTAGCAAAAACCTCAAACGAATCCACCAATTTTTCCGTTTTTTCTAATCTTTTGAAATTTTGAGCCGTAATCTGTAATCGCGCCCATCTCCTTCGGAAGACGTTTGGAACCCTTAGTTTCCTATTTAATATTGTTTGTCTTAATGTGTACTATCACCTGTTATAGTTTTTCCCAAGAGTTTAGATTCACCCTGTATATGCATAACTTTTTTATGGACACGATCATTTCCATACTTCTGCATAAGCCTCTTCCAAACTGATACATAAAATCAAGGGGCAGAAAATCTCGGTCAAGTTCGTTAATGGGCAAAATCGGACCAAGGTGGTGGAAATAGGAAGGGGTTTTGGGAAAAACGAAAAAACCCCATAACTTCTTAATTATAATACGTATTGAGTCAGTTTAAAGTTATTAGTACTTTTAAAAACAAAGCCAAAAATTTAGGGATGACAAGTTTTTGATAAAATTAAAAATGGGCTAAAGGGGCGAAAAAAATTGGGTTTTGGGAAGAAAAAAATTCATAACTTCGTCAATTCTTAAGATATCAAATCCAATTAAATTAATTATAAATCTTCTTAATATTATCTACAAGTTTTTGATAGGACCAATTCTTACAGAAAAAAAAATGGGGGAGTTGAAGAAGAAAAAAATCCATAACTTCGTCAATTCACAAGGAATTTATGGATGAAATTTATGGCGCATGGAATTTATTATATATATTCTTAATACTAGCTACAACTTTTATATAGACAAGTTTTTGAGGGGACCCATCCTTAGAGCAAAAACAAATTATAAATACATACAGGTTGAAGAAAAAAATATCGTATTAAGGATGTACTCAAATCCAAACTGCTTATTTTCTAACTCATTTTTGAATTCATTTTTGCTGTCAAACGCATCCAGTTGGTAGGTTCTCTTAATCAGAAACTATATAATGTGCCATAATGGTCGATTTTTTAATAGAGGCAAAATATATTTCAAAAAATGATGTCAAAGTGGGCATTTTGAACCGAATTTCCCGAAGCGATTGGGTTGGAAATGAAAAATATGGTCCTTCTGAGAAAATAATTGTTTATAAATCAAGTTCTGATTAATTGAACAAAAAATAAAAATACAAGCCGTTGATAAATCTCTTCAAAAATCACGTCAGCAAGTGTCATATTTTTTCTTTTAAAAATGAATCTGAAAATGTGTCAGAAAATTTCGAGTTGTTGAGCATGGAAAAATATTTTTTGAATACTGCCTTAACATGATTCTGATAAAACTAGCTCTTATATAAAAATGAAATTAAAAACTCGTCAAAAGCGGCAAGATAAAATTTTTAAAGAGGGTTTATCTCTAATCATGATTTAGTTTTTGTTGGTGAAATTAGTACTTAACTTCGAAATCTAGCTGCGCCTGTAGGCCGAGCCGGCAGGGATTTCTTGTTATTTTAGTTCATTTTTGTTTTTAACACTTTATCTACTGACGATGCATATAAGTATCATTAAAATAACTTGTTATAAAATTCATTTAATACATCGATTAGTTGTAATACAGTTTGGAATAAGTTATAGATACATTATTTTATCTTGTTCTAAAAGCATTATGGGTTACACAAAACAAAAATATTTTTTAAAGGATGATTTGTTTTGCCTTTGCATCTTTTCAGCTTTCTTGGCGTTGGGGTGGGGGTGTGGGGGCGGGATTTTTCAATGCGGATATATTTCTATTGTAAGAACGTTATATTTGTACATTTCCTAATTCTACAAAATACTAAGAAAAAGATTTAAAATAACAGATTTGAGTGGGGTTATAAATAGTGCAAAAAATCCTTATAAATTCAAGTTTAATTAATTCTTCTAAATCCTTCTAAAATACTTCTAAAATTTACTAAATGATTATATCAATCTTCTAATGCAGTTTAAACAATTCACGAAAAATGCTTTAGAAGATAAAATTTTCATGATTTCATAATTCACGTTAACTGATAAAATGCGCAATATATAAATACTGCATTTCCTGTTTTAAACTGCGAGTGAAATTTTCTCTTACAAAGTCCTTGGAAAAAATAGTAAAAATAAAGAATATTCTTTATGTTTTAATTGAAATAACATACCATTCCGAGTTACAGGAAATCGACTTGATCTATCTGAGTACATTATATAAAAGTATAAAATATAAATTCTTATAATTTTCTATAAAAGTTATTTTTTTAAAATAAAAAAAAGATTTTTTATAAGGTATTTTTTTAAAAAATAAAAACCTTTATTAATTCCTGTATTGAAACCTATATTATCTGTAAATATTAATACTAATTGAAGCCAAAATTAATTATTATTTTTTTTATGTCTGAACTTCCTTTCTGTAAAAGAAATTTGGTCAAAATGAAACAATTCTACAGCAGAGTGATGGGATTTTGTTCACATGCTAGTGGGAGCTAGTAGTTCCTTACATTTTTCGAAATATGCTATTAAAATACGTTTATATATATATTTTTAATGCTATTCAATACTTAAGAGCTCAAATACTATTACCAACAATGTCTACAAACTTCATGCACATATAAAAATGACTTTGTTAATGTGGGAAGAAGTTTCACACTATTCAGCAGTATTATTATTATTATTATTTTCAAAAACAGCCTTAAATAAATTTGATTCAAAATATTGCAGAATAATAATTCAGTATATGAAATAGTTTCCTACCACTTTTTCATTTTTAAATTCTACATAAAAATCCTTTTTAGTTTAAGTTTGAAATAACTGCAAATAATTACGCTATATAATTTAAAGTATTTTTCTTTCTGTACTGTTGTATGACGTATTTAAAGAAACATTGTAACGTTAATTGATAAAATGCGCAATATATATGCTGCATTTCATGTTTTTTCATTCGCTGCATTTCATGTCACTGCGAGGGAAATTTTTACTTACAAAGTCCTTGGAAAAACATGACTGGATAGTAAAAAAAAAGAATATTCTTTGTGTTTTAATTGAAATAACATACCATTCCGAGTTACAGGAAATCGATTTGATCTATCTGAGTACATTATATAAAATTATAAAATGTAAATTCTTAAAATTTTCTATAAAAGTTATTTTTTTTAAAATAAAAAACAGAATTTTTATATGGTTTTATAATGATGTAATATTACTATAATGAGTTCCTATTTTAGCTAAAATATGTATAAATTATGTGTGTTTAAAGATAAAATTATGCTATTTGTAAGTCTTGTTTTATTAATTAGCATCGAAGTGTTTCAAATATTACAAACAGCTGTTAAATCTTAAACTCAAAAACCAGAAAGTTTCGCGTTATTGTAGAAATATTTGTTTCAGATCCGCTTGTTTTTCCTAAAACATTCTAAAACCAAGTAAGTACTCAAAAGTACAGAGGTGATTAAGCATCTGGTTTCTTGAAACCACATGTTCCCAAGGCAGTCTTTCTTAAGGGGTTGGTCACTTAATAAATAAAGTAAAAACGAAGGCCATATTGCGTGCTTTCCAAAGAAGTAATCAGTTATCCTGAAACGACGCATTTCCGCTGATAAAAAGAAAACTGAACAAAATGGCGTTGATTTTGCTTTTATGAAAAACGGAAGAAGAGAAGTTTCCTTTCAGTCTCAACTGCAGAAGAGGCGTTTCGTGGCTGTCTCATTTATATTGAGATTAATGATGTTTGGCTCTAGCGGGAAGACAGGGTACAAATTATCAGGACCTTTCCCAAGCATGTGGTAAGATTTTACGAAAAGTGACGTATTGAAATTATACTTCAAAATTTTGTTTTTTCGAGTTTTATTCACTCATTTTTCATCATATAACTGCATCTTTACAAATTGCTACATGTTTTTCATGATTAACTATATGAAATGTGTTATTTTTTTGCTATTTAAATTAACTTTTTATTTCTTGTATTGGATGGTCATCTCTCCTCGGCTTGAAGGAGAGATGGCCATCTGCTATTTGAATTTCGATTTTGATTAACACTTTTTGTTTTCAGTATTTAATTATTTTTTGTATAATATAGGATGAGTATGTATATAAGAATTTTAAATATCCATCAATATTTCTTGTATTTACATTCTAAGAATTTTTATTTCAATTTTTAAAAACTATGGTCATCTATCCTTGAGTTACCCTATACTCACCATCTATAAATGATTATAACTCAAGAAATAATCCAGATTTTTTATTTTTTTTTAATTAATTTATTTTTTTTTTCATTTTATTGAGAAATTTTAAAATATCTAATATATAAAAATGACAATTTGTCTGCCTGTCTGTAATTCTATACAAATCCACAGTTTGGAAGCCAGAATTGTAAAATGTCACGTACATGTGTATTAAAACATGGCCGAGGCAACTAAAGTAATCCGGAATCGAAATAATTTATTGTTAACTTTTAATTAATAAAAAACCACCAATTTAACAGCAGTTTCCTATCAAATTTAAGCGTTTTTCCTTATAACAGGTGCCAACAATTAAAAATCCACAATAAAATTCTTACCACAACGATTTCTTTTCTATTGCAAGATTTCCACGTGAAAAAGGAAAATGAAATAAATAGTTTGACGAATTTGAAAAAAACTTAATATTACGTCATATTGGAAATATAATGAACGTCAGCAGGTGAATATATAACGTCATATAAGTTTGAAAAAACGTATTGAAGCATGATAAAAAATCCGATTATGGAAATATTGGTATATTTTAACATTTTGAGGGTCTCTGAATTTGTTTTCGTCACTTTTAAATCGATTCCATGTATATGTGTGTTCTTAGTGAAGAACTGAAATAAAGATTTCTGATTTTTTAAAAATAAAATTCATAGAATTTTTGTACTTGCCATTTTTCTTTAACCCTTTATCTACGGTACTTATAACGGTACTTATAACTACCATTAAAATAACTTGTTATAAAATTAATTTAATACATTGATTAGTTGTAATACAGTTTAGAATGAGTTATAGATACATTACTTTATCTTGTTCCAAAAGCATTATGGGTTACACAAAACAGAAATATTTTTAAAAGGATGATTTCTTTTGCCTGTGCATCTTTTCAACTTTCTTGGCGCTGGGGGAGGGGGGGGGGGATTATTCAATTCGGAAACATTTCTACATTTCTATTGTAAGAACATTATATTTGTACATTTCCTAATTCTACAAAATACTAAGAAAAATATTTAAAATAAAAGATTTGAGTTGGGTTATAAATAGTGCACAAAATCCCTATAAATTCCAACATAATTAATCCTTCTAAATCCTCCAATCCTTCTAAAATCCTTCTAAAATTTATTAAATGATTATGTAAATCTTCTAATGTAGTTTAAGCAATTCAATAAAAATGCTTTAGAAGATAAAATTTTCATGAATTCATAATTCAGTAGATAAAAGGTTAATCATGAAAAAAATATTTAATAACAAAATCCTCGGAAACAACTTTTCATCAAAAGGTTTTACTCTCGGTCTCAATCCAGATCACATATTATATTTACTAAGTAAGTAGGTAATCTGTTGTCCAGATTAAATGAAAAAAAAAAAAAGAGAGTGAAAATTGCGTAAATTAACAAGCAATCGTTCATTTTTCAAAACAAATATTCTTAAAATTCCGGGCAACGCCGGGTACTTTAATCAGTTCAGAATACAACAAAACAGAAAATTGATTTTTTAAAAGTTTAAAGGCCCTGTGCCTCTTAAACAGGCTAAACATGATGTCAAAGAGATGAGTTGTTTTAGTCTGTAACTGAACACTTTTTTTTTTTTTTTAATATTTGCATTTTTGTTTATTTATTTTTAGAAATCTACGTTTTCCTGGAAGAGAACGTTGCCTGTTATTAGAGATAGAGAGAAGAAAAAAAGAGGGTTAAGAAAAGCGGATCTTCATTGTTATTTGCTCGCAAATACTATTTCATGTCTTTTAAAGATGGCCGATTTGGGTATTATAGGTGAAATCGAGGAAATAAAAACCACAGACAATGAAAAAGAAATTCACTGGAAAATACCAAAGTTTCTCTCGTTATCAGTGGCTTATTATTATGTTTGTCCTGATTTCAAGTTTCTAAATGCCGGGTGGTATTTAAAGTTGGATCCATCTGAATATAAGACAGAGGACTATTTAGCTATTCTTTTAAAAACTGGAGAAATAGAATCATCTTGCGACGTGATGTGTACATTTGGCATAAAAAAGGCTGATGGCTCAATGTTCGCGAGTAAATCTTTCAAGCATACTTTGCATGCTCAAGCATATAATCTGGATATTTCATTGACTGTTCACAAATTTTTTACTAGAAGTGAGCTGAAACAGCGTTGCTCTGAACTGGTGCCACTGGGCGAATTAACCATCATGTGTAACCTGAAGTTATTAAGTGATTCCGTAAGACTAGCAGGTAACATGAAATTTATATCTATTTATAACTTTGTTTATAAACCATTGTAATCTTTTATTAAAATACGAGGAAATCTTATGTGTGTGTGTGTGTGTGAGTGTGTCTGTGAATGAAATTTTATCTTAAAAACGGCTCTAACGATTTTGAGTAAATTTTGCACCCTACTGTTTTCGGGCACGATAAGACAAATGGATTAGGTCACATGTTCGAGAAAATTCGATTAGCGGGTCATTATGGGTCATTGTCTAGCTAATTATATCTAAAAATCTGCTCAATCGATTTTGACAAAATTTTGTATACAACCGTTTTCGAGCATGAGAAAACTATTGGGCTAAATCACGTGTTCGAGAAAATTCGATTAGTGGGTCGGTTTGGGGTCACTGTGGGTGAAGTTAATTTTATTTAGAAAACGGTTCTAACGATTTTGACTAAATTTTGTATATTATCATTTTCGGGCTCGAGAAAACCATTGGGCTAGATCGCATGTTCAAGAAAATTCAATTACAGGGTCATTTTGACTCACCTTGGGTCAGGGAGCACTGTGACTAATTGTATGTAAAAAACTATTCAAAAATTTTTGACAAATATATTTGTTTATACCGTTTTCGGGCACGGAGATTTGGGTTATATGCTATAATTTCTTTTTGCATGCTTACTTTTATCTTGCAATTATGTTTGTGTGTGGCAGTCAAATCTTGTGACTCATTTTTCGCCCACTTTCTGCTGACATAGAGCTTTGAAATTTGGAATATATATGTATTCCTGTGGACAATACATGAATTAGACATTGATTGTTTTAAAATTCGATCCCTGAGGGGGCAACGGTTGATTTCGTATGGAGAAATCAGTATCTGTTTCAACAATGAGTAATTGTTGAAAGGTTTGACCAAGTTGGCAAAATATTGCCAAATTTGGCGCCAAAAATAGGTTGCCATATATGAAATCAATTTGGCGATAGCAGCTAATTTGCGGAAATTTTCTTCATTTATATTTTGACCAACTTTGCGAAATATCGCCAAATTTGGTGCCAAAAATAAGTTTCCATATATGAAGCCAACTTGGCGATAGCAGCTAATTTGACGATATTTTCTACTTTTTAGTGCATTTAATTTTTTTTTTCTTTTTTTGTATGTTTCTGTGGATGTTAATGGAAGCATGTCTTATGAAATCATTAGACGAAACGTAGCATTTCACCTTGATTGAAACATAAAATATGTAATACGAGCTTTAAAAAGTTCACTTTTTACTTAAAAGGCGACTAAAATAGTAAAAGAGATATTGCGAGTTAAAAATATACATTTTATTTTTTATTATATTAAAACACACATACACACATAAATAACGCCTGCATTCAGCACTTAAAGGTATATACAAATATTTTACAGACATACATACAATAAACCAGACTAGAGTGAAAAATTAGCCAGAGCCAGGAAAGCGAACCTGGGACCACGGCGTACTAGGCTATTAATGTGACGTTTATTTATTATTATATTTTTTTATTAAAAATAAAAATATGAAATATTAAAATAAAAATAAAAATAAATATTAATTATAATTAATAATAATTAATAATTAAATTATAATAAAATATTAAATTATTTTATTTATTTAAAATAAAATAAAATAAAATGTATATTTTTAACTTTTAACATTGCTTTTATTATTTTAGTTGCATTTTAAGTAAAATTGTGAGCTTTTTAAAGTTCATATTGTATATTTATGAAAGCATGTCTTTAAAAAAAAATCATTTATATTCTTATACATTCTATTATAATCTTTTATAATTTATATTTATTTTCGTATGTTATTAGAACTGGATACACTGTCAGAAAATCTCAAAGGTCTGTTCACTAACGGAGAGCACTGTGACACTACCCTGCAATTAGAAAACAGAGAATTCAAGGCGCACAAAATCATTCTTGCAGCCCGATCACCTGTATTTGCCGCCATGTTCAAGCATGAGACATCTGAAAAACAAACTGGGATCGTAAATATACCTAACTGCGATCCCGACTCATTCCAAGAGTTCTTGGAATTTTTTTATTGTGGTAAGGTTGAAAATATTTCGTTTCGCAGCGCTCACCACGTGTACAAAATCGCTGACAAGTATGATGTTCAGGAACTCAAGAAATTTTGCGCCATGTACATGAAACACCACTTGAATGTGGAAAATGTTTGCGAAGTTGTTGCCTTGGCTGATGAATATGACGAGACAAATTTACTTGCGGCAGCCCAAACTTTCTTCAGTAGAAACCTTAACGAAATTTTCGAAACTGCTGGATGGAAAGAATTATTTAAAAATAATTTTTTCTTAGCGAATAAGCTTTTAATACAAATGGCATCAAAAGTTAAAGTTGTTGAGTAAATAAGATTCCAAATTGATATTCAGGAACTCAAGAATTTTTGCACCGTGTACGTGAAACACCACTTGAAGGTGGAGTTTTAGGCGTCTTTGACTTGGCTGATGAATATGACGAGAAAAATTTACTAGCGGCATCCAAAACTTTCTTCAGTAGAAACCTTGCCGATTTTTTTTAAACTGCTGAATGGAAAGCCTTATACCCTGTTCACACTAGAAACTTAAGATATCTTAGATCGGCAGTTTTGAAGTGGTACCCTCCCGGAATTGAATGCCTGTTCACATCAAGAAACTTACCTTAAGATATCTCAGTAGCGTCACTGTGTCTGTGATCTGATCAAAAGTAAAGTATGCGCATGCGCTTAAAATAAAAACGGCCGCAACAGCCAATCAGTAAAAGCGAAGCTTCATAGCCAACGAGAGTGAGTGGTCGTTCCTTTACTTAGCCGAAGTAAGTCGAAACTCACTGAGAGAGTTTGTGGAACTCTCTCAGAGAGTTCGGCGGCCTAAGGTATATTAAGTATCGTAGTGTGAACATAGTATTATTTAAAAAGAAATTTTTCTAAGCCAATAAGCTTTAATACAGATGGCATCAAAAGTGAAAGTCATTGCATAAATTTAGATTCCAAATTGAAAATTTTTATGAATAAACTTATCGTGTACCTTACATAGAAGCTTTCTTTTAAATTATTGAGAACTTTGGAATAAATGGTTAAAATTTCGAAAGACATTTTTGATTTTTAAAAAACATATAAAGCAGAAATTTTCGGTATTCAAGAAAACTACATTCAGTAAGTTTGAAATTTTTTTTTCCTATTTTATCACATGCGAATTTAAATCTTTAGTCAAGTTATAAAATATGTAAAGTTAAAGAATGCGTTAAATCATTGACCTTGTTATAGTTTATCTATGTCTTCTTATCAGTAAGGGAAATTTTTCTCCCTAGACTTTAACATATTTTATGATTGAATAAAAATATTTTGTAATATTTCTGTAACGTATCATTTCTTATTGATCATAATTGAATTTTTATTTTTAAATCTTAATCACTTTTTAGAAACGAGCCAAAACTGGATTATTTCCATGGCTACTGTTCGCGCAATGAATGAAACAATTTCTTTTACGCTTGTTAATTTTATATGGAAAACATAAAAGTGCAAAATAAATTGTTTCATTGATCGTGCGAACAGTAGCCAGGAAAAAAATCAGTTTTAATAGCATAAAACTTGCAGATAGTTCCAGTTTTATTTCAAGAAAGAAAGAAAAATCACGAGTACAGCATAGATTATGAAACACTTTCCAACACATTCAGAATACTATAACAAAACTTTAGTTTACTAAGGTGAAAGATGACGTCAAAATGAACAATTTGGAAAACGCATATAACGCATGTGAAAACACGATTTCTGCTATTACCATGAATAGTTGTTAAAATATGCGATTTTTTTTCAGCCCTGTATATAATTTGCAGATATGTATGCGTACTATAGTATGCTAAAAGTTAGTTCAGTTAAACGCATAGCACAATTGAAAGTTTCCGCTCAGCAATTTTAGCCAATAACGAATGTTGTGGAGAACTTTTGTGTGAACCTCCATATGATCTATAGAATTTATAGACACCAAGTAATATTTAATAAAATAGTTAAATTTAAAAACGCATACCGCAACTGAAAACGCACTTCCAGCAATTATTGTTTGTAGGCTTCAATAGTTCAATTATTGCTCCTTTTCTTTTATAGCCAAATACTTTTGTGTGTCCCTGTAAATAACGATAAGCTCTATGAATACCATATTCTATAGTAAGAACCTTGTAGTACACCTCAGTGATGTATATCAATTTCAATATGCTTTAAATACTGTAATATCATTAAAATACACGGCAAAAGATTTTCCCCCATAGACCGTAATGTAAAGGAATTTTTTTGAGTGGCCCTGTAATAATAACTGAAAATGCTAACAATTCCTTTGATGGATTTATAACCCTCTCAGATACGAATAAATTGATTTCGAAGCAGAAAACAAATCAATAATCTTCAAGGACAAATACACTCTGCTACTTAAATAAATATATCAAGTAAGAATCAATCATTGTGTAAATCAACAAACTCTTTTTACGTTTGCTAAATTATGGTGTATTAAAATGAACAATAACATTAATAAGTGAAATATGTTTATATATCAGACCACGCATGATGCAAGAGTTCCACATCATCATCCTCAACAAGAACTCAAAAATGACTCACAAACATTTTTATTATTAAGTTGGTTGTTGTGTAAATTTCGATAAGTAAAGATGTAATGAAAAATTGTTGCTGCAAAAAGCAGCCTAATACAAATGTATGTGTAGTTAACTTAAAATGTAAACGTAAAGATTCAATTATATAATAGTTAATCAGAAAAGAAAAAGTCTCAGGAGTGGATTTAATTTAAAAAAGGAAAACTTATATTAATCACCAATTTTCTATTTTAGCACTTTAGCATAGTAAAGTAACGGAAATTCCTGATCAATGGATACATCACATCTGAATAATTTGGCCAAGCTGTAAAATGAGGAACGCTGTCGAAGAAAGATAAAGGTAAGAAAAATTACCTATATCATTATATTTAGTTGATTTATTATGCAAGGCCAGAATTACTGATTTATTTTATTTATCTAAATATTAGCGCGCGTGTAACTGCGCAAAGTAGAGGTGGCTTTTTTGCCAACATAAAATGATTATGCAGACTGATCAAGTTTGATATTTTAGTAGATAAATACTATTTGTAGAAAAAAAAAATACTGGCCGTAAATGTATGCACATTAAAAAGAAATTGTTGAAAATTATTGAAAATATAGTTCGTTAGTTGTTTGATGATAAAATGAACATTGTGCATGTTTTTGTTGATATATATGAAATGTTAAAGAACTGAAGAAAACTAAATATATATAAGAAGTTTTATACAGAATAAAATAAAAACAATTCCTCTTACAAACAAAACTTAAATAACTAGTAAAATGGCCGCATCGCGTGAGATACAGTTGGTAAAAAGACTCAACGCGAGTAACTACAGTACATGGAAGTTCAAAACGGAAATGTTATTAATTAAAGAAGACTTATTCGATGTCATTAATGAAGATAGGTCCACGCCAATCACAACCGATTGGGAGAAAAAGGACAAGAAGGCTAGAGCTATAATTAACCTGTCAATTGATGACTCACAAATAGTCCATGTAAAAGGGCTTAACACAGCCAGGGACACTTGGAACGCACTTAAAACGATACACGAAAGGGCGAACTTGTCTAGTAAATTATTTTTGTTAAGAAAGCTTTATGGAGCCAAGCTCCAAGAAAACGGTAACTTAGTCAAACACATAACATACATTCTAGAACTAATAGACAAATTCTCAGCGATCGGGGAAACAATCAGCGACTCCCATCTTTCAGCTTTATTGCTGTGTTCGCTACCCCCTAGTTATAATACTTTGATCACTACCCTCGAATCGCGAAATGAGGACGAGCTTACACCACAATTTATTAGAAGTAAATTAACAGATGAGTACAACAGAAGGATTGAAAACGCAGACCAGGGTAAAAATTCAACAAAAGCGTTTAAAACGCAAAAGAGATATCCAAATGATAATTTTAAAAAAGATAAACAGTGCACATATTGCAAATTGAGAAATCACATGTACAGAGAATGTTGGCATTTGAAAAACCGAAATAATCACCCGAATACACAAAAACAACAACAAATATACAAAAATAAACATTACTCATCATCGTTATGTTATCAACAATCGGATAACCAGATAGGAAACACTGACCGCGAATCAGTAAATAAGAGAGAATATAGGGAAACAAAACCAGATCAAAGCAGCGACGCAGACTTTCTAATAGACAAAGCAGGAAAACAAACATGGATCATTGATTCTGGTTCATCTTCACATATCCTAAACAATAAAGATGAGTTTACTAAATTAAATGCCACCGAAAAAACAACGGTCATAATTGGCAACGGCAAAACTCTAAACTCGCTAGGTACCGGAGAAACTACATTCACGACGAAAACATCCGATGGAGGCATAAATAAAATTACGTTGAAAGAAGTGTTATATGTACCTGAGCTAGAATCTAATTTAATTTCAGTTAGTAAAGCCACAAAGAATGGGTATAAATTATTATTTGATAAAGATCGATGCACGCTGTTCCGAAATGGGAAAATCTATTTGGAGGCAAAAATGAAAAATAACCTATACGAAGTTGAATTATTAGAAAATACAGATAAGAATATAGTAAACATGGCACATGAATGCAAAAATAAAGATTGCCTGGACCTTTGGCACAAACGCCTAGGGCATAGAAATTATAATTCCATAAAGGAAATGGTCAAAAACGATTTAGCTTATGGCATAAAACTAAATAATTGCAATCATGGAACAACATGCGAAACGTGCATACAAACAAAAACAAGCGATGCTCCCTATCCCAAAACAGTGTATAGAAACAAAACAGGTAGAGTACTCGATCTAGTGCACACGGACGTATGCACAGCGATAGGAACCCCCACAATAGGTGGTAAAACAATGTTTGTAACTTTCATTGACGACTACTCTAGATTTACTGTAATATACTTATTAAAACATAAAGATGAAGTACAGGATAAATTAATCGACTACATAGCTATGGTTCGAAACCAGTTCGGGAAATATCCGAAAGCAATAAGATCCGACAACGGAGTAGAGTACATAAATAGAAGGATAGAGGATTACTTAAGAAAAAGGGGCATTAAACATCAATTAACCGTGCCGTATTGCCCGAGCCAAAATGGCATTGCGGAGAAAAAAAATAGGTCGCTATTAGACATGACTAGGAGCCTACTCAAAGAAGCGAATCTGCCACAAAGATTTTGGGGAGAAGCAATTAACACCGCGAATCATTTACAGAATCAATTACCAACAGGATCAACTAATAAAACCCCATTTGAGCTATGGTTTAATAGCAAACCGAATTTACACTATTTGCGAACATTCGGGTGCAAAGCTTACGTATACGTGAATAAACAACATCGAGGAAAATTGGACGACAGGGCTCAGGAAGGGATTTTTATAGGATACGATAACAACTCAAAAGGATATCGCGTATACACTAAAGAAAATAAAAATCGGCAGAACAGTGAAATTCATAGAAAATAGCAAAACTAACCTAAAAGAAAGTAAAGAGACAGAAAACTCATATGACGACAAAAATTACATTGAAACAGAGATAAACAACACAACCGAAGAACCAAACACGTCCAAACAACCGACCAATGAACCAAGAAGATCTGAAAGATCGAACAGGGGGGGTACCACCAGACAGATATCTCTGTTATGTAAAAAATGATGATATGACAGAACCCACTAAGTTGGAATGAAATACTGGAAATAAATAATCCCAAAGAAAAGGAAAATTGGCTTAAAGCCACACAAGCGGAAATCAATTCGCTGAGAAAACACAACACATGGGAATTAGTGGATCCTCCACCTAACAAAAAGGTTATAGGTTGCAAATGGACATTTAAAAAGAAATTAGACAGTTACGGAAACACTCAAAAGTACAAAGCACGTTTGGTAGCCAAAGGGTTTAGTCAAAAATATGGGAAAACTATGACGAGACTTTCGCCCCAGTAGTGTCACAAACAACCGTCAGAACATTTTTGGCAGCAGCAGCATATAAGAAGTTGAGCGTGAGACACGTAGATATCGACACAGCCTTTCTATACGGTGAATTAGAAGACGAAATTTATATGAAACAACCGGAGGGCTACATTGAGAAAAACTCAGAAAACAAAGTCTGTAAACTGAAAAAATCCATCTACGGTCTCAAACAGGCAGCCAGAACCTGGAATAAAAGAATCGAACAATCTTTGAAAAACCAAAATTTTCAACAAAGCACCGTGGACACATGCCTATGCACAAGAAAAGAAAACAACATTACGACTTACATAATAGTTTATGTAGATGACATTTTGATAGGCGACGAAAATGAATCAATTGAAAAAAAATAATAAAAGCTTTAAAGCAAGAATATGAGTTAAAAGACCTTGGGGAAGTATTTCACTATTTAGGCATGGAAATAAGAAAAACACAAAGCGAGTACAAATTAAATCAAAGATTAAAAATAGAAGAACTCGCAAGAAAATGCAAAACCTGTAAGCACTCCAATGGATGCCGGTTTTCACAAATTAGAAGACGACGAAAATTTAATGCCTAATAACACGAAATTCAGACAAGCGATAGGATCGTTGTTGTACATAGGAACCACTACACGCCCAGACATTTCAGCCGCAGTTAACATCCTCAGCAGAAGGTCTGACTCCGACTGGGCGGGGGACACAAGAACGAGGAAATCGACAACAGGCAACATATTCATGCTGGGAAATAGTCCCATACAATGGTACACCAAAAGGCAAAACTGTATAGCCTACTCATCAGCGGAAGCTGAATTTGTTTAGGCAGCTAGTGCAGGACAGGAAATTGGCTGGCTAATTAAACTGTTAGCCGATTTAGACGTAAAACAAAATTTAACTGTGTTACTGTGCGAAGAAAACCAGAGCTGCATAAAGATGGTGGAGAATGAAAAATTCTCAAAACGCACAAAACACATTGATGTGCGTTATCACGCGATAAGAGAGATGAAAGAAGACGGTATACTAGATCTTCGTTATTGTCCGACACAAGATATGATAGCGGATTGTTTGACCAAACCTCAATTTCTGAAACACCGAGAATCCATGCAACTCATACAGGATGCATCTGAGATGGTTAAGGAAGGGTGATGGATTTATAACCCTCTCAGATACGAATAAATTGATTTCTAAACAGAAAACAAATCAATAATCTTCAAGGACAAATACATTCTGATACTTAAATAAATATATCAAGTAAGAATCAATCATTGTGTAATCAACAAACTCTTTTTACGTTTGCTAAATTATGGTATTAAAAGGAACAATAACATTAATAAGTGAAATATGTTTATATATCAGCCCACGCATGATGCAAGAGTTCCACATCATCATCCTCAACAAGAACTCAAAAATGACTCACAAACGTTTTTATTATTAAGTTAGTTGTTGTGTAAATTTCGATAAGTAAAGATGTAATGAAAAATTGTTGCCTAATACAAATGTATGTGTAGTTAACTTAAAATGTAAACGTAAAGATTCAATTATATAATAGTTAATCAGAAAAGAAAAAGTCTCAGGAGTGGATTTAATTTAAAAAAGGAAAACATATATTAATCACCAATTTTCTATTTTAACACTTTAGCATAGTAAAGTAACGGAAATTCCTGATCAATGGATACATCACATCTGAATAATTTGGCCAAGCTGTAAAATGAGGAACGCTGTCGAAGAAAGATAAAGGTAAGAAAAATTACCTATATCATTATATTTAGTTGATTTATCATGCAAGGCCAGAATTACTGATTTATTTTATTTATCTAAATATTAGCGCGCGTGTAACTGCGCAAAGTAGAGGTGGCTTTTTTGCCAACATCCTTTTCAATACCGAACATGCCATATAGTAAACCCCAATAACATACAGGGTGTCCATAATTAAACGACCCTTTAAAGTTGTCTAAATACGAAATTATTGGTCAGAAAGTTGTGAAATTTTGTGTCGGACTTAAAGAAGGAATGGGAATTTCTTTGAGCGAAAAATATTTTAGTTTAAAATTTTGTCACTAGAGGGCGATTTTTACTAAATTACAAATTTAGCCACCACCCACTGAATATTAGGCCTGAGCTCTGAGAAAAAAATGGCGGCTGTTGAAGACGGATTTTTTTTTTTTTTTTTTTTTTTTTTTTTGAGAGTGTGTACGGTCCGTTTAATTCGAACACCAATATTTTTTTTAAGTTTTTACGCTTTATTTTTTTCAGGGGGCGGTCTGTATATTTCTTTTATTTAGTCTGAGAAAAATAAAGCGTAAAAACTTTAAAATTGTGTAATTCACTTAAAAAAACCTGGTGGCGAAATATTGAACTACATTTATTTCCGCTCAAATAAATTCCCATTCGTTTATTATGACCGTCACAAAATTTCACAATTTTCTGACTAATAATTTCGTTTGTAGACAACTTTAAAGTCGTTTAATTATGGCCACCCTATATATCCATTTCATGGCAATCGGACTACATTTACTCGAGTTAGAGCACGGACATAGAGACAGCACGGGCCGGGCCGGACTCAGGCCTATTTTCATTCGCGGCACTCGGGCTGGGCTCGGGCTATACTTTTTTCCGAAGACTCGGGCCTGCCCGGGCCTAGTGACTATTCTTTACGGACCGGGCTGGGTTCGGGCCTTACTTTTTCCCGGAAGAATCGGACCGGACCGGGCCGGGCCTAACTTATTTTTTCTGTACAGAGCCGAGATTGGTTCTTTCCTAGTCTTCACGGGCCAAAATTTTCAGTACAAGTTTTGAGCCAGCCCGTATGAAAATCATTGTCTGGGTGTGGCCTGTCCGTTCAAAGGTCAATAAAATTAAGACTGGCCCAAAGGTTTTTGCAAAAAATGCATACATTTTTAAATCGCCATTGTTCTACAATTAAACGTTAACATTATTATTTTTAAAGAATAGTAAATTTCTACGCTAATTAAAATATAGCTAAATGTAAATATTGTAAAACGTGTGAAAAAGGTCCTGCATATAGGCATTCCGTCATATATCACGGAATCCTGTTTTAAACTAAAAAAACGTGTTGATCCATGCAAAATTAATATGCTAATACATAAGGAAAGAACATATAATACATTTACACTTGCTAAGAAAGGGAACTTGTCATTTTTTAAAAATATTTTCTATGTAATTGAGTCTTAAAAGATTTTACTGTATAACATTTTTCAGATTTTTAACGCTTCAATACATGGAATATGGATTAACAATATTAATGCTAACTGAAACATTTACATACAACAAATAGCGATTCATTAAAAAAATAAATATCGCAGCCTGCGGCACTTCTATAAAAATGAAGTTTAGAAACATGAAAAAAAAAGTTAAGATAAATATTTTTGGTCAGAACTCTTTGTACGAGACAAATTTTTAACCAAATCGACGTAAAAATAAATATTTTGTTGAAATTCACTCGGGCCGGGGGCGGGCCGAACGTTTAACTTTTTTACCGGTCCGGGCAGGGTCAATATTTTTTTTGTACGGGCCGGGCCGAATTTTTTTTCTATGAGTCGGGCCGGGCCCGGGCCTGGAAATTTCGGCCCGTGCAGACCTCTACACGGGCAGACAAACCGAATTTTTAAATACTTTTCAACTACGTTGGACCGTGTTAAAAATTAAACATTTCTCATCTAATATCTTATAAAAGTAAATAATCTGAATATTGATTCTGAAATTGATTTGATAAAGTTTATTTTATTGTCACTAAAATGTATTACAATTTTTATTATTAGGTTTTTGGGCATCAAAGTGCTAGACGCTAAGTCATTATTCCGAATTATAACCTATCATTTATAACTAGTGATGTCAGTATAACTGATTTATAACTAGTGTAACTAGTGATGTCACTGCACATTGCTCAGAAAGATGACACGTTAAATATTTGAGAGTAGTTGTCAGAATTAATAAGAAATAAAATATTTTATCTATGTATGTATTAGATAAACTGCATGGCCATAGATATAAGAGATATAGATAACAATGCATTGGAGATGTTGATGCTCACCTTACTGATTTAACTGAACTAAAAGTTTAGAGGTCTTCCCAAACAATATCAATTTATCATAATCTGTATTTTATTGTCTTTAATTTTGATACACACACATCCAACTATTTGGAAATTGACATTCGAACCTCTTTCTTGACTTTACCGGCCGCAAAGCCATAAATACCGGACAACACCCCGGGGTGTCACATACGTAGTGGAAGAAAGTACTCTAAATGTATGATTAATACTAAATATTTTTCTTTTAGAAGTTATTCATAAAGGAGCTTTTGGAAACAAAAAGAAGAAGATAAAATCAGACCCAGAACGCCATGTCTGCCAAAGCAGCTTTTGATTGCTGATTACTTATATTATGTTAGCTTAAAATTGAGTTATCTGGTTGTCTTTGATCACAAAAAGTTTGTTCAAACTCAAATTTTAAAGATAAAAAGCACCAAAATATATTTTTTTAATTGCCAGATAAGTCAGATAAGGGCTAACATTTTTTTGTCATTCGGAATACATAGTTTTGAGCGTGCTTCTGTTATTTATTTATTTTTATTATTATTTTATTAACCATTTGGAAAAATGGTTATTGTTTTCTGTCAGGGTAGGAAATCAAAAACATATCTGAAGCTTTTTATTGGTTGAATCCGCATTTTATTCGTTTTCTGATTGGTCTATACAGTAATTTGTATTTTTCCTTTACTTTCAACAGAGATGGGTACTTCAGTTGCCACTATGACAAAAAAGTAATAAAAACTACAAAAAAAAAATTTAATAACTCAGAAACAAATTGAGATACAGCTTTCAAACAAATTGCAATTAAAAATGCATTTTTTTTTCTCTATACGACGATATAAAAAGTAATATTGTGGGATGTTTAAAAGTTTAAAAATGAAATTTCATTTAAAATTGGTCCAGGAATATTAATGTTTAATCCATGGCGTACGTAATGTATGACCAGCTCCGTAGAAGTTTAAAAATTTACAGTACCGAAAAATGTAATCCATGGCGTACGTAATGTATGATCAACTCCGTGCGATTTTTTATGTCTTAAATTTTAGTCTTCGAAAAAATCCAATGGTCGTTGTAATTTGTTAAATTGCTTTTCTTTAAATTTTTTATTTTTAATGTCCAGGGGCGTACAAGGCCGTAACCAGAAAAATATTTTGTAGGGGGATTTGATCATGATTTGCTCATTATCGCATTTTGGATTTTTTATTTTTTACCGAGTTATTTTCTTCTGACGGACTGGTGGCTTCCATTATTATGAAACAGCCATTATAGATGAAGTGTTAGGTGAAGATGAAAGAGCAGCCGTAAAAACATTATGGTAATTTTTTTCCCCATTCTGACCAGAAAATCAAAGTTCTAACTTTTAACGGCTGCTCTTTCATCTTCACCTAACACTTCATTTATAATAGCTGTTTCATAATAATGGAAGTCATCAGTTCATCAGAAGAAAATGGTCCATTCCAAAGGTATAAGTTCGATTGAAAAAAACTATTTAATACTTTGAGCAGAAAGAAGAGGCTACACCTGTAATTTTCATGACACTAATAGAATCACATAGCTGCCAATTTGTACGGTTTTGTTACCTCTAAAATTGAATACAAATTTTTGCCATATTAAATCATGACAGTTGTTAGATTTGGGCAATTGAATTAGGCAAAATTTACTGGTAATTTTTAGTGCTAAGGAGAAATCTTAGAAATTGATAGCTATGCAGTAGCCTAATACTCAGTGTTAATTTCAGGGGTGGCCCAAGGGGGGGACCTTCCCCCTTCCCGGAGCAATGCGATGACCCCCCGGAAGATTTCAGATTTTGTGTTTTCAATGGTCAAAAAGTGCAATCCCCCCCCCCCCCCCACCAGTGCAATCCCTTTCAATGGTCACAGAAATCTCTCCCGGAGAAAAGCGTCTGAATTCAACACTGGTTCTTCGGAAAAAAAAAAAAAAAAAACAGTTGCAAAATTGACATTTAACAAACAAAAAACTATCAAGAGCCTTCTTCAAATGAACATTTTCATTTCCCATTTTTCTTAAAAGTAACGGAAATGTACATCAAAGAAATGTTGCTAGTACCATAAAAAAGGAATGGATTAAGTGAAAATTTATATTTCATCTGCTTAGTTGGTGACGAATTGTGTAAACCCGGTTTATCCGAGTTTTTTGCTTATCCGAGGTGAGCTTGGTCCATATCTCGCATAATCAGGACTCTACTGTAGTTGATTTTTGAATCTTGACTGTCTTGAGTGATGGCTAATGGCACATTTATAATCATCTTGACAGAAATGTCGGAGGGGGATCAATCCCTGGTGATCACCCCCTCCCCCCATTGGCTACGGCCTTGGCGGCGTACTAGGTCTTGGCTTGGTGCCGCAGTACTACCCGTACGTGTATGTGGAATAGAAATAGAATTCCAGTTTAATGTTGTTTTTTGAATTACCTTACAAAAAATAAACAGAATCGTATATTGTTAAATAAATCATAAATTAAATAAGACATTTAGACAATTTAAAAATCCGAATGCAGTACAGGTTCCGTTTACAAAATGATATACCTGGCCTGCTGTTATTCGTAAATCGTTTATAATAAAATTACAACAAATGTTGATTTTGAATAACGTATTTCTTTTAAATCAAGAATTTAGTCTTACATATATATCAATTTATATATCTCTGTCTATATACATGACTTTTCAGTTGCAAAAATTTAAACGTTTAGTATTTTATTAGAATTAAAAAAATATAACCTAAACGGAAAAAAATAATAATAATGTCGTTTATCTGTGTAACACAGAAAGAAAGAAATCTGCTGAAAAAAGGCACCTTAAAAATTCTATAGAATATTAAAAAGTCGAAATTTTAAAATCTATTTTTATATTGGAAGAAAAAAAAGAGGTTCTTTTTAGGGGGGGGGGGGGATATTGGTGATGCTTGAGCTTTACAAGCCAATACAACTCTACGCCTATTTACAGTGATGAGCAAAATAGTATAAAAACAGTCGCTTGGGATTGGGATACAGCAGTGTGCGAAGAGAAAACTGCGCACGGGGCAAATTTTCAATTTGGCGCCCCCCCCCCCCCCCAAATCCCTTTCCCAACTTTTCTTTGTGACAGGTGTCACAAAATTGAAAAGTGAAGAAACAAAATCAAATTCTATTGAATACATATATCGCGTTTATTTTGAAACTGTATGTTTAATTTTAATTCAGAAATTTAAAAAAAAATAAATAACATAAGAGGAAATTGCACTTATATTTTGGAAAAGGGGATCTGAAAAATGGGTGTAAAAAAATTTATCTAACAGTATAGTATAACAGTTTAGAACCCTTTCATATTACAAGAAAGAAACCCCATGCTAGTTTGAGAGTATATGTTTTTGCCACAATCATAGACTCAGAAAAGAGAAAGTTAACAAAAGAGATTAAGACAAAGACCCAAAACAAGTTTTTAAAAGAAAGAAGTCCTAATTCATAAATTTTTATTTGTTGTGGTGTAAAGGACAATCCAATACCTTTGAAACGAAAAATGTACGTACTTTCGTTAGCAAAAAATTTCCAATATGTAAATATATATCTTTTTTCTATACAAAAAAGAAGAAAAAAGAGCTTTGTAGTATAAATTTGGGGCCCCCTCAATTCCCGCGCCTGGGGCGACTGCCCCTTCGCACGGCCCTGTTGGGATAACTCAACTACTCAATACCAAACGTAGTACGAAAAAATATTTTTTCTAAAGGTTAAATATCATTGCGAAGCTTTGCACAGAAAAAGATTACATTTTAATGATTAGCCAACAGATGGCAGCACTAAAAGAAAGCATGTGATTGATTGGCTTATGACTTCTACAGTTTTATCAATATTCAAGGAGAAAGGTCCGAACAAAATGAAGCATCCCGTCCCGTTCTTTGGAAATTGGAAGGTCTGTTCCATTTTGAGATGTATTCCTTGTCATGCTAGCAATGCTCCTATAAGGTTTTAAATGATTGTAGTACCATAACTTTCATTCAGTTATTCCAGTCGTCGTTGGCTAAAAATCCATTTACAAGACAAAAAGTAAGTTATTATCTTTGCAAATTAACTCTTCTGATAATTATTTTTTGTGATTGTAATTCACTATTTTTTCTTAGTTTTCTTGTTATCGTATAAATTGTGATAGAGGAAATTTCCTGATATTTATCAGTTTTAGAAATTCTGGATAAATGTAAAGGCATGAATAATTTTCATCATATGCATATTTTTCATATGTATTTATTACCAGGAACATAATACAGTGCAATTCAATTAATACTCCGTATTTGCAAATATATTTTTAGCTGCTTTAGTTTAAAATATTTGCGAAGTAGGAGATCACTTTCGCCAATAAGTTTAGAGAAATCGAATTTAGAAGGAATTTTACCTTCTTTTTTTTTCAGATACGCAGCTTTTCAAGGAATTTTATTGTTGGGTAACTAGAAACTGACGATAAAATAACAATTTTAAACATTATCGATAAATTAAAATTAAACAATAAATTCTACAAATTGCACGGAAAAAATATGATTTAATCATGCAAATTAAATAAATTCTGGCAGTAAGTAAACATGTAATTATTAAAAATATTTTAGATTATCAGTGGGCTCGGTTTGTTCGAATAAAAAGTATATCTCAAATATTCTCATAAAATTAAAAAAAATGTTACATAAGATTTAAACATACGAAAAAAATCAC
The DNA here is from genome assembly GCA_963932465.1 of Maratus speciosus. Taxonomy (NCBI): domain Eukaryota; kingdom Metazoa; phylum Arthropoda; class Arachnida; order Araneae; family Salticidae; genus Maratus; species Maratus speciosus. The sequence continues at coordinate 175,172 of CAWVRF010001517.1, read as the reverse complement.
TTTAAGAGATGGAAATTATTTAAGAGTTATTTCAAATATGTTTTAAGTGCGTTTAGCAAGAAACTGTATTATGGAAATTTGCAATATATTTTTAATAATTTCATAAGAGCATTTTTTTTTCAAATTTCTTAATATATATAGTTGTAAAAAAACCTTATTATTGTTTTTTTTTTTTTTTTTTTTTTTTTTTTTTTATTTAATGGAATTTCAGCTTTTTTAAATGTACAGTAAAAATAATAATAATAATAATAAAATAAAAATACGAGACAGGCCCGTAGCCAGGTGGGGGCCAGGTCGGGCGGTGCCCGACCTGGAAAAGTATTTGCCCGACCTAGCACAGTTGACTGGAAATCCTAATCGTTACATTAAATTTCCGAACGTTTGCTTTTTTAAGAATAAGCCATAAACTAACAGAATCCATTCCTAAAACTTCTCAATCCAAACAAAACAATTTAAGCAAACAATTTATCTGTAAAAACTTTTTTTTCTTTCATCCAAGAGATGTAGGGAATTTTTTGTTTTGTTGCTTTGTAGAAATTATCTTACCGCCTATCCAAAGAGCCGAAGACTTAATAGAATAATAGGTTTTAAAGATTATCCCCTTTTTCTCAAACAGATGTCCACTAAAATCGTTTTCTTTGTACAACTGTCATACATGAAATATATTGTAATCGGGTAGGGTTGAAACCAAAGCCAAAGGCTTGAGTTTTCAGTTGCAGCTCTCTACCTATTAGCTTGACACATTGACAGGATCTGTTCCACAAAATAGTTAACTATCATGTCGTTTATTCATTGCTAACTTCTCTATGTTGCTTTGGGGGGCTTTCAATAAAAGGGGAAAATGTTCTTTGGCAGCTTTCTGTTGAAATTATTAAAGTTTGTAAAATAAGTGTCACACAGAATTGCAATATCCACAAAAGGTTTTCAGAGTAAAGGTGTTTTATAATTTCATTGTAAATATCACCTGAATTTAGTATTTTATTACATGAAAATATTATAGAAATGAATTATCCTTTTTATAAGCACAAAAAGTATTTTTATTCTGGTGATTCCTCCCCCTTTTATTTTTATTTTAAACAAAGATATATCACTTTATTTATTCTACTTTTTAGGGGTTTTTTTTTTTTTTTCGTTTCTTCCTATATATGTGATATAAATTTCTAAATCAGTCACGTAGTTTCTCTTTCTGTATGAAAAAGGGAAATAAGTGTGCAATTGTGAAACATGTAAAAACGTGTAAATTGAAAAATTAACAAAAATAGTAAATGAGCATTAATATTTTTACGCTGAAATATTCATTTTTATTTAATATTTCCTTAATTTATAGCTACAATTTACAAACAATAATCACTTAAGGCTGTTTGTAAAAAATATTTTGGAACAGATGTCATATTCGCCCCATATTGGCACGATTTTTTTCTGTCGCCAATATCATATAGGCAACAGGTACTTAACTTGCGCCAAAGTGTCGTTATTTTGCTTGATGTGGTAACCCGAATTATGTTGTTTATGCTGTTGATGTTTTCGCCAAATTGGCAACCGAAAAAAATCGCGCTAATATGGGTCGAATATGACATCTGTACCAATATTTTTGTTCTCCCGACTTTGCGAAATTTTATAATGCGTTTGCGGACTTAGTTTTAAATGTAAAAGCATGATATTAGCAGGCAAGATTATTGAAGTAGTTCAAAATCGAATAGCACTTTTCCTTTTTTGAAAAATGCATTCAATCTTGAGCTTGAAATGATTGTGTCTCAAATGAAATTTATTAGCCTCAAAAATTACTTATAACACCTTTTTTGCACTTTTTTGTGAAATATCCTTTATTTTTATAGAGAACGGAAAACGCTGTTTGCTATTGTGAGATCGGAATAAAAAGAATTGCAATTTTATGGCATGTAAACATAAAAATGTTTTTGTGATTGTGTTAAAGAATAGAGAGTTCGAATGGAGACCATAATAGGGAATTATGTTGACATATATTTTGAAAGGTTCGTACGGTTCTTGAAATTATGTTATTACGAGGTTGAATTGGTCGAATTTCGACGAAAGAAAACCCTTCACTGCACAGTGTACCACATCTGGCACATACATAAAAATATTATAATTCTCATTATGTGCCATGAATTTGACCGATATAATCACTATAACTGATCAATAACAGTCCAAAGAATTGAATAATACTTATTTTGTCCATGCTAGATGGCTGCATTTTAAAAATTTGAATTTATTCTTCGGAAACAAAAACAAAATTCGATCAAGCTATTAAGGCAAAATTTACTTTTATTATTTTTACTGGATACTTAAAAATATTAATATAAAGAAAGTTGCAGACTGTTAAGCATATAAAATTAATCAGTTTAAGCTCATTTAATTGCAAAATATAGCAGTACAACATTTAAAAACCCTAATTTTGTATATAGGGTACACGCCATATAAAGTCAAATTTTAGTCGAAAATTTGAAACAGATTTTTTTTTTTTTCCCATTATTTGATCGATATACAAATTTCAAATAATTTTTTTTCATAAATTAAAAAAATCGTGGAGTAAAGAGTTAAAATATGTGCTCTTTTGGAGAAGGCAAGATTAAGTGCTATCCTATGGAAAATATGCGAGCTTTAAGATTCGTTTCCTCGGAAGCTGCCCGGTGGATTTTGGTGAATTTTGGAATTTATAATCACTGGATTACTCTCAAGACTTATAGCAGACAGTTTTTTCTCTGACTAAAACTTTTTTTATTTTAGAGCAATGGGAATTTTTCAGAAACATTCTATTTTTCAGAAAAAAAAATATTTTTTCTGAGATTAATTAATTTTTTTTCAAAACTGTCTGCCACATATGATCTTATATTTATGTTCTATCGCCAAAAACATTTTTAGCGAAATCGCTCGAGTACTTTTGAAGTTAATGGGGGTTTTAGCTGAAAAATACTATTTTTCGAAGAGCTAAAAAATTATTAAAATTATAACACTTATAATTTGTGTGAAGATCTTTTGCATAGTTTTATGAAGCACATAAATTAAATTAATAAACACTTGGATAAAATTTAGTTACACTAATAATTCGGCATAATGTGTTACAGTAAAATTAATGTGAGTGGGTGCCACGCCCGATTCGTATCTTCACTTAAAGGATGTTACACATTTTTCCGTATGTGAGGAAAAAAAAAAAAAAAAAAATTAGCGGATTCGGAATTTTAAAAGGCGCGGATTTTTTCCCCCCACCAAAAACATTTAATATTAAAAAAAAATTCATATTGCCCAAACTCTGAAATTTTTCTGAACCATAAATACGATTGTTTCAAATCCTGTACACAAGATTCGTGGAAATCTATTAATTTATAGTTATTTTATGCTTGCAAGAAATTTTTTATTTCCTATTGTCCACTATTTGCTTGAAATTGCTATCGGTTATAAACATATATTATAGTTTTAAAACATGTGAAAAAATTCATGAAAATATAATGATATTTATTTGCGAAAGGTTTACATGTTTTATAAATAAATAATGCAACTATTAACAGAATTATCAGGGCCTTTTTTATATTAAAATTTAAATCATCTAAAATTCCATAAATACTGTAAAATCTGTATAAATGGAACCTGTTTATAACAAAATCCTGTTTTACATGAGAACATTTAATGGTCCCGTTGAAAGTATTGGGTTAATACCCAATAAACAATGAATTCATGGGGTAACCCGGGAGGAAGTTCTCCCCTGAGCATCGAAAATTGATTAAGCTTTGTAATTTTGTGCTTATTAAGATCGCAGAAGTACAATTCTTACCCTAAAAGCTTCATACTGTCCATCACACCGGGCATCAGTAATCTCTCCCGGAGAAAAGTATCTAAACTCAACACTACAGTTATAACTGCCAAACTAGAAACTTGTTTAACACGGATTTCTCTTTCTTTCAGTCCTTTGTGATTCCATTTTTACAGGTTTTACTGTAAATAAACTTCTCGGAATATTGTACAATTCATTTATTATTAATAAAACATAAAATTTCAAGTGACCAGATTTTTCTGCGGACAACAAGCGCGGAAGATTGAGGGAGGGGGAGGGGATCCAAAGACAACTGGTTGGTGACGATATTGTAGCAATCCTCAGCAGCATCTAACATTTTTGTGAAAATTTATATTTACAAAAATTAGTTTATGGATAGACAGACAGGAGATGAAAGAATATCACTTTTCAACTACATTGGGAAGAGTTATAAATTTATGCTGAATAAGTGATATATATTTTTTAAGAGATCGTAAAAGATAAGAAAAAAAAATAAGTAGTAATTTTGCCCCTCCTGCAAAAACATTTGCCCGACCTGGCAGCAACTTCTAGCTACGGGCCTGATACGAGATCACGTAATTGCATTTTATTCGGCCTCAATCTCGAAAGCTTTATAAAGACTATTTGAAACAGACGATAAATAACAATTTTACACGACATTATCAATAAATTAAAAGTAAAAATAAAGTAAACTCTCTGTAAGGCGGACTCTGTGTAAGACGGAAATCTGTCTAATTCGGAAAGATTTTCAAGTCCCTGCGAGTCCATAGACATAGAGTAAAATTTGTCTAAGGCGGAATATTGTCTACTATGGAAAATTTTCTCGGTCCCGATCGATTCCGTTTTAGACAGAGTTTACTGTAATCAATAAATTGTAAAAAGTGGGCGAAAAAAATATGTTTCAATCACGTAAATTAAATAAATTATGGCAGTAGTTTATATTATTAAACTATTATTTAAAACTATATTAGAATATAAGTGGGCCCGGCTATTTATAATAAAAGGTATATTTCCAATATTCTTTTAAAAGATAAGGAAAAAAAAAAAAAAGATTACATAAGATTTAAACATACGAAAAAAACATTTTAAGAGATAGAAATTATCAAATATGATTCCCCACTGAATTTTTATGTAACAAGGGTTCATGCATTTTTTTTTTTTTTTTTTTTTTTTTTTTTTTATGTATTGTGTTTGACGTATTTTCCAATTTTAAAAGTTATTTCAATTTTTTTTTTTCTTTTTTTGTTAAGTGCGTTGAGAAAGAAGTTTTATTATGTAATTTTACAATGTATTTTAAATAATATCATAAAAGCATTTTTTTTCCTAATTTAATGTATGTGCGTTTATAAAAAAGTACCATTTTTTCTTTTTCCACGTGGAATTTGCGCTTTTTTAGGTGTGAAGTAACTTTAAAATATATATATATCAGATCGTGTAATTATATTTTAATCCAATTCGACCTCGAAAGCTTTATAAGCACTTTTTGTTTCGGTAAGTAGAAACAAACGATAAACAACAAGTTTTTACATTATCAATAAATTAAAAGTAAAAATAATCAATAAATTCTACAAATTATGCGGAAAAATATCATTTAATCACATAAATTGAATAAATTCGGGCAATAGACATGCAAAATTATTTTGGATTAATTCATAAATTTTTTTTCTTTTCTTTTACGATTTCAAATGCATTGTGTTTAACGCATTTTCCAATCTTAAAAGTTATATAAAATATTTTTCAAGTGCGTGTAGAAAGAAGTTGTATTATGGAAATTTACAATGTATTTTTAATAATATAAGAGCATTTTTTCCCCAATTTTTTTATATATGTGATTGAAAAAAAAAAAAAAACACTTATTTTTGCTTATTTTCCCTCACGGAATTTCAACTTTCTAAAGTGTAAAGAATTTTTTTTTTCTTTTCTTAAAATCAGATCACTTACGTGACCTCGAAAGCTTTATAATGAATTTTTGCTTAGGTCAGTAGAAACTGACAATAAACAACAATTTATAGGTAAAAATAAGCAATAAATTCCAAAAATTGTGCGGAAAAAAAATATCATTTAATCACACTAATTAAATAAATTCTGGCAATAGACAAGTAATATTATAAACAAATTCCCGATTAGTTTATACATTTTTTTTTTCTTTTAACGACTTCAAATGCGTTGTGTTTAACGCATTTTCCAGTATTAAAAGTTATATGATTTTTTTTTTTTTTTTTTTTTTTTTTTTTTTTTTAACTGCGTTTAGAATAACTGTAATGTAACAAAATGTAATCTACAATGTATTTTTAATAATTTCATAAGCGAATTTTTCCCCCAATTTTTTGATATATGTGATTGAAAAAAAAAAAAAACACTTATTTTTTCTTATTTTACCTCACGGAATTTCAACGTTCTAAAGTGTAAAGTTTTTTTTTTTTTTTTTTTTTTTTTTTTTTTTTTCATCGGGTCACTTACGTGACCTCGAAAGCTTTATAAGGAATTTTTGCTTAGGCCAATAGGAAATGACGATGAACAACAATTTATGAATAAAATAAAAGTAAAAATAAGTAATAAATTCCCAAAATTGTGCATAAAAAATATCATTTAACCATGTAAACTAAATAAATTCTGGCAATGGACATGTAATTATTAAGAACTATTTTAGATTATTTCATACATTCTTTTTTCCTTTTCTTTAAAGATTTCAAATGTTTTGTGTTTAATGCATTTTCCAATATTAAAAGTTATATGATTTTATTATTATTATTATTATTATTATTATTATTATTGCATTTAGAGAGAAGTGTCATGGGAATTTACAATGTATTTTCAATAATTTCATAAGTGAACTTTTTTTTCTAATTTTTTCATGCATGTGGTTGTAAAAAACCGCTATTTTCCCTTATTTTCCCTCACGGAATTTCAACTTTTTAAAGTGTAAAGTATTTTTTTATTATTATTATTATCAGATCAATTAGGTTACCTCTAAAGCTTTATAAGGAGGGCAAGTAAATATTAAAAACTATTTTAGAATGTGGGCGCAGCATAGTTCGAATAAAAAAAAAATAATAATAATAAATAAATAAAAGCCATTCTCGTAAAAGACAGGAAAAACATTACATAAGATTTAAACATAGGAAAAAATCATTTTAAGATATACAAATATTCAATATCATGCTCGACTAAATGTTTATATAACAAGGATCCTGTTCATGCATCCCTCCCCTTTTTTTCACCCAGTTTGAAATGCTTTGTGTTTAACGCATTTCCAATTTTAAAAGTTATTTCAAATATTTTTTAAGTGCGTTCAGAGTGAAATTGTATTGTGAAAATTTACAATGTATTTCTAATATTTTCATAACAGTATTTCTTTAAATATTTTTTTTTTTTTTTTGTATGTAGGTGTAAAAAAAACCTTATTTCTTCTACTTTTCTCACACGGAATTTCAACTTTTTTAAGCGTAAAGCTTTTTTTAAGAAAAAAAAATCAGATCACTTACGTGACTTTGAAAACTTTATAAGGAATTCTTGCTTAGGTCAGTAGAAACTGACGATAAACAACAATTTATCGATAAATTAAAAGTAAAAATAAGCAATAAATTCTAAAAATTGTACGGGCAAATATCATTTAATAAAATTAAATAAATTCTGGCAATAAGACATGTAATTATTAAAAAATATTTTAGATTAGTTCATACATTTCTTTTCTTTTCTTTTCCAATTTCAAATGCATTGTGTTTAACGTATTTTCTAATTTCGAAAGTTATTTCAAATATTTTTTAAGTGCGTTCAGAGCGAAACTGTATTATGGAAATTTACAATGTATATGTTGAATAATTTCATAAGAGCATTTAAAAAAAATATTTTTTTTATGTATGTGGTTGTAAAAAATCCTATTTTTTCTTCGAACTTTTCAACTTTTTAACTACTTATTTTTTTTTTATTGTTTTAATTATATTTTTTTTATCAGATCACTTGCTTGATCTCGAAAGCTTTATGAGGAATTTTTGCTTAGGTCAGTGGAAACAGACGATAAACAAAAATTTATAGATAAATGAAAAGTAAAAATAAGCAATAAATTCCAAAAAATGTGCGAATAAAATATGATCACGTAGATTAAATAAATTCTGGCAATAGACATGTAATTATTAAAAACCATTTTAGATTCTAAATGAGTGCGGTTAGTTCGAATAAAAAATGAATTTCATTTATTATCGTAAAAGATAGGATAAAACATTACATACGATTTAAACATGGGAAAAAAATCATTTTAAGAGATAAAATTATTAAATATGAGGTTCACTAAACAAGGTCATGTTCATACATTATTATTATAATTTTTTTTTTCTTTTTACATTATTTCTTTTCCGATTTTAATTGCATTGTGTTAGCGTATTTTCCTATTTTAAAAGTTATTTCAAATGAAGAAAGTCTATTATGGAAATTTACAATGTATTTTAAATAATTTAAATAAGAGCATTTAATTTTTTTCTTCTTCTAATCATGTTACTTAATCACATTTTAATCGACCTCGACCTCGAAAATTTTACACAAGTACAAGGAATTTTTGCTTAGGTTAATAGAAACTTATTATAAATAACTATTTTAAGCTTTATGGATGAATTAAATTTGAGATCAGGCAACAAATTCTAGAAATTGTATGAAAAAAAAAATATTATGCAATCACATTAAATTAAATAAATTCTACCAGTAGAAATGTTATTATTAAAAATTATTTTAGATTATAAGTCGGCACGGTTAGTTCTGAAAAAAAAAAAAAAAAAAAAAAAAAAAAAAATCAAATATTCTCGTAAAATGTAGAGAAAGAAAATATTACAAAAGATTTAAACACAGGAAAAAATCCTTTTACGTAATAAAAAGTACTAGTAAATAGTAATTTATACTCCACTAAATGTTAACACAGCAGGGATCACGTTCATGCGTTTTTTTTCCGATTTCAAATGCATTTTGATTAACGTATTTTTATATTTTAAAAGGTATTTCAAATACCTTTTAAGCGCGTCCAGAGAGAAATTGTGTTATGGAAATTCACAATGTATTTTTAATAATTTTGAAACAGCATTTTTATTTATCTATTTATTTATTTTTAATATAGGGTTGTAAAAAAACCCTATTTTTCCATGGAATTTCAGTTTTTTTTAAAGTGTAAAGTAACTTTTTTTTTTTTTTTTTTTTTTTTTTTTTTTGTAACGAGTCACGTAATTTCATTTTAATCGACCTCGACATGACCCAAAATACCAGGGTTCTTTTTGAGAAGGAGGAGGAAGGGTATTAAAATAAGTTCTTGATACTAATTAATATTCGACTAAATTCGTTCTGTTAAGGCTAATGTCAGACGGACGTCTTTTTACACGCTTTTATCCCTAAATGCTTGCAACGATGCCTACACAATGCTAGCGGTATTGTGTAGGGATAATACGTCAGGAAAAAAGCGTGCAAAAAGACGTTCGTCTGACATTAGCCTTAATATTTAACAGAGCATGAAAAAAAAAGGGGGATTAGAATAGAAAAGATGTGAATTTCACAAACACGAATAGAAAATGTTTTTTCAAAAATCACAATGAGGTTATAAAAATATTACATATGGATAAAAGTGCAAAAAATAGAATTGTCCTATTTCTAAATATGACACTACAATAAATAGTTCTATATCACGGGTAAGGCTGCCATTTTAAACCTTTGAGTGTGTATTGGGGCGGGGGGCAAAATTTTCTTTTGATGTTGTGCACAGCTGATTAGCAATTGATAAGTTTTATTTTCAATTATATTTTAAAAATTATTTACTCGTTAGAGTGTCTGATTTTTTAACCCCTTCGGGACGAGCGTCTTTTACAACATTTTTAATCTTTAATCACCGGTTTTTTAAAACAGAAATTTTTGCCTAATTGAATCGGGAAAATGCTCGGATTAGATAAGGCAAACTTTACAATAAAAATTTACTGGTGAAAATAATCCCCGCTTCTGAGCACCTTACGCGGCACGAATACCGGCCGCTCGTCCCCAAGGGGTTAAATACGGTTTACGTAATTTCTTTTTATTTTCTCAAATTTCTTTTCTTTTTCGTCTTTTTTTTTTTTTTTTTTCAATTTTTTTTTTTATTTTTTTTTAGTGCTATGTTATCCGTTAGTCTACACCGAGTAGAACTTAACACGGTAAAATCTCTAATTTTCCGTTATAGACAAGTTCTGTTTTAAGAGGCTACTTCAGTCACTCGAAAATACGAGATCGCTAAATTTCTTAAGAATTTTTTTAAGATGTCTCATTTGAATTTCAATATTTTAAATAATTGTTTTTTACGCATTGCATAGATGAGATCGATCTATACAAAGGCCGTTTTTTACTTTTTTGATTTTGTTTACAGATATTTTTTATTAGGACACTTTCATTTCCGGAACCGGTTACTTAAGTGAAAGCATCGCCATAAAAAAATCTGCAAACAAAATCGGAAAAATAAAAAACGGCCCTTTTACAGATTGGTCTCAGCTATCCAATGCAACAAAAAAATCGTTTAAAAATACTGAAATGCAAACGAGGAATATTAATAAATCTCTTTCATGGGATTAGCCTTAACGAGCTGGTCTTTGTAGCCTATTAAGACAGAACTTGTCTATAACGGAAACTTTCTGAAGTCTCTTCCAAAGGAATACCTTTATAAATTTACTTACCTAGACGGAAACCTGCCTGAAAGTAATTTAATGTGATCCCTAGCGATTCCATTTTCGCGAGTTTTACTTTACTTTGTTCAGTAAATTTTGTGTAAATGCAAATGGAACGTGTTTATATTCTGTTTTAAAAGTAAAAATTCCATTGTCCCTACGATCGGAACAAACAATACAGAAAATTATACCTATTAAATTAGCACTTTGACTATCATTGGAAAAAATTTCTAAAATGAAATTTTGTCCTTTTTGTCCTTAATGATTCAGTTTTCAGAGGTTTTCCTGTTTAGAGGTTATGTGTTTATTTACTATAATAAAACTTACTAACACGGAATCGCAAGGGAAGGAATAAAATTCCATTTCAATCCGATTTTTAACCATTTGGAAAAATGGTTATTGTCCTCGGTCAGGGTAGGAAATCAAAAACATATCTGAAGCGTTTTATTAGTTGAATCCCGCATTTTATTCGTTTTCTGATTGGTCTTAATCTGTATTTTCCCTTTACTTTCAACAGTGATGGATACTTCTGTTGCCACTATGACAAAAAAGTAATAAAAACTACAAAAAAATTTAACTCAGAAACAAATTGAGATACAGCTTTCAAACAAATTGCATTTAAAAATACATTTTTTTCTCTTACGACGGTGTAAAAAGTAATATTGTGGGATGTTTAGAAGTTTAAGAATGAAATTTCATTTAAAATTGGTCTAGGAATATTAATGTTTAATCCATGGCGTACGTAATGTATGACCAACTCCGTAGGAGTTTAAAAATGTACAGTACCGAAAAATGTAATCCGTGGCGTACGTAATGTATGATCAACTTCGTGCGATTTTTTATTTCTTAAATTTTAGTCTTTGAAAAATTCATTTTCCAAGTGGTCGTTGTAAGTCGATTGCAGGGTACTACTATTTTAGGGACAGTGAAGTTTTTACGTTTAAAACACTATTCTGTTATGTTATAGTCAGGTTATGTTTACATAGGGTTTTCTGTTCCCGATTTAGAAGGCCTTGTCCCGGCTTTTTTATGACACTGGACCTGGGAGGAGTCAAATCTAAGTATTTTTAGGAACTACGTTCGATAGTGGTTATCTTGTAGATCCACGAATTCTTTTGAGTCCTGCTTTATCTTTCCCAAGCAGTCTCGCATTACCTTCACAACGGGGTATCTTTCAACGGGGGTGATATTTGGAAAACCGTTTCCGTTTTTCTTAAAAAACGCGTGGGAAGTCATCCTTACACATCAAAAGGTATAGAGTTTCGTTTCGGTCGCAAGATTAAAATGAAAAAAAAAAAAAAAAAAATCATGCGTTACACTTAAACTACGTCAACATAATACACTTCTGAATTATGCTGACTTTCTATAAAAGGCGATTTCAATATTTTGTATTATTGATAAAGCAATATATGAGGCATTCTCACAATCTTTGACTTTTATGTCCCTAAATAATAATTTTTATTTTAACACGTTTGTATGTTTATATATATATATATATATATATATATATATATATATGTACATACTGGGGAACATCCCATTGCATGATTGAATAACAATATTCACGAGATAAATAAGTTTTGGACGATATTGGGGGTCCAAATACCAGGAAAACTCCTATACTGTCCCGTGTCCCTGATGCTGATTTTTAAGTTTGGAGCTGTCTGTATAAAATTGTATCAATAAAAGTAATTCGATGTAATTTTTTTCCAAAACTGGGACAATTGTTTTATATAAATATGTAGCAAAAAAATTAACCTGCACACATTTTTACTGTTTATATTATTTTTTGAACTCTGTCCCTGGGTTTTTCATCTTTACCGTTCCTCTTGCTAAACTTATACAGAAAATCACTTCAGATGCAGCCACGGAATTTTTTTCAAGTTTTTTTTCATGCAGAAGTATGTTAGAGAAAGAATGTCTAAAATTCTTTGACAGAAAATTTACCGCAGGATTTTAATCCGCATTTAAATATCAATTTCAAGATCGTGGCTTTATTGGTAGTCTTACCGTCCACAAGGTTTATTCCTGCACTTTTCGAGGTAAATTTAAACAAAAATTTAATTTAATCCAATGTTAACAACTGTTTCTAAAAATAAATGAGCATTGTGGCTATCACTTAGTCTTCAGAGCCTACTTCAGTCAAGTGAAAAGACCCGTTCGCTAATGCTAATCCTATGGAAGAAATTTATAAAGATATCTCGGTTGCATTTTAATATTTTTAAATGAATTTTTTTGCATTGAAAAGCTGAGATCGATCTCTACAAAGGCCGTTTTTTGCTTTTTCGAATTTCTTTACAGATATTTTTAATGAGGGCACTTTCATTTTCGGAACCGGTTTCGAAACTGAAAGCATCTTCTTAAAAAAAAATCTGCAATAGAAATCGAAAAAGTAAAAAACGGCCTGCATATACAGATCGATCTCAGCTATTCAATGCAAAAAAAATTATTTAAAAATATTAAAATGCAGCCGAGATATCTTTATAAATTTCTTCCATTGGATTAGCATTAGCGAACGGGTCTTTTCACTTGACTGAAGTAGCCTCTTAACATGATTTTCCTAAAAATAGGTGGTAATTTTCCTTACCGTTCCATCCTTACCGTTCCTTTTTTTTCCCATTTCGTCCCTTTTTTCCTATACCGTCCCCCTTTTTCTTACCTTACCGCCCCTTCTTTAACACCCCTTTAAGACAATGTTATACAAAAATTCTGTATTAAAAGTGCTACATTTATTTCTTATTTGAATGTCCTGTGGGTACCATGCAAATTCATTATAAGGGAACATTTAGAAGAAAATAAAAAGTGGTAAAATGGTAAGGAAAATTAAACTCGCAAGTTTGACTTAAACCTCAGTTAAATAAAAAAAATTTCGCTGCTGACCATTTTTTCTTTATTTTGAATCATTAAGGCATTCGTCCATCAGATTAAAATGTTATTTTAGCAACTTTTATTTCACCAGATTTTTATTCTCGAAAGTCAAAAGATTGTGAAAATGCCCCATATACAGTGTTAAATGGTTAATGAGCTACACAAAATATTGCTATACATTTTACGTGTATCAAAATTTTAACATCACCAGGTTCATCAACCGAGTCTGAATAAAAACATCGAAAACAATGGCAGTAAGCCGAAGTATTAGCTGATGTCAGCAGGGCCGAAACTAGCCTTTTTTGCACCCGGGGCAAACATGGATTTTCTCCGCCCCCCCCCCCCCTCTCCTCGTCCTCCGCAAAGTATATTTACAAAGATAATTTTCTAATAGCCAACTTATTTTAAAATTTAAAATATGTAACCATAAAATATGTAATACTGAACTACGTAATCTGCTTTGTCAAACATTGATTTAGTAAAATCTTGAAAAACGGAATCGAAAAGGATTGAAAAAAATTCCGCTTTATACATGAGCCTTATGCCATATCATCCGTAGATTCTTCTATTTTTTGGCATGCCCCAGACAGGACGATTTTAACAATACCGGGCTAATCATAGACAAACAAAACCTTCGTTTTGGTGCTCGGGGAACATGCCCCCTCTGCCCCCCTTTAGTTTCGCCCCTGTATGTCAGGGCCCGATTAACCTTTGAAATTAAGAAAGCATAAATGATTTTCTTTTGTGCGTGTGTGTGTGTGGGGGGGGGGGGGGTTACTTATAAAAAGTTTTCCAAATCCTACATGGAAATAAATTAATGTTCTAAATCTTATTCCTGAGGGTGGCAGCCGAGTTCACATATATTTCATTAAATAACTTATTTATGTTCCCCGTGTTTTCTATTGATAGTGTATGTTTATACCGGGTGTCCTAAAAAGGACTGACTGATTTTAAAATTCAATAACTTGCAAAGGGTGACAGATATTTAAAAAATTCTTGCAGGAGCGTTATGCATAAGGTCAAAAGTTTTTTTACAGTGATTTTCGATTTTAGTTCGAATTACAAAGACTAGATGGCGCTGTAAGCAATATGCGCTAAAAAACAGGCTCGATTTTTTGGTCGATCTTTTCTTCCATGCGGAAAAAAGAGATGGAAATGTATTAAGTGGGTCCCGAAGGACAAAAAATCGTGCCTGAATTTAACGTCTATTGATCGCAGCGCCATCTTTTGTTTGTAATTCGAACTAAAATCGAAAATCACTGTAAAAAAACTTTTGACCTCATGCATAACCCTCCTGCAAGAATTTTTTTAAATATCTGTCACCGTTTGCAAGTTATTGAATTTTAAAATCAGTCAGTCCTTTTTAGGACACCCGGTATATTAATTGTTGTATGTTCAGTTCAGTTATCCAGGAGGTTTCATCATCAGGTAACATCAGGATGTCATAAGATTAGTTAGTTACCTATTGATTCCATTCAGATTTCCGAGTTATAAAGTAGAATCTTTTTTCAGCGAATGTCAGTTTATCGAATTTTTCAATTTAACGAATATAATATGGATTGTTAAAAGAATCCTATTATTCTACTTTTATTACAAAAATATTCAATTTAGAGAATTTTTCAGTATAGCGAATTTAATCAGTTTTCTCCTGATATTCGTTATAACGAAATTAGAGGTCTGCACGGGCCCGAGCTTAGCTCGAGGCCCGTACCCGCCTGATGGGCCGAAGGCGAATTTTTAAATGCGCCGTGTCGATAGAATTAGGACAATATTTTTCAACAAACCGGCAAAAAAATTTAACAGGACTGGCGGGCCAGTCCGGGCCGATATATATATATATATATATATATATATATATAGCGAGCTTATCGGCCCGATATAAAAATTTAAATGAAGCCAACATGAGTCATTTTCAATTAATACAACTTTCCGGATAATAAATATAAATGTCCGTCACGAGCCGATGCTAGTTTGACAACATCAATACAGAAATGAACACGTCCAGCGTACAAATCAGCATTGGACAGTTAGTCTGAGCCCTGGCTTAATTCTTCGAGACCACCAGGCTTGCATTTTTTCTCTACATAGTCGAGCCGGGCCGGAACTGGACTTAATTGTTCTCAGGATGTCTAGGGCAGGCAGTGTGTTTTGTACAAATATTACTAGCGATAATGAACTTCTGTTAACGGAATCTTCGGAAATATACCTTTAAGGTGATTCTCAAATTGACTGCTCAAGAACGCGAAACTTTCTGATACACTTTCTAACTAATTTTTCACTGTAAAGGCATAAAACTGGACAAACCCACATTGACATTTATTTATCAAAAAATGGAAAACTCATTTCGATTCCAAATCACTTCAATAGTCAAACCTGCCAGTTTTATGTCTTTACGTTTTAAAATGAGTCAGGAAATGTGTCAGAAAATTTTGTGTTGTTGAGCGGGGAATTTGAAAATCGCCTTAAAGCTGTTCTCAACTACTTTGATCAACAAGCGCAAAACATTTTGACACATAATTCATTTTTTAACGGAGTGATATACAATTAAAAGCCGTGATTGTGGAAGCAATTTGGAATCGAATAGCGTTTCCCATTTTCGATAAATAAATCACTTATCGAGATATAAGCGATTTTTGTCACGTAACTGCAGGTTTTTCTCCTTTCCCGTGCTATCGCTTCCAGAAATTCGATTCAAAACGCTAACTTTGACAGTATTTTCCCAAAGGTATATTGCCTTTATAAAAAAAATGGATAACTCAAATCGATTGCATAGTTTCTGAATAAGAACAGAAACCGATCTTATGCGTTCCTGAAAAGAAATGAATTCAGAAATATGTCAGAAAGTAGCTCCTTTGGATTTCAGAAAAGTCCTAATAAAGAACAGAGGAACATTTTCACAAATATACTTTTTATTATACAGCTTCAAAAGTTATGATGTTTTTAACCCTCCTTTTTTTCTTTTATTCTAAACTATTATAAACTGCATTATTATTACTACTAATTATTATAAACTACATTAACTTTTTAATAAATCTTTATTTGAATATTAAAAGTCTAAGAGTTCAAGTAATCACTAATGTTGCTACATTGTGTATTTTCTGTCTGTGGGGGAATCACATCGTAATTTTAAAATACACTGTAACATTATCCCATAAATATGTACGCAGTATTCTTTAAAAGAATCTTAATTGTATGTTAAGAAAAATCTGAATTTTTTGTAGAAATTGATCGGGCCGTATCAGTCCTAATTTAATTGATTTTTCTCCGTACCGGGCCTGTTTTCACTGATTTTTGTAGGGACCGGGCGGGCCGTGAACTGTGAAAATATAAATGAGCTGGGCCAGGCTCGGGGTGAACTTTTAATTTTTACGCCGGGCCAAGATAGTTTCGGTCAGATCAGGCCGGGCCCGGGCCTGGAAATTCCGGCCCGTGCAGACCTCTTACGAGATTTTACTCTATACAGTTTCCTGAAGTAAAATGGATTTTCTTTTAAATTAGACAATCTTTCTTTTCCCCTCAAAAGGTAAAATATGCAATGTAAAATAATAAAATAAATGAGGGTCTAAAATTCCTATTTTAGGCCCCATTTTATAGTCCTTTTGTGACCCCTTTCAAATTTTACAGCGTAAACTTGTGCTTCACGTGGCTTTTGGAAAATCAGGCCGTGGCTGAGGTATCCCTCTATTTGTATAACAGAGCGTGGAAAAAATGGAATGAGAACATTGCTTAAATAATATGCGAAAACATGTTTTTTAATATGTTAAAGACGCAGTAAAAGAGGATTTTGGATGAAATTTTTCTTACAGCATGAAAAAAATTTGCTTCCATTCAGTGGTGTAGCTAAGGTTTTGAGCTACTAGAGTAAAAAGTAACCTCTCCTCTCCCCCCCCCCCCCTTCCCAACCAAAATAAAATAACTGTATAATATTTCTAAATCGAAGAAACGAAAAATGTGGGTAAGTAAAAAGAAAATAAAAAGCAGGACAAAAAAGGCAGATCTAAAGCAGCACTATGATCTATTAGTATTGCATGTGAATTAGTGATGGGCGATTTCGATTTTTTTAATCGATTTAATCGATACTATGGCCAACTCGATTTAATCGATACTATAATTTTTTTAATCGATGTCTCTAAAGGTCATATCATTTTCATTTTCCTTCAAGAATTTAAGATCAAGTAGTTGGATGTCCAATCCCAAAACTTTCTTCTGTCACATAAATGTTAAAACTTCAAAATTCGCTATCACAGTGTCAAATTTAAATAACCTATACCCATCATGACGATCCAAAAGTATAGGTTCGTTGAAATATGTGTAGTTACAAAATATATATAAGAATCCCATTTTCCTAACAAATCATTGAATTTCGACCCACACCCTCTTAGATGTCCGCAACGGAAAATCCCAGTTCAAAGGGCATAAAAGCGACACCTGTTGGGTAGTATACACCCAAGCCTATAAGGATCTATTTATACGACAGTGTAACAGAATATGAAGTTTGATTAAATTCCGTGCATTAGTTTTGAGATTTGGCTATCATGAATATCATGAAAAAAGCAGCATAGCAACGCAGCCTATTACATGATTAACACGAAAGACTCAGAAACAACTTACGTCAATGACTAACAGAATATTAAGTTTGATGAAATTCCGTACATTACTTCTTGAGATGTTATCGCAAACATTGTGTAAACCCTGAAAAACAGTGTTGAATTCAGGGGCTGGTACGGGTGGACCCCCCTCCTCCCCGGAACATTGAAATGTCCCCTAGGGAGATTTGAGATTTTATGCTTAATGGACGAAAGTCCAATCCCCCCCCCCCCCTCGTAACTCTAGAATGTTCCTCGCCAGAACCATAGAAATCCCCCCCAGAGAAAAATGTCTGAATTCAACACTGTTGATAAAAGCAGCATGGCAGCACAATTTGTTATATCATTTACACAAAAACCTAATCATGGATAACTTATGGCATTGTCTAACAGAATATAAAGTTTGATGAAATTTCGTTCATTAGTTCTTGAGATATTATCCCTAAAATTGTTTAAATCCTGAAAAACGTGTTGAATTCAGGGGGTGGCCCGGGGGGGTGACATACCTCCCCCCGCAACAAAGCATAAAATCTCAAACTTTCTGGGGGGCATTTGAGTGTTTCGGGGGGAGGAAAATGTCACCCCCCCGGGCCACCCCCTGAATTCAATACGTTTTTGTACATTAAAAATTGATGAAATTTCGTTCATTAGTTCTTGAGATATTATCCCTAAAATTATTTAAATCCTGAAAAACGTGTTGAATTCAGGGGATGACCTGGGAGGGTAACATCCCCCCCCCCGCAACATTCAAATGCCCCCCAGAAAGTTTGAGATTTTATGCTTTTTGTACATTAAAATATACAAAAGTCCAATCCCCTCCCCCTCTGAACTGTCCCTCCCGGAGAAAAATGTCTGAATTCAACTCTGCTGATAAAATCAGCATAGCAACGCCCCCTGTTGGGCGATTTACACCGAAATCTAATAAGCAGCAATTTATGCCAACGTCTAACTGAATGTGGTTTTATGAAAATCCGGGTATTAGTTCTTGAGATAGAGCTATTGCGAAAATCGGGAAAAATGCAGCATAGCAGTGCCACCTGCCGGTAGATTTACATCAAAACCTAATCCTCAACAACTTATGTCAACGTCAAACTGAATCTGAAGTATGGTGAATATTCGTGCATTAGTTCTTGAGATAGCAATCTTGCGGAAATCATGAAAAATGCAGCATAGCAGCGCCACCTGTTGAGCGATTTTCACCAAAAAGTAATCAGCACCAATTTATATGAAGGTCTAACTGAATCTAAAGTTTCAACTGATTCCATGCATTAGTTCTTGAAATAGACCGCTCACAATTTTTTGTCAGAGACAAACAAATAGACAGACTGACAGACAAAAAATTTATAAAAATAGTCAAATCGTATTCCAGACAAGAAGTTCTAAAACTATAAATCCTTAGAAACCGGAAGTCGAAAATTTTCACGAAAACAACACTTTATTTTTCTAAAGACAAAAGAAAGCAAGAAAAGATGAACGCATCGATTCTGCCCTTGGATCAGAAACGGTGAATCGATTCAGTTCAGATTCGATGCCGATGTCGATCTTCAGATGCGATCTTCAGAATCGTTATTTTTTTTTATTTACTTCAATTCTTTAGATGCAATGTCGAATCGTTATATTTTGATTTACTTCAATTCTTTAGATGCAATGTCGAATCGCTATGTTTTGATTTACTTCAATTCAAATCGCATCACGGTCGATCCACGATTCGGGTTGAATCAATTCTTCCAATTTTGCTGTTTTAGTGCCAGAATTGCTGTAAAATTTTGTATAAGAGCCTTTTTTTACTTTCTAGGTTAAATCAGTGTTGAATGCAGGTATTTTTCTCAGGGAGGGATTTATGCGACTCCGGTCGGGATTGAGGGGGGGGGGGGTATTTCAGAGTTCCTTAATGGGGGGGGGGTGCACATTTGTCCATTAAAAAGCATAAAATCTCAAAACTTACGGGAGGGACATTTCAATGTCCCGGGAGGGATGTCCTCCCGGGCTACCCCCTGAATTCAACACTAGGTTAAATCGTTATACTTTTGTTTAGAAGCCTAGTTATTCAGGTTGCTAGTTTATTATATTGTATTTTTCAAGTTCGTCCCTTCTAATCTCTCCACCCCCCTCTCACCTTTTCCTCGCTAATCTTAGTTTACAGGGCCGTTCAAAATTTGCATGCAATTTTTAAAATGTCCAATTCTTGTTCTATTTTATTATAAAGCCACATTTTGAAACCTTGACCAAAGATACTTTTGAGGTCGCCCCTCCGACCGTTTGGAGCTTACCTGCTCCCTCGGGGGGGGGGGGGGGGATATTTTTTGTTTCTTCCAAACCATATCGTATAACATATCGTTGGAAAGCTTTTAATGTGATCTTTTATTTTCTGTCTCTAGTCTTCCTTCTTTTTGGTAAGGGTAATCGTGCTCCAACTTTTTTATTGATATTTTTGACAGTAATTTCAAAGGAATATATATTTATTCTTTTGGGATTTACTGTTTTAAAGGCAGAACTGCTGTCAAATTTCGCATAAGAGCCTTTTTCTTTCTAGGTTAAATTGTTATATTTTTAGTTTAGGAGCCAAGTTATTTGGGTTACTAGTTTATTAAGCTGTACTTTTCCAGTTCATCACCAATACATCCCCCCCCCCCCCATCCCAATTTTCTTAATTATGGTCCAATTTCAATGGGACCTTTTTTGACATTCTTCCCGAGTCATTTGTTTACCAAGTAAACACTGATATTATATCTGCAGCTCTTGGTGAGCACTATTTATGAATGGTAATAACAAATTTCGTCTCTTTTCCATTTTAAACTTATCATTCTTGGTTTAAAGCCACGTGACTCAAGGTTCTCGTTAGTTAAGCGGTATTTCACAAGTTTGTCAAAGTGTTTGTGTAAGTTGTATTATAAAAATTTCAGTCGTTTACAACCAAACTTACTGATTTATGATACTTTGAATTTTATGAAATTTCGGAGCTTTCCGAAACTAAAGGATCCCTTGTATGTTATTAATTTTTTGCAAGGGTGTAAGTATGAAAATACGTGCTAAAATGCTTCAAAACCTTTTTTTTTTTTTTTCAAATAATATATTTAACAATTTAAACAAAGTGATTGCCGAGAATTTTGTACTGTTTTAAAAGGGGACCACATCTTGGAATGTAAGGGGAGTAAAAATTCAAAACTTGGACAGGGCGATGCAAAAACAAAAAATTCTCCTTTCAGAAATTCGAAAAAATATTATCTTAATTACAAGCTGAGATATTAATTATTATTTCACTAATTGGTTTATTTCTATTAAATGCTTTTTTTTAAAGGCAGTCACGTGATTTTTTATAGCAGCATTAACGTTTTCTACCGTTTAACGTGCGGTTCTTTGACGGCGGGCTGAGATAATTACTACCTTTTCAATATCAAAAATGTTATAAGTGTTCATACCACTATTTTCGAATAGTAATTTCACAAATATCTTGAATTCTTGCTTAAGACTACCACCCCCTAGACTGATGTATCTTCGGATAGGTTGTATAAAGGAGTTTCGTTTAGATACACTTTTGTTTTGAACAGACTGCGCTCCCTGGTGGTGGAATATAGAACTAACAGACCGCGATTTCATTTAAAGTAATAGAAAATCTAACAAGGCGATCTGTTCGAAACTTTAAGATAGTTTATAACACATAAGAAAAAGTTTAAAAAAGAATGGTGCGAAAATTTCGGAAGGAGGGGGGGGGGGGGAAGGCCGCTAGAATTTTTTTTAAACCTTAGCGTTCCTTACCGTTTTAGGTGGGGTTTTTTGACGGAGTCCTGAGATAAATGCTACTTATTAAATATAAAAAAGTCAAAAGTTTAGTTACCACTATTTCCGAATAGTAATTTTGGCAAATAGCTTAAATTTTTGATCAAGATTGCCACACTCTTGAGTAACATATCTACTCATAGGTTGTTTAACGGAGTTTCGTTCACAGTTTTGTTAGGAATAGAGTGCGCACCCTGGTGGTGGAATCTGGAACTAACATAACGCGATTTTGTTAAAATTAGGAAATCTAACAATGCGATCTGTTTTAAACTTTAAGATTGTTTATAACACATGATAAAAAATTATAAAAAAGAATGGCGCGTCACATTTCGGGGGGGATAGAGGGGAGGGGCAGAACAAAATTAGAAAATATAACAGGGCGATTTGTTTGAAATTTTAAGATAGTTTATAACACATAATAAAAAATTTTTAAATGATGAATGTCAAAAATTGGGGTGAGGGGTGAGGTGAGCGCGTTTTTCCGACCCGGTGGGCAAAGTGGGGGGGGGGGGGTACGCCTATACGGTGCTGTAGGCAGCGGGAACCCGGTTCGCGGTTCATTCGCTTCGAGATTTCATATTGGGGGAACCCGCTAGTTACTAGCTATAATGTTAAAGATTTCCAAGCAATATACATGTGCGTCCACCATCCTTCTAAGACAGTAAAATTAATTGATTTTTATTTCTTCTGAGAAAACTAAATTTTCACGTCTTGCAGCGACGATTTTTTTTTTTTTTAAATAAAAGAACTTTAATAAACTTTGCTAGTTACATTATTAAACTCAAATTGTAAGAATACTAAATCGGTTCTTATGGCAACGTGAATTATGTCCCTGAAAATTTAAATTTTAATTCAGGCTGGAAGAAAATGACAGGGATTTACATATGATTATGATACAGGGACAGTCAAAAGTTTTCCGTTACATTACGGCCAATGGAAAAAATTATTTCAAGTGCATTTTAAGGATGTTACAGACTTTCGAACAGAATGAAATTGATATGCACTTATAAAGTGCACTGTTATAGTACGAGCGCACCACATTTGCCACGTTTGACGCACAATTTCCAACTTGTATTTAACCGAGACCTTTCTTAAAAAATAAATTTTAAAAAAATCTAAATTACAATATTAGTAAAATTACATCTTAAAACTAATAATTTAAAAGTTAAAAACTTTATTATTTGATATTTGACTCAAAGGTCTGTAATAGCTTACGACTGGGCCCCTGACTTTGTCTACCCTTTAAATGTGAGGTATGGGAGGTGGTCGCTACGGCTCTGCTGATTCGCTAAGTTTTGAAATTAATATTTTTGAGCTTATATGTGCGAATCTGTGACTATCGAAATATCGATTCAAGTATCGATTCTAGAATTTGGAAATCGATTCTTATTGTGATCGATTCAGTTTTATACGATGTCGATTTTAATCGATTCCTGAATTTTCTAGAATCGCCCATCACTAATATGAATGGTATTTAATGTTGCCAGGTATCGCAATTTACGCGGCACGTCCCGATTTTCAAGGGTGCCAACTAGTGTTGCTAGGCCCACAGACAGAAGAAAAAAAAAAGCGGTACAAGGAGACAAAAAAGGCATATCTAAAGCAGCACTACGATTTTTTAGTATTGCATATATGAATGGTATTTAATGTTGCCAGGTATCGCAATTTATGCGGCACGTCCCGATTTTCAAGGGTGCCAAGTAGTGTTGCAAAGCCCATAGACAAAAGAAAAAAAAATCGGGACAAGGAGGCAAAAAGAGCAGGACAGCGGCTTTTAAATCGGGACATAAAAATTCAGTAAATCCTACGGAAACGGAACCTGTTTTTAATGGAATCCTGTCGTAAACTTAAATCAGGATAACTCCGAAAGGGTACCATACGAAAACACCTGGTAAGACCGAAACCTGTCCAAAACGGAATATTTCTCTGGTGAGTTCAGATTCCGTCTTAGAAAGTTTTACTGCATTAAATAAACACAATAATCTTATACAGTTTAATCTGCGAAAGCGGATTCGCTAGGGAAAAAAAATTCCGTTTTACGATGTTTTCAATGAAGCAGTTATAATTGTATCGTTTTGCTTCCACGGGGACCATGAAATTTTTACGTTTTAAGCAGGATTCCGTTATAAACATATACTATCGCTTCCAGAAGTTTTGCTAAACAAAGTACAGTTATCCTCTAAAAACAAGAATAGCTTGGGAGAAGAAAAATATTGCACCTTAGCAGGTATATTTCTACCGTATTCCCTTGGGCAGAATTATAACCTTCCGTAATAGAGAGGTTGTGTTTCAGAGATGTCACTGTTTTAAGTTTCACTCAATAACAATCTAATGAATAACATGATAATGGAAAAAAAAAAAACTTAAAAGAATTTATGCAGCATGAAAAATCGGAACATTTGTCGTCCCGCGCCGAGGCTCCGCAGGATGGGTCTGGTAGCGCCTGAAAATCGGGACACCTTTTAACACTAGATCCAAAACCTGTTCCACGGAACCACTGCACGGGGCACCAACAGTCCGATTTTTTTCATGATGCACAAATTCTTTTAAATTAATTTTTGTACTATGCTATTCGGTAGTCTGCAGTTTGCATCGAGTGGCCTTAATACACTAAAATCTGTTACGGCAGAACCTGCTTACAACGGAATTATTTTTTAGTCCCTTCGAAAGGAACACGTTGAAAATCTACCAGCTTAGATAGAAATTAGTCTAAATAGAAATTAGTCTAAAACGTAATTTCTTACGGTTCCTAGCTTTTCTGCTGATATAGGTTTTAGAGTGTTTTGTTCAATATACCCTGTAAAAAGCGAAACCTGTTTATAACAGAATTTTGTTTTAAGTGTAAACATTCCCATACCCCTGCAATATGAATAGATCTTGCGAAATGGGATTTTTTTTCTGTCCATTGCGATTTCGCTTTCACAAGTTCCACTGTATTAGATTGTTCTTTTTATTTAGTATAGTTAAACCTGCTAAGGCAATATAGAAAAATATAGGATAAAATTCCGTTTTAAACAGGTTTCTGTCTTAGCAAGTATAATTGTATGATATTCTTTCTATACGGACTGTGAGATTTTTACGTTTAAGACAAGATTCCGTTATAGACAGAATTTGTTCATTTGTTTTTTATTGAGTTTTTATGTCCCAATTTAGAAGCTGCTGTCCCGTTATTTGTGTCTCTGCAAAAGCCTGGCAGTAAAATAAATATAAAAACTGCCGCCATGAGATCAACAATCGCGTATAACTTATTGTGTAATTCATTTATCAGAAAATGAAGTAAATAAAAAATATTTTGTCATCACACGACATTCGCTTAAAACTCAGAAAGTTCCTTTGGAAAATGAATAAGAAAACTACCGTCATGAGACAACAAACACTTGTAACTCAATGTGTTATTCATTTAAGTGACACAAATAAATAAAAGTATTTTCGTCATGATAGAACAATAGTTTTTTCTCAAAATGTGATTCATTTATTGTAAAATGGATAAAAAAAAACCGCTCTCATGGGACAACATTCTATTATAATTCAATGTGTAATTCATTTAACATTCGCACAAACTATCAAAAAACTTTGCAGTCATAACACAACAATCGCTTATAACTCAAACTGTGATTCATTTATCGGAAAATTAAGAAAAAAACTGCCGTAATGAGACAACAATCGCATTACAACTCAATGTGTAACTGTTTTATTAGAAAATAAAATGAATAAAAATTAATTTCTCATGACACAACAATCGCTTAAAACTCAAAATGTTCTTTCTAAAAATGAATTAAAAAGACTGCCGTCATGAGACAACAATCACGTATAACTCAATGCGTAATTCATTTATAGAATAATGAATAAATAACTACCGTCTTGGTCTTGAGACAACAATCGCTTATAACTCGTAATTCATTATTAAAAAGGAATAAAAAAAGTGCCGTCATGATGGCAACAGTCGCTTATAACTCAATGTGTAACTGCGTTATAAGAAAATGTAATAAATAATAAATATTTTGTCATGACACAACTATTGCTTATAACTCAAATTGTAATTTAATTATCTGAAAATTATTAAGAATGCCGTCATGAGACAACAATCCATTATAACTCAATGTGTAACTGCGTTATAAGAAAATGAAATAAATAAAAAATATTTTCTCATGACACAATAATCGGTTAAAACTCGACTTGTTCTTTTGGAAAACGAATTTTAAAAACTGCCGTCTTGAGACAACAATCGCTTATAACTCGAAATGTAATTCATTTATTAAAAAGGAATAAAAAAACTGCCGTCAAAAGGCAACAATCGCTTATGTGTAATTCATATGGAAGATGACAGAAACGATTAAAAAACACTGCCGCTATAGCGCAACAATCGCTTACAGTTATAACTGTAATTCAGTTATCGAAAAAAATATTAAAAAACTGCCGCCATGAGAAAATAATCGCTTATAACTCAATATGTAATTCCTTTTTCAGAAAAGGAAATATAAATAAAAAATATTTTCGAATGACAAAAATCACTTAAAACTCAAAATCTTCTTTTGGAAAAAAAAAAAAAAAAAAAAAAAAAGAAAGAAAAGAAAGAAAAAACTGCTGTCATGAGGAAACAACTCAATGTGTACTATAACTCAATGTGTTATTAGTTTATCGGAAAATAACAAAAAATAAAAGAAAACATTGCCATCATGACACAACAGTTGCTTAAAACTCAAATTGCAATTTAATTATCGGGAAATGAATAAAAAAAACTGCCGTCATGAAACAATATCGCTTCTGACTCAATGTGTAACTGATAAAAAATATTTTGTTATGACCAGGGCTGCGGAGTCGGTGGGAAAAATGGACGACTCCCACTCCGACTCTTTCGCTCAAAAATGGGCCCGACTCCAACTCCGACTCCGCAGCCCTGGTTATGACAGAACAATCGCTTCAAACTGAAAATGTTCTTTCCGAAAATTATTTTTAAAAAACTGCCGTCATGAGGCAACAATCGCGTATAACTCAATGTGTAATTAAATTTTCAGAAAATGGAAGAAATAAAAATATTTTGTCCTGAAGAGCAACCTCTTAAAACTCAGAACGTTTGTTTGGAAAATGAAAAAAAAATTTGCCGTCAGGAGACAACAATCTCTTATAATTCTATGTGTTATTTATTTATCGGGAAATAGCACAAATAATCAAAAAACATTGCCGTTATGACACAACAATTGCTTATAACTCAAATTGTAATTTAATTGTCAGAAAATGAATTAAAAAAACAATCGCTTATAACCCAATGTTTAGTTTCTTTATTAGTAAATGAATAAATAAAAATATTTTGTCATGACACAGCAGTAGCTTAGAAATCAAAACTTTCTTTCAGAAAATTAATTTTTAAAAATTGCCATCATGAGACAAGAATCGCTTATAACTCAATGTATAATTCATTTTTCAAAAAAAATGAAATAAATAGAAGTATTTTATCCTGAACAGCAATCGCTAAAAACTCAAAATCTTTTTCTGTAAAATGAAAAAAAAACTGCCGTCATGAGACAACAATCGCTTATAACTCAAAATGTGATTAGTTTATTGGAAAATGAATAAAAAACTCTTCTCATGAAACAACAATCACTTATAACTCAATCTGTAATTCATTTATCGGGAAATGAAAAAAAAATGCTATCATGCATAAAAATAGCTTAGAACTCTAAATGACATTTATTTAATGTATAAAAAAAAGAGACAAACAAAAAAATTACCGTCGATAGATAACAATCGTCTTTAACTCAAAATATAATTCATTTATAAGAAAAGGAAACATAGAAAAAGAGCAGTCATAAGACAACAAGCGAGTGACATAAAACAATAGGTGTTAAAAATTTAAAATTTGTGGTGAGGATATTTTTTTTTTTTTTTTTTTTTTTTTTGAACGAAGGGGGGGGGGGGGGTATCGATTTTCAACAACAATGTCTTTCTTTTAAATAAAAGCATATGAGTAGATCATTTCCCATTTATTTCAGAAAATGTTTGCTGGGGGGAAAATATATATATATATATAGGGGAGACATGGGCTAGTAGGCGCAGTTTTTAGTTTTTGATTTTTATAAATTTTTTATTTAAGTTTTTTAACAAACTTTAACTGCACTTTTAAAAAACAGGCATTTGGCTATAAATACGCGGAGTTTTGAGTTTGTAGCTTTTGTAGTTTATGTTTAGCGGAAGCCTAAAGTAAAAGGAAAATTGTGCGCCAACCTACCCCGTCACGGGTCAAGTTGCCTATACCTATGGGGTAAGCTGGCACACGTTTTATAAAAATTTAAATGAAGCTCAAATAAGATACGCAGTTAAGCAAAATCAATTTCATTATTACCAGTAAGTTTAGACTAAGGCGTTATAGCCATACAATGTAAATTCTAAATTATACAGACATAAAAATAATGAATAAAACATTAACACTGAGTAACTTCTATCCTACTCTATATCATCATCAGAGTTGCAGTTGCAGTTGCCACAAATAAAAAATCGAGTGTCTCCGTTTGGGCAATCCACGTGTGCCCAAAATCTTGCATTGCAACCATTTTTTTCGTTGTTTGCTGATTTTCAAGCTACCAGTGCACACCAAACACCGAGCCAACTTGCCCCGTGTTCAATGCGCCTACTTGCCCCATAATACCTTTCTTCACAAAAGGGACACGTAATCCTCTAAGCATAAATAATCCAAGTAAATCATGTTAGATAAAACATGAGACTGAAGGTAAATAACAATATTCACATTCAATCACAAAATAAAGATAAGGTAAAACTCCTTACCTTTTTGGTTCTGGATCGTCCACTTCTAAACTGCAAAGTTTCTTCTTTTATATCCATTGAAATGCTATAACAATATTCAGTCACTATTTAAATATCCTCAGAGTAATTCTGTAAAAAAATCTTGCGAAGGTATGTGTTATTAAAGTGTATTTATCTCATTATTTGTACTGCAGAAATTTGTATCACCTCTTAATTTTCTAATTATTTTATAATTGTTAAAAGTATACACTCAGGAGCATTCATTTTTACTCCTTCCTTACTACATACCAAGATACACACTGAAGAAAAAAATATATATCTTACAAAAAAAGATTATTGATAAATGAAAAAAATAACAAATAAAATTAATCTTGATTATTGATATAAACAAAATATTTAAAGTCATAAATTAAGAAAATAGTCCTTTCAAGTGTCACAATAATAGTCATTTAATTTGAATGTTTGTTTCTTATCCACATATTTCCTCAAACAGGAAGTAATTTTGTAAAGTAATAAAGTCTTTATTTATGATAGCTAAAGTGTTTTTTTGAATGACAGGAAAAAACAGTTTATCTTAATTAATGAGTTTATATAATTTTGAAAGAGATTAGCTTGTCTAACATGATTGATAATGTTTATCCAATTCTGAAAGAGATTATTTTTCTAACATGCCCCCTTAATCTCTTCAGATTGATGAGGCAAACAAGTTCATTGAATTTCTGTGATTCACTAATTCAGGTTTGGGGACTGGTTTAGTTAGTGCATCAGCAGTCATATATTTTGATGGACAGTACTTTAATTCAATTATTCCATCTTCTTTAAGTTGTTTTATAGCATGAAAACGAATATCTATATGTTTACTTCTTTTTGAAAACTTCTCACTTTCAATCATTCTAATACAACTTTGGTTGTCTTCATATAAACAGATAGGTTTTGTTTGTGCTAAGTCTAAATCTTCTAGGAGTTTCAATAAATAAATAATTTCTTGCCCTGCACTTGCGGCTGAGACATATTCAGCCTCTGCTGATGAAAGAGCAATGCATGACTGTTTTTTAGTAATCCATTGAATTGGATTATTACCTAAGGTAAAAAGATTGCCGCTGGTTGATTTTCTTGTACTGGTATCTCCTGCCCAGTCAGCATCCGCAAAGGCCTTTAAAATCGGTTCTGCTTTTGTGTCAATGCGCAAGTTTAATTCTTTAGTACAGTTTAAATATCGTATTATTCTTTTAGCTGCCATCCAGTCTTTTTGACGTGGGGATTCATTTCCTCTACTCAATATATTCACAGCAGCAGAAATGTCAGGTCTACTGACAGATGCGATATAAAGTAATGAACCTATTGCCTGTCTGTATTTAACATTATTTGGCAATAAATTGTCATTATCATCTAATCTATTAAAATTAGGTTCCATCGGAGTACCGACTGGTTTAGCATCCTCTAAATTAAACTTTTTTACTAGTTCTTCTATTTTACCCCTTTGATTTAATTCGTAACCTTCTGCTGTTTTCTCTATTTTGATTCCTAAATAATATCTTAGTTCTCCCAGGTTTTTTAATTCATATTCTCCCTTAAGTTTTTCTATTATATCTTTAATTTCGTCATCTTGTCCTGCAATCAGGATATCATCGACGTAAACAATAATATACTTTTTGCTTTCTCCTTCATTTCTAATATATAAACATGTGTCTGAATTAGACTGTTTAAAATTTAAATCATTTAACGATTTTGTTATCTTAGTGTGCCATGCCCTGGCTGCTTGCTTCAACCCGTAAATGGATTTATTTAAGCGGCATACTTTGTTTTCCTGATTTGGAATAATATAGCCTTCTGGCTGAGTTATGTAAATTTCCTCATCTATGTTTCCATACAAGAAAGCCGTCTTGATATCGACATGATTAATTTTTAATTTGTGGTAAGCTGCCGCTGCTATGAATGATCTAAGTGTCGTATATGAAACAACAGGGGCAAAAGTTTCTTCGTAATCTACGCCATGTTTTTGATAATATCCCTTTGCAACTAATCTCGCTTTGTATTTCTGTATTCTTCCTTGATCATCATATTTGGTTTTAAAGATCCATCTGGATCCGATTATTTTTTTACCTTGTGGTGGATCTACAAGTGTCCATGTTTTGTTTTTATTAAGAGAATTTATCTCTTCTTGTGTCGCATTTAACCATTGCTTTTTTTCTTCTGGGTTTTCAATATTCATTATGTCATGAAAATTTTCTGGTTCTTTTATATGTTCGTGTGTTGTCATGTAAACGAATCTGTCTGGAGGGATTCCTTTATTTGATCTATCTGACCGCCTTGGTTCTGGTGTTAATTGTTTTGACTCACTTGGTGTGTCTTCAGTGTTTGTCACTTCAATTTCTACTAAGCTTTTGTTCTGTGATTTGTCATTTTCATCGGATTGTTTTTCTCTCAAATTTAACTGTGTTTCTACCTTTTCTTTAGTATTTTTGTTTTCTAGAAATTTAACAGTTCTTGCAATTATTATTTCTTTACCACTTGTGTAAATGCGGTACCCTTTGGAGTAATTGTGATAGCCGACAAAAATGCCTTCAATTGCCTTATCCTCTAATTTTTGTCGTTTATTTTTGTTAATATATGCAAAGGCTTTACAGCCGAACACTTTAAGATAATGTAAATTTGGCGGTCGTTCATTCCAAAGCTCATACGGGGACTTTTCATTAGCTTTCGTTGGCAAGCGGTTTTGCAGGTGATTCGCCGTACAGATAGCTTCACCCCAGAATTTTTGAGGCAAGTTTGCTTCGCTAAGCAAAGCTCTCGTCATTTCAATTAAAGTTCTATTTTTGCGTTCAGCTACGCCATTTTGGCTCGGAGAGTACGGAACAGTGTGTTGGTGCTTTATGCCGTTTTTTATGAGATAGTTATCCACTAAATCATTGTTAAATTCCCCTCCATTGTCTGTTCTTATATTTTTCGGCTTTTCGCCAAATTTATTACTGACTAAGGCAACAAATTCCTTAAGTTTTTCATAAACTTTTGATTTCTTTGATAATAAATACAGAATTGTAAATCTTGAGTAATCATCTATAAATGTTAAGAAATATGTTTTTTTTCCCAATAGTTGGTACTTGGAAAGGCCCACATACATCAGAGTGTATCAACGCTAATCGTTTAGTGGCTCTATAATCTGCTAATTTTGGGTAAGGTGCATCTTTTAGCTTTGTTTTGATGCAAGTTTCACAAGTTGTGTTATGTTTACAATTATTAATTTGTATTCCTTTCGCTAGGTGTTTTTCTTCGATTTGTTTTATAGATGCAAAATTTTTATGGCCGAATCTTCTGTGCCATAATTCTATGCAATTAATATTGTTGCAGTTGTAAGTTTTACTTACATAGTTTACGTTTGCGCTCTCATTTGCTAATATAATTTCGTATAAGTTATTTTTCTTTACCGCTTCTAGGCGTGTTATTTCGTTATACGTTAACTTACATTTATCATTTTTAAATAAAATCTCGCATCCATTTTCTGTAGCTTTACTAACAGAAAATAAGTTTGATTCAATATCTGGAACAAATAACACATCTTTTAGTGTTATGTTATGTGTTTCACCATCGGAAGTTACAGTTTTTATTAATGTATTTCCTGATCCATAAGAAATTAATTTGTTTCCGTTTGCAATTACAACATTTGTTTTTTCATTTGATTTAATTTCTGTAAATAAATGTTTATCATTTGTTATATGACTGGAACTGTCACTGTCAACTATCCACGCTTTGTTATTGCGCGGTTTTATTATAAACGCACAATGTTTATTACCTTGTTGACTTTCAGATTCATTGCAATCGGCATTTTTATCCGAATTTGATTCATAATCATTTCTTACAGTTTTTTCATCCTTTTGGAAAACAAGCGAAGAATTAAAATTTCTTTTGTAGTTTTGTTTCGTATTATGTGAAGTATTGTTTTGTTTATTTTTATAGTTATTACTATGCCAACAATCTTTAGTATTATGGTTTTTTAATTTACAGTTTCAACAGTATTTTTGTTCCTTCTTGTATCCCGCATTACTGAATTTATAACCTGCATTGTTAAATTTCTTTGTAGTTTTAAATGCTCTAGCGGTGTTTTCAGATGGTTCTGAACATCGCTTCTGCGGTTATATTCATCAATCAATTTATTTTTAATGAAACTAGGTGTCAACTCTTCTTCATTACGGGACTCTAATGCGGTAATTAATATATCATACGAAGCTGGTAAGCTACACAGTAACAGCGCTGAAATATGATTATCCTTTATTGTTTCTCCTATGGCAAATAATTTATCAATTAATTCTAGTATGTTTGTGATATGCTTTACCATGTCACCGCCTTCAGGTACTTTTGTGCTATACAACTTGCGTAAAAGGTATAGCTTGCTTGACAAATTACTGCGTTCATGAATTGCCTTCAGTGTGTTCCATGTATCTTTTGCAGTTTGAATGTTTTTTACGTGGACGATCTGGCTATCCTCAATGCTGAGGTTAATTATAGCCCTTGCCTTCCGGTCCTTTTTGGACCAATCGGCCGTAATTGGGTTTGGTGGTTCATCAGTAATGATCTCAAAGAGATCTTCTTTGATGAGAAGCATCTCAATTTTAAATTTCCAAACATTGTAATTATTAGAGTTGAGCTTCTCAATTATCTGTGCATCTTTTAAAGTTGTCATTTTTGACTTCTATTACCACCTTTTAATTTTCAAATAAACCCTTTAAATTATCATATACTAATATTTAATATTTAAGGAAGGCAGCGCGTCAGTCTCATAATCATTGTTAGATAAAACATGAGACTGAAGGTAAATAACAATATTCACATTCAATCACAAAATAAAGATAAGGTAAAACTCCTTACCTTTTTGGTTCTGGATCGTCCACTTCTAAACTGCAAAGTTTCTTCTTTTATATCCATTGAAATGCTATAACAATATTCAGTCACTATTTAAATATCCTCAGAGTAATTCTGTAAAAAAATCCTGCGAAGGTATGTGTTATTAAAGTGTATTTATATCATTATTTGTACTGCAGAAATTTGTATCACCTCTTAATTTTCTAATTATTTTATAATTGTTAAAAGTATACACTCAGGAGCATTCATTTTTACTCCTTCCTTACTACATACCAAGATACACACTGAAGAAAAAAATATATATCTTACAAAAAAAGATTATTGATCAATGAAAAAAATAACAAATAAAATTAATCTTGATTATTGATATAAACAAAATATTTAAAGTCATAAATTAAGAAAATAGTCCTTTCAAGTGTCACAATAATAGTCATTTAATTTGAATGTTTGTTTCTTATCCACATATTTCCTCAAACAGGAAGTAATTTTGTAAAGTAATAAAGTCTTTATTTATGATAGCTAAAGTGTTTTTTTGAATGACAGGAAAAAACAGTTTATCTTGATTAATGAGTTTATATAATTTTGAAAGAGATTAGCTTGTCTAACATGATTGATAATGTTTATCCAATTCTGAAAGAGATTATTTTTCTAACAAATCACATGTGGGGTAGGTACAGTTAATCATACACTAAGAAAAATTGCACAAGTTAAGTCGCAATTATTAAGATAAGTATTAGAAATTAGAAAAAGAATGAAGCAACAAAAAATTACCCATGAGTGCAAAAAACAGAAAAATCGTAATAAATGTCCACTGCACGTAAGTAACGATGCAAAACTACATTGAGGATTGTAAAAAGCAATAAGAAGGGTACTCTGTGACTGGTTGCGGAATCTATCCACAAACAGGCGATTTATGAGGACTGCTCCTTACTTACCCCTGTAGCCAACTAGCCCCGGTCTCCCCTAAGGGTCAATATCACAAAATACGGAAATTGTAGTCCGCACAATAAAATTTCTATTTAATGTTATAGAATGCAATTTTCTTTTTTACATAATAAAAATATTCTTAGAAGTATTTTCAAGACATATTATATTCATAATAACACAAAAATAAAGCAATTAAAAGACTTAATTTCAGATTCTCATTTACCTGGCATGTCACACTGCGATGTGTGCAAAGTAAAAGGCTTTCTGCTATCATGTACAAATATCTTTTTCTAGTTTTTTTAATTTCTAATTAATAATTATACCTTATATAACACATATATGTGGATAGTAACAAGTTCTGTATTTTATAAATAGTTTTCCATAATTAAAATATGATTGTCACTGAAAATGAATGTCATTGTCCTGGCCTGATCATTTTGGTTCTTTATGAGGTATAAAGATGGCACTGCAGAGTAATTCTTCTTGTTCTTGACATAGATAAAGTCAGAAGTAGTAAAATCATTGCTACCAGCAAGATCTCTTAGATATTTCTTTGAAAATAATGTATTTAACACGTTCACGCCGGCCCGGTGGGTCACACTCGACTGTCTCAGATCTGCAAAGTCTCCAGCTTTTTGTATACCAGTATTTTAATACAGAAAATGTTGTTTTATTTAATTAGAACAATTGGGCGATTTAAAGGAACAACATTTTCTCTAAAATAATTATGGTGTGAAAAAAGCCGGAGACTTGACAACTCTGAGACAGTCGAATGTGACCCACCGCGCCGGCGGGAACGTGTTAAAGGTTTTGTAAAAATTGAGTACACTTTTATTATGTCATTTTCCTGGCTTCTATAAATTACAAATAAAACTGAAAATTACACTGAATTTGAGGTACTAAAGAAGAAACATGTTCTTTTAAACAAAATTAAAATGTTAGATCTAAAAATAAAAAAAAACGTGAAAATTGTTTTAGAATGAAATTGTCATTATCCTGGTATGCATATGCCAAGAAAATGACACATAATTATAATTACATAAAAATGAACTTAAGCTCTTCAAACTTTAGCAATTTTACATATAAATTCCTTTATTCAACTGTTCAACCAACATTTAAAAAAAAAAAAATCAGAAGCTTTGAAACGATTTAAATTTTCAAAATTTTTGTTTTCAAAATCTCACTTTTTGTGATATTCACCCATAAGTAGTATGACATACTTGAAGAATACGGATGTGCTAATCCCAAAACTTTCTTATTTGTCATGCATGTTAGTACTTTAAATTATCGTATATATTTTATTTACTCATTATCACAGTGCCAAAATTAAATGACAATCTATACTGATCAAGAGCGTTCTAAAGGTATCGGTTCGTTGAATTGTATGCATTTAAAATGGAGATATAAACATCGCATTTTTCAAACAAAACATTGAATTTCAGCATCCACTCTCCTAGATGTTTGCAGGCAAAATTAACAAGCTAAAGTACATAAAAGTGACAACTGTCGAGAAGTGTACACCCAAGTCTAATAAGGATCTATCTATGTGAAAGTGTAATATAATATAAAGTTCCGTGCATTAGTATTTGAGATATAGCTATCGCGAAAATCGTGAAAAATGCAGCATACACTGTTAAAAATTTTGTAGCAGGTTGAACCAATTTTTGGTGCTGCAGTAGCTGCAACCGTAAGATGGTGAAATCACACTCTAAGATTTGGAGCTCCAGTTGAACCTTATCTCCAAATGTTGGATCAAGATTTCACCACCTTATAGTTGCAGCTATAGAAGCACCAAATACTGGTTCCATTTATCACATAATTTTTAACAGTGTAGCAGCTCGTTTGATGAAATTCCCTGCAGTAGTTCTTGAGATATGACTATCGCTAAAATAGTGTATATCCTGGAAAAGGCAGTATAGAAGTGCCTCTCCTTTTACCGATTTAAACCAAAGCTTAATTAGCAATAATTTATGTCAGTGTCTAGCTGAATCTGTTGTTTGATGGAAATCCGTGCATTAGTTCTTGAGATAGAACTATTGCGGAAATCCTAGAAAATGCAACGTAGTAGCACCACCTATTCGGTGATATACACCAAAACTAATCAACACCAATCTATGTCAAGATATAATTGAATCTAAAGTTTTATTCAATTCTTGAGATAGATCACCCTCAACTTTTGTGTCACATTCCTGCAGAGAGACTCACAGACAGACATTTTCTAAAAAGAGTCAAATTGTGCTCAGGTCCTTCTAAAACGTATAAATCTACCGAAAACCAGAAGTCGTATTTTTTCACAAATCCAATACTTTCTTCTTGTAAAGATGTAGAAAAATTAAGTCTAAAAGCTTAGGTGCGTTTTATACACCAGATCGCGTTATACGGCCAAAAATATGCTATATTATATTGCATATCTTTCTTCAGAATAATTTAAATTTAAAGATATGTTGACGCAGAAAAGCAATAATTTAATTAAAATACCCAGTTTTCGTAATTAAATTACCCAAAATTTGAAATTTTGAATTGTTGCGTTTTTGTCTTTCATTTAGTGAAAGGGTTAAAGATATGAGAACAGTAATACCTCGACTTACGTCAGCAATAGCAATACATTACAGTACTAGCGACTTAAGTCGAGGTACATTTAGATAAGCAAAAAAGGATAAGTAATAAAAATTTTACAAAATCTAATGAACACATTCTATTGTATATAGGGATTATGGTACATGTATTTACCATTAGCAAAAAAATTCGTTTGCAATACAAAATTTGGAATAAATCAATAAGTTGTTAACTTACAATTTATTGTTCTTCTAGCTTCCCCGTTCGAGCCTATGGGGATGAGAAAAAAGCTTGCAACGAAGTTTGAGCCGTCAATTTTTTCTTTTTCTCTCTCTTAGAATCTCTTGTAACAGCAGAGTGTACACAGAGATGCTTTTTCTAGTGATTTTTTTAATTTGTCACTATCACGTGACTGTCGCGGGAATGTTTCCCTTCATAGAACCATAAGTCTTCAAAAAAGTTCAAGTGCGTCTTAATAAGGGATTTTTTTTTCTTTACAGGCCAGACGACGTAAATACGGGGTGACGTAAGTCGAGGGAGCATAAGTTGGGGTACTACTGTATACTAGTAGGATGTGCAAATCCCAAAATTTTCTTATATTTCATACACGTGAATACTTCGAAATTCGTTATCACAGAGCCAATATTAATTCATAATCTGTGTCCATCATAAAGATTCTAAATACACAGGTTCGTTGAGTTGTGTGCATTTAAAAAGGATGCCAAACAAGGCAACTTTCAAACAATTCATCGAAATTCAGTACCCACTCTCTTTGATATCTACAACCGAAATTCCTAACCCAATGAGCATAAAAGCACCTACCCCAAATTAATAAAGATCTATTTATGTATAAGCGTAACAGAATATGAAGTTAAGTTCAAGTTCGGTTAAATTCTGTGACTTGGTTTCTGAGATATCTTTATCACAAAAATTGTGAAAAATGCAGCATAGCAGCATAACTGTTATATGATTTACACGAACACCTAATTGGAACCAACTTATGTCAAGGTCTAACAGAATATGAAGTTTGAGGAAATTCCGTGCTTGCGATATGACTGTCGCTAAAATCATATATATTCTGAAAAGGCAGCATAGAAACGCCATCTGTTGTGCGAATTGCAACAAAACCTAATTAGCAATAATTTATGTCAACGTCTAACTGAATCTGATGTTAAATGAAAATCTGTGCATTAGTAACTTAAGATAGAGATATTTTGGAAGTCGTGAAAATACTGCTTAGCAGCGTTACCTATTGGGCAATTAACACCAAAACTTAATCAGCAAGGTAAAACTACATCTGAAGTTTGAATGTCCGTGCATTAGTTATTGAGATAGAGCTATTGCAGTAAATCCTGAAAAAACGCAGCATAGCTTTTATTTTACACTTAGTTTTATATTTAGTACGTTGTTTTTGGTCTAGCGTATACTAATAAAAGAAAGTTTCGTCCTGTGTTTGTGTGTGTGTGTCAGCGATGACTTAGCGAAATCTTCCGCAAGCAGAAGTCTGAAACTTTGTTTGTGATTAGTCCACACTGTTAAAAATTTGCAGCATTCTGGCAGGTCATTTGACCGTTTTTTCCAAAAACGGTTACACAACCGTAATTTAACACTATTCTGACCATATTATTGGCCATTTTATGGTCAAAATATAGTTAAATTATGGTTATGAAAACGTTTTTTCAAAAAACGGTCGAATGACCTGCCAGAATGCTGCAAAATTTTTAACAGTGCAGGTACTGATGTACCAGAGGCTCAGATTTAAAAATTTTTGATAATTAGCGGATATATTATTTAAAAATCTACAAAAAAGCGTTTATTTTATTTATTTATTTATTGTAAAATCGGTTGAGATATGCGCGCATGCTCAGTCGCTGGTTTCCGGTTCGCGTACACGGGTCGAACCAAATGTTTTTTTTTCTTTTGGTGCCGTTCAGGATACGGAAAAACGGAAGACATATTCTTATATTTCGTGATTTTGCATCTTAAACGCCACAATCAGTTCGAAAAAATATTATTGTTAACCGTTTTGATTTATTTTATTTATTTATTTATTTATTTATTTATTTGAACTAGTTTTCGCGGTTGATTTTTTCTCCCTTTCGAGGGTGATCCCTTAAGGCTGTTCTCAAATCCGAAGGGGCAACTTTATGACATAAGTTTTCATTTATTTTTGTTCGAAAATGCATGAAACTAGCAGATGTTGTTGTTCAGAAACTACGTAATCGAGCTGTGTTTTCCGTTTATGCAAACGCAATAGATCTTTTAGAGAATATTGTCAAAGTGGGTGTTTTGAGCCAAATTTCCGCCGGAAAGAATAATAACCATTCAAGACAGGGGAAAAACATGTTTGTCACGCTTATAACTTAATAAATAATTTTTTGATCAAAAAATAGAAAACCCAGTTCGATTCCAAATCGCTTCCATAGTCAGGCCTTCCAATCTTATATCTTTCCGTTAAAAAATGAACTTGTAAATGTGTCAAAACGTTTTGCGCTTGTTGAGCAGAGCAGTTAAGAACAGCCTTAAGGGGGCTGGTCACTCAGCTTTTGAATTTCCCTCACTCATGTAAAGTCTGTGGGCATTGGATGCATTCGTATATTTAAAATATCTCTTCGGGAAATTAATATTTTTAACTTCTATCTTTTGTGTACGCACTTCCTAAAAGATGTCTCTTTTTTTCTACGACCGCAGTAAAAGGTATTAGAGGTAAGGAAATTGCAGTTAGTTTCTGTTTTGGATCGTCCATGGTATTACTTGTTTAACCGTCGAATGTCTATGATAACATATGATACCACAACTGTTTAAAT
Organism: Maratus speciosus; assembly: GCA_963932465.1. Lineage (NCBI taxonomy): Eukaryota > Metazoa > Arthropoda > Arachnida > Araneae > Salticidae > Maratus > Maratus speciosus. The sequence continues at coordinate 135,586 of CAWVRF010001517.1, read as the reverse complement.
TTTGTGGTTTTTTAATTCAGATATTCCAAATTGACACCGGAAAATAAAAATAGCAATATTTGCTTTAGTTAATAATAGGCATTCCGTCGTTAAATAAAGCAAAATTTATTACTGAAATTTTCTGGTATAATCTGAATTAGGAATTTCTAGAACGTATTCTACCATAGGAATTAGAGGGTTAATCCGATCTGAGATGGTGGGTTAATCCCTTCCACGTAGCACTTTGGAGATAATTTAATTATCCTTTGGTAGCCATTAATTTGCAGAAATAGTATTATTTGTGGTTCAATGTGGAGAAAGGATACGTATTAGTATTGTGTTAAGTTTCATTATTTAATTATAACGCTAGTTTATATTTTAAGTAAAATATTTGTATATTGTAAATTTTACACTTATCTGGTGACTACATACCAGTCCTATCTATTTGCGATTACATGACAGAACGGATGAAAAGGTATTACATCCTAAAAAAAAGAAAGTAAAGTTTTTTTAGTCCTTAAATAAGTGGATATTTCTGGAATACATATATTTCACTGCGCGCGTGAAATCCTAGATTTACCAGCGAAAGTTCCCGGTGTTCGAGATCATTAATGTTTGAAGGTCACTTTTCTCTAATTACTCGCGTTGAGAGATTGTTATTATTAATCTGAGTAGATTATTTTCTTTCCTATCAAACGAATATATTTTTTTTTGACTATTTTTCAGATTCTGTACATTTCCCATGGTGAATTTCATACAAATTTCATATCCCACACCAAAATCCTGCCTCTGTATCAAAACATGCCATACATGTTCCGAACTTCAACAGCTACTGCTTATTTTTTAGGGTTCCGTACTTAACCCTTTCTTTCATACGGGCATCATTTGATGACAAATAAGTATTGCTCTAAAAAAAAAAAAAAATTAAGTATTCATTTATGGAGGTCTGATTTGTGGACAGATAATAGCTAGCATGCAGCACAATAATAAAATTATTTTATAATGGGTTCTCATTTATCACAAAACAAGATTTTTTGTAAATAATGGAAAATAATGAAAAATAATTTATGCATGAAAGGGTTAAAAAGTAAAAATGGAACAATTATAAGATCACTCCTGTGTCTGTCTCCCTGTCACAGCCATTTTACTCGTAAACTATGGAACGTGGAAAATTCATATTGGGAAAGTAATAAAGACTATTGACCCACCTATTTACAGATTATTAAACATTCACAAATATATTTAGGAAAAATGTAGGGTGGCTAATTAAGATACTTGAAAAAAAAAATCATTTTTTATATATCGTGTGAAAGATTTCGTAACGCTGAACTCAAAAATACATTTCTTTTAATTTTAGGTATTATATTTTATGAGATATCGCCGAAATTGTAGTGCAAAAATAAGTTCCCCCCATCTATTTCGAAATCTACTGAAACTAAAATTATGAAAAAATTAGAAATAGTAGACGATAATTTAAACCTTGCAGGAAAATTATAGCGATTACCCTAGGTTGCATAGTTTTTGAGAAAAGCGCATTTTTCCGTTACACACAAATTTCGATTTACGGGCGTTCAGCAAAAGTGTTGGGGAGCGCTGGAGGTACCTAGAGTAATAGAAGTATAAAATCACTGTTGATATTAATTTTCGATAAAAATCGTCAGTAATTAGCCGAGATATCAATTCTTAAAGACACGGACGGTTTGGACATACATAATGGCAAAGGCGGCGTACTCTTTCTGCTATCGGATTTTAAAGCCCAGATAACAACTTTTAAAGATATATTTGTGTAATGCGATGTCCAGTAGCAGCATAAAAGCAATAAACATCAAATTGTTAAAAACAGATTAATTTAATTAGAATTAATCACATAAATACTGTGGGATTCGCGACTAGTTTGCATTGAGTGAATCTCTGAATACGCTTCCTGTGTCTTTAAAAGTTAATTAGAAACGTACCTGGTTCAACGCGGCACGGACCAAGGAGGCGTTGCAACTTTGCGACCTCCTTTCGAAGCGCGATTAGCACAATGTCAAGTTTTGAAGTCAGCAAACAAGGATTTTGTTTTATCTACACTGTAAAAAGAAAAGATTATTACTACACTGAATTTAGTTTTATGCAAAAAAAATCGCAATTTTAAAGCGTTTTTTGCTTCTGCCCCTTTTAAGTTTCAATTTTTTAAAAACTGTTCTATGTGAGCATTTGTTTCTTAAAAATAACAGATATATCAAAATTTTCAGTTTTTACTTCTAACAATTCTAAATAAATCGTAATTTTGAATGTTTTCCGCTCATTTCACCACCTTTAAATTTCTAAGTTTTAACTGTATATGCCATGTATCTGCATCTTAAAAGTAACCACTATACTAAATTTAGAGTTTCTAACTCGAACCAACCCAACTAAATCATATTTTATAACGTTTTTAAAAGTTTTCCGCTCACTTCACCCTTCTAAATTTCGAATTTTCTAGAAACCGTTCTTAACGAGCATTTACATCTTAAAAGTAACCACCATGACAAATTACAAGCTTTCATATCAACTGTATCTCATAAAACACAATTTTAGAACGTTGTTTGATCTTGTCCCCTTTTAGACTTCGAATTTTTTTAAACGGTTCTGGGAGCACTTACATCTCTCGAGGAACAGCCCTGCCAAATTTCAAGTTTCTAGCTTTAATAGTTCCCCAAAAATCATAATTTAGAACGCTTCTAGAACGTTTTCCGCTCATTTCGCCCTTTGACATTACAAAATTTTCAGAAAACGTTCATAGCGAGTATTTAAATCTTAAAAGTCACCATCATGCCAAATTTTAACATTTTATACCAACTCTATCACATAAATCGTAATTTAAGAACTTTTTTGCTTCTGCACTCTTTTAAATTTCGAATTTTCTAGAAACTATTTTGGTCGATCATTTACGTCTCTAGAGTAACAGCCATGCCAAATTTTAAGTTTCTAGCCTTAACAATTTAAAACAAATCGTAATTTAAAACATTTTTAGAACATTTTCCGCTCATTTCACACTTTTAAATTTCGAATTATTTAGAAATCGTTCAAATAATTACACATTAAAAGTAACTACCACACCAAGGGCAACACCTACATCTGCTATGGAGTTGCTGTTGGGTATGTACCCACTGCATATGATTATTGAGGCAGAAGCATTGTTCTGCTCTTATAGACTCATTTTACATGGGCAGTGGCAAAGTTACTCGAGATATCTTACTTGTGGTAAGCTTAATTGTAAAATTAGTAAGCACCCAGTCTTTATCATGAAGGGTGATGGGTTTTTAACTGCTCTGCTCAACAAGCGCAAAACGTTTTGACGCATTTACAAATTCATTTTTTAACGGAAAGGTATAAAATTAGAAAACCTGTCCATGGAAGCGATTTCGAATCGAACTGTTTTTTCTATTTTTGGATCCATCAATTACCTACTGAGTTATAAGCTTTTTTGACCACGTGACAAACACGTTTTTCGCCCGCTCTTGAGTGCTTATTCACCGTTCGCACGGAAACTCGGTTCAAAACGTCCACTTTGACATTATTTTCTGAAATATCTATAGCGTTTGCAAAAAAATGTAAAAAACAGCTCGATGACATAGTTTCTGAACAACAACACCATCTAGTTTCATGCATTTTCGATCAAAAATAAATTAAAACTTATGTCAGAAAGTTGTCCTTTTGGATTTGAGAACACCCTTAAAGCATGTGTGATAAGTCGTTCAGAATTAGTCTTCAATCTAGAGCTGACTGGGAGGCTCTTTCTGTGTCGGAACTTACGACTGGTATTGTTTGGTTTGCTGAGGGTCCAAGATGAATACTGGAACGGGAACTGGAGTTGTTGCCCAGCTGATGGTACATCTTTCTTTTACCCGCTGGGTAGTTACGCCACTGTCTTTCAGGCAGAGGTCTATGCAATATTTATGTGTTGTCACATTTGCATTGAGAGGAGGTATAGTGGCCTGTCCATCAATATCTACTCTGACAGTCTGGCAGCATTGCTTGCCTTACAGAAACATAAATTACTTCTAGGATTGTTTGGGAGTGTTATTGCTCTTTGAACAGGTTTGCCAGTAATGGTAATGATGTTGCTATACACTGGGTACCTAGTCTCACTGGCATCCTGGGTAATGAGCTTGCTGATAGTCTAGCAAGGAAAGGGTCGGTTACTTCATTTATCGGACCAGAACCAGCTATTGGAATTTCTAAGGACTGTATTAGAACTACTGTTTTTAGAATTTTAAGAGAGCAGCAGTATCAAGAGTGGCTTGACTCAAGCGGACAGAGACAAGCGAAAAAGCTCAATAGCGGATGCCCTAGTAAAAGGGCAAAGGAACTCATTGGACTCGGAAGGAATAGTCTAAGAAATATGGTGGAACTGCTAACAGGACACTGTAGACTTAATGGACACCTTAGTATTATGAACGTGGTTAATGACCCTCTTTGTAGGGGTAGTAAGTACGAAGAGGAGACTGTCTTACATGTCCTCTGTAACTGTGAGGCATATGCTGCTTACCGTTTCGAACACCTGGGTCGACATTTGATTGAGCCACGGGAAATTCAGGATATTCCTGTCAAACGTCTGCTGAATTTTATGTCAGCTACTGGCCTATTTAGGGACTAAGTGAGGATGTTTTCCTCTTTCATTTTTGGGGAATAGCACAATAGACCCCTTGTCGCGGTGCTTTGGCTCAGGCCACCTCCGCCCCAGTAATACATTAATACAGTAACCATCACACCAAATTTCAAATTTCTAGCTCCAGCAATGTCAAAGAAGTCACAATTTTAGAATTTTTGCCCCTGCTCCCTTTCGGGGGCTGTTGTACCAATATGAGATACATGGGGCAGAAATGATCACCAGCATTTTACTACCATTAATTTTAAAATCGGTTCGGTAGATCCAGAGATTATCCCTACAAACAAACAGACGTTATTTCTTTATAATATTAGCATATACGTATTACAATATAATGTTTTTTCAACGGTTTTTGAAATTTCCCTATAGTGGCCTTACATTTCATTAAAAAAAACCCCGCATGATAGAAACAAAAACGTGTGGAAATTTTTATTTTTGCAGAAACTTTTATTTAAGGACTGTTTCCTAGAATCCGAACAAACTTTGCAGTTATGGAAAACAGCAAAGGAATACGAATCAGGCGAAACCTGTGCGTGAAGTGTTGCGTTATCGTATATAAGGACACGCCCGTTAGCCTAGAGTTCATTAAGTAATCTTTGTTTTCCAAGAATGGAGTCGAAAGAGGAGTGTCTGCATACGCGTGTGTATAAATTTTACGAAGACAATATTCATTATGGTAATAAGTTCATCGTGAACCATTTTTTACCGAAAATATTCCCAAACGAACTATATACGATATTCTACAACGCTACTAGAAGGGAGTCCAGGGGAAAAGACAACCGGAGTCGGTTAGGAAGACTTAAAAGCTCACCAAGCCAAAGTTACAGCAGTTGAAACGACTGTTTGTCAAAAGAAATCCGAGTATTAATCCATCCCACGGCTACCAAGTTCAGTGTTTCACCCGGCCACCTACATAACAAAATCACCAAGAAGCTTAACATCAAATTTCACAAGAAAAGAGTCATACAAAAACGAACAGAAAAGCGAATGGTTGCCGCGAACACGAAGTGGGTTCGTTGTTCAGAAAATTCTCTGATCGAGCATTCACCTTGGATGACGGGTATATTTCACGCTCACTCACTCCACGTTTAACGATAATGGTGGCTAATACAGATTTGACGTCTCCACGACACAACCTATCGTCAAATTCGCTACTAAAGCGAAATTCGAGTCGAGAGCGAAGGCTTGAGTCATCCGTTCATCTGAAAGTCTCGGTTCGTTGTCAATGGGCAACGGCATTTGAACAAGGGCATTCGCCATCGTCTCATCCCTTACATCCGTAGCAATTACAACGGCGGTGATTAGGTCTTCTGACTAAACTTGGCCAGCAGTCATTACTGCAAACTTTTTCTCAGGAACTTCCGCCAGCAAAATATCACTTTCGTAGAGAGGTCCGACAACCCGGCTAACATTCCCGAAATTCGACCAATTGAGTGGTTCTGAGCGTATTTTAAGTCCACAGTGCTAAAGACTGAAAACCAGATAACATCTAGAAATAGATTAATCGAATCAAGTACAGTCTCAAAATTATGGAACTAAACTTTAGACAATGTCTAGCAAGTACCACCTAAAATCGACAATGTCCGACGAAATGGTTTAACTGAAAATTCGGGTTTCTAGGAAACAGTCCTTGTCCATGACTATATGACATATTCTTTCATAAATGTTTTACAGCACCAACATAATAATCTGCTACAGCTAAAGATCTTTGCGAGCATTTTATTTTATAGGGTGAACGCAAAATACTTTTAATACTATTTGTTCTTGCTTCCTTGCCCTCGTGACTAAACCACCGCTAAAAATATGTGAAGTCAAACATGTCCTTTCCATTCTTAAAGAAGGAGATGAATTTAAGTATTTGCTAGCTTTCCGACAAAAGTTTAAAATCCAAAATGTCCTGTGACTTTTTGTCATATAGTGTACAAGGAATGTCAAAAGAAGAATAAAAAATTCAAATGGAAATAGTTTTTTTCTTCCCTATAAGTATAATAAAATTATTGTTTTATGTAAAAATATTTAAGTTTGAATATTAAGAAATAAAATGCAGTGATCCCAAAAATATATGATGCAATTAATGTTTCATTTTAAGTTATTAATGTTATGCTCCTGACGTTTTATACGCATTTCCTTTTCAATTATTGGATTTTTTTAAAAATAATTGTGATTTTCACACATTTTTATTTCCGTTATAGGTATGGTCACTTAGCAGTTTTAAAGAAATTTCTTATGTTGAGTAAACACTCATGAAGACGTCATATACATTTTGAAGTCTATGAAACATAAAAACTGGCTAAATAGGTATTTTTTTTTTTGAACTGCTGTTCAATACCGCAGTCTTTTCTTCATTGCAAATTACTAAATAGAAATTAGATTATTATCTGTTGGAACCATTCAATTTGTTAAAAAGTAATTTATTACTATGAAATGTTTCAATTTCCTGGGACATTTACTGTAGTTCTAGCATGTTTTCGTCGTAAGTAAGGGATCTATCTTTAATTCATAAGTTTAAACTTTAAGTTTGTTGATACTTCCAACTTTGTTTTAAACCTTTAGTGCTCTATATCAATAAACCTTTTCTTAGAATACATGATAGCAGTTTTTGAGGTTTGTTCATTGATATCTCAACAATCATTAATATTTCAAAGTAAATATCCCAATTTATTAATAGAATCTATCTTTCCGTGAGAAAGAAAGATGAATTAAAGATAAATATGTATATTCATAAAAATCGAATCTGTATAACTATGTTACCATACATTTTCTGTATTTCTACTGCAGAAAATATAGAATGACAAATTCGTAATGTTTCCTTATAGAAGAAGGAAAATTACATTTGTAATGGTGAAAAACATGTTTTTCATCTAATGTATGAAATAAAAGGTATTTTTCAAAAATTTAATATAACATCGCGCCCTTGAATTTATTCAGATAACTTCATTTGCGAGTATTTGCAATGAAATCTAATTTGAACATGAGTTATATTGATAGTAATCAAAAGTTTACTCATATTAAAGAGAAGCCATTTGCTTGTGCAGTATGCAGTAAAAGATTTTCTCGAATGAATTGTTTAATGGTCCACCTTCGTACACATACTAAAGAAAAACCCTTCAGTTGTGAGATGTGCAACAAAATATTTTCAAAAAAATATTCATTAAATGATCATTTTAGAATTCACACACATGAGAAGCCCTTCACTTGTGGAGTGTGCAACAAAGGATTTGCCCAGAAATCTGGTCTAAATAATCATCGTTTTGTACATTCAAAAGGGAAGCCCTTTACTTGTGATCTGTGCGACAAAAGATTCTCTTTTAAATCTTGGTTAAAATTACACCTTCGTATACATTCTATGGAAAAGTCTTTCAATTGTGTCGTATGCAAAAAAGGATTTTCGACAAAGGCTCATTTATTTAGGCATTATCGTACTCATACGAAAGAAAATCCTTTCGTTTGTGAGATGTGCAACAAAGCCTTCTCTCGCAAATGTTCCTTAAATTTACATCTTAATGTTCATACTAAGAAGAAACCTTTCACTTGCGAGATATGCCAAAAAGGATTTTCCGCTAAGTATCGCTTATACAGGCATTATCGTACACATACAAAAGAAAGGCCTTTTACTTGTGATTTGTGCAACAAAGAATTCTCTCATAAGCATTCCTTAAACTTACACCTCTATGATCATAGTAAGAAGAAGCTTTTCACTTGCGAGATATGCAAGAAAGGATTTTCCAATAACTATCGTTTAGTTAGGCATCAATTTACTCATACGAAAGAAAAACATTTCACTTGCGAGCTGTGCAACAAAGGATTTTCTCTAAAGCATCATCTGTATAGGCATCGTTTTGTTCATACTAAAGAGAAGCCTTTTGCTTGTACAGTGTGCATTAAAAGATTTTCTCGGAAGTCTAAGTTAATGGACCATCTTCGTATACATACTAAAGAAAAACCCTTCACTTGTGTCGTATGCAACAAAGGATTTTCTCTAAAAGCTGCATTGAATTCACATCTTAGAGTTCATACCAAGGAAAAACCTTTCACTTGTGAGTTGTGCAACAAAAGATTTTCTCAAAAATCCGCATTAAATACGCATCTTAGGATTCATACCAAGGAAAAACCCTTCACTTGTGAGGTGTGCAACAAAGGATTTTCTCTAAAAGCTGCATTAAATACACATCTTAGGATTCATACCAAGGAAAAACCTTTTACTTGTGTCGTGTGCAACAAAGGATTTTCTCAAAAATCCGCATTAAATACACATCTTAATATTCATAATAAGGAAAAACCTTTCACTTGTGAGTTGTGCAACAAAAGATTTTCTCAAAAATCCGCATTAAATACACATCTTAGGATTCATACCAAAGAAAAACCTTTTACTTGTGTAGTGTGCAACAAAGGATTTTCTCAAAAAGCTGCATTAAATACACATCTTAGGATTCATACCAAGGAAAAGCCTTTCACTTGTGAGGTGTGCAACAAAGGATTTTCTCAAAAATCCGCATTAAATACGCATCTTAGGATTCATACCAAGGAAAAACCTTTCACTTGTGAGGTGTGCAACAAAGGATTTTCTCTAAAAGCTGCATTAAATACACATCTTAGGATTCATACCAAGGAAAAGCCTTTCACTTGTGAGGTGTGCAACAAAGGATTTTCTCAAAAATCCGCATTAAATACACATCTTAAGATTCATACAAAGGAAAAGCCTTTCACTTGCGAGGTATGCAAGAAAGGATTTCCGCATAAAAGTACATTAAAAAAGCATCTTTGCATACATATTGAAAAGAACACTTTCACTACACCTGCGCATTAAAGTTTTTGGTGACCGATTTTATGGGAAAGAGGAGTCTTTTATAGGTGAGGCATTCAACCAAAGATTTTCGCAAAAGTCTCAATTAATTTAAATCATTGTTGTGCTCATAGAACAGAGAAACATATGCAATTTCATGCTTATTCTAAGAGAATACCTCTCTGTTTGTGCATTTTGCTTAAAAGAAAAATCACTTGATGATTCCTTTCCCTTTTCATGTCTAACGAAATCATTGTACAGGGTGATTCATAATGAATGGGCCAAAAAGAATAGCGCAATGTGACTGCCGTAATGGATTTATTCAGCCAAAACAAATTTATTCTGCAATTACAATTATACAAGTTTTATTTGGCAACAGGGAAAAATCATCGAATGACGAACTCGCCGCTAGAGGCGCTATTAAACAAAATGTCGCCCATGCAGGAGAAAGCGTACTGCGTTTTCGAATATGCCAAAACCTCCTCGGTAACTCGTCGCGTTAATTTTGAGGGACTCCGTAAAAACGAATCACGAATTCTTTCAACCACTTCGGGTTTTGTTTCTTTTCATCCTGGGCTTTTGTTCTTGCATAAGTATCCTGGAACTGCTTCACCCACCTACTTATGTTATGCCGATGCGGTGGTTGTTTACGAAATTTCGTGCGAAAATGTCTTTGCACAATAGTTACCGAGGAGGTTTTGGCATATTCGAAAACGCAGTACGCTTTCTCCTGCATGGACAACATTTTGTTTAACAGCGCCTGTAGCGGCGAGTTCGTCATTCGATGATTTTTACCTGTTGCCAAATAAAACTTGTATAATTGCAGTTGCAGAATAAATTTGTTTCGGCTGAATAAATCCATTACGGCAGTCACACCGCGCTATGCTTTTTGGCCCATTCATTATGAATCACCCTGTATTTCTCAAGTGCATAGTACGAAGTTTTTACAAGTCATTTAAATTTAATATGCAGTCATATTAAATTCTACAATGAAATTTCCTTTAAGATTTTGAAGAGCTATATTCTTACATGTATATCCATTTCATTTGTGAAATCCATGCTCATTGGTGATGTTTATTAATAAATCATGTATGCATTAAAATTCTTGAATTGTTTGAATATATATACGAGAAACCTAAAAGCTCCTGTGTAACACAACGCAAAACAAAATGGAAATTTCCATATATTCAAAATTCAAGTTTTCTAAAATATATATGTTACATTATTAGATCTATTTCCGCGATTTCCTTATCTTATTCTAAATTACTACTTTATATTCACTAAATCCTTATTCTTAAATAATCTCTATCATTAATTCTGTTAAATTCCCTTTAATTTAATGTCTCACTTGTCTAAATTACTTAAATATTACGCTTTTTTCTTAAATTAAATGTTCCATTTTCGCTCTTTTAGGTAGATTTCGTATGAAATACTACCTATTGGGATCGTTCCTATGTTGGAATTTCTGAAAAATTTTTGCAGATCTACACCGATCATGACCCCTAGAACCCAAAACCACCCTCAGTAAAAAACTTTATATATACTAGGGGGCTCTGCCCCCTACGAGCTACGCTCGCCAATCCCCGTTCAGGGACACCAAAATCAAAAAAGCACGCTAATTTGGTCGACTTTAAAAATATGGAATTAAAATTTTAAAAAGAAAAAACAGTAGCGATCTCTCTGTAAACGGGTTTCCATTCGTTTTTCTTGGATTGGGGATTTTTAAGACCATATCTACTGCTGTTAAAAGATACAATGGCTGTTTTCGTATTTAATTAAAAAAAATTAGTTAAACATTCGAAAATAAGCTAATGTAAAATGAATTAAGTAAACAGTGTCATTGTCTCCCGGTATTTTTTAACAGCGCTATAAGATAGTTCTTTTAAATAATTCATTTTAAATGTATCGTTTAAAATCTAACGTAATTTAAACCAAAGTTTTATTTCTCTTATTAATATTCACATGAAAATACTTTTGTTGTTAGAAGGAAATATTATTTGCGCTGTCTTCGAATTGACGATAATAGTTGAAAATATTATCTCAAAATATCAAGTAAATGTCTCGCGCAGATATATTTGTTAATTTAAATTGTTTTGCCATATTTTTTGGCCATTTTAAATGTGACGTAATTTCCTCCATTTACAGGTTTTAACGCATAGTAATGATTTTTTTATTTTAACATCTTGTTTCTCTTTTTAAATTACAGTGTAAATGGTTCTTATGACGCAATTTTCCTGCTTTTAACATGTAATCATTTAATTCTAATTTAAATTTTTTTTCTCTTTACAATAGTCCGTGTAAATAAATTTTTAATTTGAAGTAAACATTATTGTTTGCGCTGTTTATAAAGTTGTCAACAGTTTAAATTAATAACATTTTTTAAATCTCTCTATTCTAAAAAAATGTAAATACCGCTGTCACCGCCGCCGCCGCCGGTTTTGATTTTTTTGTGACCGGAGGCCTTTCTTCGTTAATATTCACAAAAATAATGCATACAAAAATATGAAAATCGGTGGTTTTATACAGAAATGTTTTATAAACACGCTGATGCAGACAATTTTCAAATCGAAGAATTATTTTAAGAGTTAATTAATGCTAAAGTTGGACAAAATCGTTCCACTAAAAAAGTTTTATAGCAGCAAAAACTATACATGGCAGTGTAATCATTTTTAGATCATTTTATGCGTTAGAATTTGCTGGAGTGCAGATTGCGTTAATTTTTTTATTTTGACTCATTTTTTCAGGTTTTATTTCTATTTTAAATTCAAATTTTCAACATTTCTAGAGATATTTTTTACAGATTTCAGAAAATTGTACTAATTTAAACTGTTGCCAACTGTATAAAAAGCGCAAGCAATAATGTTTGCTTCAAATTAAAAATTTATTTACACGTGACTATTATAAACAGGAAAAAAACTTTCAAATTAGAATTAAATAATTACGTATAAAAAGCAAGAACTTATTAAAAATTACGTCATAAAAAGTATACACGTGAATTTTAAAAGAGAAAGGATATTGTAAAATAATAAATTCATTAACATGCGTTAGAAGTCTTAGGAAAAATTACGTCATATTTACGTCACATTATAGTTATTACATAAAATGAACACAAAATAATATTGCAAAAAAGTTTAAATTTAGAAATTGCGCTAGACATTTATTTGATATTTTGAGAATTAATTTAAAATGTCTCATTTAAAAGAACTTTCTTTTCGCTTTGTTAAAAAATACCAGGAGACAAAGACTCTCTTTACTTAATTCCTTTTATATTAGCTTATTTTGAAATGTTGTTACACGTCTATACGTCATCAAGTTATTTTTATTTCGACGTTTTATTTGTGTTTTTATTAATGTTGTACGAATTTATTTGTTCTTTCGTTATTTAAAATAAAAATTATATCAATTCGTATAATTTGGCGAGTGGTTTGGCGATTTATATAATTTGGCGAAATTGGTCGACAGGATAATCAAGTAGTACCGCAGCGGATTTGGCGTTAAAATTCCCCAATCAAAGAGAAATGAATAGAAATTCGTTTATAGGGAGATCGCCACTGTTTTTTAAATTATAATTCAATCTTTCGAAATCTTTTTAAAGCCGATCAAATTAGCGTGCATTTAGAGTCTGCGGTGTCTGGACGGGGGTTGGCGAGCGTAGCTCGTAGGGGGCCGAGCCCCCTAGTTTGTAAAAAATAGCTTTCGAAATACTGAAAATTTGAATTTAAAATAAAAATAAAACCTCAAAAAATAGTCAAATAAAAAAAAATAAATAAATGCAATCTACACACCGGGAACTTATAACCTATAAAATGATCTAAAAATGATTAAATTCTCATGTATAGTTTTTGCTCCAATAAAACTTTTTTAATGGAACGATTTTGTCCAACTTTAGCATTAAATATCTCTGAAAGTGATTCTTCGATTTGAAAACTGTCTGCATCAGCGTGTTTATCAAATATTTCTTTATAATACCACCGATTTCCATATTTTTGTATACGACAGTTTTTTTTTAATATTAACGAAGAAAGGCCATGCTCAAGGCATACTTAGATACTACTACAGGCAGACTGATTTGCGTTTAATGTATGAAGTCGCTCGCCAGAGGACTCTGATACCCTGTCCAAAATTGAAATTTGACTCTGACCGTAACTGAAACAACCTGGGAAGGGTAGATATGTAAACAAACACCAAAATTACGTGATGTCGCCATGGTTACGTTTACAATTCTGCTGACATTCCAATCAAGCTTAGAAATGACAGTTAATTCGAATACAGCTGCTAAGGGTTATTATAAACTGTCCATATCAATGTAAATGTAAAGTTCTATTTATTTAAGTGACTAATATAATGCGTTTTTCTTTAAAACTGTTAAACCAACACACATAAAAATATATAAATAAAAAAACACATGCTTAGTCTAAAACATCAATGTCACAAATTTATTTAGTACCACTTAGTTATCCCGTCGACCCATTTCGCCAAATTATATAAATCGCTAAAATTATACAACTTGACATAATTTTTATTTTAAATAACGAAAGAACAAATAAATTAGTATAACATTAATAAATATACAAATAAAACGTCGAAATAAAAATCACTTGATGACATAAACACGTGTAACTTGCTTACAGTCAAGTGAATGTGACATTTACGATCAAGCATTATTGGCATTTAATCTTATAGTTTGGCGATCGATTTTTGGTCGACGGGATAACTAAGTACCATTTATTTACTATTTTCACTGCTGAAACAATAAAACTGATGGAAATTTTTTTAATATATTAAAATACACATAAAATTCCTTGTAATAATTAATAAATGTAATTTATTAAGTAACAAATACCCTTACATGATTTAATCAAAATTGCTTGGATAACATAGAATATTGACGATATTTAAATCCGTGATCACCATTTCTTTCTCTGATTAAAAATAAGAATATTTAATGTTTAAGGAAGATCGGCTTTTTTTTTTCTTCTTCTTCTTGGTTCGGGCGATATTAAAAACAAATATTTTACCGGTAACAGTAAATTAATCAAAAATAGCTGCTTCAAGTCAGTTATGAGAACTGTAGTTTGATAAAAATCAAATTTTAATTTTAAAACGTGTGTATGAAACCAAGCTATTTTTATATAAATACGGGACATTCAAAAAAGAATAACAGAACCGGCATTTTTCATGAATGAACCAAACGATCAAGGTAAACAATAAATAATTTAGCTAATCTTAAAAGTATGTGTAACACTAAAATGCTACAATTTGTGTAAAATAGCCTTTTAATTCGAAGGAAATTGAACAATATAAATATTTAATTTATTACATGAAAATACGATCAATGATTCTGAAACCTCGACGTTGAGAAACAAGCTTCTATCTGGGCAGGGTATAAATGTAAACAAAGAGCACGTTGTGAAGTTTTGGTTCAGGGTTTGAAGTTGGATCCGACTTCACTTTTTCGGCGAAATGCGCGGGCCGTTATATATTACGAGTTACAACCCGTCGAAATTCGACGAATTAAAATGTTTAGAAAGAAACTGTTATATCAAATTCATGATAAACCTACAAAAATAATTACAATAAAAAATTCTTCTTACATTGGTTGTCTAGATCTTAAAACAAATAATATTTTTAACCTAAAATTACCAAAATGTTATTTCCACAAACTTCAACTGCTTAAATTATTAAAAAATTAAACTGTATTAGAATACGTAATTAAAATGAATAATTATGATGAAGTTATCGATTGAGGCTCTTACGTTTGTTTTCACGGGATAAAAAATCAGTAAAAAGGATTTTGCTTTGTCACATCATAAAATTTCCCCCATAAAATATAAACTGTGCGCTATTTTCACATTCTCAAAATTTACATACGCACCACTCAAATTCACAATTTAAAAGTATTTTAACGCATAATAGATTATAAAATGAATGGATTTCCAAACTTAAAGTCACGTTTGTCCAATACAACTTTGCATGTGAACATTCTCACAAACTTTAAGTTCTAACCTCAGTACCCGCGAATAAAAAATTCAGAAACTTGTCTTTAGTTGTCATAGTATTAGCCATTTAGTATTGGTCAAATATTTAGTTTTATCAAAGAAAATGATCGTTTTGTTTTAAATATGACATCATTTTTACTCACTGAATCATTTTGAGTAGCGTCTCAAACTCAGTATCAGCATAATGTAAAAATATTGAAATGTAACTGATTTGATTTATGAAGAAGAATGCGTTTTTTTAATGTCTGACATCATTTTCTGTTCAAAAATTAGAAAAAGGTTACTTTTATTTGTATTGCGAAAATGGCATCAATAAGAATATAATCAATAAAAATAATAAACCATGACTATTTTCCCTTTACTTTTAATAGAAATGGTGTACTTCAGTTGCCACAATTACAAAATTGGTACTAAAAACTATAAAAAAATTAATATCTGAAAAATAAATGGAGATAGAGCTTTCAAACAAATTGCATTTAAAAGTACATTTTTCCCCCTATAATACGGCGTAAAAATTGAAACTGTGGGATGTTTAGAATTTTAAAAATTTGCAGTAGCGAAAATTGCAAAACCGAAATTTCCTTTCAAATTTCAGAGTGTTGCCATTCGCAGAATGACGTATGCGTTACGCACAGATATGTTTGTCCTTTATAATATAGATAGTATAGGCTATGGCCATGCTTAAGTTGACAATCCGGAGAAAGTCTATGGGTGAAAATGTCCCCGATAATTGCCAACTTATTAGCTGACTTTGTCCCGTAAGTTACGCCACCTGGCGTATACTCCTGGTAATACTCCATAAACAAATGCATAGTAAAAAATTTAAAATGTTGTGTTATTGGCAAAATTGTATAAAATATTTTTCGAATTCCAGTAAAATAAAGGCGTAAAAAAAATATTTCGCACAATTATGTTCTGGCTTTAAAAAATGAAACATATCAAAAATGAAGATTTAAATATAAGATTTATTGATATTTTTTCAGGGTACTTGTTAGTTATCCCGTCGACCAATTTCGCCAAATTATATAAATCGCCAAACTACTCGCCAAGTTCTACAAATTGACACAATTTTTTATTTTAAATAACGAAAAAATAAATAAATTAGTATAACATTAATAAAAAATACAAATAAAACGTAGAAATATTGGTTTTATTGGCCATTATTGGCATTTAATCTTAAAATTAATTAATTTATAGCAAACCATTTTTGACATTTAATCTTGCAATTTGGCGACAGTAATTTGGTCGACGGGATAACTAACAAGTACCATTTTCAGTATATAGGACTTTGCGGGTTATTTTTTTTTTTAAATCTTGGAACAATTTGGGCTTCGGAAAGAGCGATTTGTTGCCGATTGATATAAACAGTTATGAAAACAAAACTTATGAACTGTCAGCTTGTTTTGTAAGAATTTACGGCACAGATGTCATATTGGCGCGATTTTTTTCCGACGCCAATTTTGCGAAAACCTCGTTACCATATCATCTATATCCGGATAACCATATCAAGCAAAATAACGACACTTTGGTGCCAGTTAAGTATCCGGTGCGTATATGACATTTACGCCAGAAAAAAATCGCGCCAATATGACATCTGTGCCGAATTTACATGTATAAATTTAGTTTCTAGATATTATTATTGTTTTTTATATACAATTTGTTTATATTTGTATATAAAATAGATAAATAAACTTTTTTATATTAAATAAATTGTACAAATATTGGAAAATATTGCTTCTTTATGTGAAACAGTGAATATGCTTCCAAAAATTACGTTGCCAAATTTTCTTCTCTCGTCAAGGCCCCTATACTTGAAAAATACCGATTTATTATTATATAATGTAGTATTAGCTAATGTTCTGTAATCTGTTCCACAGTCAAAGTTGACTGCAAAAACGCGATGCTGGAAAATGTGGTATCAAGTATACGGTTTAAAAATAAAATTAATTTTGCGCCAAACTACACTTACGCCAATTGGCTCTAGGTCTGATTAAGGAAGAATACTCAAATTAAGATTTACAAACACCAAAATCGTAGCATGACAAGAATACGGTATTTGCGGAAAAATTGAGGGACATGTATAAATTTAAGTGATTATTAAACTTTATTTTTCCAATTTTTCAAGTCTTTATGACTTCAGTCTGTTTTTTTTTTTTTTTTTTTTTTTTTTTTTTTTGTGTGTGTGTGTGTGTGTATCTATGCGTGTTTTAACTTTCCTAAAATACTTTGATACATTTTAGTAAAACTTACATAACATATGTGAGTTAAACCAGGGAAATTAATTACGCACCAAACTATGCCCGCCAAGCTATGCCAATTGGCTGTGGAGCCAATTATGAAACTTTCCATAGATTAAAACATACAAACTTTATATGAAAAAACAGTGAAGCTTTCATCTAAAGTATGTTAAACTGAAATGATCCCCCATACCTTCAAAAATAAAACAAATGATAGGCCAATAAATAAATAAATGAGACTGTGCATTGAAACAAATTGAAGGAGCTATGTTAAATAAATACTGTAAGGTGAAATTAATTGTGAAAAGAAAAGAAATAGCAGAAATAAAATAAATCACATATTTGAAAATATAAAAGAGAAAATGAAATATTTTACATTTTCCGGATCTAAATGCTATCCATTTATTCCAATAACTAATATCACTGAGAAATTCATGGTAAAAGAATTTTCTTTTCTGATTATTATTATTATTATTATCATCATTTATTTACATAACGGAATACAGCAGTAAACATTTTTTGTTTAACAGTAAAATAAGTTCATTTCTAAATAAAATGTCTAGAACATATGAAAATTTTAAGATTAACAACTATCATTTGCAAACTACAAAGCACATCGTAAAGAAAATGGTAAAAGACAAATGGAAAACAAATTAAAAAATATTTCTGTTTCTCACGTTAGATGGCGCTAGTCACGGGAAACCATGCGGTTTCTAACCACGTGTACAGCGGACAAAGGAAACTTAGCGATTGCGAGGCCTGTTATTTCGATAAGGAGGCCTTGGCTTAAGCATTTAAATTGGATAAGTTCTACCCGGAATATCTACGCAGATTTTCATTGGTCCATTTCCAAATCAAAACTTTTTTTTATATATATAAGGATATATCTATCTATCTATCTATCTATCTATCTATCTATCTATATATATATATATCACTTTCTTCTGGACACGATAACTTTCGTAATTCTGCACCAATCTCTTCCAAACTGATACATAAAATCAATGGGCATAAAATCTCGGTCAAGTTCGTTAATGGGCAAAATCGGACCAAGGGGAGGGAAATAGGGAGGGGTTTGTGAAAACTGAAAACCCCCCATAACTTCTTAATTTTTGTACATATCAAATCAGTTTAAAGTTTTTATTACTTCTAAAAATAGGGCCAAAAATTTATGTATCACAGATTTTTGATAAAGTTAAAAATGGGCTCAAGGGGCGCAAAAAATAGGGTTTTTGGGAGAAAAAAATTCATAACTTCGTCAATTCTCAAGATATCAAATTCAATTAATTTTATTATAAATCTCCTTAACATTATCTAAAACTTTTATATTCACAAGTTTTTGATAGGACCAATTCGTACCGCAAAAAAAATTAAAAACGAAAACAAAAAGGGCGTTTGAAGAAGAAAAAAATCCATAACTTCGTCAATTCTCAAGATATCAAATCCAATCAATTTTATCATGAATCTCCTTAACATTATCTACAACTGTTATATTCACAAGTTTTTGATAGGACCAATTCGTACCGCAAAAAAATTAAAAACGAAAACAAAAAAGGGTTTGAAGAAGAAAAAAATCCATAACTCCGTCAATTCAAAAGATATAAAATCCCCATGAATTTATCATATATCTTCTTAATATTGTCTACAACATCTATATAGACAAGTTTTGGATAGGACCAATTCTTAGAGCAAAAACAAATTAAAAATACATACCGGTTGAAGTAAAAAATGATCTTAGTAAGGGTGTATTCAAATCCAAACTGCTTATTTTCTTACTCATTTTACAATTCATTTTTGCTCTCAAAGGCTTCCAATTGGTACGTTTTCTTACTCAGAAACTATATAATGTACCGTAATGGTCGATTTTCTGATAGGGGCAGAATATATTTTTTTAAATGCTGTTAAAAAGGGCATTTTGAACCGAATTTATCGAAGCGGATTGTGTTGGTAAAATCATTGTATTAAGGATGCGCTTAAATCCAAACTACTTATTTTCTGACTGGTTTTTAAATTCCTTTTTGCTCTCAAACGCATTTAATTGGTAGATTCGCTTATTCAGAAACTATATAATGTACCGTAATAATCGATTTTTAGATAGAAGCAGAATATATTTCAAAAAATGATGTCAAAGTGGGCATTTTGAACGGAATTTCCCTAAGCGATTGTGTTAGAAACGAAAAATATTGTCCTTCTGAGAAAATAATTGTTTATATATCAAGTTTTAATTAATTGAACAAAAAATAAAAACACAGGTCGCTTATAAATCTCTTCAAAAATCAGGTCAGCAAGTTTCATATTTTTTTTTAATTAAAAATGAATCTGGAATTATGCCAGAAAATTTCGAGTTGTTGAGCATGGAAAAGTATTTTTTTGAATACCGCCCTAACATGATTCTGATAAAACCAGCTATTATATGAAAATGAAATAAAAACTCGTCAAGAGCGGCCAGATAAAATTGTTAAAGTGGATTTAGCTATAATCATGATTTAGTTTTTGTTTGTAAAATTAGTATATTTGACTTCGAAATCTACCTCTGCCTGTAGGCCGGGCCGGCAGGGATTTTTTTCTTTTAGAATGTTCTTTTAGCAACCATTTTATTTTCCCTTCCGAATTTTACTTTCCCGCGCATATTCCGGGGTTATCCTTTTTATCTTCAAATTCATCCACTCGCTCTGTCCGCACTCTTTCCATGACGTGGTATTCTTAATTATTAATTGGTTGAGAGCGCGACCTACGTCATATTTGTATTCGTACACTTGACGCACAAAAAGCCGATGCTCGCTGTGTTTCAGCAGATTTCAGTCGTATTTCCATTTTTCATACCACCTCCTGGTCACCGTCCACGTATTCGATTATCTACAACTTTGTTCATCTCTAAATTACTACTAAGAAGCGATGGCTAATATTCTTGCTGGAAACTGCGCCGCCGAGAGATGTTTCAATAAAATGACGAGCTGACTTTACGTTTTGTCTCAATTATTTCTGTGGAAACTTTCACGGAAGAATGTATTCCATGGCCTTCACTCGTCGACTGATAATCATCATATAACATCAATGTCGTAGTCTTTAACACGGCAGGATTCCAGCCTTCGTTATACTAGTACAACAGGATTGAATTTACCTGTTCTGACAGCTTATACTACTCTATTACTGCTCGACGTGATCCACTACTGATATCATGACAGCCAGTGACTTCATTCAACTAGAAAAATAATCCAATGTTGCCATAATGCAACATATATATATATCATAATAGTGACACATTTACACTTAAATCATTTTAATTTAATCAGTCCCTCATTTTTGCTGCATTTAAAAATCTGAAAGAAATACCGAGAGAGATTTTTTTTAAAACAGGCTGCGCACGACTTCTTGTCGAGGATGTCTGATGTTCACAGTAGTATATTCTTTACTGTCAAACTGCTCATTGCAATGATTTTAACCAGGCACAGTTTTAATCATGGCAAAAATCGGTTTCAACCGTCCTACTCAAAATATGTTTTGACCATCTGTGGTCAAAATTGATTTTGACTTGGAAAGTAAATGATAAATTTATTACATTATTCGCAAGTGTTTTGAAATGTTTTACCATACTCTACTTTAATTGTTAGTACTTTTTAAATAAATAAGCACGACTTTTTTTTTTTTAAATAAGCAATTATTATAAGTACTGAAATGTTTTTAATAGTTTGATCACATATCTACTTTTATATAAGTGAAGAAAACAAAACCACATTAAACGAAAGACATATAAAAAAAATTAAATTTAGTTATTCAAAATTTCATTAATGTAAAATTTCAGCTATAAATAATGGAAGAAACGGCTATTCATTTTTACTGGTGAAAGTTTACTTTGGCGGTAGTCAGTCTCTGCGTTTCCGCCATATTGTGACAACCTAGACAATATCTTTTCAGTGTCAGTGAAAAAGACCATAATACCTGGTCAAACTGACACCAGTAAAAACAAGTAGACATTTTTACCACGTTTATTAGAAAATATTTTCATGAATAAGGCGCTTAAATAAGACGAAATTTTCTATTGAAATTTATTGGTGGGAAGTTTGCCCGGGCGCGGCGGTAATCAGAAACTGTTGATCCGATTTAAAAACACAGCCGCTATCGTGTGACAACCTCCCCAGTTACTCCACTCAAACTATCAGACAGTACACTATATGTCATCACCTCTTTATTCATAACTCCATTGCATCACCACGGCAACTTTGAAACAAATCACCGAATTTCGGTACTCACTCTCTTAGATATCTGCAACCGAAATTCCGAACCCAAAGAGCATAAAAAGCCCTGTCGTGCAGAATACACCCAAGCCTAATAAAGATCTATTTATGTGAAAGTGTAATAGAATATGAAGTTTGGTTAAATTCTCTGAATTGGTTTATCAGATTTATTTATCGCAAATTCGTGAAAAATGCAGCATAGCAGCACCACCTTTTATATGATTTACATGAACACCTAATCAGAACAAACTTATGTCAAGGTCTAACAGAATATGAAGTTTGAGGAAATTCCGTACATTAGTTCTTGGGATGTGACTATTGCTAAAATCGTGTATATCCTGAAAAAAAGCAGCATAGAAACGTCATCTGTTGGGCAATTTACAACAAATACTAACTAACAATAACTTATGTCAACATCAAACAGATGAATCTGGTGTTGAATGAAAATTCGCGCATTAGTAACTTCAGATAGAGATATTTAGAAATGTGAAAAATACAGCTTAGCAGAGTCACCTATTGGTAAATTAACACCAAAACTTAATTACATATCAAGGTATAACTTCAAGTTTGAATATCCGTGCATCAGTTCTTGAGATAGAGCTATTGCGGTAAACAATGAAAAACACAGCATAACTTTTATTTTACACTTAGTAATTTCTTTTATTAGTATACGCTACACAAAAACAAAGTTTCCGTCTGTGTTTGTGTGTGTATCAGCGATGACAAGCGAAATCTTTCGCACTCAGAAGTCTGAAACTTTGTTTGTGTTTAGTCCAATTCAGGTACTGAAGCTCAGATTTTTAAATTTTGGATAATTAGCGGAGACATTATTTAAAAATCTATAAAAAGGCTTTTTTTTTTTTTTTTTTTTTTTTTTTTTTTTTTGCAAAATCGGTTGAGATATGCGCGCATGCTCAGTAACCGCTGTCCTTTTCGCGTAGACGGAAAGAACCAAATTTGTTTTTTCTTTTGATACCGTTCGGGATACGGAAAAACGGAAGACATATTCTTAAATTTCGTTTTTTTACATCTTAAACGCCACAATCAGCTCGAAAAAATATTATTGTCAACCATTTTGATTTTTTTTTTTTTTTTTTTGAAAAGCGTAGTTTTCGCGGTTGAATTTTTCTCTGTTCTCAACTGCTCGGCTCAACAAGCGCAAAACGTGTTGACACATTTACAAATTCATTTTTTAACGGAAAAGTATAAAATTGGAAAGCCTGGCCATGGAAGCGATTTGGAATCGAACTGTTTTTTCCATTTCTTGATCAATCAATTACCTATTGAGTTATAAGGAAATTTAATCACATGACAAACACGTTTTTCGCCCGCTCTTAAGTCTCTTTTTTTCTTCGCACGGAAATTCGGTTCAAAACGCCCACTTTGACACTCTTTCCTGAAAGATCTATTGCGTTTGCAAAAAATGGAATAAACAGCTCAATTACATAGTTTCTGAACAACAACACCAGCTAGTTTCATGCATTTTCGAGCAAAATTAAATTAAAACTTATGTCAGAAATTTGCCCTTTTGGATTTGAGAACACCCTTAAGACCGAATCACAAAAAGTGCCATTTAAAACTGAGACATTCTTCTGTTCGATGGTGCAACTGGCTTTGAAAAATACGAGTTTTAGCACTTTCAAAGAAATTGACGATAGCAGGTCACTTCGCATCGAGTGAAGACGATCTTTTACCCACACTAAAATTAACCAAACGTCGGCATTTCAATACAATATTTTTAGAGCTACTCGGGAGCCCGAATTTACATTTGAAAAATAAATTGTGATACATTTTCGATGAAAACGCCAAAACGCGGGCTATTTTGGCCGGCTTCACTCGGCTGCAGCTCATGTTTTTACAAGTAAATATAGATATAGTTCACGAAATTTTAAAGGGAACTTGGATATAGTTATATTTATAACCGATTGAAATTTCAGAGAGGCCGGAAACTAAGAAATAATTTTTATGTTAAAAAACCCGATGCAAAAAAAAAAAAAATAAATAAATAAAA
This sequence comes from Maratus speciosus, assembly GCA_963932465.1. Lineage (NCBI taxonomy): Eukaryota > Metazoa > Arthropoda > Arachnida > Araneae > Salticidae > Maratus > Maratus speciosus. The sequence goes on along the minus strand of CAWVRF010001517.1, from coordinate 111,706 downwards.
TAAAAATAAAGGCGAGAAGAAAAAAAATATTTTTCAACTATACATCGATATTTTTTCACGAAATTTTTACGCGGCTTGTAAAACCGTTATATTTATAATCTATAAAAATTTTAAAGAGTATGGTCAACTAGAAGTATTTTTTAAACCATGAAACGACCCCGCGTGAAAAAACAAAAAATGTCTTCTTTTGAGTTGCTTTTACCGCTAAATATTAATATCCCCCCCCCCCCCAATTTTTCGCTTTTAAATATAAATTCATACAAAATCGGCTTAAAGATATATTAATTAAATTATGACTATATGTTGAAAAAAAATTAGAAAACTTGAAATTTTCCTTTCCTGTTGCCATATATCCTAAAAAAGAAACAGAAAAAAATTACACTTTTTGTTAAATAAATTCGTTTTATAAGTTAAATTCGCTGATTTTGCGCTTTGTACTCAGTCTAAATCAAAGCAGTGAATATTTCATAATCAGTGCTCATGCTAAATTAACACATTGTAACGGAAATTTTTTTAAACAACATGTATTGCAAACATTAAATAAGGTGTGCTTTTAAAAATTAACATTGAATGTTTATAAAAGATATGCTCAGTATAGCGCAGTAAAAAGTAAAATTAGAGGTAAGGAAATTGCACTTAGCTTCTGTTTTGGATCGTCCAGGGTATTATTTGCTTAAACATATAATGCCCATGGTAACATATGCTACCACAACTGTTTAAATTTTGTGGGTTTTCTTTTTAAAATTCAGATATCCCAAATTGGCACCATAAATTAAAAATAGCAATATTTGCTTTACTTAATAACAGGCATTCTGTCAATAAATAAAGCAAAATTTATTATTGAAATTTTCTGGTATGAGTTCTGATTCTCTGAATTAAGGAATTTCTAATACGTATTCTACCATGAGAATTAGAGGGTTAATCCGATTTAACGTGAGATGGTGGGTTATCCATTCCATATAGCTCTTTGGAGATAATTTAATTATCCTGTTGGTAGCCTGTAATTTGTAGAAATGGTATTATTTATGTTTCTATGTGGGAAAAATATGCGTATTAGTAATGTACTAAGTTTCATTGTTTAATTATCAGGGCCGTGCGAAACGGGGGGCGAAGGGCGCAGTCGCGGAAATTGAGGGGCGCCAAATTTATACTACAAACCTCTTTTTTTCTTCTTTTTTGTAAATAAATTATATTGGGAATTTTATTCCCCCAATAAATGTACATTCATTTTTCGTTTCAAAGGTTATTGCATGGTCCCTTACCCTACACCCAAAGACAAATTTATGAATAAGGACTTTTTTTTCTGTTCGAAACTTGTTTTAGGTTTTTGTCTTAGTCTCTTTCATTAACCTTCTCTTTTCTCAGACTGTAATTTTCATTCTGCGCTTGTGACAAAAACATATGTTCTCAAACAAGCATGGGTTTCTTCTGGGAATATAGAAGGGTTGTAAACTGCTATACTGTACTGTTTCATATATTTTTTCTACACTCATTTCCCAGATTCTCTTTGCCAAAATCTAAATGCAATTTTCTCTTATGTAGCTCTTATTTAGTTGTTTGGAGTTTCTGAATTAAAATTACACATAAAGTTCCAAAAATAACGCGAAATATGTATTCAATAGAATTTATTTATGTTTCTGCACTTTTCAATTTTGCGACACATGTCACAAAGAAAAAGTGTGTAAGTGTGTGTGTTGGGGAGGGAGGACGCCAAATTGAAACGTTGCCTAGGGCGCAGTTTTCTCTTCACACTGTGCTGTTAATTATAACGACAGTAAAAGTCGACGTTAATTATAACGACAGTTAAGTAAAAGATTTATATATTGTAAATTCTACACTTATCTGGAGCGAGCATACATATCGTTCCTAACTATTTGAGATTACATGACAGAAAGAGTAAAAAAGTATTGCATCATAAAAAAGAAAATAAAGCTTTTTTAGTCCTTGAATAAATGGAAATTTCTGGATTACACATATTTCACTACTCGCATGAAATCCTAGATTTACAAGCGAAAGTTCCTAGCGTTTGTGGTCATTAATACACTGCTCAAAACAATTAAAGGATATTGCAGTTTTAGGTGGATTTTGTATCTGGTAAACTGTTTAGCTGATTGATACATGGTCGACAGACATAGTAGGTTATATGAGAATAAATTACACATGTTTGGCAGAAAAAAATGCATTTTATTGCGCATTTGTGTACTAAAGGAAAAAAAACACAATTTGTGCATATGAGAAAAAAAGAATAAGAAAATGTGTTTTCTTCAAAGAAAATCATTTTCAGTAGGGGGTATGGTTTCCACGGGCGGCCAGCAACGTTGAACACCTTTGATGCATGGACTCAATGAGGCTATTAATGACGAGTTGGGGTATTCCGCCCCACTCTTCCAGAAGAGCTCTTTCCAGTTCTTGGAGAGTTTGTGGGGGTTGTTGGCGGCCAGAAACTCGTCTTCCTAGAGCGTCCCAAACGTGCTCGATTGGATTCATGTCCTGGAGAACACGCTGGCCATTCCATTCGAACGATTCCTTCCTCGAAAAGGAAATCCTCCACCAGGTTTGCACGATGTGGCGTGCAGTTATCGTCCATTAAAATGAAGTTATCTCCGATTGCTGCAGCGTAAGGGACTACAATAGGTCTGAGGATCTCATCCCTATATCGGCGACCAGTCAGAGCTCCATCTCGAATGATGTAGAGGTCAGTGCGCCCGTCAATGGAGATGCCACCATACACCAACACTCCTCCACCGCCAAATCTGACACTTTCGTGCACGAACGCAGGATTATTCCTACTGCCACGGTCCCTCCAGATGAAAATACGCCTATTATCCGGATGCACAGAAAAACGGGACTCGTCAGAAAACAGAATATTGCTCCATTCATTTCTCCTCCAGTTGACATGCTCGGTTGCTCACTCCCTGCGGTCGCGACGATGCCTTGATGTTAATCTAACACATACCATCGGTCGGCGAGCATACAGACCTACAGCATGGAGCCGGTTTCGGACAGTCTGAGTTGAAATCGTGGTGCCTGTAGCCGAGCGAAGGTGTTGTTGGAGAAGAGTAGCGTTCATGGTTCGGTGTCTCCGAGCTGTTAACGCTAAATACCGATCTTCATTGGGCGTTGTTGCCCGTCTACGACCTTGCCCTGGTCTTCGGCCTGCACATCCACTCTCCAAAAAACGGTTCCAGATCCTGGAAATGACACTTTGTGACACTCCAATGGCTTGCGCTACTTCGGCTTGAGTTTGGCCCCCTTCTAACCTACCAACAATTCTCAAAGCTTCTGAATCTGTCAAATGACTTCGCTGAGACATCGTACTCATCGAAACAAAGCAATCACTGAATGCCGATCATCCTTGTCTTCATTCTCTTTTATCCAGTTGAAAGTCAAATTTCATTCGCTGCCGCTGAAGCGACGTTTTTGATGTCGAACTCAAAATTTGCATACTCCACAGTTTGAAAACCAGAAAAATTTGCATTTGTGATTCTCTTCTTCTATTTTCGGCAAAAAAAATTTCGTTTATATCTTTATTTTATATAAAACTTCAAATATCCTTTAATTGTTTTGAGCAGTGTATTTGAAGGTTATTTTTCTTTAATTCCTCCCGTTGAGAGATAGTTATTATTAAGCGCACCGGGTAAGCTCTATCTTCACCATGTTAAAATACACCAACTTTATGTACATTTTTCTCATAAATGGTGAAATATAGAGGTCTAGAATTTTTAGAGTAGTTTGAGTAACATGCTTTAACGTATTTTAACTGACCATTTTCTTTCTAAGTGAACATGAAAATTAATTATTAATTATTTATTGAAAGGCATTTTTAAATTAGCATTTTTGGTAAGATTTCACTGCATAAAATAAATAATTCTCAACCAATTATTAAATCCCTGTGTTAAAGTATACAATATAACATAATAAAAGTATTTAAAAAAATTGAGTTCTTAAGTTTAATAGATAATGAAAAAAAGGAACACAAATATGTTTCCAAGTTTTCCAAAATCCAAGTTTTGAGAAAAAGTCAATTAAAGATTTAAATGGCCATTAAGCTGTGAAGTACTCTTAGAAAGAATGAATAATTCCAACACTTCTTTTTTCAATATATAAACACGTCTGACACATCGTTGCAAAGATAAAAGTTTAAATTATTTAATGTTATAAAAAAGTAAAAATCGATTTTTTTCCCCAAATTTCGCTTACCTTGTCCCCTTAAGGGGACTTATCTGGTGGGGAAGAAAAAAAGTGGAATTCCATGTTATCCTATGGGAAAAATACTTATCCTTCTTGTTTATTCAAATTTTGAAATGTCAACAATATTTTTCTTTCAGCACGTAGATAGGAAAGTTCTTTATCCCTCTGTAAGCTCCAAATTTATATATATATTTTTTTCCAGTCATAAGTCAAGTAAAGAGTACTTTTTCAACTTTTCGGATTTTTTTTAAACTTTAACACAAATTTTAAAATACTGATAATTATCTTTAAAATGCCTTAAGCTTACAGAGGGATAAAGAACCTTCCTATCTATACGTGCTGAAAAAAAAGATATTGTCGAAATTTCCAAATTTGAATGAACAAGAAGGATAAGTATTTTTCTCATAGGATAACATGGGATTCCACTTTTCTTCTTCCCCACCAGATAACTCCCCTTAATCTGAGAAGGTTATATTATTATTTCCTATCATACGAGTGTTTTTCATATTCTGTATATTTCCTATTGTGAATATCCATACAAATTCCATATCACGCACCAAAATCCTGCCTCTGTATCAAAATATGCCATATATGTTATGAACTTCAGCTACAACACCTTCAAGTGATGTAATTGGTACGGAGATAGTTTAGCTGTGCTGCTAATTTTATTGTAGAAAGTAAAAACTCTTAACTAAGCAATAAAGAATATTTTCCAATATTCTTATATTTAAATTATTTCTAAGATACTTAATAGGTATTTTCTTAAGTACTGAAAACAATACAATATGGAAATTAAACCAAAATAATAAAAAATAAAAATTTTAAATATTCAAAAAGAAATATAGAATTAAATATAAGTGAAACGAATTGGTGAATGCCATTATTGAAATAAAGACATTCATTGTTATGTGATTTTTTTAAAAATATAGTTAGTTTCATTTATCGATTAATTATATTAAAATTTATTAATTGGTAATAAAGTTGTAAAAAATTAAAAATATAATATTGTATCAGAATTCTAGCACATCAGAAAGTGCATGAAAAATCTGGTACAAAGTCTTTATATAGATGATTTAATGTACACATAAATATGTAAAAATGTGCTATTCCGGATAATGTAATATTGATCTAGCTAGAATAATCCAAATTCGTAAAGTGGATAATTTTGTAACCATTCTTGGCTACCAAAACTTCAACCATAAATTTCATAAAACCGAAAGAACTTCTTAAAAACACCATAAAAGTAAAGAAATGCGTAAGGCCTTTCAAAAGAACTTTGTATTTCTTCATCAGGTACAAAGTACGTGCTACTGCTTTGAAAGTAGGAGCAAGACTGAAAGGATAAGGAAGGGAAAATGACAACTTGAAGAAACAGCCAGTTGGAAAGAGACATCCTCCAATCACAAAAGCGCATTACCCAATCAGTTATAAAAGGAGAATTATGAAGCAAATTGAATAAAAACAGAGTCTATAAATTAAATGAAATCACACGAATACGTAAAGCATATATATAAAAAGCGAGTGGGGAAGTATTAAAAAAAAAACAATTACAGAATTAAAAGCAAATATAATAAGAAAATTGGAAAAGAAGAAAGTAAAATTTCAGCCATGCTCCTACTTTCAAAGTAATAGCACATATTCTTTGCACCTGATGAAAAAATAGAAAGTTCTTTCAAAAAGTCAGGCGCAATTATTTATTTTCATGGTGTTTTTAAGAAGTTCTTTTGATCTTATTGTATCACACCTGTTTGTATGAATGTTAAGTATATGTTGTTACAATCCTAGTTTCTGCGTAAACTATATGGCTAAAAATTACCTTTCGGTTTCATGCATTTTGACGAATATGCAGAAAATTACTGGACAATTTTTTCTGGAACTTGATAAATGTAAATAAAATGTTTGACTTCAGATTTTGCAGTGGAAGTTTAGTCACGATGGCAATTAGGGGAAAACAACAACAACAACAAAAATATTTGCGATCACATTGTAAAACAAAATGATCTGTAGCTATACGAGATTACTGCGGGTCCTGCATAATAGTTGCATAAGAATAACATGTATAGCCGTGGAGATAGATATAAAAGTTTCTTTAAAAAGAAAATAAAAAATGTACATGTCTTTTGTTTACAACATGCAGAATTTCGACCAAATTTGACGCCGTATTCGGTAAACTTAACATAGTATACAAGTGTAATAACTGCGCATGAGCTGTTGTAAGTTATTTCATACTAATACTCATATTTCATCAAATATTTAATATACTTATATTCTAATTATTAAAACCAACCGCTGTGCTCGCGTAATTATTGGGATATGCCAAGTCTGCCTATTTTTATTAGAGCAAAATATACTGCTTCTGATAATTAAAAAATACTAATTAATTCTCTTTTTGAGTAAACTTCACACTTATATTCATTAGGCGAACATGAGATTTAAATTAAAGAGAAAAACCAAAATTAATTCCTAATAAATGACAATTTAGAACATATTTTGAAGGGTTTTCCATTCATTTCATTTTTATTCGAAATTTGGAATTTTTTAGAAACCGTTCTTAACGAGCATTTACATCTTAAAAGTAACCATAACAACCATGCCAAATTCCGTACTTCTAGTTATCTAAGCTTCTATAACAATAATATAACAGATATCGCAATGTTATGACGTTTTTTGGTCCTGCACATTTTAAAATTTCTATATTAAAAAAAATTGTTCTGTGGGTGAATTTATGTCTCTAAAGTAACAGCCATTTCAAAGTTCTATCTCTAATAATTTCAGATAAATCCTAGTTTCGAACATTTTCCGAAAATTTCACCCTCTTAATTTTCGAATTTTATTTGGAACACATTTAGTGAATACTTAACTCTTAAAATTAAACACATGCAAAAACTCAAGTTTCTAGCTTAGCAGCAGAAAAATATCGCAATTTTAAAGCGTTTTTTGCTTCTGCCCCTTTTAAGTTTTAAATTTTTAAAAAATGTTCCATGTGAGCATTTGCTTCTTAAAAATAACAGATATGTCAAATTTTTAAGTTTTTACTTCCAAAAGTTCTAAATAAAACGTAATTTAAAATGTTTTTCGCTTATTTACCTTTAAATTTCTAATTTTTAATCAACTGTATATGCCGTGCATCTGCATCATAAAAGTAACCACTACACCATACTAAATTTAGAGTTTCTAACTGGAACCAATCCAACTAAATTGTATTGTAGAACTTTTTTAAAAGTTTTTTGCTCATTTCACCCTTCTAAATTTCTAGAAACCGTTCTTTGCCTTGCATCTGCATCTGAAAAGTAACCACTATACTAAATTTAGAGTTTCTAATTGGAACCAATCCAGCTAAACCATATTTTAGAACGTTTTTAGAAGTTTTTTGCTCATTTCACCCTTTTAAAATTCGAATTTTCTAGAAACCGTTCTTTGCCTTGCATCTGCATCTTAAAAGTTAACATTATACTAAATTTAGAGTTTTTAACTCGAACCAATACAACTAGTATCCGTCAGGCCGAAATGTCGGCGCATGGAGGCGCATAAACTTAAAAGAAATTATTTAAAAAAATGTTTTATTTTCTAGATTGCTGTTTAATAGTATAAAAGTAAGTTTGAAATAACAATCGTCGATACCTCATTTTAAAGTGTTTAACTCAGTCGTCAGTTGCCTCGGGTAATGCACAAATTCTAATCTGTCAACAAGTGCTCCCATACTTCTAATTTGGGTAAAGCCTGTCCTTAGCGAAAATTGCTTCCATTAGAACTTTCCCTAAATGACAAACTACAGTAAAAATGACATAAGTTTTTTTTATGTGGCAACACCTTTAGATGGATATCCACAGCAGTTTTTGACAATGTTAAACTCGAGGATCTATGTATGGTGGCAAGGTATGCAATAGTTAAAGGTAACTAACTTTGTGTGAATGAGGCTTTTTCTTCTTTCCAATATTTACAAATAGGTTTGATAAAAAAAAAAAATTACAGTTAGAAATGGCTCATGATACTCAACAAAATGAACTATTATGACCTGTGGCAAACCTGGAGGTTGAAAATGTGGGCCATAGGCAATATCTTTTATCGTACTTACGTTTACCAATTCTCACTCCGTTCAGATATTGGTATGTAGCATAATGCATAACCCTGCATCCTGCTGCTGAGGAATGTCTAAACTGAAATACAGACGCGTGATCATCTTCACTCCATCTTGCAATTTAATCATTGTGATCTGCTAAAATTCTTGTTTATTGGTCCCCGCTTTGAGTTAAGAAGTACTTCTTGATTATATTCTTTAGCTTGCTTGGTTTTGAGAAAAATACATATGGCATCTTCAAATCATTCAAGTTAGCCGAAAGCAGTATATCTTTGCGTCGTTGCATAAGGGGTGAGAGGTAGTCAAAAACTTGGCTCACGCAAAGTAAGTTCAGAGTCTTTCGGAACTGTGTCTGCTGATTGTCGTTTTGTCTCAATGAGTTTGTTAATGTGAAACATTTTTTAAAAGCTCTAAGCATTTTTTGTCCGCGAAGAATCAAAATGACTTTTAAAGAATGTCTCTTATATAGAGGGTTATCTTTTACGCGATGTAACTACCTAATACTTCCAAGGTTTTAAACAAATAAGCCTCTAAAAGGCTAAATGCTATCTATTTTACCTTCGCGACATCTTTGTTCAAGGTTAGCCATAAGACGACATCCTATAATTGAAAATTCGTCAATAATCAGAAATAACACTACATCCATTCTGAGCTGTAGATGTACTGCTGACTTTTTAAATTAGCGAACTATTTAAAACACGTTGGTTCTTTAAACACTGAGTGAGTTACCTTGTCTTTGACATTAAATGCAGCAGTACCTGTTAGTGCCAAAAGAATGATAGCTTCTGATCCTAACTGCTCTATGATTGTTTTACTAATTTCTTTGATTTTTGTACATTTTACAGCTCTTCCTTTTCCAATAATAAAAGTTGATTTAGGGAAATTTGTAACCTTTGTTTGTAAAGACAAAAGCTGTTCAGTGCATAACTGAAGGCAGCATGATTTGTTGTTCTTTATAATAATTCAGAAATGTTAAAAGTAAAGAGAAACCATTGGATAAGAGAATCTACGGTAAAGATAAAGAATTACCACCGGATGTATTTGAGAAATTTCGATTTTTTTAATTTAGCTCCGATCTTTGAGAACTTGATCCATCGAGTTAGCGGCAGAAAACTTCAAAGCTCCTTCAAAAACTTGCTCGTCTGGCACAGCCCACACTTATTTAATATGGCAACAGGTAAAGATTTGTAACACGTATGTAACACGCAATCATAGATAGTTAGCTATACTCCTCTATCAAACTTGATACTTTTATTCATCTGAGTTGTTGTTATATCATTGTTATGAAAATATTGGGAAGCATCTGGGTTATTTTTATGCGACTTTTCCACATAGAATTAAGCTGAATAACTCTATACATTTGAATTACTTTCTTTTAACCGTCATTTTCGAAACTTCTGTGTATAACGTTGCACGTGAAGAAATGTTAAGAAATTGTTATTTCTTAAAATGTACACTAAATCTTGGCAGCAGATTAAAAAAATCAGTGATTAATTTATGACTTTTAGTGAACATGATTTCTCACGAATTATCTTTCACTGTTGTATCCATTTCTACGATCATAAGCACAAGCGATCATAGTCATATACATTAACGTCGCATTTATCGCTAAGCTTCGTGACATTTGGACGAAATATAGCCAAATTTGGCGACCAAAAATATGTCGTCACAAATTAAGCCAATTTGGCTGTATCTGACTAAATTGGCGAAGTTTCCGTTGAAATTCAGTACTGATGATTCTTCTCTAACCGGGTTCTTCGCATTTTAACTTCATGTTCTATAGTAAAATTAGCTAAAATCTTAAAACCAAGAAATAGGGAAGCTACCTTTTCCAACCCGTAAAGGAATTTTTTATTTTGTAATCTACATAATTCTGTTTTCTAGTGTACATCTTGACAAAAAAAAAAAAAAAATGCTTATCTCATTTACTTCAGAATGTTCACTTGCATTTCAGTTGAAATATATTCACTTACGATGAATTTAAAAAAAATTGAGTAATCGTCAGTAATTGGGATAGCTACCAAATTGTTAAATTTGTGCATCAAACAATGCTCAGTAAATTCTGAATTTGTCTACAAACCCGATTACGAAAATTTCACAATAGAAACATACATTCGTCTGAATACAAACATATATACGTAAGAATACATACATATAAGTAATGCATACATGACATTATATTTTTCTCGATTTCTTTGAGTATCACTCGTAGCCATTCAACTAATGCCCAAAATCATATTTTCCGTATTCGATTTTCTTTTTGTTTCTCTTAATTTAAAATTCAAAATGAATTGCATCGATTTGGAAGCTTACAAAGAATGAAAAGTTCGAAAAAAATAGAGGTTGTTTAATACGTAGAACGTAAAACTTCTGAAAGGGGGGGGGGTCAATCTATATCTCAGGTCACCAATGTATGAACATCGACTTCAACATCCAACTCTATAATGATCCGTATGAGGTTAAAATGCATAATTTACAACAATGGAGCTAATGTTTTAATTAATAACGGGATAAATCTTGTCGAATTTCGACGAAAGAAATTGTTTAAAAACGAACTCATACATAGGTTACTACTTAGTCTCTTAAAACAAATATTATTTTTAACTTAAAGTTATCAAAATTCTAGGTACAGATGTCATATTCGCCCCGTATTGGCGCGATTTTTTTCTGTCGCCAATATCATATAGGCAACAGGTACTTTACTTGCGCCAAAGTGTCGTTATTTTGCTTGATGTGGTAACCCGGATTATGTTGTTTATGCTGTTGATGTTTTCGCCAAATTGGCAACCGAAAAAAATCGCGCCAATATGGGGCGAATATGACATCTGTACCAAATACTAATTCCATACACTTCGACTGTTCAAAATATTAAAAAATTAAACTGCATTACTTATTATACCTAATCAAGATAGGTAATTTTGATGAAATTACCCATTGAGACTGTTATGTTTAAGCGGCACTGATGTCATATACGCGTCATATTGGCGCGATTTTTTTCCCACACCAATTCGGTGAAAACTTCAACAGCACAAACAATAACATCCGGGTTACCATATCAAGCAAAATAACGACACTTTGGCGCCTTTTAAGTACTCGTTGCGTATATGACATTGGCGTCAGAAAAAAATCGCGCCAATACGCGTATATGACATCAGTGCCGTTTAAAATTGCCGATTGAAAATTTAAAAAAATGATTTCACCTTAAGTTAATCACGGAATTATTTTTGCGCGTAAAATCTAAACTTCATGTTATTTTCACCGTCTCATAATTTGCATATGCATCTCTTATATTTACATTCACCATTTCCAAAATATTACAATGCGCAGTATGTGATTAATACATATATTTCTAAACTTGAAATCAAGTTTGTCAACTACGACTTTGCATGTGAACATTCGCACTCTTGACTTGTGATTCTAATCTCTGTATCGGCGAGTAAAATTCCAGAAATTTATATCTTTTAGAGGCGTTCGTAGTAAAATATTTACTTTTATCACAGAAAATGATCGTTTTCATTTAAATATGATGTCATTTTGCCTCACTGAAGCATTTCACCAAGCGTCTCAAACTCAATGAATGAAAAAGAATTGAATTATAACAGCTTTTTGCGGTAAACATGGGTATTTTATTAAAGCATGACGTCATTTTCTGTTCAATTTTTTCCGAAAGTTTATTTTGAATTTTATGAGAAAATGGCATCAATAAAAATAAGCAAACCTTATTATTTTTCCTTTCTTTACAACAATGGAAGTAATCCAATTGCTACCATTTTGAAACAAATTCATAGAATTTTTTTAAAATTTAAATTTAAATATAAAAATGGGAATATTTAAAAAAAATAGCTAGTGCGGGCAAATCTACAAAGAAACAGCTTTCATTAAAAAAAAAAGAATTATTAAAATTGGTGCAAAAAAAAAAAAAAAAAAAAAAAAAAAAAAAAAGCTCAAGGTACATGACTAAAAAAAGAAAGCCTTATCTTTCAAATATATAGAATTAAACTCACAATGTTATCTCTATGAGAAAATTTTGAGACGACATTTCAGGCTGTTAGGGTTGACGAATATTTATGATTTTCAATACGCGCCGAGATTTTGGCACTACCAACGTCCAGTTCATTTTCTGTGTCGATGGGTCAAATATTGTGGACGCTATCGTGTTAACAATGAGTGTAATTTTTGCAGGTAAGACGGAGCCGTGCTCCGAGAACTAAATCATATTTTAGAACGTTTTTAGAAGTTTTCAGCTCATTTCACCCTTTTAAATTTCGAATTTTCTAGAAACCGTTCTTTGCCTTGCATCTGCATCTTAAAAGTAACCACTATACTAAATTTAGAGTTCTAACTCGAACCAATCCAACTAAATCATATTTTAGAACGTTTTTAGAAGTTTTCTGCTCATTTCACCCTTTTAAATTTCGAATTTTCTAGAAACCTTTCTTAGAGTTGAAGAATTTAGATCTTTAATGTAACCACCATGACAAATTACAAGCTTTTGTATCAACTGTATCTCATAAAGCACAATTTTAGAACTTTTTTAATCTTGCAATCTTTTTGATTTCGAAATTTTTAAAATTGTTCTGGGCGAGCATTTACAACTCTCGATGAACAGCCATGCAAAATTTCAAGTTTCTAGCTTTAATAGTTCCCAAAAAATCATAATTTAAAACGTTTCTAGAACGCTTTCCGTTCATTTCGCCCTTTGACATTTCAAATCAGAAAACGTTCTTAGCGAGTATTTAAATCTTAAAAGTAACCATCATGCTAAATTTAAACTTTTTTTACCAACTGTATCACATAAATCATAATTTTTGAGCATTTTTTGCTCTTGCACTCTTTTAAATTTCGAATTTTCTAAAAACTGTTCTATTCGAGCATTTACATCTCTAGAGTTACAACCATGCCAATTTTTAAGTTTCTAGCCTTAACAATTCAAAACAAGTCGTAATTAAAAGCGTTTTTAGGACATTTTCTACTCATTTCACACTTTTAAATTTCGAATTATTTAGAAATCGTTCAAATAACTACACATTAAAAGTAACCACCACACCAAATTTAAAATTTCTATCTCCAGCAATGTCAAAGGAATCACAATTTTAGAAATTTTGCCTCTGCTCCCTCTTGGGGGTCGTTGTACCATATGAAATATAGTCTATGTTGGAGCAGAGATGAGCACCAGCATTTTACTACCATTACTTTTAAAATCGACTCGGTAGATCCAGAGATTACCCCTACAAACAAACAAACGTTATTCTTTATAATGTTAGTACATACGTATTACAGTATAATGTTTTTCCAACAGTTTCTAAAATTTCCCTGTAGTGGCCTTACATTTAATAATAAAACCGCATACTAGAAACAAAAACGTGTGGAATTTTTTATTTTTTATTTTTACAGAAACTTTTATTTAAGGACTGTTTCCTAGAAATCCGCAAAAACTTTGCTGTTATGCAAAACAGCAAAGGCATACGAATCAGGCGAAACCTGTGCGTGAAGTGTTGCGTTATAGTATATAAGGACACGCCCGTTAGCCGAAAGTTCATTAAGGCTGTTCTCAAATCTAAAAAAGCAACTTCCTGACATAAGTTTTAATTTATTTTTGTTCGAAAATGCATGAAACTAGCTGGTATTGTTGTTCAGAAACTATGTCATCGAGCTGTTTTTCCATTTTTTTATAAACGCAATAGATCTTTCAGAAAATAGTGTCGAAGTAGACGTTTTGAACCGAATTTCCGCGCGAAAGTAGAAAAATCATTCAACGGCGGGCGAAAAACGGGTTTGTCCCGTGATCGAAATCGCTTATAACTCAATGGGTAATTGATTGATCAAAAAATGGTAAAAAACAGTTCAATTCAAAATCGCTTCAATGACCAGGCTTTCCAATTTTATATCCTTCCGTTAAAAAATGAATTTGTAAATGTGTCAGAACGTTTTGCGCTTGTTGAGCAGAGCAGTTAAGAACAGCCTTAAGTAATCTGTGTTTTCCAAGAATGGAGTCGGAAGAGGAGTGTCTGCGTAAGCGTGTGTACAAGTTTTTCGAAGACAATATTCATCATGGGAACAAGTTCATCGTGAACCATTTTTTTGCCGAAAATATTCCCAAACGAACAATATACGGTGTTCTACAGCGCTACTAGAAGGGAGTTCAGGCCAAAAGACAACCGGAGTCGGTTAGGAAGACTCAAAAATTCACCAATCCAAAATTACAACAGTTGACACGACTGTTTGGGGAAAAAAAGAGTTTCACCGGGCACTTACATAAGAAAATCACCCAGAAGCTTAACATAAAATGTCACAAGAAAAGAGTCACGAACAGAAAAGCAAATGGTTACCGCGAACATGAAGTGTGGTCAGTTGTTCAGAAAATTCTCTGATTGAGCATTCACCTTGGATGACGAGTATATTTTATGCCCACTCATTCCACGTTTAACCCTCCAGCTGCGTAATTGTTTTATTAAAATAGCTTCTTTTGTCACCGGTTTTTCATTACAAAAATTTTTGTCTAATTTAATTTGGAAAATGCTCCGATTAAATAATGCCAAATTTACAAAAAAAAAAAAAAAAAAAAATAACTGGTGTGAATAATCAAGAGAGATTAATTAGACGGGAAAATGCATGCCCGAGAAAATCTCGGGTTGGTAAGAGAGAGGGTTAATGATAATGGTGGCTAATACAGATTTGATGTTTCCAGGACACAACCTATTATCAAATTCGCTACTAAACACGAAATTCGAAGACAAGATCTTCGCTTGGATTGCGTTGGGTCCAAAAGGCTTGAGTCATTGGTTCATCTGAAAGTCTGGGTTCGTTGTCAATGGGCAACGACATTTGGAATGGGCAACGACATGGGGAACGACATGGGCAACGACAATGGGCAAGTGCATTCGCCATCCTCTCATCCCCTACATCCGTAGCAATTTCAACGGCGGTGATTACATCTTCTGGCCAGACTTGGCCAGCAGTCATTACTGCAAAATTCGGCTAATTAACTTCCGTCAGCAAAACATCACTTTCGTAGAGAAGTCCGACAACCCGGCTAAAGTTCCCGAAATTCGACCAATTGAGCTGTTCTGGGCGTATCTAAAGTCCACAGTATATGCTAAAGACTGGAAACCAGATAACATCCAGAAATTGATCAAGCGAATCAAGTACATTCTCAGCATTATGGAACTAAATTTTGTACAATGTCTAGCAAGTACCACCAAAAGTAAAAACGATAATGTCCGACGAAATGATTTAATTGAAAATTCGGATTTCTAGGAAACAGTCCTTATCCATAACTATATGAGAATTTCTTTCTTCTTTCACAAATGTTTTACAGCAACAGCACCAACATAATAATCTTCTACAGCTAGATATCTTTACTAGCATTTTATTTTATAGAGTGAACGCAAAATAATTTTAATACTATTTGTTCTTGCTTCCTTGCCCTCATGTCTGAACCACCGCTAAATATATGTGAAGTCAAATATGTCCTTTCTATTCTTAAAAAACGAGATGAATTTAAGTATTTTACTAGCTATTTGACAAAAGTCTAAAATCCCAAATGTCCGGCGACTTTTGGTCATATAGTGCACAAGGAATATCAAAAGCAGAATAAAAAATACAAATGGAAATATTTGTTTCTTTCCCTATAAGCATAAAAAAATAATTGTTTTATGTAAAAATAATTAAGTTTGAATATTAAGAAAAGAAGTACAGTGATCCCAAAAATGTATGATGCAATTAATGCTTCATTTTAAGTTATTAATGTTATGCTTCTGGCATTTTATATACATTTCTTGTGCAATTATTGGACTTCTTTTTAAAAATCATTGTGATTTTCACACATTTTTATTTCTCTTACAGGTACAGTCACCAATTTGAAAGAAATTTCTTATGTTGGGAAAACACTTATGAAGACAAATCATATTTATTTTGAAGTCTATGAAACATAAAAAACTGACTAAATAGCGATTTATTTTATTTGAACTATTGGTCAACACCGCAGTCTTTCTTCATTGCAAATTACTAAATAGAATTTAGATTACCATCTGTTGGAACCATTCAATTTGTTAAAAAGTAATTTATTACTGTGAGATGCTTCAATTTTATGGGGCATTTATTGTAGTTCTAGCATGTTTTCGCCGTAAATAAGGGATCAGTCTTTAATTCATAGGTCTAAATTTTAAGTTTGTTGATAACTTCCTACTTTGTTTCAAAGCTTTAGCATTCTATATCAAGAAACATTTTTTTAGAAATCATGATAGCAGTTTTTGATCTTTGTTCATATCTCAATAATCGTTAATATTTCAAAATAAATATCTCATTTTATTATAGAATCTATCTTTCTGAAAGGTAAATTAATGTTAAATATGTATGTATATAAAAATTGAATCTATTTAACTATCTTACCATACATTTTCTATATTTCTACAGCAGGAAATATATGTTTGAGTGACAAATTCGTAACGTTTCCTTATAGAAGAAGGAAAATTACATTTTTATTGGTGGAAAACATCTTATTCATCTAATATATGGCATGAAATGTATTTTTCAAACATTTAATATACCATTCACCCTTGAATTTATTCAGATGCTTCATTTGCAAGTATTTGCAATGAAATCTAATTTGAACATGAGTTATCATATTGATAGTAATCAAAAGTCTGCGGATATTAAAGAGAAGCCTTTTGCTTGTGTAGTATGCAATAAAAGATTTTCTCGAAAGGACTGTTTAATGGTCCACCTTCGTGTACATACTAAAGAAAAACCCTTCAGTTGTGAGGTGTGCAACAAAAGATTTTCAAAAAAAAATTCATTAAATGAGCATCTTAGAATTCACACACATGAGAAGCCCTTCACTTGTGGGATGTGCAACAAAGGATTTACTCACAAATCTTATCTAAATAATCATCGTTTTGTACATACGAAAGAGAAACCCTACATTTGTGATGTCTGTGACAAAGGATTTTTTTTTAAATATCGCTTAAATTTACACCTTCGTGTACATTCTAAAGAAAAGTCCTTCACTTGTGGGAAGTGCAACAAAGTATTTACTCAAAAATCTGATCTAATTAATCATCGTTTCTTACATACAAAAGAGAAGCCCTTCATTTGTCATGTGTGCGACAAAAGATTCTCTTTTAAATCTTGCTTAAAATTACACTTTCGTATACATTCTAAGGAAAAGTCTTTCACTTGTGTGATATGCAGCAAAGGGTTTTCGACAAAGAATCATTTAGTTAGGCATTATCGTACTCATACGAATGAAAAACCTTTCTCTTGCGAGTTGTGCAGCAAAGCTTTCTCTCGCAAATATTCCTTAAATAGGCATTATCGTACTCATACAAAAGAAAGGCCTTTTTCTTGTGACTTGTGCAACAAAGAATTTTCTGCGAAAAGTTCCTTAAATTTACACCTGTATGTACATTCTAAGAAGAAGACTTTCACTTGCGAGATATGCCACAAAAGATTTTCCAGAAAGCATCATTTAGTTATGCATTATCACACTCATACGAAAGAAAAACCTTTCACTTGTGAGTTGTGCAGTAAAGCCTTCTCTTACAAATGTTCCTTAAATTTACACCTTAATGTTCATACTGAGGAGAAACCTTTCACTTGCGAGATATGCAACAAAGGATTTTCCAATAAGTATCGTTTAAACAGGCATTATCGTTCACATACAAAAGAAAGGCCTTTTTCTTGTGACTTGTGCAACAAAGGATTTTCTCAGAAAGCTACATTAAATACACATCTTAGGATTCATACCAAAGAAAAACTTTTCTCTTGTGAAGTGTGCAACAAAGGATTTT
Source organism: Maratus speciosus (assembly GCA_963932465.1). NCBI lineage: Eukaryota > Metazoa > Arthropoda > Arachnida > Araneae > Salticidae > Maratus > Maratus speciosus. The sequence continues at coordinate 93,646 of CAWVRF010001517.1, read as the reverse complement.
CTCTAAAAGCTGCATTAAATACACATCTTAGGATTCATACCAAGGAAAAACCTTTCACTTGTGAGGTGTGCAACAAAGGATTTTCTCAGAAAGCTGCATTAAATACACATCTTAGGATTCATACCAAAGAAAAACCTTTCAATTGTAAGGTGTGCAACAAAGGATTTTCTCAAAAATCCGCATTAAACACACATCTTAGGATTCACACCAAGGAAAAACCTTTCACTTGTGAGGTGTGCAACAAAGGATTTTCTCAAAAATCTGCATTAAATATACATCTTAAGATTCATACGAAACAAAAACCTTTCACTTGTGAGATGTGCAACAAAGGATTTTCTCAGAAAGCTGCATTAAATACACATCTTAGGATTCATACCAAAGAAAAACCTTTCAATTGTAATGTATGAAATAAAGGATTTTCTCAGAAAGCTGCATTAAATACACATCTTAGAATTCATACCAAGGAAAATCCTTTCATTTGTGATATACGCAACAAATGATTTTCGCGTAAAATACATTAAAAAAGCATATTTGCATACACATTGAAAAGAACACCTTCACTAGACCTGTACATTAAAGTTTTTGGTCAAAAAATGTAATTTGAATTTTCACCGATTTATGGTAAAGAGGAGCCTTTTATAGGTGAGACATTCAACAAAAGATTTTCACAAAAGTCACTATTAATTTAAATCATTTTTATACTCGTAGAAGACAGAAACATAGGCAATTTCTTGCTTATTCATTGAATATCTCTCTATTTGTGCATTTTGCGTAAAAGAAAAATCACTTGATGATTCCTTTCCTTTTTCATATCTAACGAAAGCATCGTATTTGTCAAGTGCATAGTACGAAGTTTTTACAAGTCATTTAAATTTAATATGTAGTCATATTAAATTCTACAATGAAATTTCACTTAAGACTATGAAGAGCTATATTCTTACATGTATATCCATTTCATTTTTTAAATCCATGCTTTTGTCCATGCTCATTTGTGATGTTTATTAATAAATCATGTATACATTAAAAACTCTTGATTTTTTTAATTATATATCCAAGAAACCTAAAAGCACCTGTATAAAACAACGAAAAAACAAAATGGAAATTTCTAGATATTCAAAATTCAAGTTTTCTAAAAAAAAATATCTACAACCAAAGTTATTATGATTGCATCCTTTAAATGTACTAATTTGTTAGAACTAAATCTTCAATTAACTATGTACAATATGTTTAGTTTTTTATTATAATATAAATAAAAATTAATTGTACTAATCCAAACTCATCTTTGATTATGAAGACATCTATTGCATATGAAATAACTCTTGCACATTTGAAAGGATATCGGGATACAGATAAATAGTTTGACCAAAGAATCGAAAAAATCAGAAACGTTCAAGCTCCTGTCCCTGCCGGCGAAGACACTCACGAGCTAATGCTAATCCTATGGGGAGGGATTTATCTAATTTCTCGTTTGCATTTCGACATTTTAAATAATTTTTTTTTTTTTTTTTTTTTTTTTTTTTTTTTTTTTTTTTTTGCATTGGATAGCCGAGGTCCGTCTCTACGTCGCACCTTTTTTACTTTTTCGATTTTGGTCGCAGATATTTTTTATAAAGTTACTTTCACTTTCAAAACCGGTTCTGAAAATGAAAGTCTCATTCTAAAAAATATCTGCCGCGGCGGCGGCGGCGGTGACAGCGGTAGTTACTTTTTTTTAGAATAGAGAGATTACCCCAATTGACTCTAAATGTTTAAATTGTTTTTAATGCTGAATATTTAGAGCTCATCTAAATGATTATTCACTGCGTTGTAATTTCAAACACAGTCAACTTTCTTTAATCTGCAAAGCTTGATGTCAATGGTTGTGCAGATTGTAGATCATTGTTTGTTTACATTAATCTTCAGATAAAAATCCAGTTATTATAATGCATTAATAAATGTATAGAAAGATAATGATGTGAAAACGATTTTGTGCAGTAAAATAATCTCTCCAATACTAAAAACGATTATTGATTTAATAAAATTAAGTAATGTAAGCATAATGAAAGGTAACATAGCAATAAAAAAGCATATATATTTAGATAGACAAATCCACATTCATCCCTGATTTGCTTTAATTTTCTGAAACATTGATTTAATTTTTGCTGGTTTCAATACTTTAGATTTAGGTTTTGAAATTTCATCTTACAAGTTATGCAAAAATGTAATATCCTGTTTACAAATGAAAGACTGTTTCAATAAAAAAAAATATTTTTTAAACATTATTATTACTTAATTTAATGTTTCAGAGCTAATTCTACTAATCACTAATAATAGGCTCGAAGTAGCAGGAGTCGTTCGGTAGCTTCAGGGCCCCTAGCCCTCCCTTCCCGCTTTTCGGTGTCTTTAATTTGTGTAATTTTCCTTTTAAATTTGTTCGATTTCAATTTTTGATTTTTTTTTTCCTACCTGGCTTTCGCTAGAGTGTCTTTTACACGGGACGTGGCTGGGGACCTATGACCCTTGCTTCCGCAAAAGAGTCGGTATAAGTAGAAGAATAAAGGGCTGCGGACGAAGAAAGGCTAATAATGGGCTCGAAGTTGCAGGAGTCGTCCGGTAGCTTCATCGCGCCAGGTCGCGGCCGTTCCTTTTCGTCCGCAGCCTTTTACTTTCTTCCACTTACTCTGACTCTTTTGCGGAAGCAAGGTTCATACGTTCATAGGTCTCCAGCCACGTCCCGAGTAAAAGACACTGTAGCGAAAGCCAGATTGGAAAGAAAAAAAAAAGCTACCGGACGACCCCTGCTTCTTCTAGCTTATTGTGGTTTAAATTAATTATAATATAATGGTATTAAATTAATTATTGGGACCATACGTATACCCGAGTATATAACATATAATGGTGTTACGAATGGTTAATAAACTATAATTAATAAATATAATAAAACTATATTAGCCCTTTATTCTTCCACTTACTCCGACTCTTTTGCGGAAGCCAGGCTCATAAGCCCCCAGCCACGTCCCGAGTATAAGGGACTCTAGCGAAAGCAAGGATGGAAAAAAAAATCAAAAATTGAAACCGGACAAATTTAAAAGGGAAATTACACAAATTAAAGACACCGAAAAGCGGGAAGGGGGGCTCGCGGCGATGAAGCTACCGACCAACCACTGCTACGTCGAGCCAATTAATAGGCTATATTAGGATTAATTAGACTGATAATAAGCTACACTGTAAAAAAAAATCTGTAGTTCTACAGATGTAATGTTACATGCTTACTAAACTTTCACATGTAACTGTACGAAAAAAAGCTGCAAATCTACAAAACTAGTTTTTGTAAAGCTACAAAAATCTGTAACTTTACAAATGAATCTGCTAAAATTTCAGTAATCTTACTAAACTTTTATTTGTAACCCTGGCTGCAGTTACATGAAAAGTTCTCGGAATCCCAGTTTCCAAAAAAATTCTCAGTAACCTTACAGATTTTTTGATTTTCGGCGCAAAAGTGTGTCTGTTACATGAAATTTTGTTGTTGCCGTTACATGAAAAGTTCTAGGAATCCCAGTTTCCTAGAAAAACTTTAGTAACTTCACAGATTTTTTTTTACAGTGTAGAAGAAGCAGGAGTAGTCCGGTAGCTTCAGGGCCCCAAGCCCTACCTTCCCGCTTTTTGGTGTCTTTAATTTGTGTAATTTCACTCATAAATTTGTCCGGTTTCAATTTTTGATTTTTTTTTCCAATCTGACTTTCGCTAGAGTGTCTTTTACTCGGGACGTGGCTGGGGACCTATGAACCTTGCTTCCGCAAAAGAGTCGGAGTAAGTGGAAGAATAAAGGGCTGCGGACGAAAAGAGGCCGCTCGCCGCCCCATCTTCGTCCGCAGCCCTTTATTCTTCTTATTCCGACTTTTTTGCGAAAGCCAGGTTCATAGGCCCCCACGTCCCGAGTATAAGACATTCTAGCGAAAACCAGGTTGAAAAAAAAAAATAAATAAATAAAATCAAAAATTGAAACCGGACAAACCGCTATTTATATTGGTTACATAAAATACCTTAGTGTATGTTATGCATATAACCCCTTAGATAATTATACGTAATTCATCGCCCCAATCCTCCCTTACCTCTTTTCGGTGTCTTTAATTTGCGTAATTTCCATTTTAAATTTGTCCGGTTTCAATTTTCGATTTTTTTTCAATCTGGCTTCTGCAAAAGAGTCGGAATAAGAGGTAGAATAAAGGGCTGCAGACGGAAATAAGCCGCTCGCCGCGGCGGTTTATTACTTAGTTCAAAACTTGGTTATTAAAGACCGCCGCGGCAAGCGGCCTCTTTTCGTCCGCAGCCCTTTATTCTTCCACTTACTCCGACTCTTTTGCGGAAGCAAGGTTCATAGGTCCCCAGCCACGTCCCGAGTAAAAGACACTCTAGCGAAAGCCAGATTGGAAAAAAAAATCAAAAATTGAAACCGGACAAATTTAAGTGTGAAATTACACAAATTAAAGACACCAAAAAGCGGGAAGGTAGGGCTCGGGGCCCTGAAGCTACCGGACGACCCCTGCTTCTTCTAGCTTATTATTAGTCATCAAGGATTAAATTAAAAATTAAATTAAATTAATGCAAAAAAGAAAAAACTGTAAGTTTCTATAAAAAAATAAAAATAAAAGTTTCAGTTGCAACTGAGTTTTTTCGAAACCTTGTATACATTTTGATTACTATAAATTTTATAATTTACACATGAATATGCATAGCAGATTAAAGATAGTTGGTTGAGACATTTACCAAGTCCTCATAATTTGACCGAAATCAGCCTTAATTTTTCATTACAAGAATATGAAAAAACTGTGGAAAAGAAATCATGAAATATTAATTAAAAATAATCCTCTGACAATATAGCATAACACACAGTACAAGGTTCATACAGATTTTAAAAGAAAAAAAATCTAAGGAGTGTAGACAAATACTAAGAATTTTAAAAGACCTGCTATATTTTTTAATGTAGTTATACAGGGCTGTCACTGGCGACTATTTTTATATTTTATTGGCACCACTATTTTTGAAAACTAAATTTCGTAGTATATTTCTCTTGAAAGATTTTTCTTTTGAGAAAGTGGTGCGAGATAGAGTTAAAAAATAGTCGCCAGTGGCAGCCCTATTATAATACTAGAAGTAGTCCAGTCAAATAGGGATTCAACCTCGGAATGAAAGACAGCAAGCTGAAAATTTGCAAAAAGCTTTGTTATGGCATTCTAAAAGTTAGCTGAAAAGTCTCATAAAATCTCGTGTTGGCGTCGCCAGATATTCAAGGTCAAAGGTCACGAAAATCAGTTTTTTGCTTATATCTTAAAAACCGTGCATTTTATTGAAAAAAAAATCCAATTACAAAATTAAACTAGATAAAATTTCCTATAAAATACATACATTAACTTTCTGATAAATGGTTTTGGTGCTAGAGCGCGTTGAAGAAAGGCAACTTTTTGACCTTCTGGCCAAAACGAGAGAAAAACCCTCGCCCATTCTCGATTTCTCAGAAACTATGCATATTACCGAGAAAAAAAAAAGTTACAAAATTCAAGTAGACTATTTTCTACAAAATTCATAAAATAATTTTAATTTTCTTCAAAAAGTTTAGGCGCTAGATCGCGCTAAATAAAAAGGCGATTTTTTTACCTTTGAGCCAAAACGAGAGAAAAGCCATTTTGTATCCTCAATTTTTCGAAAACTATGCGTTTTGTCGAATACCCCCCCCCCCCCCAATTACAAAAAGTGGATAAATTTTCTGAAAAATGCGTGCATTAAATTTAATTAGTTTTTGGCCCACTCGCTAAAAGAGAAAAAGGCCAACTCAAGATTGTTTCCTATCTATATTATAAAGGACAAACATATCTGTGCATAACGCATACGTCATTTTGCGAATGGCAACACTTTGAAATTTGAAATAAAATTTTGGTTTTGCAATTTTCTCTACTGCAAATTTTTAAACTTCTAAACGTCGCATATTTTTAATTTTTACACCGTCGTATAAGGGAAAAAATATTCTTTTAAATGCAATTTTTTTGAAAGCTGTATCTCAATTTACTTTTAAGATATTAATTTGTTTGTAGTTTTTATTACCTTTTTTTTGTAATCGTGGCAACTGAAGTACTCCATTTCTGATGAAAGTAAAGAGAAACAAATGAAAAGAGTAGATCGCTGTATCTGTTTGTTGGCATTTGCTCTTAAAAACTGAAAAAAAAAATTGAAATTAAAATACGTGCTATGTCAAGAATATGTTATAAAACCCGGTGAGATTTAGCTTTATTTGGTTTTTATTTATCAATTAAATGATTTTTATTTTATTGCAATTTAATTTTACAAGCGATAGAATACTTTCTCTTTACAAAAATGTATTTTAAAGAACATTTGTGTGACTTGAAAGAATGCAATTTTATTAATCCGTCTGTAATTACATTTTCCGAATTTTGAAAAAATATGAATGAATGACTTTTGATAAAACAGGGAGCTATTATAAGCAAAAAAAAAAAAAAAAAAAAAAGAAGTCATGTAAATCATTAGATATCCGAGATTGTATTGCCAATCTTCTTAAATGACGTCATTGTTTTCTGCTTGATGTCATTTGCATACCGTTCTATAGATGTTGTTTAAGACGGAATCGTAAAATTGGGATTCTTTAGCGGATGCAATTGACGTCATTTTATTAAAAAAAAAGCGTGTATTTTAATTCTTAAAACTGAAATATGTTTTGTAGAAGTGCGTCATTTTCACCCCAGCTGCCTTGAAATTTTTCAGAGGTGAAAACGCTTTATCTTTGAAAATAACGTAATCGAAATCACACACTGATAAAACGCAATGTTTTACATACATTTAGAGAGACTTTATGGAAAAAGTGTAACATACAGTGTGCATGCTCTTTGTCAGAAAAATAGCGATTTATATTACAGAACTTGATGATTCGCCGAGTTAGACAAGCAATCAAAGAAGTTCTAGGCAATAATTGGAGGTTTAAAATAATATCAGGCTCCCCAAGTTTTTGTATAAAATTCTCTCTACTAAGAAAATTTTATATCTTTAAGACACGTTACTGTAATTTTATCAAAATAGCATAATTTGCATAATTTAATTTTTCAGAATTTTATATAATCTATATATTTAAAACACAAGAATATTTTTTAGTCATCTGCCCTGAGCTTTTTGCTGAACCAAATATACTAATAATTTTTTTAACTGGAAGCTATTCATTTGTAGATGTGGTCGCACTAGCTGTTTTTTTTTATATCCCATTATTATATTTTAATTTTAAATGTATTATATGAAATTTCTTCGAAATGGTGGGTAATGAGATAGCTTTCATTATTGCAGAGAAGAGAGAAATAATGAGGTTTAATCTTTATTCATATGATTATCTCATAAAAATTCAAAATTGCTGATAAAAATTGTTGTATAGGGACTGGTGGCGCAAAATGGCATTAGGAACATAATACTTGAACGGAAAATTACGTAACGCTTTTGAAAACACGCATTTTCCTCATAACGTTTCCAATTTTTTTCCCCTATGTATTTGTACTAAGTTTCAGACACTAGATGAAATGCTTGAGTAAGTGAAAATGACATCATATTTAAAAGAAAAGGGTGATTTTCTTAGATAAAACTAAACTTTTTTACAGAAATGCGTCAAAAAACATAAATTACGGCAATTTTTACTCTTCGGTACTGAGATTAGAATCTCGAGTTAAGAGCGCGACTGTTATGCAAAGATTTTAGTGACAATCATGACTTCATGTTTTGAGTTGAAATGATTTTAAAATGATCCAATTAAAATACCAATTTTTTAAAAAGAGTGATTTCGGGTTGAGAGCTTACTTTTTAAATCTATCTCTATCGCGTGGAGCTCGATTAAGAAAGATTAATCTGTTTGCCGCTAAAACAACATAAAGAGTTCATAATTTTCTTACGACTAATATTCCGTAAACAAAATAAAACTTCCTCTATGATTAAATAAATGAAATAATACAAATAAATTATAAGTTTAACAGACATGTAATAGAACTACGCACTTAAAGCTCTGAAATTATCAGAAGACATGAGAAGGCCGTAAGAATCAAGATCTTGGGCTAATAACTTTTAGCATGCAGCTAATACGAAAAAATCGCTTTTGATAAATTTCAAAAGTTTATTTGATTGTATAATTCATATTTTTCATATGAAAAAATCTTTTTTATTTTTAGTGGGCAATTTAATAAATATATTGCATGTAAAGAAAAAATATTACTTTTCAATTTTAAAAAAAAAATGGTTTTCACCTATATTCTGTAACCCGGGAAGCCCGGGTACGATCCCCTAGTATTTCTAATGATGTTTAGAGTAGGTTTGTTGAATCTTGTTGATTTAATGAATTGTGTGTACCTGAAATTGTCAATGCTGTGTTCAGACTTTGGAGCATTGTACATTGCTAAAAGAGCACGTATTCCACTTTCAAATAATATTTTGGAGGTGGAGGGCTGTTTTCTTGCTGAAATATATGAGCTGCTTGGTATAAATTGGGATGTTTCTCGAATATTTTAATAATTGGTAGTTTCCCTTTTTTAAACAGCGCAGATGTTGTGTCACATCCACTAAAGGCGTGCAAAAATAAAACATGTTCTTTAGAACGAGGATATTTGTCAAAACGTTTAGACGAAAACATTCGGGTCTCCACATTGCCCCTGCCAATCTTTTTAAAGAAAATTTCTTGCTGATGCGATTCGGTTCGTCCTATTAAAAGAACTAACAGATCAATATCTTCTCCAACGATGACTGCAGTATCTTTATGTTTAGATTCTGCAATGGCTGTATGGAAGATGAGGACATCAGCATCATCTCTGGCTTGTTTTGTAGTGATCTTAACAGTTTTTAATTGCTTAATAAGCATTGAAATAAAGTTCTTTTTATTGCATGAGTTCGACAAAAACTTTTCTTGGCTGATTGGCACAACCAATGTTTCATCAAAACAAACTTCGTAAGATGTTGAACAAGCAGTAGTTCTTCTGAGCTGTTCCATTGCTTTTATGTTTTTAGTGTTGTCTGAATAACCGTTGAATATAACAACAATATCTGAACCATAATGCATTTGCAAATATTTGACGTATTTATTCAGAATAATAGAGAATGTATCGTCTTTGCTCCATGCGACGCGATACAAAAGAAATCCACTGTCAATAACGTATGTTGCATTATCTTCATCCAGCTCAATATTAAGAGGTTCCATAATATTATACAATTTTGCTTTTGCAGTTATTCGAATGCCGGCATTATGAAACAGCGATGTTGGATATGGACTTAATTCATATTGTAGATATTCTTTGAGATTATGTTCAAACTTTTTGTTTACTGTTATTATTTGGAAGAGATCTAGCCACTAAACATTTTGTCAAAAAATTAAAATTATTTTATGAGTTTTGTAGAAAATAGTCTACTTGAATTTTGTAACTGGTTTTTTTTTTCGATAAAATCGATAGTTTCTGAGAAATCGAGAATGGACGAGGGTTTTTCTCTCGTTTTGGCCGGAAGGTCAAAAAGTTGCCTTTCTTCAGCGCGCTCTAGTGCCAAAACCATTTGTCAGAAAGTTAAAGTTAATGTATGTATTTTATAGGAAATTTTATCTAGTTTAATTTTGTAAGTGGATTCTTTTCAATAAAATGCACGGTTTTTGAGATATAAGCAAAAAATTGATTTTCGTGACCTTTGACCTTGAATATCTGGCGACGCCAACACGAGATTTTGAGACTTTTCAGCTAACTTTTAGAATGTCATAACAAAGCTTTTTGAAAATTTTCAGCTTGCTGTCTTTCATTCCGAGGTTTGCCCTTTTTTCCACCTTATTTGACTGGACTAAAGTTATAATTCGGAATCGACCGAAATAGGTTTTTAAGGCCGAAACAGAATTTCGGTGATCTTCCTATTTTCGGCCGAAAACGAAAACGAAAAAGTTCAAAAATTTTTTTAAGTAATTAATGCATACATAAATATACATAATTATTAATTAATTATACGTATTAAGAAAAAAGGCATAATTATTAATTAATTATATGTATTTATTAAATATACACAATTATTAATTAATTATATGTGTGTCCGAAGTTGGCTGTCTCTTCCTTTGAACCAAAACTTTTATGTTCATCCTTATAATATTATAAATGTCAATGTGTGTCCGAATGTTTGAATGAAGTGAACATCAAAACGGATGAATTAATGCTTTTGTATCTTTGCATATAGATGGATTATGAAACGGAAAAGAACATAGGCTATGTTTCATTTATTTTATCCAAATATTTCACTTAATAATTCAAAATTTCATACTTTTTCATACAGAATCAATTGACATTTCCCCGATAAAATTTGACCATTTTTCTTTCCCGTTGCCAAGAAATTCTAAATCTGGAATAATAATTTTTCCTCTACAATTAATTAAAAATTAATTGTAGAGGTTTCAAAAGAAAATATTCATGACGTCATATTTGAAACGAAAAATATATATTTTTTATTATACATGAAGGATGAATATCAGTTACGTTAATAAGGGGTTTTCTGCAAAAAATGGAGTCATAATTAGAAGGGAAAAGAATGAAAAAGAATCATATTATTAATAAAGGTATTCGCTTGGGAAAATATGACGTCATATTTGAAATAAAAGAGATATTTCCTTGTATTCGTTAAAAATGCAAGGGACATGAACATCAGTAAATAATGGAAATAGATAAATAATGACGTCATATTAAAACGAATAACAGAAATATTTTTTACTAATGGACTCTATTCTCGCTTTCAGTTCGAGGCTATAAAACAACCATTTTACTAAATTGTGACGTCAAAAGAATACTATCCATACTGATTAAAGAGTTTGAATACAAGTTACAAACGAATGAGAGTTTTCTTTCAAAATTCACGCTATGATTATAAGGAGAAGATATTTTTGGTGGAAGAAAGGGGAATCAAAACAGATTAATATATTTCTTGACGCTATTTCCTCATTAAAATTAAAAAGAATTGAATTTCAATTAGTATAAATAGTACAAAACCATGATTAAAGTAAATTTCCCAAAACTGAAAACATATTTACACACACTGCAAATAGAGGCGTCTTAAATTAAGACACATATGTGACTGAAAAAGTTATTCAGACACTTAAGTGTCTAAATTTGAAATTTCAGACATCACAGGTGTCTAAATTTAAGACACATAAGTGTCTTACTATGATCATGGCATAAATGAACTGATAAACATGTCTGAAAAATGACGATATGTCTGAAATTAAGACATTTAGAAATTTAGACACTTAAGTGTCTAAATGCGATACAATTGTATCATATGTGTGATGACTGTATGTATAACTGTATTGCAATATGTATGCCAGCACCACCAGAAAAATTGTTTTCGAATGGATAACAGATGTTTAAAATAATTTTATCCATTAAATTTGGTATTTTATATTTAAAAAAAAAAGTAATTTGTTTAGATTATGGGACGTCTGGAAAATTGAAATAGTTAGCTTACTAAAGTTTTGGGACTTAGTTATTTTTAGCGCAATGAATAAATCAGTAATTGCTTTTCATGAAAAATATTTATTTTCAAAAATTACTCGCAATCATGGACGTACTCACGTATGTGTAAGGAAGAGCCACACCCTCCCGTTAAATACTAAGAGATGTACCGGTGGAAAGAAATTTAGGGAGGGACAAGATTTTGGAACAGTTGGGCCTGGGGTCAACAGCGTAATCCGCTTTTCTAAAATGCAGAACATAAACATGAAATAGGCAAACTAAGAATATTTTGACAGAACTCCTCGGGCAAGAAATTTTTAAAGATACAAACATAAAAATAAATATAAAAATTAATCGTTCAAAAATAAGTTTCAAACGACATTTTTGAAAATAACTTTTTTTTTCTCAATGGACTCCCCCCCCCCCCCCCCCCCGACACACACACACACCGTTTTGAGATAAATTTGAAATATATCAATATCAAAAGAAGAAAAGAATTAAAATTGTCTTCTACAAAATGTTCAAAGGAAGGTGGGTTTCTCTGAAGTAAAATTTTTAGTAACATTTTCCCTTAACGTAAAATTATTCTATAGCCATTTATAAGAAAAGAAATATCATATATTTTTAATTATCAGACATAAAGAAAGCATAATTGATTAAATTTCACTATACTGGGAGGGAGAATGTATCTTCTGGAATGTATCCACCAGGGGGCACTGAAGTTGCGCATGCGTTTTAGATGTCTTTCGTTGGAACGTAGGTTGTAGTAACTGAAAGTTTGTTTTATGTACGCGTATTTATTTTTTTTGCGAAATTTGAAGTTCTGTGATTTTAAGTCGTATTCACTTAGTTTAATTATGTATTGAATATATACATCTGACTTACGTGCTTGACACCCAATGACTCTTATAAGCTGTCGTCGATATAATTCGGGATAGAGACAACACTTGAAGATTACATCCGGGAACTCTACAAAATGTGTGGCAAGGTGTGTGTGGTGTGGAACGTACTTAGTGTTAATTTGTATCGAGATTTAGTGTTATTGTACTTCGTCTTTATCAAAGCTGGTAAAAAAGAACTTTTGTCTGGCGGAGTATATTTTGAGGATGAAGCATTTCATTCTCTGAGTATGCTTAGCCGGATGTATTAACGTATTCCCTTCTAAAAAGATGCAAGTCTTTGTTCCTCACTGTAATAGTTTTTTAAATTTCACATCGAGGAATTTATCTTACTTCTTGCAACAGGATTAAAGTAAGTGTCACAATTTTTCTTTTTAGTACTAAAATTAGTGTTTTTTTATGATTTTCTAAATAGCACTGATCAAAATCTTGCATAAAATGGTATTAGTTTTGAATCTGTTTGCAAAAAGCCCGCTAATTCTAGAAGTATATATTTTTTAACTTATGACGTTGCCTTTTATTACAAATTATATATTTTAAATTCTCATATGTTTCCCCTAATTTAAAGTAATAATATCACATTTTAACTTAAATTCATTCTCTTGTTTTCCATGGGAGTTCTTAGTTTCAATTCTTATCTGTTTCAATTCTAATTCTTATGTATCACTAAACGACCACAATGATATAAAGAAAAAAAAAACTTTGAAAGATTTCCTAAGGCTTTCTTACTTCCTACATAGGGATTACAATCCCGTATCCTGGGATTCCGGGATCCCGCTCTATTTTTAATCCCGAAAATCCCGGGATTTTTCTGTAAAATCCCGGGATTTTCGGAGTTGTCTTTTTTTTTTTTTTTTTTTTTTTTTAACAGAACAATATTCAACTGAAATCAAAAAATATATTTATAGACTTTTTGAATATATTTTTGGAATGCTTTTGGAATAAAAATCAATTTTTATAAATTTATGTATATATGTATCATTGAAAAAGAATATATATCTCGAATATTTTTTACATATATTTATAAGCGATTAAACATTTTAACGTGTAAATCTTTTGACACTCTTAACAGACGTCACAGCGATGAGTCAGGAAAAACGAAATCATTTGTTTATTTCGAACTGCGTGTAGAAATATCTTCCAAGTCATTTTGAGATTAACGTTTACTGATAAGCGTTTATTTCTTTTCGTGCTTTTAAATTTATTTTTCTTTAAAGATATCTAATGAAAAGGATTTTCTATCGTAGAATTGTAATCTTTAATTACATGGTTATGAGAATAATGTAAAATTTAATTTGTCATAATAATTACTTTTTAATATTGTAAATATTTAGTCATTCAAAAACTTTTTTAACAGAAAATAAAAGGAAGTATGTAGAAGATAAAACATAAACTTATACGAAAAATACAAAAATGACAGATGTTACGATATATATTTAAGACAAAAGAAGTTTGGAGACTATAAGTTATTTTTTCTTCATGTTATTAATATAGAATATTTATTTATTTATTTTTATTGATAGTTAAATAGCTTTTGTGATTACCCTCTGATCTACATAAAAACTTGCCCATGTGGGAATATAAAATTTTTTTTAATCTAATTTTTAAATGATAAGGATTTTAATTTTTTTTTTTTTTTCGGGGAGGGGGTCGGGATTTCTAGGAAATTTTCGTAAAGCTGATATCTTAAATCTTGCACTGATTATAATTAAAGTTCTGAAGTTTTATAGAAGGACAAGATTAAAAACCCAATATATATTTAACAAAATACAGAAGTAATTTTTCCCTCAATGTTATTAAAGTAGAATATTTATTTTTTTATTCATAGTTAAACAGCTGTTGTGATTATCATCTCATGCATATGTAAAATTGCCTATGTGGCAATATAATTTTTAAAAAATCTAATTTTAAAATTATGAATTTTCATTTTTTTTTCTTGGGGGGTGGGGGGTGGGATTTACTTGCAATTTTCTTACATCTGATATTTTAAATGTTTTTCGACATTCAACCGCCGGGTATATTAAATATTTTGAACTTTTAAGAGTGGGACAAGATTATAAAGTATATATGTATATATTTATCCATGTACCTTAATAGAGACACTGCAGGGCAACGGAATTTGCCCGATAATCGAAGATGTCTGCTTTTGTGAGGTAAAAAAATATACAAATATCTATGCCTTGCGGATTAAAAAAGTATTCGCTAAATAAAGGTGTCCGCTATTCGGGAATGTCTATTAATATCCACAACGGATACTCCCGAATACCGGACATCTCAATTTAGATAACCATAATGCAGGGTTGCATTTTTTTCAAAAGAACTTCTTGATTAAAGCATGGGCATACTGGGCAGTGCCCCCCCCCCCTACGATTTTAGTGCCACCAAATTTGATGTGCAATATTTGTAAAGCTTATATTTTAAATCTGTTTCGAAATTGTACTGATTATAATCAATATTTTGACCTTTCAAAGTAAAATAAGATTTTAAAAAATCTTAATATTTAAATAAATATTTTTTGTTTTAATTTTGTTCTACTCCTGAAGTTCAAAATATTGATTATAATAAATACAGTGTGGTAAAAGATTTAAATTATCATCTTAACGAAAATTGCATACCAAAATTGGGAGCACAGAAAAAAATCAGGCTGTATGGGGGTGGAGGGGGTAGGACCACAGCCAAATATTTTTTCAGGATTCAACGTGGTCAAACATGGCTACGTATGATGCTTACAAAAAATGGGTGCGATTCAGACGTTTGAAGTGTCTGAAATTCAGACGCAAAAAGTGTCTGAAAGAATTCAGACATTTTAAAATGTCTGAAAATTGAACACTGCGTTTCAGACACTTAAGTGTCTGAATTTCAGACATTTTAATTTGCAGTGCACATCGAAGCTTCATGAATGAATTTATTCCACAGAAGCTAAAATCGTCTGCGGATGTAAATATATCTTCTGTATATTTAAGTGAATAGTTATTGCCCACTATTCATAAGAATTAAGTTTTAAAAAATCATATACTATTTTAATTAATTATTTTTAAAGATGGCATTTAAAACATGTCACAAAGGCGATTTTAGTAAAAGCTTTATCGGGTAAAAATGATGTAATATTTTTTCATGGAAAGCATTAATTTTAATACGACAACATTAATATATATTTATTTCAATTTCGTCAAAGCGATGTCGTTTTCGTTACACCAGCTTCGAAAGTTAAAACGAAATCTTAAAATAATAATATACTTTTAGAAATAAAATTTTGCACCAAAAGTCGCATTATTTCAAAATGAAATTTTAGCTTACATTTTAAATATATTTTATTACTTGAAATTTAGTAAATTTAATAAAAATAATGCTTCAATGTTTTTCTAAATGTACAATAAGATTGGATTTCATTAATCGATTCTATGTTTTAAACAAATTGAAATGCATAATTTAAATGAATCATGAAATGAAAGAATATATATATTTTTTTATTTCGACAAGTATCATTCCGTAAGATAAACTAACATAGTGAAATAGTGAAAGCGTCGTTATATTTACATCATTAGCTGCTTTTCTTTCAGAAAATGTTAGCATTTTATAGCAGCTATACAAAATGGCACAATTTGCTAAGAACTTAACAATAGCAAATACATAAGTTTAACACCCTTTTACCGTGCAATCTCCAGGAACATTGGTTTCAATAAAATTTAATAAATGACACATCAAAGTCGACTTTAAAAGTTTAGCAAGTAATTTTAATTTCAGATTAGGCTTTACATGTGACATCATTTACGTGTAAAAAAGAACCAAAACCATTAATAAAGCAATAAATTTGTTTTTTGCCTCAGATCCCTCTAATTTTTAAAGGCATCGTGATTATCGAAAAGGGCAAAGGAAGTAGGGAAATTTTCCTTCGATTTTAAAATATCAAAATCTATAGTTAAAAATCTCTCTGAAACACAATCTCTGTCCCCCATTCGAGCATATTCCTGCAAATTTCAAAACTTTCAAAAGCCAAAATTACAGCACAACGTTAGATATGAATATGTTAATTCATAATTGGGGTGCTTTTCCATAAATAGATTTATTCCGCGAAAGCAATAAGCAACTCTATTGCTTAAATAATAAGTATTTAGGCTCAAGAGTCTTCAGAGCATGATAAATATTTTGATATTATTGGTAGATCTACAGTTAATAAAAGTGTGGTACCGTGAAATTAAAGTGTAATAAACATTTGAAAGTTAAAGATATTTCTCGTACTCTTATTATTAATTTTTGAACTTTGATGGTTCACCACGTTTGATTATTACTTTTTAATACTATTTATCTTTTTTTTCTTCCAAGATGTGATTTTTTGGAATATAAACATAATGTTGCATGTTGATTTTTGATTATTCTAATCTTATCAAAGTCACGTCAGAAGTGACCTGTTAATAACCACTTTCCTTTAAAAATATTTACTAACATATTTCTTTAAATAATATTCGTTGTCTCGAAAACATAAATTAAATCAATGTCCTTGAGCGGAATAAATATAAAATAGAATAAATATAAATAATAAAATAGAATAACAGAGGTGTAAATTTATTCTTTATTTAATCATAGAAAAGGTGTATGAAATTTCATGCTCACGAAAGAAATTTAAATAATCCTATATATATAAATAAAAATAAGCAAATTGGGATCATCAGAAGCCTTTCTACTATAAAATGTGATAAAAGGCTAATTATATATGCTTTTAATTATCGAAATTTTTTGCTTAATTGGTGAATTTCTTCTTCTTTAAATGTTACGTGAACGCAGTCACGGGTAACAGCTAGTATAAAATAAAACGTAATTAGTTCATCAACGACATAGAAAGATTTTTTAATTATACGAATTTCATTTAATTAAAAAACATTTTAGTTTTAAGTATTCACACCTCGATTTATCTTTTATAATGGTTTTTGTAAATGATCCTCTTTTATACTAGAACTTTTTCAAAGAGTATTCAAAACACTTCTGCGGTTTCAAACTAAAACTGTCCTATTACTGTTAAGTCTGCAGCTTTTAATAAGCACGTGAAAAAGTTTAGTCATATATGCATCGCTCGCTTTATAATTTGCACCCACGTCTTGAGTCAGTCATGATATAATTATAAACAACGTAGTTCATAGCAATAAATAGTCTCATTTGAGGCGATACAGTTCAAATCGATGAGTAATAATGTTGAAAATTTCCGAAGGAAGAAACGAGATTTTGGAATACAGATAGTTTCGGTCGAGTTTCGGTCCGGCCGAATTTTCAGCAGAATTTTCGCCGAAAGCGAATTTTCTGCGAAACTCAGATTTTCAGCCAAAAACGAAACCGAATTTTCGGTCGATCTCTAGTTATAATACTTCGTTTGGAGAGGGCAAAAAAAGGAGAAAAGCATTTCAAACAGATTTTATGCTATTAAAATCTAAGCGCTAAAACTGCACAATATTCACAATGTATTTCACACTGGTTTCATAAATTCGATTACAAAATTGCCAACCAATTATTTTCTACTGTGTTACCATTCGTCATAAATACAGAAGCCAGTCGAATCCCAAATACTTGTCATGCATCATGTGCATTTTTTAAAAGTAAATTTTAAAAGGAAAAAAAAAAAAAACACAGAGAACATACTTAAAAATACGGTAACATAACTTCTTAATTATTATTATTAGAATGGCAGATAGCACCATAGCAACTATATTTGCTTCCAGGTGCAATTTTTTTACCTGTTCAGCTTTACCTATCCTTGACAGCTCAAGAATGGTGCTAATAATGCGCCTATAAAGGACCTGGCAACCTACCTGTGCCGTGCACCGCCCTTACTGCATCTTCTCTAGAAAATCCTAAAGTTACAATAAAAATTGAAAAAGGATTTGGGAGAATGGCTAAAATTTTTACTTTTATATCTGATTGAAAATAATAAAATATATGAAAAGTAAATATTAAAAGTGCTTTTAATATGTTAAATCTATTTTCTAAATTTTTCCTATATTGTAGTTTTCTTGCAACAGTCATCAAAATCGTTTTTAAAACTCTTAAAATCAAGAAATCTACAAGATAAAAATTCCTAAAATAAGGTTGGTCGGTTGCATACTAGCGCTACAAGAAAGGAAAACAAGAACGAAAAATCATGCGTCCAGCATAGATTATGTAACACTTACTAACACATTCAGAATACAGTAACAGAACTTCACAGTGTATTAATGTGAAATATGATGTATAAGTAAACAATTTGAAAAACTCATAACGCATTTGACACCCAATTTCTGCTATTACAATTAACAAGCGATTTTTTTTTGTGTGTGTGTGCAGAACAGTATATGACCCATGGATATGTATATATACTACATAGTATGCTAAAAGTTAGTTCATTGAAACGAATAGCACAGCTGAAAATTTCCATTCAGCAATTTCCCTCAATAAACGGAAATGCATTTGAGAAATTTTGTGCAGCCCTGTATACGGTCTATATATATGGCCTAGATAATTTATCTACACCAAGAAATATTTAAAAAATAGTTCAATTTAAAAACGCGTACCACAACTGAAAACGCACTTCAGACAATTATTGTTCATAGGCTTCAATAGTTCAATTTCTGTGTCCCTGTAAACGAACGATATATTCTCTGTTCACCATATTCTCCAGTAAGCGCCTTGTAGTTCACCTCAGTGATGTATATAAATTTCAGTATGTTTAAAATGCTGTAATTATTAAAGTATACCGCAAACGATTTTTTTCCCATAGACCATAATGTAACGGAATTCTTTTGAGTGTCTCTGTAAATGAACCATAAATGCCATACACTTCATCTTCAATACCGACCATGCCATAGTGATACCAATAACATCTATCAATTTCATGGAAATCGGGTTATATTTGCGTGAGTTAGAGCACGAACGGACAGATGGACAGGCAGGTAAATAGACAGACAGACAAACCGAATTCATAAACTTTTCAACTTTGTTGGAAAGTGTTAAAAAAGGGCGTGAAGATATGACTAACATTGTTGATGTTATCTTTGATTGTAAATAATAAAATACATGAAAAATGCATTTAACATGTTAAATCTACTTTTTAAATTTCTCCAATATTGTAGATGTCTTTTAACGGTAATAGAAATATATATATATATATATATCAGGAAATACACAAGATAAAAATTCCTGAAATGGATTCGTAGGTTGATTACACAGTCATATTTTACAGTCAAGAGTTAAAGAGACCGGACCTTTGTTTAAAGTAGAATATGAGCTACTATAAACATCCATGCTTGAGTTGGGATTCGAACCCGGCACCTTTTGTTTAGTAAATCAACGTCTAAACCTCTATAAAAGCAGTTGTACAAAGATATAAGTAGAAATTACTACAGACTGCTATAACGTCTTACAATGCACATTCATCTGCACAATGCATATTTTCTTTTTACTTTGAAGAAAACCAAAAACATTGATTTTGATCCTCGAAAAATAAAATGGGCCTTGGTGGAATGAGTTTAAATAATTCTATACCTACACAATGCCTAACCTCTTCAGACCCCACCCCAGATAAAATGTGGACTTCTAATCCTTTTCTCATAAAAACTAAACATCCCCCTCCCCCCATTTTGACTTCAATTCTGTATATGGGGCATTCTTACAATCTTTTGACTTCTGGGAATAAAAATCTGGCGAAATTAAACTTACTAAAATAACATTTTAATCTGATAGACGAATGCCTTAATGATTCAAAATAAAGAAAAAATGGTCAGCAGCGAAATTTTTTTTATTTAACTGAGGTTTATGTTAAACATGCGAGTTTAATTTTCCTTACCATTTTACCACTATAACTTTTTATTTTCTTCTAAATTTTTACTTATAATGAAATTGCATAGTACCCAGAGGGCATTCAAATAAGAAATAATAAAAATGTAGTACTTTTAATACAGAATGTTTGTATAACATTGTCTTAAAGGGGTGTTAAAGAAGGGACAGTAAGGTAAAAAAAAGGGGGGGACGGTATAGAAAAACAGGGACGAAATAGGAAAAAAAGGGACGGTAAGGATGGAACGGTAAGGAAAATTACCACCTATTTTTAGGCAAATCATGTTAAGGCAAATCATGTTAAGACACAATGTTAATTGATTTTTAGAAACAGTTGTTAACATTGAATTAAACTGATTTTTTTTTTTTTTTTTTTTTTTACCTCAAAAAGTGCAGGAATAAACCTTGGGGACTGTAAGACTACCAATAAAGCCACGATCTTGAAATTGATATTTAAATTCTGCAGTAAATTTTCTGTCAAAGAAATTTAGACATTCTTTTTCTAGCATACTTTTGCTTGAGAAAAAAGTTGAAAAAAATTCTGCGGCTGCATCTGAAATGATTTTCAGTTATAAGTTTATCAAGAGGCATGGTAAGGATGAAAAACCCAGGGACAGAGTTAAAAAAAAATAATATCAACCGTAAAAAAGTGTGCAGGTTAATTTTTTGCTACATATTTGTATATAAAACAATTGTCCCAGTTTCGGAAAAAAATTACATCTAATTACTTTTATTGAAACAATTTTATACAGACAGCTCCAAACTTCAAAATCAGCATCAGGGACACGGTACGGTATAGGAGTTTTCCTGGTATTTGGACCTCCAACATCGTCCAAAACTTATTTATCTCGTTAATATTGCTATGCAGTCATGCAATGGGATGTTTCCCAGTATATGAAATTAAAAAAAAAAAAAAAAAAACACAAAAAATGTATTAAAATAAAAATTATTATTCAGGGACATAAAAGTCAAAAGATTGTGAGAATGCCCCATATCTGAATGTTTTTTGCTTTTAAACCAAACCGATGAATGACAGCATCGATGCTGATTTCCTTCGAAAATAAATTTTATTTTCATCTTGGTTTTCAAAATGATTCAAGACAATGTGGCCACGAAAGTATATAATTTTCACAATATTATTTAACTTAAGTATTTAACAATAAAAATAATCGAGGATTTGTTTAACGTCTTTAAATTTGTGATTGTGTTAATTTAGGTTATTGATAATTAACCCTTTATGCCCTGGCAGTACTTTAAAGTACCATTAAAATAACTTGTAAAATTAATTTAATACGCCGATTAGTAATAATGCAATTTAGAATGAGTTATGGATACTTTACTTTATCTTCTTCCAAACGCATTATTAGTTGCAGAAAGTAAAAATATATTTAAAAGAATGATTTCTTTTACATTTGCATCTTTTCAGCTTTCTTGACGTTGAAAGACTGTGGGGGAAAAGTTTCAGTTCGGAAATATTTCTATATCTCTATTGTAAGAGCATTATATTTGTACATTTTCTAATTCTAAAAAATACTAAAAAATATGTATTTTAAATAAAAGATTTGAGTGAACTTATAAATATTGCACAAAATTCTTATAAATTCAAATTTAATTAAATTATTTTAACTGGCAAAATCTTTCTAAACAGTGTGTTGAATTCCGACACTTTTCTCTGGGAGGGATTTCTGCGGCTGCGGGGGGACATTATAGAGTTCTGGGAGGGGGGGGGGGGGGATTGCACTTTTTGGCCATTAAAAATAAAAATTCTCAAATCTTCCGAGGGGCGACATCTCATTGCTCCGGTGGGGGATGTCTCCCCTAGGTCGCTCCCTGAATTCATCACAACTTCTAAAATGTATTAAATGATTTGTGTAAATCATCTAATGTAGTTTCAAAAATTTATGAAAAATGCTTTAGAAGATGACATTTTCATGAATTCATAATTTAGAATATAAAGGGTTAAACTGATATTTTTGGGGGGATTGTAATTTTAGACCCATGTTTGTGAACCTAAGTTACTGGTCCCCTAAAGTATCAACTTCAGAAAAGATCTTTTTTCTGTCTTCTATAATGTCATTTTGTTTATGCGAAAGCAATGAATGTGTATAGTGTAATTTTAGCTGCAAGTCTGAAGAGGCTAAGGAAAGATAAAATACTCAGATTATTTTTGTTTATACGCATTATCTAACCTTTAACTCTGGTATTATCTAACCTCATAACTATGTGAACGATCTTTGAGACCACTTAACTGAACGATGGGGAAAAAAAGGCTCATTTAACCGATAAGATATTATTTTCGTAGCAACATTTATATACAAGATTGTTGTAACATAAACAGAGCCGTCCATAGCGAAAGCGAGACCGGATCCAGGAACACTCGTGAGGTCTTTCCCCTGGGCCCAGTCTCCCTTATAACGTTATCACTTTAGAGGAGAGGGGGGAGGTCTGACACTTGATATCATAAGATATCTCTAGGTGGAGGGTAGTTTTGTCTTTCGATATCATTATCATTTCTGATCCAACCAAACTTTTCGTTTCGTCTTTTTGAAACTTTTCCTTTGCATCATTTTTTTTTATTATTATTATTTATTTATTTCTTATGAAAATACACGCTAATAAATGATTATAATGATATTTATCATATCATTGTTATTATTATTCCTAGGATTGATTTTATAGTGGTAAAAAAAGTGTACCCCCCCCCCCCCCACACACACACACACCTCGCTAAATTTGCTGCAAATCGTCGGACAGAATGGTGCTCTTTTTTCCGCCTACCGGTACGAACTTGCTGGTAATAACGTCTTCTATTGAATGATATAAATGTATTAGGGTTTAGGGGACGTATAGTCTATATATTACAAATTGTAGCAATTTTCATTTTTCAAAAGGTAACACCTATTTTAGTTACCCAGAAAAGTATATAGATTATTCAGCTTTTCTTGAATCTTTAGAGTTGGGTCATCCTAGAAAAAAAAAAAAAAAAAATACGTTTTAGGTGCATTGTAGTTAATTTTTGGACAGAATATGTAGTTTTAAAACTTTTGGGTTTTTTTCACATAGTGGAGCATATTGGAAATATGTATTAGATGAAGACCGATAATTTATAAAATAATTTATTTAATTGTTTAAAGAACGGATATATACAGGTATACAACAAACGGTTATACTATTAAAAAAAAAAAAACGCATATATACGGATGATTTTGTTTTTTTAACGGAAACTTCCTTTTTCACAATGGAAATTGTAAATTTTTTCCGGAATAAATGGAGATTTTTCATTTTATCCTTGTTCGTTGACTGTTAAAAACAGATTCCCTTCCATGACAGAAAAACTGAAATATGCCTTTTCAATTGAGTGAAAAGGAGAAAACTCCAGTTAATTTTTTAATTTTTGAAGTTTTGGTTAATAACCAAGTCACTTGATTAATTTTAACAGAATTATTTTCTAATTGGTCAATAAATCATACGAGTTGTGATTTTTAACTGACTGAAAAGTGTGTAGTCCGGGATTCGAACCAGGGAACTTTTTGGCTTAAGCTGCTGGTGCTTTGCCAACTGAGTTATCTTGGACGAATCTGGCAAACACAATTTATCCATCTAAACATTATTGATCATGCATCTGGTTTGTTATCTGAAGCACCTCAACATTATGTCGCAGGTACTAAAAATCCAGTAAACGCTGAATACGTAATTACACTTGATTAATTTTAACGCAATTATTCTAATTGGTATATAAATCATATGAGCACATGATTTATTATATGAGTATATTTGTATATGAGTATATGATGAGGCTAAGAAAAGTACTAGGAAACGTTTCCGAAAATAAGTGGCAGCAAAATAAACTGCCGTTTATTATAAATGCTTCTTTAAATCGTGAGGATATTTTGGTTTACTAGGTTTCTAATGATAAAGAAAGCTTTTCGGAATTGCAGATAATTCGGAATAGGTTATTGTATATTTTTACTCGTGGTTAGATTATATTTTCCTAGTCTATTTTTACGGTGTATATTTTTGTTCGTGATTAGATTATATTTTCCTAGTCTATTTTTACAGTGTATATTTTTGTTCGTGGTTAGATTATATTTTCCTAGTCTATATTTAGAGTGTATATTTTTGTTCGTGGTTAGATTACACTATTTTCCTAGTCTATTTTTACAGTGCAGATGTAACTCTGTTAAAATATTATTAAGAAAATTACCCCCTAAATCAGTAGAAAATATTTTAACCCTCTAATGCCCGTGGTATCACATTACTACCACCATCAGTCTTTCCAATTTAATGGATTTTTTAATTCAGATATTCCAAATTCATACCAGAAATTTAAAATAGCAATGTTTGCTTTATTGAATAAGAGACATTTATTAAATACATTAAATAAAGCTAAATTTATTATTTAAATTTTTGGTATGAATGTGAATTCAGATTCTCTGAGTTAGGGAATTTCTAGAACTTTTTTACCATGTAGGAATTAGAGGGTTAAGCACCAAGTAATTAGAAGAAAATACAACCAAATAAATAAATGTTAAAAGATGTGAAAGATAAACTATGAATATTAATATAAAAAACTGCTTAGATTTTCTATTGAAATTTTTAATTCTGAAAGTATAGCGTTTTCGGTAAAACGACTCTGTTATCAAAGAAAATGCTTTAAGGGTTTATTCATAAATATGGAAAAATAAATTTAATATCATAACAGGAAAAGTATCAGGATTTTTCACAAAGTAACAGAAAAAAAAAAATCCATAAAAAATCTATATGTAGAATTCTATGTATAAACATTTTCAACAGCGGTGCATTCATTAACTAGTGTAAAAGATGTTCAAAATTTCATGAAAATACAGCTAGTCCTTTTTGTGAAATAGTGCGCGAAAGGTACAAAATAACTACTTTGAATAAAATAACTTTTAAAAATAAAACGTTCCTTATAATGGCAATAGCTGAAGTTCTTTTCTGTTAAAATTTTGTTCCAATGCAAAATTTTGAATACAATTTTGTTTAAAATATTACATATGTATTAACCAATTAAGGTGTATTACATAATATTACATATTATTAAATATTAAGGGAATTAAAGAAGCCCGGGGGTCAAAAGCCTTAAAAAATGCATTGTTTATTTATTTATTTATTTTTGCAAATAAAATGCTAGAAACTTAAATAAATTATATGTAATCAACGTATTTTCTACGCTGATTATTACATCATAGACAGGGAGCCGGCAACACAGACAATCACCTCATCGAGTTCACGGATGAAATTCTAGGATCAGTTAAATCTTGATTTGCATATTAAAACACAATCGGTCTGTTAAGTCATATCTTGGTGGAAAACACCGGAAAACCCGATTTTAGTGGCTGACTCGTAAGTTTACCATTGTGTTTTCCTGCTCCCAGTCCTCCATGTTTTCATACCTTTTGATGCAGGAAAACACAATGGTAAACCTACGAGTCAGCCGCTAAAATCGGGTTTTCAGGTGTTTTCCACCAAGATAGGATTTGGCAGACCGATTGCGTTTTAATATGCGAATCAAGATTTAACTAATCTTAGAATTTCATCCGTGATCTCGATGAGGTGATTGTCTATGCTGCCGGCTCCTGGTCTATCAGCAGATGTAACAAGTTTGTGTTTAACTATCAGTCTTTCTCCGCCCATAACTAAAATTTTAAGAGCGTTTACCTCAGAATGGATTTTTTCATAATTTGCTTTGTTTAAAAGTATATGTCGGAACTTTCTTGCAAGATATGTCAATGAAATTTTGCATAGAATTTTCATGTTGTGTTTTTAATAAATTGTCTTCAGAATTTTCAATTTCATTTGAAAAGTTTTATAATATGCTCCTCGAATAAAAATCTCTCTCAAAAATACTCAATTTATTTACTTATAAATTTATTATAAATTATGCAAATAATATTTTTATTAATCCTGAAAACAAATTCACAAAATTATTTTCACACAGTAATGAAAAAAGCATTGAAATTGGGCAAGTGATTCATGAATTATATAAAAAAAATAAATAAGTTTTAAATTTTAATAAAAATAATATTTTCATTAATCCTGGAGATAAATTTTCAAAGAAAAAAAAATCTTTTTGCACACAAAAAGAAGTAATAAAATCGGGCAAGTCACTCATGAATTATATAAAAAATTAAATAAATTTGTAATTTAAAAATTTCAAGTAAAAGTAATCTTTTTATTATTCCTGAAGACAATTTAAAAAACAGAATCTCTTCTCCAAACAATAGAAAAAAAGTAATGAAATCGAGCAAGTGATTCATGAAATATATAATAAATTTAATAAATTTTAAATTTTTAAATAAAAATAATATTTTTATTAATCCTGAAGACAATTTAATAAAAAAAAAAAACCCTTTCCATCACACAATACTAAAAAAATAAAAAAAAAATTAAATCGGGCAAGTGATTCATGAATAAAATAAAAAATTAAATAAGTTTTAAATTTTAAATAAAAATAATAAATTTATTAATCCTGGAACAAATTTACAATAAACTTTTTCTGCACACAACAGTAAAAAAACTAATGGAATCGGGCAAGTGATTCATGAATTATATAAAAAATTAAATACGTTTTAAATTTAAAATAAAAATAATAAATTTATTACTTATGAAGACAAATTCACACACACAAAAATAAAACATATTATCTACACACAATAGTAAAAAAGT
Organism: Maratus speciosus; assembly: GCA_963932465.1. Classification (NCBI taxonomy): domain Eukaryota; kingdom Metazoa; phylum Arthropoda; class Arachnida; order Araneae; family Salticidae; genus Maratus; species Maratus speciosus. The sequence continues at coordinate 66,783 of CAWVRF010001517.1, read as the reverse complement.
AATGAAATCAGGCACATGATTCATGAATTATACAAACAATTAAATACGTTTAAATTTTAAAATTTTAAGTAAAAATGATAGATTTTTATTAAGCCTGAAGACAAATTCACACAGGAAAAAAAACTCTTTTCTGCACACAATAGTAAAAAAGTAATGAAATCAGGCAAGTGATTCATGAATTATATAAAAAAAAAAATTAAAATTTTTAAATTAAAATAATATTTTTATTAACCTGGTAGTCCCGTGGAAATGCACCAAAAAAAGGCGCCATCTTGCAAAAGGTCGGGTAGAAGATTTTTTTCCCAACTTGTATATACTGATGCTTCCCACAGATATAATCATAACATGTTAATTTTTACATATTGGTAGCAGTAAATCATCCATTATTTGCACACCCTCTTCTTCATTTTTATCACAACAGACATTTTATATCCAATAAATCTATATAATGTAACAAGTAGGGAAGAGTGTGGATGAATAAGACAATTTCCATATTTAGATAGTAACTTTAAGTGTTGATTTTAATTTACTTTAAGTGTCAATTGTTAATTTTAAATCATTGTTTAAAGGAATACTTCAATATTTAGTAACTTATTGGCCCGATAGTTTAACTTTTTAAAGACGTCACCGGTTTAAAAAAATATGATTATTAACTCTTTCTCCGAAAGTCAAGTTTGCTGGATTTCGTTTTTTCACTTTTCCCAAAGGATTTGCATTGCGCATATCTTGAAAGATATCTTCGGTTTAAAAAAAATACCATTATTAACACTTTGAAAAGAGTTCATTTCATAAAGTCACTTTTGCAGAGTTTTTTTTTTTTTTACTTTTTCCCATAGGATTTGCATTACGCACATTTTGTTTAAAAATTACTTTATACGATCACTCTGAAATTTTAAAGCAATATAATAACCATGTAGATAATGATGCAGTATAAATTTGATTGAGAAATTTTGAGATTTATAGAGAAAAGTAATCTGTTTGAAAATGATTAATATTGCATGTTATTATTTACAGTTATAGCGCAAACTTGTTTTTGGCTATTCATCTAAAATTTTAATACCATCAAGGGCTAAAACTTGTTGTTTCAGTAAACTTTTGGTTTACATTTAGGAATAAAATATTCACTTTGAAAAATAAATAAATAAATAAATAAAAGTATCATAGGATTTCCATGTGTAAAAAAAAATCCCTGCCGGCCCGGCCTAGAGGCAGAGGTAGATTTCGAAGTCAAATATACTAATTTCACAAACAAAAACTAAATCATGATTAGAGATAAATCCACTTTAACAATTTTATCTGGCCGCTTTTGACGAGTTTTTATTTCATTTTTATATAATAGCTGGTTTTATCAGAATCATGTTAGGGCGGTATTCAAAAAAATACTTTTCCATGCTCAACAAATCGAAATTTTCTGGCATAATTTCAGATTCATTTTTAATTTAAAAAAAATATGAAACTTGCTGACGTGATTTTTGAAGAGATTTATAAACGACCTGTGTTTCTATTTTTTGTTCAATTAATTAAAACTTAATATATAAACAATTATTTTCTCAAAAGGACAATATTTTTCTTTTCTAACACAATCGCTTCGGGAAATTCCGTTCAAAATGCCCACTTTGACATCATTTTTTGAAATATATTCTGCCTCTATCAAAAAAATCGATCATAACGGTACATTATATAGTTTCTGAATAAGCGAATCTACCAATTAAATGCGTTTGAGAGCAAAAATGAATTTAAAAATGAGTCAGAAAATAAGCAGTTTGGATTTGAGTGCATCCTTAATACAATGATTTTTCCAACACAATCCGCTTCGGTAAATTCGGTTCAAAAAGCCCTTTGAAACAGCATTTTTAAAAATATATTCTGCCCCTATCAAAAAATCGACCTTTACGGTACATTATATAGTTTCTGAGTAAGAAAACGTACCAATTGGAAGCCTTTGAGAGCAAAAATGAATTGTAAAATGAGTCAGAAAATAAGCAGTTTGGATTTGAATATACCCTTACTAAGATGATATTTTTCTTCAACCGCTTTAATTTCTTCAACCGTATTTTTAATTTGTTTTTGCTGTAAGAATTGGTCCTATCCAAAACTTGTCTATATAGATGTTGTAGACAATATTAAGAAGATATATGATAAATTCATGGGGATTTTATATCTTTTGAATTGACGGAGTTGTGGATTTTTTTCTTCTTCACCCCCCCCCCCCCCTCTTTTTTTTTTTTTTTGCGGTACGAATTGGTCCTATCAAAAACTTGTGAATATAAAAGTTGTAGATAATGTTAAGGAGATTTATTATAAAATTAATTGGATTTGATATCTTGAGAATTGACGAAGTTATGAATTTTTTTCTCCCAAAAACCCTATTTTTTGCGCCCCTTGAGCCCATTTTTAACTTTATCAAAAATCTGTGATACATAAATTTTTGGCCCTATTTTTAGAAGTAATAAAAACTTTAAACTGATTTGATATGTACAAAAATTAAGAAGTTATGGGGGGTTTCTGTTTTCACAAAACCCCTCCCTATTTCCATCCATTTGGTCCGATTTTGCCCATTAACGAACTTGACCGAGATTTTATGCCCATTGATTTTATGTATCAGTTTGGAAGAGATTGGTGCAGAATTACGAAAGATATCGTGTCCAGAAGAAAGTGATATATATATATACAGTGAAATCCGCTTAAGAAGTTTCCCAAGGGAATGGAGGGGAAAAACTTCTTAAACGGGAAATTAGCATTTTTTGAAAAAATCAATAGTTTAAATATTGATATTCAGAAGAGAGTTTATTTTACCTTAGTACAATAATACAAAGAGTACTTTCTATAAAACTAAGTTTTCTTAAGAAATTTAAATTAGTTTGCACACTTAAAAAATTAACTAATAAAGTCATAGAAACTCTTTATTTAATCCAAGACAAGAAATTTCTCTTTAAGAGTCATTTGATATGTTTTTGCAAAAAAAAAAAAAAAAAAAAAAAAACGGTTATATTTTTTGTTTCGGTTTTTTTGTTCGGCAACCTTTAATCAATAATTTTTTTTTTTTCCATAACTTCATATTTTCCTCTTTTCACATTTTTAATTTTACGAGATTTTTCAGAACAGTTTAAAATGAGATCTCGTTTTGCTAGAATTCCATTTAGAGTAGTCACTGGTATGTTCAACTTCTTTGCAATTTCAACTCTTGTTGTTTTGGCGGCGTTACTATCAACTTCTTTCAAAATTTTGATTTTGTCTTCAATTGACAAGGCTTTCCTTTTAATTACCTTGCCCGATATTTTTGGGGAAAAAAAAACAGATTTTTTTTTCGTATATTTTCTAACGAGAAAGCTTTGATGTTATGCACTTTACACTGACTTAAAAACTGTGAAATGAATAAACCAAACGGTGCTTTGGTACATTACACTTATAGAAGAGGGTGGTGGGAAAAAATCTGTTGTAACTATTGAACTGAAAGAAGCACCCCTCGATAGGGCGGAGCAATTCCCTTTTCTCTTTATCAGTCACTATTGTTACAGTGACGAGGGACCCATCCTCTACCCACATTCCATTTCCATCAAACACGTTAAACAGATTTTAAGGTGAAATAGAGGTGACCATAACTGCTATCAGTCTTAAACATTGACCTTTTTGAATAGCGAGGAATAGTGATGGGCGATTCTCGAAAATTCGGCAATCGAGAAAAATCGTCATCGTAAAAAATAACAATCGATACAGCCATCGATTAATTCCTAGAATGTACAATCGAGATGTTTTACAATCGATTATAACGAGAGAAGCTAAAAACAATTGTTGGAAAATTTAGCTATTATTCTGGCCGAAACTTTCATAGTAGTGATAGGGTTTGCTCGATAATTCTGCTATCGCAATTATTTTCTCCTGATTTAGGCTTAAGGGGTTACTTCAGTCAAGTGAAAAGACCTGCTCGCTAATGCTAATCTTATGGAAGAAATTTATAAAGATATCTCATTTGAATTTCAGTATTTTAAAATGATTTTCTTTTCATTGGAATAAATTCCCCTTTCTTCTTTATGAAACTGCCATGTCCAAATCGCGTAACTATGGCGCATTTGATGAATCAAATAACCTTTCTACTTTTTAGATAACTCCAAAAAGTTCGATACAGTTTAAAGTTCCCCTAAATGTCAAATACTGTGGAATTTCTCCATTGATCGAAAACAAAAGTTTCTTTCGAAAAACGTAAGGATAGTAAGATAAAGATACCTGCCAAGAAAGAACCTGCCTAACACGGAAACTGTTTTCCAGTACCTAGCGATTCCAACATGACTCTTTAAGTCTGTATCGAAATCCAAAGTAGCTACTTTATGACACATTTAAAAACTCATTTTTTATTTTAGGCGCATTAGCTAGAATCGATTAGCATTTCCCTGTTTTCGATAAAGGAGAAAGGTTTGATATAAATTAAAGTTCCCTAAATGTCTAAAGTGTATCAAATGCTGTGGAATTTCTCCGTTTATCGAAAACAAGACATCTTTATCGAAAAACGTAAGGATAACCAGACATATATAACTACTGAGAGGGAACCTGCCTAACACGGAAATTGTTTTCCAGTGCCTAGCGATTCCAACATGATTCTTCAAGTCTGTATCGAAATCCAAAGTAGCTACTTTCTATGACACATTTACTAGCTCATTTTTTATTTTAGGTGCATTAGCTAGAATCGATTAGCATTTTCTTCTTTTCGATAAAGGCAGAAGGTTTGATACAAGTTAAAGTTCCTTAAATGTCTAAAATGTGTCTAATGCTGTTGAATTTGTCGATTTATCGAAAACAAAGGAGTGTTATCGTAAAATAGAAAAGTAAACAGACAAATATATCCGCTAATAGGGAATTCTATAACTAAAATAAAACTTCAATGGACTTCATTTTTGGTATTTTGGATAATTTTAATTTTCCAATCCTTACCAACGTGGTATTAGATGATCGGTCTGGAAAAGGTAGAAGAAACGCCCCCCCCCCTTCCCCCCAAAAAGGGGCATTAGGCCCCAAATTGACAGTAGGGCAGACCAAGGATGAAAGTTAACTTCATGTACGAGAGGACTAGGGGAAGTTGAGAATGATAAAAAAAACTAAACCATTGAATAAGAAAAAAATTGAAGAAAAAGAAAAATGGTAAAAGAACAAGTGAAGCGTGTGATTAGAGCCAGACAAATGAAGAGGGGCCCGATGGGCCACAGCTGGTCCAGAATGAGTGCCCAAGTAGTCAGAATGGGTCAAGAACTTGGAGAATAGTATCTACAATGAAGAAAAACAATGAGACAAAACGTTATGAAAAACAGATGAAAAATACCAATAGCCTGAGGCTAAAAGTAAAATGTTTCACTGGGCGGCGTCCCCTGGTGGTAGTAAAAATAAAATTCATACGAGAAGATAGGGGAGAGTGAAAAGACTTTATTTTGTGAATTTTATAATTTTTGGACAAACAGTATACTAAAGTTTTGAAGAAACAAAACTTTAAAGCGCCCTCTTGAGGCGAAGAAGGGAGTTAAAATTAAGAAACATATGTCCATATTTTTTATTCGATTTTAGACATAATTTGATGTTAGTCTTATAATTTTCCTATGAGTGCAAGATACCGTACCAGAGTACGAAAAATACCGTCGCTAAGTATATTCCTTTAGAGTATTTTAAGCCCAGGGGCCTAAAATTAACGGTGGATTGACAAAAGAAAGGTAGATTTAGAAAGGTTATGAGATTACCCTTATTTTAATATATTACATGAGTGGGGGAAAATAATTTTGAAAAATCCTCTTTCCTGAGGCGACACTTAAAAACTTGAAAACACATAATTTGCAGTGCAGTTTTGTTTTAACAGTAGCATTCTAATATTAAGAGATATGGGACAGCTATGAGGGCTAAAATAAGAGAAACATTGAAAATCAAGACAAACTGGTGCCGCCAAATTCACTAGAAAACTTCTATATCAACAACTGAAACCCGAACTGATAACTTAAACCACTATGCCTCCTAACCCATATCGGTTAATAACAAAAGCGAATGGAAAAGAACATGTACTCCTTTGGGAAATCATGACCTACACCAGAAGCGCGGTAAGTTTGACTCTTCTCAAAGCTTCCTTTCTCTCGTCCTCTCTCTGGCATTTCGAGATATATTTTCTGCTGCTGCGAACTGCTCGTTTATCTCGAGGAGATGGCAAACCCGAGGGCAAGCCTCTCGCTTACTTCGAGATATCCCATTGATTGTAACTCATTGCTTCCCATTGCCATTCTCGTTTCTCGCTCTCGGTCTCTGTTCAACATTTCATATGACATTGTCGAGATTGAGAAATCAGTTTTCGTCCTTCCTCGAAATGTTACTCTCGATGATTGTCATTTCACGCTCGGCCAAGAAGGGCCGAGCTGAGATATCGAGGGGCGAGCTGGACAGAGCTGACAGGCATGACAATGAGCTGTGAAATGAAGCTTTAATTTTCAATGTTTTTCTTATTTTAGCTCTACCAAGCTGTCACATACCCGGAACCCTCCGATAAATATTATTTATTAAATATAAAAATTTCAAAGAGGAAGGTGGGTCGGGTGAATTCAGAGGACGTGAGAGTGGGCGGGGAGCAATTAAAAAAATTTACCGAACTCTTCCTGTGACATATTATCGAAAAGTCCTTTGACAACTCTTTCATATTATGAACCTTTCTTCCCCTGAAGGTGAAATTTGGGGGATGGGGAGGGGGCGAACAAATTTTTAAAACCGTAGCCGATTTCTATAATAAATTTAAATATAATTTTAGATGTGGTTTTTTTGTGCAGTCTTCCGGTAAATATTATTTATTGAACATAAAAATTTTAAAGTGGGGGCTGCGTAAATTCCGGGGCGAAAGAGTGGACCCAAGGGGGGGGGGGAGGGGGATCAATTTTCAAACTTTTTTCGACCCGTGATGTGATATGTTTTCGGAAAGCTCTCGAATGACTCTTTCATATTATGAGACTTTCATCCTCCCCTTCCCAATTTGGCCCCCCACCGCGGGGGGTAGTTTTTTCCGTTTTTATCATTTTAGATCGGATTTTTTTATGGAGCCCTCCGATAAATATTATTTATAATATATGAAATTTCAGGACACTTTTCTAAATTTAGTCAAGACCCCTCATGTGACATATCTTTGGAAAGGTTTGTGATTACTTATTGATGTTATGCACTTCCGGTGGCCGTCCCCCCACTTTGCCCCCCCCGGGGGACACTTTTCCAAATATAGCCAAGACCCCTCATGTGAGATATCGTTGGAAAGGTCAGTGACTACTTATTGATGTTATGCACCTCCGGTGACAGTCCCCCACTTTGCCCCCCCGGGGGGCATTTTTCCAAATTTAGCAAAGACCCTTCATGTGAGATATCGTTGGAAAGGTCTGTGACTACTCATTGATGTTATGCACCTATGGTGTCCGTCCCGCCACTTTGCCCCCCCCCGGGGGCACTTTTCCCAAATTTAGCCAAGACCCCTCATGTGAGATATCGTTGGAAAGGTCCGTGACTACTTATTGATGTTATGCACCTCCGGTGACAGCCTCCCCACTTTGCCCCCCACCCGGAGTACACTTTTTCAAATTTAGCCAAGACCCCTCATGTGAGATATCGTTGGAAAGGTCTGTGACTACTCATTGATGTTATGCACCTATGGTGTCCGTCCCGCCACTTTGCCCCCCCCGGGGGCACTTTTCCCAAATTTAGCCAAGACCCCTCATGTGAGATATCGTTGGAAAGGTCCGTGACTACTTATTGATGTTATGCACCTCCGGTGACAGCCTCCCCACTTTGCCACCCCCCCGGAGTACACTTTTTCAAATTTAGCCAAGACCCCTCATGTGAGATATCGTTGGAAAGGTCTGTAATTACTTATTGATGTTATGCACCTACGGTGTTCGTCCCCCCCCCATTTCCCCCCAGGGGGGCACTTTTCAAAATTTAGCCAAGACTTCTCATGTGAGATATTGTTGGAAAGGTCTGTGACTACTTATTGATGTTATGCACCTCCGGTGACAGTCCCCCCCACTTTGCCCCCACCACGGGGGACACTTTTTCAAATTTAGCCAAGATCCCTCATGTGAGATATTGTTGGAAAGGTCTGTGACTACTTATTGATGTTATGCTCCTCCGGTATCCGTCCCCCCACTTTGCCCCCCCCCGGGAGACACTTTTTTCTAATTTAGCCAAGACTCTACATGTGAGATATTATTGGTAAGGTCTGTGACTACTTATTGATGTTCTGCACTTCCGGTGACCGCCCCCACTTTTCCCCCACGGGAGACACTTTTCTAAATTTAGCCGAGACCCCTCATGTGACATTGTTGGAAAGGCCCATGACCACTTACTCATGTTATACATCTCCCGCACCCCTCCTCCTCTTTGCCCCCACGGGAAGGGCATTTTTATAAATTCAGATCCAGACCACTCATGTGGCATATGGTTCGAAAGGCCTAAAGACCTGTGACGACTTATTCATATTATGCAGCTACTGTGCCCCTCCGCTCACTTTGACCCCTCCCCCAAGACATCTGGTCCGAGGTTCGTTCGTTTCGAGATTATATTTTTTTACAAGATTTTGTAGTGCGTGCACACCACGCCTGCTATACGGTGTCGTATATAGCTATACGGTGTCGTATGGTAACCTGTTTGTGATTTCATATTACAAGATTACGTATAACTTAGGGGCCCCGATTAAAGGAGGAGCCCACTAGCGGGCGAAGTCACCTACTCTTTATTAACGCCGACTCATTCCAGTTCACCCGCAGACGATTCTTGACAAATGTATGACGTATATAATATATGATGTATAAAAGCAATTGGCAAACTGGAGTCATCGAGAAAAAATTTACACAATCGAAAAGTATCGAGATGTCCATACAATCGAGAAAATCGAGAAAAACATCTCGTTATCACCCATCACTAGCGAGGAATATAAAGGAAGAGATTTCCAGCATGGAAAATAAAATAATAATAAAAAATACAAAATAAACGCTCTTTGAAAGTAAAAATGGAAGGAAAAATAAAACTTTTTAAGCGGGAAAGAGTTTCGAACTAAACTTCTTAACGAGTTATTTTAGCGTTGTAAGAATAAGAGAAAAATGGGAATCGAAAATATAAACTTCTTAAACGGGAAAACTTCTTAAGCGGGAACTTCTTAAACGGGTTTTACCTATATAGACAGACAGATAGATAGATAGATAGATATAAAGTTTTTTACTGAGGGTGGTTTTGGGTTCTAGGGGTCATGATCGGTGTAGATCTGCAAAAATTTTTCAGAAATTCCAACATAGGAACGATCCCAATAGGTAGTATTTCATACGAAATCTACCTAAAAAAAGGGGGGGGGGTAGAAGGAAAACAATTTTTACAACTGAATATGATTATTTTAGCAAGAAAATTAGTCATATATGCTTCGGTATTATAATATTTATTACTAAAAAATATCAATGCGTTTGAACTATAATAACTTTTTTTTAAATAATTTTTAAAAATAAATGACTCGATGTAGAAAATAAAAGTAATAAGAAGAAAACACGCTTTAGCTGCCAAAGGCCCTCCATTACTAGATTCGTTTGAAAAGATTTTCTCCTAAATATGTAAATTCATTCAACACTGATTTTAGGTACTTTTAAAGCCCGAATTCTGCCGGTCTTCATTTAAAAATATATAATCATTACAGACTGGAACGTGCGTAGCACTCCCGATGTACGCTGCTGAAGGTAATACGGATCCCAACTCTTATTTTGTTAGGAAAGACTTTCTCTTAAATATATACATTCATTCAATACTGATTTTAGGTACCTTTAAGACTGTTCTCAACTGCTCTGCTCAACAAGCGCAAAACATTTTGACACATTTATAAATTCATTTTTTAATGGAAAGATATAAAATTGGAAATCCTGAACTATGGAAACGATTTGGAATCAAACTGTGTTTTCCATTTTTTGATCAATAAATTACTTACTGAGTTATAAGCGATTTTGATCATGTGACAAACACGTTTTTTCACTCTTTCTTGAGTGATTACTTCTTTCGCGCGGAAATCGGTTCAAAACGCCCACTTTGACACTATTTTCTGAAAGAACTATTGCGTTTGCAAAAAAATAAAAAACGAAAAACAGCTTGCTTACATAGTTTCTGAACAATAACACCTGCTAGTTTCATGCATTTCAGAACAAAAATTAATTAAAACTTATGTCAAAAAGCTGCACTTTTGGATTTGAGAACAGTCTTAAAGCCCAAATTCTGCCGGTTTTCCATCTAAAAATATAAAATCAACACAGACACAACACGTATGCGTAGGACGCCCGATGTATATGCTGCTGAAGATAATAGGGTTCCCAACTCTTATTTCGTTTGGAAAGATTTTATCTTAAATACAGGGTGTCCACAATTAAACGACCCTACTTTAAAGTTGTCTACAGACAAAACTATTGCTCATAAAGTTGTGAAATTTTGGGAAAGACATAATAAAGGGATGGGAATTTGTTTAAGATAAAAAATACATGCATAAAAATAGTTCGAAATTTCGCCACCAGAAGGCGATTTTTAATAAATTACACATTTACCACTAGGATAGCTTAGAAATTTTATTTATAGGATGTTCACAATTATTCGATCCTATTTTAAAGTTGTCTACAGACGAAACTATTGTTCAGAATGTTGTGAAATTATTTGGAGGACATAACAAAAGTATGGGAATATGTGTGAGCGAAAAAAAATAGGAGGCCGTTTTTTAACAAATTACACATTTAGCATACATTTACGCTAGTTTAACAAATTTTGTTATCACCAAACATGTTCTGCATGACTTTCATCATTTTCAGATACTATCTGGAATCGTAAGATAGCATGTTCCACAGTTGACCTCAGTATGTTCTGGGAAATGTTAGGAACATGACGTGAAATGCTGTCTTGAGAATAAGGTTAAGTTAATAAATAAAATTTCTAATCTATCGTAATGCTAAATGTGCAATTCATTAAAAATAGCCCTCTGGTAGCGAAATTTTGAACTATTATTATTTATATTTTTTTCAGCTTAAACAAATTCCCATCCCTTTATTATGTCTTTCACCAAATTTCACAACTTCATAAACAATAGTTTTGTCATAACCAAACATGTTCTGCATGACTTTCATCATTTTCAGATACTATCTGGAATCGTAAGATAGCATGTTCCACAGTTGACCGCAGTATATTCTGGGAAATGCTAGGAACATGACGTGAAATGCTGTCTTGAGAATAAGGTTAAGTTAATAAATAAAATTTCTAATCTATCGTAATGCTAAATGTGTAATTTATTAAAAATAGCCCTCTGGTAGCGAAATTTTGAACTATTATTATTTATATTTTTTTCAGCTTAAACAAATTCCCATCCCTTTATTATGTCTTTCACCAAATTTCACAACTTCATAAACAATAGTTTTGTCATAACCAAACATGTTCTGCATGACTTTCATCATTTTCAGATACTATCTGGAATCGTAAGATAGCATGTTCCACAGTTGACCGCAGTATATTCTGAGAAATGCTAGGAACATGACGTGAAATGCTGTCTTGAGAATAAGGTTAAGTTAATAAATAAAATTTCTAATCTATCGTAATGCTAAATGTGCAATTCATTAAAAATAGCCCTCTGGTAGCGAAATTTTGAACTATTATTATTTATATTTTTTTCAGCTTAAACAAATTCCCATCCCTTTATTATGTCTTTCACCAAATTTCACAACTTCATAAACAATAGTTTTGTCATAACCAAACATGTTCTGCATGACTTTCATCATTTTCAGATACTATCTGGAATCGTAAGATAGCATGTTCCACAGTTGACCGCAGTATATTCTGAGAAATGCTAGGAACATGACGTGAAATGCTGTCTTGAGAATAAGGTTAAGTTAATAAATAAAATTTCTAATCTATCGTAATGCTAAATGTGTAATTTATTAAAAATAGCCCTCTGGTAGCGAAATTTTGAACTATTGTTATTTATATTTTTTTCAGCTTAAACAAATCCCCATCCCTTTATTATGTCTTTCACCAAATTTCACAACTTCATAAACAATAGTTTTGTCATAACCAAACATGTTCTGCATGACTTTCATCATTTTCAGATACTATCTGGAATCGTAAGATAGCATGTTCCACAGTTGACCGCAGTATATTCTGAGAAATGCTAGGAACATGACGTGAAATGCTGTCTTGAGAATAAGGTTAAGTTAATAAATAAAATTTCTAATCTATCGTAATGCTAAATGTGCAATTCATTAAAAATAGCCCTCTGGTAGCGAAATTTTGAACTATTATTATTTATATTTTTTTCAGCTTAAACAAATTCCCATCCCTTTATTATGTCTTTCACCAAATTTCACAACTTCATAAACAATAGTTTTGTCATAACCAAACATGTTCTGCATGACTTTCATCATTTTCAGATACTATCTGGAATCGTAAGATAGCATGTTCCACAGTTGACCGCAGTATATTCTGGGAAATGCTAGGAACATGACGTGAAATGCTGTCTTGAGAATAAGGTTAAGTTAATAAATAAAATTTCTAATCTATCGTAATGCTAAATGTGCAATTCATTAAAAATAGCCCTCTGGTAGCGAAATTTTGAACTATTATTATTTATATTTTTTTCAGCTTAAACAAATTCCCATCCCTTTATTATGTCTTTCACCAAATTTCACAACTTCATAAACAATAGTTTTGTCATAACCAAACATGTTCTGCATGACTTTCATCATTTTCAGATACTATCTGGAATCGTAAGATAGCATGTTCCACAGTTGACCGCAGTATATTCTGGGAAATGCTAGGAACATGACGTGAAATGCTGTCTTGAGAATAAGGTTAAGTTAATAAATAAAATTTCTAATCTATCGTAATGCTAAATGTGTAATTTATTAAAAATAGCCCTCTGGTAGCGAAATTTTGAACTATTATTATTTATATTTTTTTCAGCTTAAACAAATTCCCATCCCTTTATTATGTCTTTCACCAAATTTCACAACTTCATAAACAATAGTTTTGTCATAACCAAACATGTTCTGCATGACTTTCATCATTTTCAGATACTATCTGGAATCGTAAGATAGCATGTTCCACAGTTGACCGCAGTATATTCTGGGAAATGCTAGGAACATGACGTGAAATAATGTCTTGAGAATAAGGTTAAGTTAATAAATAAAATTTCTAATCTATCGTAATGCTAAATGTGCAATTCATTAAAAATAGCCCTCTGGTAGCGAAATTTTGAACTATTATTATTTATATTTTTTTCAGCTTAAACAAATTCCCATCCCTTTATTATGTCTTTCACCAAATTTCACAACTTCATAAACAATAGTTTTGTCATAACCAAACATGTTCTGCATGACTTTCATCATTTTCAGATACTATCTGGAATCGTAAGATAGCATGTTCCACAGTTGACCGCAGTATATTCTGGGAAATGCTAGGAACATGACGTGAAATGCTGTCTTGAGAATAAGGTTAAGTTAATAAATAAAATTTCTAATCTATCGTAATGCTAAATGTGTAATTTATTAAAAATAGCCCTCTGGTAGCGAAATTTTGAACTATTATTATTTATATTTTTTTCAGCTTAAACAAATTCCCATCCCTTTATTATGTCTTTCACCAAATTTCACAACTTCATAAACAATAGTTTTGTCATAACCAAACATGTTCTGCATGACTTTCATCATTTTCAGATACTATCTGGAATCGTAAGATAGCATGTTCCACAGTTGACCGCAGTATATTCTGGGAAATGCTAGGAACATGACGTGAAATAATGTCTTGAGAATAAGGTTAAGTTAATAAATAAAATTTCTAATCTATCGTAATGCTAAATGTGCAATTCATTAAAAATAGCCCTCTGGTAGCGAAATTTTGAACTATTATTATTTATATTTTTTTCAGCTTAAACAAATTCCCATCCCTTTATTATGTCTTTCACCAAATTTCACAACTTCATAAACAATAGTTTTGTCATAACCAAACATGTTCTGCATGACTTTCATCATTTTCAGATACTATCTGGAATCGTAAGATAGCATGTTCCTCAGTTGACCGCAGTATATTCTGGGAAATGGTAGGAACATGACGTGAAATGCTGTCTTGAGAATAAGGTTAAGTTAATAAATAAAATTTCTAATCTATCGTAATGCTAAATGTGTAATTTATTAAAAATAGCCCTCTGGTAGCGAAATTTTGAACTATTATTATTTATATTTTTTTCAGCTTAAACAAATTCCCATCCCTTTATTATGTCTTTCACCAAATTTCACAACTTCATAAACAATAGTTTTGTCATAACCAAACATGTTCTGCATGACTTTCATCATTTTCAGATACTATCTGGAATCGTAAGATAGCATGTTCCACAGTTGACCGCAGTATATTCTGGGAAATGCTAGGAACATGACGTGAAATGCTGTCTTGAGAATAAGGTTAAGTTAATAAATAAAATTTCTAATCTATCGTAATGCTAAATGTGCAATTCATTAAAAATAGCCCTCTGGTAGCGAAATTTTGAACTATTATTATTTATATTTTTTTCAGCTTAAACAAATTCCCATCCCTTTATTATGTCTTTCACCAAATTTCACAACTTCATAAACAATAGTTTTGTCATAACCAAACATGTTCTGCATGACTTTCATCATTTTCAGATACTATCTGGAATCGTAAGATAGCATGTTCCACAGTTGACCGCAGTATATTCTGGGAAATGCTAGGAACATGACGTGAAATGCTGTCTTGAGAATAAGGTTAAGTTAATAAATAAAATTTCTAATCTATCGTAATGCTAAATGTGCAATTCATTAAAAATAGCCCTCTGGTAGCGAAATTTTGAACTATTATTATTTATATTTTTTTCAGCTTAAACAAATTCCCATCCCTTTATTATGTCTTTCACCAAATTTCACAACTTCATAAACAATAGTTTTGTCATAACCAAACATGTTCTGCATGACTTTCATCATTTTCAGATACTATCTGGAATCGTAAGATAGCATGTTCCACAGTTGACCGCAGTATATTCTGGGAAATGCTAGGAACATGACGTGAAATAATGTCTTGAGAATAAGGTTAAGTTAATAAATAAAATTTCTAATCTATCGTAATGCTAAATGTGCAATTCATTAAAAATAGCCCTCTGGTAGCGAAATTTTGAACTATTATTATTTATATTTTTTTCAGCTTAAACAAATTCCCATCCCTTTATTATGTCTTTCACCAAATTTCACAACTTCATAAACAATAGTTTTGTCATAACCAAACATGTTCTGCATGACTTTCATCATTTTCAGATACTATCTGGAATCGTAAGATAGCATGTTCCACAGTTGACCGCAGTATATTCTGGGAAATGCTAGGAACATGACGTGAAATGCTGTCTTGAGAATAAGGTTAAGTTAATAAATAAAATTTCTAATCTATCGTAATGCTAAATGTGTAATTTATTAAAAATAGCCCTCTGGTAGCGAAATTTTGAACTATTATTATTTATATTTTTTTCAGCTTAAACAAATTCCCATCCCTTTATTATGTCTTTCACCAAATTTCACAACTTCATAAACAATAGTTTTGTCATAACCAAACATGTTCTGCATGACTTTCATCATTTTCAGATACTATCTGGAATCGTAAGATAGCATGTTCCACAGTTGACCGCAGTATATTCTGGGAAATGCTAGGAGCATGACGTGAAATGCTGTCTTGAGAATAAGGTTAAGTTAATAAATAAAATTTCTAATCTATCGTAATGCTAAATGTGCAATTCATTAAAAATAGCCCTCTGGTAGCGAAATTTTGAACTATTATTATTTATATTTTTTTCAGCTTAAACAAATTCCCATCCCTTTATTATGTCTTTCACCAAATTTCACAACTTCATAAACAATAGTTTTGTCATAACCAAACATGTTCTGCATGACTTTCATCATTTTCAGATACTATCTGGAATCGTAAGATAGCATGTTCCACAGTTGACCGCAGTATATTCTGGGAAATGCTAGGAACATGACGTGAAATGCTGTCTTGAGAATAAGGTTAAGTTAATAAATAAAATTTCTAATCTATCGTAATGCTAAATGTGTAATTTATTAAAAATAGCCCTCTGGTAGCGAAATTTTGAACTATTATTATTTATATTTTTTTCAGCTTAAACAAATTCCCATCCCTTTATTATGTCTTTCACCAAATTTCACAACTTCATAAACAATAGTTTTGTCATAACCAAACATGTTCTGCATGACTTTCATCATTTTCAGATACTATCTGGAATCGTAAGATAGCATGTTCCACAGTTGACCGCAGTATATTCTGGGAAATGCTAGGAACATGACGTGAAATGCTGTCTTGAGAATAAGGTTAAGTTAATAAATAAAATTTCTAATCTATCGTAATGCTAAATGTGCAATTCATTAAAAATAGCCCTCTGGTAGCGAAATTTTGAACTATTATTATTTATATTTTTTTCAGCTTAAACAAATTCCCATCCCTTTATTATGTCTTTCACCAAATTTCACAACTTCATAAACAATAGTTTTGTCATAACCAAACATGTTCTGCATGACTTTCATCATTTTCAGATACTATCTGGAATCGTAAGATAGCATGTTCCACAGTTGACCGCAGTATATTCTGGGAAATGCTAGGAACATGACGTGAAATGCTGTCTTGAGAATAAGGTTAAGTTAATAAATAAAATTTCTAATCTATCGTAATGCTAAATGTGTAATTTATTAAAAATAGCCCTCTGGTAGCGAAATTTTGAACTATTATTATTTATATTTTTTTCAGCTTAAACAAATTCCCATCCCTTTATTATGTCTTTCACCAAATTTCACAACTTCATAAACAATAGTTTTGTCATAACCAAACATGTTCTGCATGACTTTCATCATTTTCAGATACTATCTGGAATCGTAAGATAGCATGTTCCACAGTTGACCGCAGTATATTCTGGGAAATGCTAGGAACATGACGTGAAATGCTGTCTTGAGAATAAGGTTAAGTTAATAAATAAAATTTCTAATCTATCGTAATGCTAAATGTGTAATTTATTAAAAATAGCCCTCTGGTAGCGAAATTTTGAACTATTATTATTTATATTTTTTTCAGCTTAAACAAATTCCCATCCCTTTATTATGTCTTTCACCAAATTTCACAACTTCATAAACAATAGTTTTGTCATAACCAAACATGTTCTGCATGACTTTCATCATTTTCAGATACTATCTGGAATCGTAAGATAGCATGTTCCACAGTTGACCGCAGTATATTCTGGGAAATGCTAGGAACATGACGTGAAATGCTGTCTTGAGAATAAGGTTAAGTTAATAAATAAAATTTCTAATCTATCGTAATGCTAAATGTGTAATTTATTAAAAATAGCCCTCTGGTAGCGAAATTTTGAACTATTATTATTTATATTTTTTTCAGCTTAAACAAATTCCCATCCCTTTATTATGTCTTTCACCAAATTTCACAACTTCATAAACAATAGTTTTGTCATAACCAAACATGTTCTGCATGACTTTCATCATTTTCAGATACTATCTGGAATCGTAAGATAGCATGTTCCACAGTTGACCGCAGTATATTCTGGGAAATGCTAGGAACATGACGTGAAATGCTGTCTTGAGAATAAGGTTAAGTTAATAAATAAAATTTCTAATCTATCGTAATGCTAAATGTGTAATTTATTAAAAATAGCCCTCTGGTAGCGAAATTTTGAACTATTATTATTTATATTTTTTTCAGCTTAAACAAATTCCCATCCCTTTATTATGTCTTTCACCAAATTTCACAACTTCATAAACAATAGTTTTGTCATAACCAAACATGTTCTGCATGACTTTCATCATTTTCAGATACTATCTGGAATCGTAAGATAGCATGTTCCACAGTTGACCGCAGTATATTCTGGGAAATGCTAGGAACATGACGTGAAATAATGTCTTGAGAATAAGGTTAAGTTAATAAATAAAATTTCTAATCTATCGTAATGCTAAATGTGTAATTTATTAAAAATAGCCCTCTGGTAGCGAAATTTTGAACTATTATTATTTATATTTTTTTCAGCTTAAACAAATTCCCATCCCTTTATTATGTCTTTCACCAAATTTCACAACTTCATGAACAATAGTTTTGTCTGTAGACAACTTTAAAGTAGGGTCGTTTAATTATGGACACCCTGTATATAGATTCATCCAACACTGATTTTAGATACCTTTAAATCCCGAATTCTGCCGGTCTTCCATTTAAAAATATAAAATCAACACAGTCTGGAGCATGCGTAGGACGCCCGATGTACGCTGCTGAAGATAATAGGGTTCCCAACTCTTATTTCGTTTGGAAAGATTTTCTCTTAAATATATAATTCATCCAACACTGATTTTAGATACCTTTAAATCCCGAATTCTGCCGGTCTTCCATTTAAAAATATAAAATCAACACAGTCTGGAGCATGCGTAGGACGCCCGATGTACGCTGCTGAAGATAATAGGGTTCCCAACTCTTATTTCGTTTGGAAAGATTTTCTCTTAAATATATAATTCATCCAACACTGATTTTAGATACCTTTAAATCCCGAATTCTGCCGGTCTTCCATTTAAAAATATAAAATCAACACAGTCTGGAGCATGCGTAGGACGCCCGATGTACGCTGCTGAAGATAATAGGGTTCCCAACTCTTATTTCGTTTGGAAAGATTTTCTCTTAAATATATAATTCATTCAACACTGATTTTAGATACCTTTAAATCCCGAATTCTGCTGGTCTTCCATTTAAAAATATAAAATCAACACAGATTGGAGCATGCGTAGGACGCCCGATGTACGCTGCTGAAGATAATAGGGTTCCCAACTCTTATTTCGTTTGGAAAGATTTTCTCTTAAATATATAATTCATTCAACACTGATTTTAGATACCTTTAAATCCCGAATTCTGCCGGTCTTCCATTTAAAAATATAAAATCAACACAGTCTGGAGCATGCGTAGGACGCCCGATGTACGCTGCTGAAGATAATAGGGTTCCCAACTCTTATTTCGTTTGGAAAGATTTTCTCTTAAATATATAATTCATTCAACACTGATTTTAGATACCTTTAAATCCCGAATTCTGCCGGTCTTCCATTTAAAAATATAAAATCAACACAGTCTGGAGCATGCGTAGGACGCCCGATGCACGCTGCTGAAGCTAATAGGGATCCCAACTCTAATTTTGTTTGGATAGATTTTCATTTGAAATTAAAAATCTTACAGAAATGAGAAGGCACACTACTGAAAGTGATCCTTTAGAAAGTTTTTAGACTAAATGTATAAAAAGAAATCAACATTGATTTTAAGTAATATTTAAGGTTATTGTCACGGGGCCGGGCAACGGACGGGTCAGTTAGTAATATTTAAATTATCTTATATTAAAATATTAATAAATAATGTATCAGATTTATATTGCTGTAGTAGTCACCTTTGCGAAAACAGTAGTTGTTTAATGACGAACAAAACAGATCAAGTTCCAATTGTCATAGAATCTTTCATTAAAGTAGAATTTCAATTCATCAGCAATACCAAGTCAGATACCAAATTTGCCCATGTCTCGGTTTGGTAAAGTATTTTCAGTGAAATATATTAGGTTTGGTGAACATTTTTTTTAAACCGATCTGGGAACAACCTGTTTCTTTGGTTTTTAATATCTTGTCCAGGTTAAAACAAATTTGCTGCACCCGGCCCGGTTTATTAACTATCTTGGACGGGATGAAATTGTCCAATCTACGAAAGTAAATTTTGTTTGCAAGTTTTATTAAAATTTAAACTGTTTTGAATACGTGAATGTCTTTCCCCTGTATACTTTTAAAAGTAATATTTCTGAATTTTTGTAAACATTTTAAAAAAAAGGGTAGGGGATCTATTTATAATAAACATCATGGTATAGGTCGAGAAGTGCTGGAAATTGGCACCATTCACATCCAAACAATAAGCTAGACATTCCATTATTCAAAATTCAGCTGACGCTGGCAGTACATATATTGTTTTAATGACAAAATTCAGTTACTTCCAATGATTTCATCATATTTCATACAAAACAAAGTTAATATGGTGAAAATCTCAGAAAAATATTTTCATTATTGTTAAAGTTATGAAAGAGAATTCGGGTACAGCTTATTATATGATATAAGTGGGAAAATATTGACTATATTTACTAAAACTAATCTTTTGAACATTTTTATGAAAATAGTGATCTGAAATATTTTATTGGTAGAAATTTTAAATTTACAAGAGGTATAAATACAAAATATCATTAGTTAATGAAATAATCTGTTGTCATTTTTATTGTAGATATTTTATAAGGTGTTTTGCAATGATGATGTTTTTTGCAAATTTTCATACCTACCCCATTGATCCTATGAACATTATGTATGTTTAAAAAATAATTATTAAAATTAATCAAGAACATTTTTTATTAGTGAAACTATCGTGCCAATAAGTTACTAAATATTGAAGTATTCTTTTAAACAATTCTTTAAAATTTATACACTAAATATGAACATTATCTTATTCAGCCACACTCTCTCTTACTTTATAAATTATATAGATTTATGAACATAAAAGATGTCGGTTGTGATGGAAGTGAAGAAGAGAGTGTACAAATAATAGATAATTTACTGTTGCCACTATGTAGAAGTTGACATATATGATTATATATGTGGAGAACATATTAATAATCAGGACAAAACTATGCTTTCTGGGGTTTTTAATGAAAGTGAAAAAATGTCTTACATTTGAAATGCCGTACTGCGCTTGCTATTGAGTATATAAAAATGTTGTGAATATGAAAGTTGTAGACAGGGTTCGTACTAGAGGTCTGCACGGGCCCGGGCTTGGCCCGAGGCCCGTACCCGGCCCGGCGGAATGGAGGACAATTTTCAAACGGGCCGGGCCGATAGAAAAAATTAATCGGGCCTATCGGCCCGATATAAGAATTTGAGATTAGCAGATAAAGTACGAGGCCATTTCCAATGAATATGACTTTTTCGAGAAGTATAAATGTGCGTTACGAGCCGATGCGAGTTTAACAACATAAATACAGAAATGTAACATGTCCATCGTAGAGATCGGCATCGTACAGTTACATGATGCCTGATCCCGGGTTTAATTTTCGGCAGACTTGTGCCGGGACGGAACTGGTACTAATCGTTCTCGGGATGTGTAGGACAGGCATTATGTTTTGTAAAAGTATTAATAGCGATAATGAACTTCTGCTAACAGTATCTTTGGAAATGTACCTTAAGGTGGTTCTCATATTTACTGCTCAACAATGCGAAACTCTCAGACACATTTTCTGACTCATTTTTAACTATAAAGGCATAAAATTGACAGGCCTGAGTATTGAAGGCATTTGGGATCGAATAGCGGTTCCATTTTTCATAAATTACGTACAGAGATAACAGAGACTCTTGTCACGTGACTGTACATTTTTCTCCTTTCCTGTGCTATCGCTTCCGGAAATTCGATTCAAAACGCTAACTTTGCCAGTATTTTCTGAAAGATATATTACTTTTATCTAAGAAAAAAACGGCATTTACATGGTTTCTGAATAAGAATACCTGCCAATTTCATGCGTTTCCGAAAAGAAATGAATTCATAAATGTTTCAAAATGTAGCTCCTTTGGATTTCAGAAAAGCCTTGAAAATGACAGAAATATTTTCACAAATCTACCTTTTATTATAAGCTTCAAAAGTTATCATGTTTTTTAACCCTTTATTCTAAACTACAATAATCTTTTAATGAACCCTGATTTAAATTTTGAAACGTCTGTAGAGATGTTGACTAAAATACTGTAAGTAATCGTTAATGTTTACTATTGTGTGTTTTCTATTTTGCGAACACATGGTAATTTAAAATATACTGTAAAATGTTCCCATAAATATGCATGTAGTATTAATTAAAAGAATTAAAAGCATTAAAAGAATCTTAATTGTATGTCGAGAAAAAACGGAATTTTTTGTAGAAATTTAGTCGGGCCGGGCCGGGCCTGTTTTCGCTGATTTTTGTACGGGCCGGGCCAAGAACAGTAAAAATGTAAACGGGCCGGGCCGGGCCGAACTTTCAATTTTTACACCGGGCCGGGCCAAAATAGCTTTCCTTCGGGCCGGGCCGGGCCCGGGCCTGTAAATTCCGGCCCGTGCAGACCTCTAGTTCGTACACATTTCTTACAAAAAAAAAAAAAAAAAAAACAAGGACTTTTAAGGATGGAAACAAAACAAAAAAAAAAATGTAAGGACCTACAAATTAAACTAATAAATTATAATATGCATTTTTTAATAAAGAGTTTCATTTTTGTAAATGCAAGTTTTAAACATTCAAATAGCCAGGAGGGGGGGGGGGGGGATTTCAGCGTGTGGCAGTAGAAATTTAGAAAATTTTAGAATAACAAATACAGCAGAAGAAAAAACTAGTCGGATGTGCCAATCTCAAAACTTTCTTCTATTTCATACATATTGATACTTCAAAATATCCTATCAGAGTACCAAAATTAAATGACAATCTATGCCCATCATGAGGATTCTAAAGATATGAAATTACGTGAATTAGTTCTTGACGTATCACTATTGCTAAAATCGTCTAAATACTGCAAAATGTAGCATGACAGCGCCACCTGTTGGGCGATTTACACCACAACCTAATCAGCAACAATTTATGTCAACGTCTAACTGAATCTGAAGTTCGATGAAAATTCATGCATTAGTTCTTGAGATAGAGCTATTGCGGAAATCGTAAAAAATGCAGCATAGCAGCGCCACCTGTGGGGTGATTTACACCAAAACGTAATCAGTAGCAATATTTATCAAGGTATACCTAAATCTGAAGTTCGATGAAAATTCATGCATTATTTCTTGAAATAGAGCTATTGCGGAAATCGTAAAAAAACGCAAGTACTCTTTAAGTGTGTGGGGGGGGAGGGAGGGGGAAGCAAAGGGAAAATGCCAATTTCGGGTGGGAAGAGAAATCTTCATGATCGATTATTTATTGGGAGAATAAAATGACAAAACGAGCAGATATTTTTTAATTAAACAGTTTTAAAGAGTTTTTAAACTTTGAGCACTGTGGGGGAGGAAACAAAAACGGGAAAGCAAAATTTTCAGCGGGTGAAATTTTAATGAAAGGGATTGTCAATGAAATTTAGGGCTGAGTATATATTCACTATAAAGTAATAAATAAGAGTAAAAAAAAATTACAAAAATTAAGTTTTAAAGATTTTAAATTAGGTATTGTGGTGGGATTTACAAAAGGAGGAAGGGAAATTTGGGAAGAAGGAGAGGCAAGGAGGGGGAGGGGTTAAGATTTACTTTAAATCAGAAATTCAAAAAAATGCAGAAGAGTTTCACCCCTGATTAAGAAATAATACAAGAATAAAATTAAGCCCTTTTAAGGACTTTTTGCAGATTTTGCATGAAAATAAGTAGTACTTTTAACCCGTTCGGTTTCGCATTTAAAACTACACTTTTTTCTCTATACGACGATATAAAAAGTAATATTGTGGGATGTTTAGAAGTTTAAGAATGAAATTTCATTTAAAATTGGCCGTCAGATTTCTTGGAAATCTGACGATGGAAAAGCCTTTTCCCGAACAGCCAACGAAATGCTTGGATAATACGTAAGTTTCAGATGAATAATACGCACGAGTCTCAGGCGATTTTTGTCGCTTGCAATTTTTACGTGTAATAACACTATTAATGTTTAATTCATGGCGTACGTAATGTATGATCAACTCCGTGCTATTTTTTATGTCTTAAATTTTGGTCTTTGAAAAAATCATTTTCCAAATGGTCGTTGTAATTTGTTAAATTGCGTTTTTTTTTTTTTTTTTTTTTTTGTATTTAAAAAATACAAAGGAAAATTTATCGTGAAAATAAAATAAATCACAAAGTTACTAAATGGTGTTTACAGAATGTTGTAAAGTTAAAAACTAAACTAACGTCAATACCGTAAATGTTGACCGAAACGTCGGTTTTTAACATTTAAATTTAATGTTTGTTTAGTTTATAACGTTACAACATTCTGTATTCATCATTTAGCAAACTTGTGATTTATTTTATTTTCACGATAAAATTGTTAGTAATATTTTTCATGATGTAATTGTTCAGACTATTTATTAGGAAAAAAAAAACCTTTCGCTCCCTGTATAAAATACTAGAATTTTAAAAACTTGTTATATGTATAAATATGTATATTTCATAATATAAATAGATACAACGCAAAACGTTTTCGAAACTGATAATAAAAAATCAGATTTAATTCTTTAAAGAAAACAAAAGTCACAAAACACAAACGTTGACTAAAGTAACAAGCTAAAGTTTAGTATAAGAAAAGCAGATGGCGCCATTACATATATTTTTTTAATGTGTTTCCTTTAATTCACGTTTTCTAATGTAAGAACCATGGTATTAAAATAGAACTGGTAAGAACTCCTGGTAAGAACATTTTGCGGAAATCTGGATTAATTAGTCATTTGACAAGAACTGAGTTAGATTTAAATGTTGAATGTTAAATGCTGATTCACTTACATAAAAAAAAAAAATAAATAAAAACAAAAGAATTGTGCAACGGTATATTACTACTGTCATTAGAAATTCCAATTTCCAAAGACCTTAAGCATCAGAAAAGACGAAAGTGAAATTAACCAATCAGGATGCCGGAAACTTCTATGTGGTCTCTAATAGAGTAAACAGAGTTTAAATGCTTCCGGGCTGGAGATTTGTTGCTGGAAAAAACTTCTGAAACCAGAAAAATTTAACTGGCATTTCGGTGTGAAGTCTTTTAATATTTCCGTTTGAATTTGGCTTTTGCGCTGCCTGTAATGCTGGGCTTTGTATTGCACGTTTCGAAATATCTAACACTCAAAAAATTATTAATAATCAAAATTTAATGTATATATATTATTTCAAATATTATTTATAAAAATATGCGTGATGTTGATAAATAAAGATCTAAGATGTAAAAAATAAAGGTCTTATTCGCATTAATTTGTACGTAGTAAAACAAACATTAAGACACAGAATTCTCGCATGGTGGCTTTTCTACAAATACGAATTTGTTCTATAACATCTTTTTTTTTTCGCCTTAAAAAAAACTAATCGCATATTCTATTTAGAAACCTTATAATTATTCAATTTCTGTAATAAAATAAATAGGTACTTTTTTGATGGTTTTTCCAAATGTTAAGCGACCGTGAAAGGGTTAAATAAATGGAATATGCGATATTCCAAGCGGACAGTATACTAACTTTTAAACTAAAATTAAAGGAATATTTTCACTATATTAAACTTTATATTTACATATTTACAAGTAATTAAATATTACAACAAGTTTCATTAGGCTAACCATATAGCTGTATTTAGATGTGGACGAATACTACATCTTACAACGAAAAAAACGTTCTATAATAGTTGAAAACAAACAAAAAACGAACTGTTGCCATACAGTCAAATAAAAGTTCTAATACAAGAGCGCGTCAATGGTGGCGTGTTGCTATGGTTTCCAAGGTAAGGCATAACAATGGTGAGCTTTATTAAATTCATATTGCGTACAAGTTAGGGTTTCTTAAGTATTTTAATGGATAAATGTAAGCATCCAGTGAGAAAAAAGTACTTTTTTACAAAAAGTAGAGAACAATTCATTTTTATTACTTTTATTTCACATTATAATACAAAGTTAAATGACAGCAAAACTTTTTATCGAAAATGCTCTGACGTCATATCTGTGGCGAATATTTTTGAATAAACAAATATTTATTGAAATCATAAATCAGAGTTCAAGGCTTACCCCACAACTTTCACTTTAGAGGACATTTCCAGTAAAAGCCTATTAGCCAAGCGACGGTTGTTTTTCATTAAAGAGTCCCACTCGGATGTTACAAAAACATTGTTTAAGTTCTTATTAAAAATACACTGAGCTGCAGATAACAATTTCGTATCATCATATTTATCAGCCATAATTAAACATCACACAAATGTTCAACTGTTACGTTATCTATTAGGAAATCTGAGTAAAAAGTCTTAAGATCCTGAACATTGTACTTTTCGGATGTTTCATACAAGTGAAGGACGGTGCGAGGCGATGGCAGTTTTCCAGAATATAAGAATTGTAAAAATTCTTCGAAGGACTCGGGGTCACAGTCAGGGATGGTGACTATGTCCGTCTGTTTCTCGGAGGTTTCGAGTGTTCTTATTTCGTTTGGAAAGATTTTCTCTTAAATATATAGATTCATTCAACACTGATATTTAAAAGATTTTAATTGGATATTGTGGTAGAATCTGCAAAAGGAAGAAGTGAAATTTGGGAAGAAGAAGAGGCAAGGAGGGGGAGGGGTTAAGATTTATTTTTAAATCAGAAATTCAAAGAAATGCAGAAGAGTTTCATCCCTGATTAAGAAATAATACAAGAATAAAATTAAGCTCTTTTAAGGACTTTTTGCAGATTTTGCATGAAAATAAGTATTTTTAACCTGTTCGGGACAAGCATCTTTTACATGAATTTTATTAGGTTGACACCACTTTTTGTCAACTAATTAAATTTAGTTTATCAATCAAGGAAAATTTTACTCTTCTTTTTTAGCGATATCGAAAATAAGTGCTGTAAGCATTTTTTGAAGATGCATATATGAACCCATGGTCCCGAAGGGGTTAAGCACCAAAAAGTCTATTTGTAAAATGTAAGCACCTTTAAGGATTTCCAAGAAACGTACGAACCCGGATAGGGAATTTTGTCTTCTTTAAGACTGTAATTAACAAATAACACGCTATGGTAACGGGGCTGGAGATATTAAAAAAAAAAAAAAAAAGGTTCCAAAATTTTGCTATTTTTAGTCCACAGAAAATTCTCCCAAAGGAAATTTTGTTTTTTCCATGCTGGTCTCAGTACATACAAATCGGGGGAAAAAATCTACCCGACCTTTTGCAAGTTAACATGTACATAGACAGTTTTCCTTTTAAATATCCAAGCATAAGATATATATTTTTTTAATTTATGCGTATTAACAAATAATACGCTATGGCAACGGTCTGGAGATATTAAAGAAAAAAAAAAAAAAAAAAAAAAAAAAAAAGTCCCAAAATTTTACTGTTTTTAGTCCACAAAAAATTCTCAAAAATTCTCCCAAAAGAAATTTTGTTTTTTCCATGCTGGTCTCAGTACATACAAAACGGGAAAAAAAAATAATCTACCCGACCTTTTGCAAGTTAACATGTACATAGACAGTTTTCTTTTAAAATATCCAAGCATATGTATATTTTTTCTGGAACTCCTCACATTGGCTATGACCTATCAGTCCATATTTCGAGCCATTTCTCTGGTAGCTCTTTTACACAGCCTTCATATCTTAGCTTATATTCATAATTATTTACGCTTTGATATTGTATCTTTGTAAATAGTTTTTGCCGTTTTGTATTTAAGGAAATTTACTCCTGAGGATGGTTTTAAAGAACAAACCGAAATGTCTATTATATATATATTGTGAGTTTAATTTTTACATCTGTGTTTAAAATCCCGGAATAAAATATACATTGGTTAGCAAACTTTTGTTTTATTATCGAATTTGTATAGAACGTAGAGTCATTCTTTATTATATTTAAAATAACCTACCATAATTTCGGAATAGGAATTTTTGTCTTATTTAGTACTGAGTGTTTTTCATTAAAAAGCAGCATATTTCCTCTCTATTTTTCTTCTACCTCTATGGGGATTACCATGGTGCAAGCATTCAGAAATCAAAAACTTTTGAACTTTATAATCAGTGTTGAATACAGATATTTTGCTGCAGGAGGAAATTTTGTGTTTCCGTGCGAGTCTAAAAAGTTGCAAATTTAGATTTCAAATATTATAGGAAGGGGGTGCATTCTGGTCTAATGTTTATGAGAAACTTTTACGTTTTTTAATTGCTTTTTTAGGGTTTCGTTCATCTGACGAAACCCTATTCGTATCACTCCTTTGTCTGTCTATCCGCCTGTCCGTCACAGAGCCCGTTCTCAGAAACTATACATGTTAGAGACTTGAAATTTTGGGTACTTATAGCTGAACACCCCACATCAAACAACAAATCATAAAATTTTGAAAAAGTTGGTAATTAACCTAATTACGGGCTAATTAAATTCTAAAATTAACCAATCAACCTTTTGAATGCAGGTGCAAATGCACGTTATCGAAATCCTCCCCAGTTTCTCCTAAGGGTTGCCAGTAAATTCGGCGGATGCTCCGTCAAATCAGCCGGTGCAGGGTTACCACGGAGTACTTTAAGCAATAAATGAAGTGGACCTTTAAAAAGCAAAATCTGATCTGCCGAAATATCGGTCGTACAAATTCGTAACAGGTGTAGAAATACGCGGAAAAAATTCTACTTTATTTTGGTATAAATTTTAAATTTCAGCGTAGGATAGAACGCAAAAAATCCACTAAAAATCGATCGATAAAAATTTAATTTCTGTGTTTTTAAAGACAATGAAAACAGATTTCCATTCACCGGAATGCAGCTGTCGTTATCTCTCGACATATCGGCGCGGGAGAAATTTAAGGGGAGGTAAGTCTAATACGAAATTTAAACTTTTTAAATATTAAATTTTTCGATTAAATTTTTTGACATCCGGGCTGGAAATTTCTCGCAGATTTCATACATACCCGGTTCAAAGAGATTGCTTCATTACGAGCTGAGATATTAATTTTTATTTTATTAATTCCTTTTATTTCCATCAAATGCCAGATTAAGATGGAGGCACGTGCTTTTTTAACGGAGATTTCATTTAAATTAGGAAATCTAACAATTTGCGTGGGGTGTTTCGACGGCGCGCTATGAGATAAGTATTAATTATTCAATATGAAAAAGTTTATAGGTTTATAAGAGTTCATCCCACTATTTCCGAATAGCAATTTCAGGAAATATCTTAAATTATTGTTTAAGACCGCCACTCGATGTGTTCGAAACTTTAAGATACTTTATAACACGTAAGAAAAAGTGTAAAAAAGAATGGAGTGTGATATTTCGAGGAGTGGAGGGGGGAGACTAGATTTATTTATTAAATCTTAGCGTTTGTTATCGCAGAAAAAGTTTAAATTGTTGGTTAAGACTGCACTGCCACCCTCCCGACCATATATCTACGGAGAGATTGCGCAAAGGAGTTTCGTTCAGATATGCTTTTGTTAAGAATAGAGTGCGTTCCCTGGTGGTGGAATGCGGAACTATCGTAACGCGATTTTGCTAAAATTAGGAAATATAACAAGGCGATCCATTTGCAACTTTAAGATACTTCATGACACATAATAAAAAGCTTATAAAATAATGGTGCATGCAATTTCCTGTGAAGGGAGGGAGGGGGGGGGGGGGGGCGCTGGATTTCTTTTTTAAAAATTAGCGTTTACGACCTTTTTAGATGTCGTTTTTTGAGCACTATGATATACTCAGACACGTGCTGCTTATGAAATATAAAAATGTCAAAATTTTAGTTACCACTATTTCCGAATAGTACTTTCAGCAAATTTCTTAATTACTCGCTTAAGGCCGCCACCAACTCGAGTAACACATCCACTGATAGGTTGTTTAACAGAGTTTCGATCTGATACACTTTTGTTATGAATAGTGTGCGCTCCCTGGTGGTGGAATTTGCAACTAACATAACGCAATTTTGTTAAAATTATGAAATCTAACAAGTCGATCTGCTGGAAACTTTGACATAGTTCATAACACATAATACAAAGTTATAAAAGAATGTTCCGTGCCATTTCCTGGGGCGCCTACCTATCTCGGGTGCTATAGACCCGATCCCCTCGACTAATATACCTATGGATAGGTTGTAAAACGGAGTTTCCTTTGGATAGAGGTTTGTGTAGAATAGAGTGCGCCCCCTGGTTGCGAAATATGGAACTAACAGATTTCGCAAAAGGATAAAGTGTTTTGAAAGGAATATTAAACGAAACCCTCTGTGCGATCTGTGATCACACTTACCCACTTGTTTATTTATTAGCAACTCAAAATTAAATGATTTTCATTTAAAAGGTTTTTAAGGGGAAAATAATTTCATATGATTGTGATTGCATTAAATCAAGTAACCATTCTTTCACTAAAGTTAAGTTTTTAAAAACTATAATATATTATACGGACCAGTCAAAAGCATGGTATAAATCATATTATAACTTTAAAAAATAATCATAAATGAAGAAAGAGAATTCAGAGTAGACTTGTACTTTATTTGCTTTTAGGAGAAAAAAGATTTTAAACAAACAATTTATTTTAGTTTTAATTTTTCTAAAAAACTATGTGGCGAAGATAAGCTTATTTTTATGTGTAAAGTAATTAATATTTCTTGCATACAAAACATCAATAAACCTCGGTAGAATAAGATGTTTCTACTTTTGAAAAATATTAAAAGCGCATGAAATTAAACAAATACAAGTAAGGGAATAAAATCATAAGACGAAATGCAATATTCCACCTTTATTCGATCACAAATTACACAATATGGACTTTAAGAATTTCACCGTTTTACTTAAAAGGCGACAAAAAGATAGTAATAATATAGATTTTACGTTAAAAATATACATTTCATTTAAATTTCCTAGTACTTTCGGCCTGCAGTCTCGTGGCCATCGTCAGGAAGTATTTTGATGAATTGCTGTTTCTTTCATTCAGATACGTAGAAGTGTCTAGGATTGAACTTATGTAGTTTTCTCTACTTATTTCTACTTCTCTATATATTATGTATATATATATATTAGAAGTTCAATCCAAGGCACTTCTACTTCCAGCTACCCTAATAATTATACTCTTCCATTTCAAACGAAGTGACTATTTGAATGAATGGAACAGCAATTGATAAAAAATATTCATTGACGATGGCCACGGAATTGCAGGCCGAAAGTACTAAGAAATTTAAATAAAATGTATATTTTTAACGTATAACATCTGCATTATTATTATCATTGTCGCCTTTTAAATAAATGGAATATGAGATATTCCAAGCGGAGAGTATACTAACTTTTAAACTAAAACTAAAGGAAATATTTTCACTATATTAAACTTAATATTTACATATTTATAAGTAATTAAATATTACAGCAAGTTTCATTAGGCTAACCATATAGCCGGAATTTAGATGTGGACGAATACCACATCTTACTACGAAAAAAAAAACGTTCTATAATAGTTGAAAACAAACAAAAAACGAACTGTTGCCATACAGTCAAATAAAAGTTCTAATAAAAGAGCGCGTCAATGGTGGCGTGTTGCCATGGTTTCCAAGGTAAGCCATAACAACGGTGAGCTTTATAAAATTCACATTGTGTACAAGTTAGGGTTTCTTAAGTATTTTAATGGATAAATGTAAGCATCCAGTCAGAAAAAAGTACTTTTTTACAAAAAGTAGAGAACAATTCACTTTTATTACTTTTATTTGAAATTATATTACAAAGTTAAATGACAGCAAAACTTTTTATCGAAAATGCTCCGACGTCATATCTGTGCCGAATATTTTTGAATAAACAAATATTTATTGAAATCATAAATCAGAGTTCAGGGCTTACTCCACAACTTTCACTTTAGAAGACATTTCCAGTAAAAGCCTATTAGCCAAGCGACGGTTGTTTTTCATTAAAGAGTCCCACTCGGATGTTACAAAAACACTGTTTAAGTTCTTATTAAAAAAACACTGAGCTGCAGATAACAATTTCGTATCATCATATTTATCAGCCATAATTACAACATCACACAAATGTTCAACTGTTACGTTATCTATTAGGAAATCTGAGCAAAAAGTCTTAAGATCCTGCACATTGTACTTTTCGGATGTTTCATACAAGTGAAGGGCGGTGCGGGGCGATGGTTTTTCTAGTTTTCCAGAATATAAGAATTGTAAAAATTCTTCGAAGGACTCGGGGTCACAGTCAGGAATGGTGACTATGCCCGACTGTTTCTCGGAGGTTTCGTGTAGAAACATAGCGGCGAAGACGGAAGATCTCGCCATTAGAACAGTCCTGTGGGCTTTGTACTCCTGGTCCATCACAAGCAGTGTTGTGTCACAACTTTCTTTATTGAGATATAGATTTTTAAAGTTCTCTGATAATGCATCGAGATCTGTAAGTTGAAAGAAATATTTCACAGTAAGTTATAGGATAGGAAAAGCAAATTATAAATTAACTAGGGGGCTCAGCCCCCTGCTCGCTGATGCTCGCCAACCCCCGTGAATTGCTACGCAGTTCACATTGGGATCACTACGCGATCCCAGCTTGCTTCGCTCGCTCGCCACTATTTGTGTCAACTCTTGCCAGAATGAGTGCTATCATAAATCATTATAACGTATTGAATTTACAAATATTTTTAATGTATGAAAAAGTAATGAAATCTTTGTTAAAAATGTAAATAAAAATGTATTAAAAAACCTTGGAAACAGAAACCTCAGTGAAAACACAATAAAAAATATTTTTAGTTGGGCCGCTATGCGGTCCGAACAAGCAACATATGAAATGAAAAAATATTTTTAATGTATAAAAAGTCATGTAAAACTTTGTCGAAAATGTAAATAAATTCATAAAAAAGTAATTGAAAATGTTGTCGAAAACATAAATAAAAATGTATTTATCAAAAGTCCGGCACTGTGACTTGTTGATCATCATTGAAAAAGCTAAGCGAACAGGAAATTGACGCCGTTTAAATTTAAAAGGCATGTTATAGTGTCAGATGGGCTCCTTCTCCTTTCATTTTGCCTAAAGTATTGAAAATCCAGGCTTAAATTCATTTAAAACTATAATAAGAAGCTATAAAATATGCTACGTATCACACTACCGAAATGTAAACAAAACGTTTTCGCCTGTATCTAAATACAATCTTGGATCAAAAGGCTGATTCGCCGAATTCCTCACGTCACCGTAAAACAGACCAATAGCAATTGTCATTCATGAATCGCTCAAACGGTTTGTGTTAAAAGAGAGATTCTGTCTGAATTTTCCTCGGGATTTTCCTTTGCTGAGTTGGTTGACGACATGTGACAGTAACTTACCCACTCAGAATCATCGCTGAGGCTGTTGCCAAATAGCAAGCAACAAATACAGCCTTTTTTTGGCGCTACGTAAGAGAAATATACATATAGATTCTGAAACATTTTTAAAAATATATAGCTTACGATAACAATAATTTCTTCATCTTAAAACGAAATCGATAAATGAGTAAAATAAAGCCTTAAATGATACATAATAGAAATGATCCAATAGTGAGCACTACGGGTTTTGACGGACAAAACACCAAATAAACTATATACAAAGATTTAGAATAATAAAAATTAAATAATGAAAATGGATTAAACATAAAAATAAAATTTAGCATCTGCATCAGTATGTATAGTGATGGTAATTATATTTGCCTCGATGTATATTGATGCAATTTAAGAAATAATGATCCAGAAATGGCCCGCCCCTCAAAATTAATAAAATACTCATTTTTTAAGTTTTAGGGTTAATTTCAAATTATTCAAAGATGAATAAAATAGATAAATGGCATTTTAATGTAAAATGAATTGAGCATAGGGTAAGAGACAAAAAAAAAAAAAAAACAGCTGTTAACATTTAATTCAATTTCTTCAAAAGTGTCGTTGTCACTATTTCTTTCATACTCTATTTCAGAGTGCGAATGCATTTCTTTATTTCCAGCCAAGTAAATTATTTAGATAGAATAATTTTGAATTTGCAGAAAGAAAAAAATAAAGCATGTACGTAGATTTTAAGTTTAGAAATAAGAAAATGTTTCCAATTTTAAAGAATCTAGATCATTTTAGAATAATTAAACAACACTGTTTAGTAACCATTATTGAGTTTCGTATTTTAAACAAAATAAAAAATCGTACATGTTTTCCTGAAAAAGAAAACCGTCTTATTCAACCACAACCATGCTTCTCATTAAAAATAAAAAGTTTGTTGTTGATAAAAAAAAAAAAAAAAAAAAAAAAAAAAGTTACTATCAAGGCCCGACTAACATATAGAGCCTTGGGACAAAAAATCAGTTGCCCAATTTTTGGTGTATTAATTTATAAATATATATATATATATAAATAAATACTTGAATTTTAGATTTAGAAACCTCTCTAAGAGGGGAAGGCCCAGGTGAGTTTTTCCATTTCACTTTCAGACAATCAGGCGTTGGTTACAACATAACCCTGATAATCTTAAAATCACTAAATTAATATATAACATATAAGATAATGATGTATTTTAGAATGACGAATAGTTTTGCTTTAGTAAGAAATGGCTTTTCACAAACTACTGGACATTTTACCAGTTTACCAGAAAAACTAACACTATCTACTGACACAACTTACAATCATTTAACCCCTTAATATTCCGTTAGTCACACCTTATCTGACAGATACATGACAAAATCTGACAGAACTCTCATGTGTATTTTAATACTTTAATTATTTTGTGAACCATGAAACATTCATAATAATAAAGAATTTGATTTATTGTTATATGTTTCAACTTTTAATTGTGTTTTATTTATTAATGTTAACAATAAATAATGGTGTATCTGACGGATACAGCGCAAACAAGTTTGTTTGAAAAAAAAAAAAAAAAAAAACACGCGACTAGCGGAGTGTTAATAGTCATTGATTTCTGATTCAGAAACAATTTTCCCATGAATGTATCGGGTGCGACGATTAAGGGGTAAAGCGAAATATTTCAGATATTGCAAGCTCTGCCGAAGTTAGTGGGGCCCATATATATATACATATATTTATTTAATCTGCCTGGCATATCTTAAGTACAACAAACTTTTCTTTTTTAATATTTTTCGTTATTGTAATACGTATTTGTGTTTATATTACATAGTCTCAAACCTCCTGAATATTAAATAACACTATTTTTATATAGAAATAGCTGTTTTGTACAACCGCAGAATTTTAATAACTAAATAAGGCGAACATTTCTATAAGACAATAGTGTAAATTAGTGGCGTATTAAAAAAATTGGGATGCTCGCAACTATGGTATTAGTAAGAGTGGTTGAAGTTAGAAATAAATTCAGGCTCTATTTGCCAAGCTTGAGCCCGAAAATTTTTGTTTCATCAGAGCCTGAACCCGATAGAGAAAGCATGCAGAAGAAGATTACTAATAACATTTTAAAATCGTTTAAAGATTAATTTTTTCATTTAGGAATATTTTATTACAAAGATATAAGTATTAATCCTAAATACTCCCTCACGAAAACTTTTCTCCATTTTATTTTCCCGAAAATCTGTTTAATAGAGCAAATTTGTTATTTATACCAAACCAGTGGTAAAAATCTGCAAAAGTCACAATTATTATGCTTTTAAAATATCATTGAATAACTATGGCAAAATACATGAGTTGTGTTTTCCAGTAATTCTAGAAAATTACTTCCTACAATTTATTTATGTTACCAACGTTCACCGTACAAAGTCTTCCTAATCAGACTTATATTTCTCCTTATGTCCCATCAATAATGATTCAATTCCCTTCCAAAGTGATTCTTAAAGGAAAACTAAACACTTTAGGACACTTAGACTATAGGGGAGAGTGGGGTGGAATGGGACAGTGGGAGGAATGGGGCAGTAGTTTTTTCTCTTTATGTATCATTCTAATCATTTCATCAATCACACATTAGATTAAGCAATGGTACTCCAATCTTCAGCTGAAAAAAAGTAGATGATCTGCATAAGCTTTCGATTGTATAAAGAAAAAGATTATTTCAAGAATCAAAAGTAAATTTGCTTCATATACTTTTTATGTTTTTTGTATATTAATGACTTGTTTACGCATAGATGTAATAGTTTCCCTATTTATGGAGCATTATACTGTATATTATCCATGATTTAAACTATGCTTAAAAGCAGCATTTTTGTTTATACAAGAAGTTTAACATAAAAGAAGATAGAGGGAGAAATGGGACATGCCCGCAAAGGCAGGAATGGGACACGTCTAATTCCTTCTTTTTAATAAGATGAATGTAAATTGCTAATATGCAAATATTTTTAGAGAGTAGTTAGTATATTAATTATAACATTATAAATATATTCATTTACTTCAAAATGTAAATAAATTGAACTGAAGGCTCTTTAATGTCATCTCTGACTGACAATCCTGAATTTTCGTTCCAGTGATGAAGGTAATGGAATTTGATATTGTAGCACAGACATTATCAACCTACAATCTTTGTTAGAGTGTATATATAGCCGACACTAGACTACTTGTGCCTTATCATACATTGTTTTGTAGCTGTTCCATACTTCCCTGTTAGTGGGAAGGTATGGGACACATTTTGAAATTTATAATTTCTTTATTTATAAAATTGTTTCTGCAAATTATGTTTCTATATTGTTCAAGGATTCATTGTTTTCATTGTAATTCATTCATTCGTTTCATTTTGTATTCTATATATCGAAATTTTTGTTTTTGTGTCAAAGTTAATTTTGTTATTTTTGTAAAAAGTGTCTCATTAATCCCCACTCTCCCCTACGTTCTTTTTTTTTACATTTGTAAATAACTAATATTTCACCTTTGAGCCCGAGCGCTTGCCGAGCTCGGTCTGCGCACGTCCCATCTCTAGTTAACACCACTATTTTTCTAGATTTGCATTATACCTACTCATTATTTTTAGTGTCCCTTTCAGCCGCATAAGTGCGGTTGAATAGGTGTTGGTGTTATTTATGATGGCCGATTATCTGCACGAGGGATATAGGCCCGAGGTGGAGTGCCCTCCGTGGGGGTCTTTCTAAGAGAACATAACCCGTATTTACGCATGAAAATCCAAGGTTAGAAGAAAGCCACGGAAAACTCCAAACGACTAGGCCGACGGGTGCGATTGGGTTCAAACCCCGCACCTCCCGTCTACCAGCTTTGAGAGCGGAACCTTTCGGCCACTGGTAGGGCCCGCGGTTGAATAGGACAACACAATTTATTTTAAGTTTTTCTATCAGTATTTATGATAAATTTCTTCAAACAAATTTTTATTTTATGCAGAAAAAATAAGTAAAGAAAGTGTAGTATGATTTTTAGTAGTGTTGGCAAAAAAACAGTTTATTTGATTTAAACCAGGTTTTCTTTGGTTTAAAACAATTTTTTTTTTTAAATATATAATTTCCTATTGCATACAGATGCATATCTGTTGATAAAATAAACCTTGTTGGCTATTATATAAGTAATATAATTTCATTTGAAAAAATTCAAATTAAATAGTTATAGTCAATTATGGTGAAAATTGAAATTATTTCTAATTTAAACATTATTAGTAACAGCTATGTCCTATGTTCAAAGTAAACTGCTCTACACAGTGAAACATTGATACCTTGAAACTCCAAGTGTCAAAGTCAACTTTTTTGGCCATTAGATTCAGCAAGTAACAGAAAAGATTGATTGGTATTAGTATTGAAATGCTACAACTAGCTTTCAATTTCTATAAGCTGTGTTATTCAACTTCATATCAACCAGACATGTTCATCGGCACATGCTAATTTTCATTCAACATGCATAGAAACATGACCTAGGCTCATTATGTCTCATGTAGACTGCTGAGATGAAGTTGTGTTAAAATTAGAAATTAGTTCTATCAATAATTTAAAACACTTAAATTACAAAAAAAAGGGAAAATATTATATCAGATTTTTTCTAAAAAAAACCCCCTTTTTTTTGAGAAAAAAGCTAATTGGTTTAAACCGTGCCAACACTGATTTTTAGCAAAATAATTATGAACAGGAAAAAAAAAAATAATAAGTATCCTACTCTTTACCACTTGCTCAATTTCTAGACTTATTTAAAAAAAAGAAAAGAAACTTTTTCTGTTTCTTTTATTTTATTTAAAAATTCACTCATTACTTACTTATCAATTTCTCGACCTTAGGAAGCTCCAACATTTCTGGCTGATCTGACTGAGTGGTTATAGGCTTCAGGTTGCATGTGATAGTAAACACATCTAAAGGGGCAAACTCAGACTTTTGTTG
This sequence comes from Maratus speciosus, assembly GCA_963932465.1. Classification (NCBI taxonomy): domain Eukaryota; kingdom Metazoa; phylum Arthropoda; class Arachnida; order Araneae; family Salticidae; genus Maratus; species Maratus speciosus. The sequence continues at coordinate 28,780 of CAWVRF010001517.1, read as the reverse complement.
TTTTATTTTCGTTAATTCAAAATAGTGTGAATTACTGCACGCTCTGTTATTTATAAGTCCTTTGCTTAGGTGCACGATACTGGCATCATGTTTCTTGATTTCAAAATCATACTCCAATGAACTTTTATGTTGTAATATATTTTGGAGATAATAACACACGAATCCCGGTTTGGCTGACGATTTGGGAATCAGTTGCACATACCATGAGACATCCGCAAAGGCGAAAGTAGGACTTTTAACGCATTTTCCATTTTCAGCAATTGAAAAAAAATTTGCTATTTTCCATTTGATTTCTTTCATCTCTGCGACCCTTTCTTCAACATTTCCAACAATATCTGACATGTTTATTGCAGCTGAAAAGTCCTCTTGAAATTACACACAAACGTTGGCAAAATCCTGTAAATAAATAAAATGTAATGAAAGTATGTAACAAAACACTTTTGAAAGCTACCAAATCTAAGAAAATATTTAAATAAAATCTTAGTAGTAAATCAGAAAGTTTCTCTTGAGATTAAAAAAAAAAAAAAAAAGTTATTAATTCACAAATTAATTTGTTCTGTCATTTTTGGGGGAAAAACGTTTTATGCATACACAGTTCAACTGTCAGTCTATTTTTTTTCTGTATAGTAGACATTTATGACTTCGACGTCGAACACGGTTTTGCCAAAGTGCCTGTCGATATCTTCACCCATCCTCGGATAGTGACATCTGGTGAGAAACAGGAGAGTAATCTAAAACCTGGAGGGTAGCAATAGCAGGGGGGGGGGATAAAAAAAGAAAAATTTAAAGTCTTGAGAAGTGGGGGAAATGAGCTACTTGAAGTGAAAAGGGTATGCAAAATTTTAAAATTATAAGTTGAAAAAATAAAAAAGTTTATTAGTTTAAATGTAAAAAGACCATTGCTTAGCACCCCCGAATATGCACAGAAGACATTCATGTTGAAGGAGGTGGGTACATAAGGAACATTCTTATCCCCCCACCCCACCTTGTTAGTATGATTTTTTCCTCTTTTTTCTACGATGCACGGTGGGAAATTTATCGATTCTAGCTGGCCAAAATTATTTTTGGCGTCAATATAGTCGCATCGCCATGAAATTGAAAAATGTCATTGGCATTCACTATCGCATGATCGGTATTGAAAATGAAGCGTGTAGCCAGGGCCCGACTTAGGCTATGGAGGGCCCGGGGCAAGCATCATTCTGGAATCCCCTCCCCCTTCTATTTAGTTATAGATTTTTTTTGTGAATAATATGGAAGTGACTAGTACATATTGTATGTATGCATACATTTTGTACTCGGTACTGCTCACACCTGTATATAGGGTATCACAAAAAGATGGTCACAACTTTAAGAAAAAATACCAGTAGGATAATAGTAGAATAAATGATAGATTGGTTGACACGAGTATTTCTTTGCAAACTTTTACTTTACTTATCTACGTACGTTATAAAATTTCTAAAAGAGGATGCCCCAAATTTGTCATAATTAATGGTTTTAACTTGCCACGTTACAAAGAAAACGTTAATAAAGATTTTCTTTTGAAAACAATAGAATACTAAGTTGTTATAATAAAATTGTAATAATTGACTTTCTAATGATATAGTTTGTTTTTTACATGGCTGGAGGGAGTACTGGAAGCAGACAGGGAAAGGGGAACCACATACCCTTCCTAAATCTTTGAAATTATATGAATTTTGGTCACTTTTGGCTAATTTTAATAATTTGGCACCTTTTAATGAAAATCCTGATTATTCTCATGGGCCCCCTAAAACAGGGGCGCCCTGGGGCAGCTCACCCGCATGCCCCTGCGTAAGTCGGGCCCTGCGTGTCGCAGACATAATTCCTTTACAGGGACATTCAAAAGAATTCCATTACATTACGGCCTATGGCGAAAAATCATTTGCGGTGGTTTTTAATGATTTTCATAATTTGAAACACATTAAAATTTATAGGCATAAACAGGAAGTGCACTTACAAGATGCTTGCGATAGAATATGGTACAGATAGCTTATCGATCATTTACAGTGACACTAAAATAATTACATTACATAACGGTCTATGGAGAAAAATCGTTTATGGTGCATTTGTTCAAGTTACACTATTTCAAACATATTTAAATTGATAATATCTCCGAGGTGCCCTATAAGATGCTTACTATTGAATATGATGTGCATAGCATTCATCTGTCATATACAGGGACACACAAAATAAATCAGTTATACTTCTCTATGAAAAATAATTTCTAGATAAGTGCATTTTCAGTTGTGGAATGCTTTTTTAAATTAAAAAATAATCTTTACTATTTAGTGTGCTTAAATTCTATAAATCATATACAGAACTGCACAAAACCTCTGAAGTACATTTCCGTTTATTGATGGAAATTGCTGAAGGGGAATTTTCATCTGTGCGTTCCCTAACTTTTCTAAATTTTAGCATATTATGCATACGATAAATCCATAGTTTATATACAGGGATGAACAAAATTTTCTGTTATTTTTTTTGCTTTGGTTGAAATTGTGTTTTTAAATGTGCTGTGCATTTTGCAAATTTTGTAGATACAGTTACAGATATAGTTTTTCACTTTATTAAACTATGAAGCTTTATTATAGTACTCGGAATGCATTGAAAAATGTTTCATAATCTGCTTGACACATGATTTTACATTCTTGTTGATAATTTTAATGATACTTTCTTAACGCTATGGAAGCTAAAGTGATAAAACAAAACTATTTCTGTATTATTATAATAACAAATCATAAAAAAAAATATTTTTTTCTAAAGTTCTATTGAAATTTAAGATACAAGACAAATATTCGACCAGCTTTAAGAAAAATTGCTGTGTTGTATATTCCATTATATATTTATAATTTATCTCTGCACAGCGGAACCTTATGTAAAGAATAGGAATCATAAGACATCATGGGAAAAGGTCTACATTATGTTTTGCATCGTATTCAGGGTTGGCAAGTTTTTGATGCATGACGGATTTTACCGTCATGTCAAAAACCTCTTTGTCAAAACTGTCCAAAACCCATTTTTTAATAGTAGTTTGTTTTTATATTATTTTTTTTTTTCATTCTATCTTTAGTATTAAGTTCTTTCACATGAAATATTCACTATCAAAAAGACTAAAGAGAAAATCCATCTGAGAAAAACAAAAAAAAGAATTGCATTAGAGTAATACATATACATCATTAGAAGATCTCTACAATAATCTTAATCTATTTGGCATATTCTATAAAAATGATAGTTTTTGAAGAAATTCTATAACCTATAAGTATAAGATTAAAAAATGTATATAATTTCGGCAGAATGTAGTACACTGTTTAAAACTAAATAGTTTTCTTAGACTCGGAAGCAAGTTTTCTAAACGTGTTAAATCCAAATTGTTCATTGATTATTTTTATTTCTAAATAGCAATAAATGAAATAAAATATATTTTAATAGTTGAGAATTACACACATCTTTCGGGAGAAAGGAATAAGACTTGTTCTTCAAAGTTAAATCTTGCAGAGATTAAAATTTGCAAATCAATATTAAACTTTAAACCATGTGAAAACTGAACTTTTAATTATATTTTTGTTAAGTAGTTTATTTTAGTCATTATTTCCTTAAAATAAATAAGTAAATAAGTATTATTTTTAAGCAGAAATGTACATCCCTAAAGATCCATTGATTAAAAACTTAACTGCATTAAAAAATAAATAAAACATTTAAGAATCTCTCTAAATTTAATAATAATTTTAAAGGTAAAATATTTTTACTCATACAGTCGTATGTATGTAATAAAAATATGCAATGTGTTGTTTCTTTCAATTCACTTTAAATAATGCTTAAATAATTTTAAGTAAAATATATACAGGACATAAATAGTTTGTCTTTATGGTAGCTTTAATAAATTTCTATTTAATATCCTTCGCGAAGAGTGTCTTTTACAGAATTTTTAATCTTTTATCATCAGTATTTTAAAACAGAAATTTTTGACTAGATGAGAAAATGCTCTGATTAAATAAGGAAAAATGTACAATAAAAAATAACTGGTAGGAATAATCATGATCGTATACGTGACGCTCGTCCCCAAGGGGTTAAAAATATTTCATGATGATTCAGGTATAAATTTATATCTAAAAATATAGATGCTGGAATGGCTGTCTATAAGGTTCATATATTTTTGCACTAAAATTAACAACAACAACAATATAAATATATATATAAATTATTATTATATTCTGTTTTTTCTTACATATTGTTTTGTTATGTGTTAAATTTTAAATCTAAGAGCTATCACCTGAAATCAAGTCCTGATCCCAGCTTATCAGTCCTGATATCACCTGAAATCAGGTTTGTATAAAATTTTTAAGGTTCCACTTATTGAAGTGAAAATGAAAATCACCATAATATTGCATTTATGAAATACATAAGATATGCATTTTAAAATATCATACTAAAAATATTCAAATTTATTCAATGACCACAGTCCATGCTTGAACATCTATTGTCACACCATATAACATTTTTGCATCTAAGATAATTTCAAGGTATTTTATTAAAAATGTATATTGAATAATATTTAATAATTATAATAACCTTTTATTATCATTTAATATTAATGTTCACTGCAGTTATTAGAATCTATATTAGTGGAGATTAAGACAAATATTGTTCTTTCCTTTTAATGTTGTATTTTTAAATTTTTTCCAAGGAAATGCTCTTCTTTTAAATAAATTTAACAAAGTAATTGTGAATAATAATAACAAGAACAACAAGGGAAAATTAATCTACAAATGTATTGTATGCTACACTTGCACTATAAATTAAAGGATAATTGAAAATGATAGGTTTTTGATGGAATAAACCGGTAAAAACACTGTTTTTACCACTGTCACTGTCATGTCAAAAACCAGTTTTTGACATCAAAAACCCAACCCTGATCGTATTCAATCTGAATTTGGAAAATTTGTCTGGATCAGTTTTGTAACCATTGGAAATTTGCAGCCAAGTAATACATTTTACATCAATTTGCCATAAAATATTTACATACAACTGACAACTTTTGTCCAAATTTGGTTATACATTTAAAAATTTCGCTCTTGCAAAACTTCATGAGTAATATTCATCTATAAAAAATTTTATTTAATCTACATAACATGTATTTATTAATAGTTATTATTTCTTCTTTTAGGAAGTCATTAGGCATTTATCAGTGGCAAGGATTAGAAATTTAGAATATAAAAAAAATGCAGCAGTTCGTACTGACAATATTCAGATAGCTGCTGCAAAAATTTTATCAGGTGAAATGTCTTTTAGGAAATCGGCTGTAGTCTACAATTTTATATAGGACTACTCTGAATGGTCATGTTAGTACTTTTACCCAAATTTTAACTTCAAGTATATATCTAAGATAAAAATTCTAAAAATATTCACCGATGATGAGAAAGGAAAATTGGTAGACAACATTTTACAAGCTTCGACATACTATGGACTAATATTTAATGATGGGCGTACCCTTGCTTATGAATATGCTTCAGCAAATGAAAAGAACATTCCTTTAAATTGGGAGCAAGAAAAAAAAACTGGAAATGAATACCATTCGTTGCATCCCTAAAATTTAGAAAATTTACAATAGTTATATTTATCAGGACCATTCCATGTTACGTGCGTGACATTTTTAACAAAATAATTTCTAATTAATCAAGGATTTTTCAATATGTTTCTTATTTAAAAATCCAAACAAAAGTTCTTTAAAAAATATACACTTTACCGTATTCTTTTATGCAAAAACCCTATCATTTTGATATAATAGTTATTTTTTAAATATCTTTTTAAAAACGTTATGTGTATGACTTAGAAAAAAAGCAAATTTAGAGTAATAAAATTAAATGATATATTTCTGTGAGTTTTATTGCCACACATTTAAATTAAAAAATATGGTAATAACTTATTTAACATACCACCTAAAATCACAATTAAAATTAAAATTTAATAAATAATTGAATAAATGAAAATTAAAGCCTGCGTTACGTGTGTGACTCTCTGCATGGAATTGCCCACCAGTTTAAATATTTTTTTCCTGAACAAACAATTCCATGTATATTGTAATTCAATTATTGAACTTTTCACATATATTTTTAACTGTCCCAAGGTGCCCCCACTAAGTGGTACACCTTGAGACAAAGCACAAAGTTAATAAATGTATTTAAAAAAATTTTTTATAATGGATATAAGACAAAAGCTATTTAATAATGTAGGCAAAGGCTAAAAGATTGAATACGAAGTAAAATTTTGACAATCGATCAATATAAAAAAAAAAAAGAAAAAAAAAGTGCTGTTTTAACAGCGCTATTGTATCCTCAAATTAAAACAACTATGCTAATACGAAAATGTAGGGTTTGGTATTTTTAATGTATAGTTTATATTTTAACAGTTTATAAGTTAATAGACATAGGTATTTATGTAAGTCTCACATGCATTATTTTGTCCATTTTTAATACAATGGCTCATCTGCTAAGACAGAAACCTGTATAAAGCGGAATGTTTTTGGTTTATTTTGATTCCGTTTTCACAGTTTTAATATATAAATATCTGTCAAAGCGAATTAAATATTTCAATATTACATAATTTACGATTACATATTTTAAATTTTAAAATAAATAGACTATTAGAAACTTTGTAAATTTACTTTACGGAGGAGGAGGAGGGAGGGGGGCGGAGTAAATCAGAGACTGACATCCTCATTTTACCATTGTTTTCTTTTAAATCGGCTTAGTAGATCTTGATATTATTGATCTTACAAACAAACGTTTCTTCTCTATAATATTAGTATCGATTAATTACGATTTAAAAAGCATACTATAAGCTTGGAAATTTTATAGTTTTAAAATATTTTATATAGGAGAGAGTGGGGCACATTTGATCAGTTTTCAGAACTATAATTTTATCTGCTAAATTTTCATGAAATTGTAAAATATAAAAATATATTTATTAATGTATTTGTAAATGTATATAAAATATAGTAAATAGTTATTTGTAGAAAAAGTTGTCATATTAAATTATTTTATAAATTAGTTCAAACTAATCAAACTGCCTCATTCATGGGGTACCTATGATTAGTTATGGTACACTTTTGATAATTTATTTGAAAATAAAAATTTTAAACATGTTACAAATTACCTTTCTGAAATAAGATTTTAATATTAATTTATAGCTGTTTTACAGTGATGAAAAAAACAAACAAAAAAAAAACTAGAAAACAGGATTCTGCTTTTCAGAATTTAATGTTGCCCCCGATGAAAAAAAAAAAATATATATATATATATAGATAGATAATATGTAACATATTTCTGTTTTAAGACTTAAAACACAAGCTTTTATTTTATATAAAATGACGTCATTTGCATCCTCTGAAGAATTCCTCATATTCATATGATGTATGTAAATTTAACTAAAACATAGTCATTGCGTTTTAATCCAATTAAAATGGTTAGAAACATAAGTTGCAACAAACATTTACTGGACTGTCTAAAGTGTCAGAATCATCATGAACTGAAAAATTAACATTATCAAAGGTGCTCAATTTACAATGATCAAAAGTGGCCCATATGCCCATGTGGAATATTTTGTTTTACAATTTTTGTTTTAATATCTGAAATACATTGCCAACTTTACATATGATATGAATGTCAAATTGGCAATGTATTGGCAAATGTTGTGATATTTGTTGCTTTAAGGGCAGTCCATAAATGTTGTCAAAATTTTCAATATTTTTGACCCCCCCCCCCCCCCCCCCTTGTCACATGTCACGCTATATTACATAAACATGTACTTGCAGTTCAGAAACAAAGCACTACGTTATAGATCACATTTCAAATTTTGGTTTTTAACTTTTTGTTTTAATGACTTTGTGAGCATAACAATAAAAATGATTTGTGCACTTATTTTGTATGAAATAAGATTAAAGTTTACAACAAAAAACATAATATACAATAGTAATAAAATATTAATATGAAAGAGCAACTGAAAACAGTAGTATTTTGGAATTTGAAATGGAATTTAATACATTTGGCTTTAAATCATATGTTTACTTTATGAACACAAAATACTTTAAAATAGATTTACTTTTAAAAAGAAGCCTCAATATTAGTTTTACTTAAATAGAACTGCCATCACTTTTCATTTGTTACATTAATATGAACATTTATAAAATTATGTACTAAATCATAAAATAGAAATTACTCTGAATTATTTATTTACTATAACATCTCTTCCTCCCATGCAGAATGTGTGCAAAAAATGTACCCAATGTGTGATGTCACACTTCTTCTTACCACCTTTTAGGGCTCCTTTAATGCAGACCCCCTGTTGTGAGCAAAATTCGATATTGATTCTTGAAATCGATTTGTGCTACCGCCGTCTCACAACATGCCACAATTTCATGAACCCCCTCCCCCCCCTTCCAAACATGACATCATTTACGGACGGCCCCTTATTGCTCCAGTATATTATCAAAATTTTAACCTAATCCCTGTTTATATAAGAACCTTATGGGAGAATATGAAAAAAATATATAAAACAAGAAAGAAAAAACTTACCTTTTTTCATCTGAAGACAAATAAACAAATAGAAAGAAAACAGTGTGTCACAAGTGTGGTTGATAGTTGGCAAAATGGTGGGTAAAGGATGTTACCGCTAGAATTATAGAAGTTTGCAAAATTTAAGATTGATCAAAGGTATCCCATGCTCAAATATGCTCCATTCTCCCCTATAAACATATATATATAATGTGTATGTGAACATGGATTGAATATATATATTTCTCAGCAGTGACCCGGAGCCGAACAATTTTTGATGCTCCAGCTCCAGCTCCGCTCCGAGAGAAAATACCGTGGCTCCAGCTCTGGCTTCGCGCTTTTAAGTTGCAGATTTTAATTTACACGTTTAATTTTTTGCTCTTAAATACTTTCTATCTTCATTAAAGATCTGACAAAATGCATTTTTCTTCTCATCAAACTTGAAATGCTTGTTCAGAAAATATGACATCTTTTAGCTTTTGCTTTTAAAATAGAAAGTTTGGTAGAATTTTAAACACAAAAATCTTAAATTTCTTCTACACTTTTCAAACAGCCAAAATTGTACGACTACACGTGTAAACAACAGGCGGCCATATTTGTTTTCAAATAGTGTTGTCACTTAGTTCAAGTAGAAAGTAGAAGTAAAGTAGTGTTGCCATTTTTTGAGAAGTTTTCCTTCCCTAATAATAATAATAAAAACCTAAAAAATGATATAATTAAAATACTGAATAATGATGTAATTAAAATATTTTAAGCCTAGAAATTTAAAAGACTGAAAAAAAAAAAAAGATTTAAAGGAATATTAAAAACTAAAGGAGCCCTGGAGCTGGGGAAAATTTAGAGCTCCAGCTCCGGCTCCAGGAAAAACACAGCTCCGGAGCGCTCCGGGTCCCTGTTTCTCAGAGTTAAAACCAATAATCTTACTAATTGTTTTTTTTAATAACTCAAGTTAATAAATTTTAAACATTTGTCAATCATTAATGACAACTTTTATTAGATTTAAGTTATGTATTTTCTTATGAATCACTGTGCAATTGCAGATGGTAATGATGGCGGTTTTCGACAGTTTAAACCAGTAGTATACTCTAATTAAAATCAATTTCTTGACAATGATATCAAAAATGCAACCTTAAAAAAGGCTATAGTTTAAGATTTTTCTATAAGCAAAAAATAGAGTACTTGTTCGTTATCCCATCGACCAATTTCGCCAAATTATATAAATCGCCAAACCACTCGCCAAATTATACAAATTGACATAATTTTTACTCCGAAATAAAAATAATTTGATGACGTAAACATGTGTTGTCAAGTGAATGTGACATTTACGATCTACAATTATTAGCATTTAATCTTACAATTTGGCACTAACAAGTACCAAAAATAGTTATGCAATATATTTCTTCCTCATTCTTTAAGAATTGTTCTAAAATATTTTGAAATTCATTGAATAATTGGGAAATTAACATTTGCAAACCACAATATTAAACCCAGGACCATGGTTCAAAACCATAAATTTTAATTTTTTTTATAAAAATTATTCTGTAGCAATAAAGAGCTATCTCAGTTGTGTGACTTATCCTCGATTTATATCAATTTAAGATTCCTTTGTTTTTTGAAAACTGCACTTGTACAAGAATATTTTTTAGTGTTAAAATTTCATTTAAAATCTTAGAATCCAGTGTCTATAGCGTCTTATCACATTACCAGTAGCAAGCTATTTGTATTGCATATTGTATAAAATCATAAAAAAATAAACTACGAAAAAAATAAAAGTTTTTAATATATTTGTATTGCTTAGCATAAAGATAATTATCCACTCGGGCTGTTGTACTTTACTGAAATACATAATCATTTTTTTTTTTAGATAAAAGGAAGCTGGTTTAACTAGCTTTTGCTTAGATTCTTTCTAAAAGGTTTACGTTTTCGTATTGTTAAATACATTTTGATACACGTTACGTTTACACATTAATTTAATCTGAAAATTAAAAAACGGATATAAATTAACTACGTAATCTGTAATGATATTACTATTTTTACAATAAAATTTTTAACTAGTAAAAAAAATTGGCAGAATTCCAGTAAAACGCAGGGAAAATATTCGGGGATTTCCCGCCTCAATATAAATAAAAAAACAACAACAACAAAATAAATTTGCAGAAAGCAATATGAAAAAATCAGATGCAGTCATAAATAAGGGAATGATTTACATAGAACTTACTTTCGGTCCCTGGTACATAAATAGTTAAGAAATAATTGAAAAAGGTATGTTCAATGTTTTTTGTTATTTGTTATTTGAGCTTTGAGGTAGGCGCTGCGGCTCCGGCCGGCATGACCTCAAATGATCACATATACCCAAACCAACGGAACATAAAGAACCAGTTTACCACCAGAAACAAAGTGGGACAGCCCACACAACAAACCACGAACTGAAAACCCCAACAAGAGGACAAAAACTACCCCGAAAAACACAAAAAAGACGCACCCTAAACAATAATCCAGGGGCAACCTAGAACGAAGGAGCCAAACAACTCATCCAGACAAGCAGCACCAAAAACAAAAAGACAACACAGCTATTAAGAAAGAGTGATGAAACAAGCGAAAAAGGATAAGCGGAAAAAGGCGACTAAAAACGCCCGCTCCCGAGGAAGAGATTGATGAACAGACGAAAACAATGACGATTAGAGTTGATACATTCCCAAAAGTCAGTCCAGTCATCAGGAAAGAAATTAACAGATGCCATGGCATCCCGTAGCATCGTTCTTTCAGCATCAAAAGCTGGGCACTTGAAAACGTAATGGAATTCCGTCCCATCCTCCGTAGAACAAAGAGAGCACGTGGGAGAAATACTTAGCTTGAAAATATATAACTTCCTGTCAGTGACAGCCGTTTGCGTCCGGAAACGAGCAATAAAAACATCCTCTTTACGGTTATGCGTCCACTTATAAATATTTGGACCAAGATACGGCGAATCGACTGCATATTTACAATCATTCCACCAGCTCTGGAAGCTAGCATGAAGCTGATCCTTTAAATGCCTCTTTAAGTCTTCAGGGGCCACCCCACTATAGGTGCTAACCGCATACGGGCCATTTCTTGCCAGATTATCAGCTTTCTCATTAGGAAGGATACCAACATGGCCAGGGACCCAGATCAAGGTAATCCCACACACAGAACCACGGACGCTGCATAAAGACTGGAAAAGGTCTAAGATGACAGCTGGGGACTTATGGTTAATATGTATTAAAGCTTCAAGGGCAGACTTGCTATCCGACAAAATAAAGTAGTTGTAACTCTTGATAAGAAAGCGCTGGACAGCCAGATTAAGGGCTAGAGCTTCTGCAGTAAAAGTAGAGTTTAAATGATGGGTGAGGTAAGCGCAGGATGTATCTTCAGTAATATTAACAGCAGCAATAGAAGTTTTAAAATCGTTCTTCGAAGCATCCGTGGCGATAAAACAAGAATTGGTAAGATGACGGAACTCATCCATGTACAGACTGAAACACTGACTGATGGCAGTGGGAGGGAGATTTTTAGTTTGAAACGGCAACTCATCAACTATGATCTTACAGACATCTTTTAAGCTCCCGCAAGGCCAGTGAGAAGTAATCAGCATATCAGGAGTCACAATAGCATGATCTGTAGTTCAAAAAAACCCATCAGGAAAATAATTGGAGCAGGGACGACCATAATTAACAGCAGACGTACACCGGATGTAAAAGGAAGAGGTAAGATAGCTTCGTCGAAAACTAAGAGGAGCTTGGTTGGATTCACGATAAAGCTTGAAGATGGGAGTCCACTTGGGCAGGCCGGTCGCAAAACGGAGGGCCGCATTATACACCACATCCAGCTTCTTTAGAGAGGTCTTCGCTGCAACGCCGTACACAGGACACGCATAATCAATAACGCCCCGAATAAGGGAATTGACCAAAGGAATGAGATGGACGGTTTTCGCTCCCCACTGAGGACTGGCTACAGCTTTTAATAAATTAAGGCGCTTCATACATTTTTTACATAAAAACTCAATATGCTGATTGAAAGACAGGTTGTGAGTAAAAATGACACCCAAGATCTTAGTAGTATTCTGCCACGGGATGTCTGATCCATGAAGACTGAAATTCTGCAGGGGAAGATCCTTTTGCCGAGAGAAATTTATTGCCGAGCATTTATCAGGCCGGAGCTCAAGCTTCCAATAAGTGCACCAAGCATTGATCCTATTAAGCATCTCCTGAAGTTTCAAAAAAGCGTCTTCTAAGGAAAGATCTGAAAAGTAAAGAAGGATGTCATCGGCATATACAATGATTTGAACCCCCGAATCAACAGCTTCGAATAAATCCCACAGGAAGATCATGAACAAGATGGGCGAAAGGACGCTGCCCTGCGGCACACCACGAAAAGAGTTCACCAGATGAGAGAAAACACCTCTCCACTTAACCTTGATCTTCCTAATCTCGATCCACTTTAAGATCCACAAGGCCGTTCTTCCAGCAATGCCCAGGCTAGCCATCTTGTAAATAAGAGCATCCCTCCATACAGAGTAGGGTGGTGCGAAAAAAGTCAAGTTGATATTTCCGAGTCGCTATAGTGCGGAAAAGTTGCGATTGGTAAATACAAGAAAGACAAAAAAAAAATTCTTCAAATCGGACTTTATCTTCCGATCCCGCAAACCGCCTAAAAATTCCAAAAAATTGAAAATTTCCGATTTTTTCTAAATTTTTCTTTTTTTTTACGTTTATATATTTTTTATCGCTATAGGAAAAAATATTTGCAGTTTGTACTGTTTAATAATAATAATAATTGTGTTTAGAGAATATCTTCCGATCGCGCAAGCTCAATAAATATCGGCAAAAATTCAATTTTGAGTGATTTTCATGCATTAAGAATATAATCAACTGAGGTCAGTTTGCAGTCTCAGGTTAAGATTTAAATGTTAATTGATACTATTGAGCATATTAAGTTATTTTTAAACAACCACGAAGAGTTCGTTTCAGGTCTGAAAAGTTTAGTAGTGCACCCAACTGCCGTTAGCCACGTTGGAAAACAGCGCTAAAGTCGACGTACGCGCTCCCACATAGTCTCACCTAACTCCATAAAATTTACAGAAAAGTCAACTGGATTCAGATGAACATGGCATATACTATTTTGACGGAAGAAAGGACGATACCCCAGTTAAAGAAAGTATTGCATCTAAACAGGTTCGTCGAACTATTAAAGAGGAACACTTTCCTGTCGTAAAAGAACGTGACTCAGTTTATTTAGGCCATGTGCCTCCAAACTCCGGGCCTGCTAAGGACATTGTAGCTTTCATAGTATCATGTCTTACTGAACAAGGGGTTTCACTAGAATACTTAGATTTCGTTGGCTGTGATGGTACAAATACCAATACTGGATAGAAAGGTGGTGCTATCAGAAAGCTTGAAGTTTATCTCTGACGACCACTGCAGTGGGTTGTTTGTTTATTCCATTTTGTTGAATTACCTTCCCGCCATCTTTTTCAACATTTGAATGTTGAAACTACTGGCCCAAGATCATTTAATACACCATTTGGACACAATATCATTGTTGTGTAAAGCTCTCGGTGATAAATTTTCAATTGACTGATTGTGAAATTCCAGAAGTGGACAGGCAACTGTTGAGCAAGGACCAAAGATATCTTCTTGGCGTAAGTCAAGCAATTAACAGTTACAACTTTCCAAATGACTTATTAAAGTGTGACTCCGGTCCAATTTCACATGCCAGATTGCTCACTTGTGCAAATAGAGCCCTTCGACTTTACGCGAGCGTGGAAAACCCATCGGATGCCTTAAAGCCATATTGACATTTATTTTAAAACTTACTTGCCAGTTTGTTTTGAAATAAAATGCTGTAAGTACATTACAGACGGGCCTATTCATCTGTACAGAGCAATTGAAACATCTCGATACTTTCGTGACAACCTGAAGAAAGTGTAGTCTTTGAAACTGAATGAAACTCGTTCTTTGCTCACCCGGAAAACCTACTGATGGCAATGGTCTTTTATAAAAGGAGGCACATAAGAGAGCTAGGGCAAAGCCAGGCAGAATGTTTCAAAGGGTAAAGGCATCTGAATCTTTATCACTCCTACAATCCAAAATTAATTGATTGTAATGTAGCAAAATTAACATTTCCACCGCTTTTTCGGAGATTAACCCATGAAGAAATACATTTCTTCGTTCAATCAGGTCATATCTCAGTCTAGGATGATAAAAAGTTTTTTAACCACACGTAAGATGTCCAGCGGTGCATTAAATCGGTAACGGAAGCATCATTTAAGGTATGTGGGCCCCAATCATGAGAGCATCAGGGCCACACTGAAATCAATGTCCATAATACCAGACATTACCACCAAATCGCAGTACAAAGTTGCGTCTAAAAGTCAGACTTAAACAGATGACATAACAAATTGTATATCTTATACTGTCACGACAATAGTTTTTTAATACAGTGTTTTGATTCTATTATAACAAATTATGTATTTAAGTAATGTAAATAGCAAACACCCTCATTGGTTGGATGGAGGATAGGGTGTGGTTTGAACTCGAAGTGCAGCTACCTTGCCGTGGGGAGTTCTGGTTTGTTTAAACATTATCAAATATCTAAACAAGCAAAGAGTTGTACATTGTACAATTTATATGCAAATGTTAATATTGGAACGCAAACTGATCTCAGGTGATTATTTTCATTATTCATCAAAATCACTGAAAATTGAATTTTTGCCTATTTTTATTGAGCTTGCGTGATCGGAAGCTATTCTTTAAACGCAACTGTTTATTTTTATTATTATTAAACATTACAATCTGCAAATATTTTTCACTATAGCGATAAAAAATATATATACGTAAAAAAAGAAAAAAATTCTGGAAAAATCGGAAATTTTCAATTTTTTAAAATTTTTAGGCGGTTTGCGGGATCGGAAGATAAAGTCCGATTTAAATAATTTTTTTTTGTTTTTCTTGTATTTACCAATCGCAACTTTTCCGCACTATAGCAACTCGGAAATATCAACTTGACTTTTTTCGCACCACCCTAATACAGAGTCATACGCCGCGTGGATGTCAAGCTTGAGAGCGATGATGTACTTCCTCTCCAATCTGGCACGCTTAATGTCTAAGTAAAACAGCTTCAAAGCCTTCGTACAATCGCTATTGGGAAGAAAACCAAAGTGTCGATCATTGAAAAGGTGTCTAGGCATAACCCAGTCGAGGATTCTCTTGAGGAGGATGCGCTCCATAATCTTGCACCCCACAGCCGTGAGAGCGATGGGCCGGTAACTGCTAAGAAACCCTTTAGGTTTCCCAATCTTCCAGATAGGCAGGATCACCGCAGTTCTCCAGCAATCCGGAACACTACCCGACATGAAACTATCATTAAAAAGCCGAAGCAACTTTTGTTTGTTTCCAATTGTAAGAGCTTTATAAACACGAGCCGGAATTCCGTCTTCGCCAGGGGTGGTATTCTTCGTGTCCTGAATTGCACGGTTCAGCTCTTCGAACGTGATCGGGTTGTTCCAATGCTCATCCGAACTGCTGAGATCAAAAGGGATACTACAGAACTCACGGGTGCTTCGAAATTGCTCGGCAAAAGCATTGGCTTGGTCAGACCTGTCGAGAAGCTCTTCAGTCTCGTCCATCAAATAGAAATTTGACTCCTCAGAGCTACTCCTCTTGGCTAAAGCCTTGATGATTCCATAGATAGTACCTTTGGCGGCCTTTTCACATATACCGCCCCAGTAATTGCGAGCCTGATAATTCATGTAGCGCTTGAGCTGAGCAGCATAAGACTTATACGATTTCCAGCAATCCCTCGATAGGTTTATTCTGGCTAATCTCAGGAATTTCCGCTTTTGGCCGAGGAGCCACGCGCAACGTGAGTCCCACCAGGGGGGGGGGGGATATCTCGACGCTGCACCCTATGCTTGAAAGAATTATGGGAAAGAACATCCCGAAAGCTCTTATGGAGGTACTCAAATGAGGTGACGTCATGAATATCCAGGGTCCGATTAAGGCAAGACTCGACTCCATCCCAATTAGTAGAAGTATGCAGGTAGTTCGTAGTAACATGGTTAATTTTATGGATGATAGGCCAGTGATCAGAGTCAAACAGATCAGGGTGAACGTATGTGTCAGTGAGCCGAAAAAAATCAGGGCTTGAAAAAGAGAGATCAATCAATGATGCAGAGCCAGAATGAGTGACGTGAGTTGGATGATTTGTATTAAGAATGCAAACATTATTGTTGAGAAGCCAGTTTAGAATCTCTTCAGAGCCCGAAGTGTTACAAGAACTGCCCCAGGCATGATGCTTTTGATTAAAGTCACCGAGAATCAGGAAGGGATGCGAAATCTTATTGGTAAGCTGCTGGAGCCACGATTCACTAACTCTACCCTCGGGAGCGTAAACATTGACGATAGTCACCCACCGTCTTGCCATCCAAACCCTAACCCCAAGGACCTCCACACCCTGGGTGCTAAGAGAGCCCAAATCGAGCATTACAGAGGTAAGCTTACAACTCACAGCAGTGAGCAGACCACCACCCCTGCCAGCTCTGTCCTGACGATAGATCACCATACCCGGATAGGCAAAAGAATCATCCACTCTAAGAAAAGACTCTTGAAAAACAAAAACATCGGCCTTCGAAAAGGGGGAACACTTCAAACAATGGACTTTATTTTTAATGCCTCTCAAGTTCCACTGAATCACAGCAAAGGGGATCGAAAACTGCACCATAAATAAAACGACAAAGAACACCTGGGAAACACACAAACAACAAAAAGTCCAAACAGGCGAACACCAAAAAGGGCAGCACAAAAAAGGAAAAAAACAAAGAAGGAGGGGGCGCTAAACCTGTTCCATGTCGTCGCCACCAGACTCTTCTTCAGAGCCCGATTTCAGAGCAAACTCGTTCCCACTCGTTTTACTGTAAACCTGTTCCCGACAGTTCGCTAAGGATAGCCGCGGGGCCGTCACCTTTTGTTTTTTTAGTTTCTTCGGCCGATCGGAGGGAGAGCTGCCAACCGTATCTTTAGAAGCACCAGCAGACCGTGTATTGGCCGCACAAGCCGCCGTGAAAGACTTAACCAATCCTTCCATGGTTTGTATGAATAAGTTCGTTTGTTGTTGTAACACATTAAGGATGCACTCTTGAGTACGCTGAAAAAAGAGCTCCATCGTTTGTTCGAGATCTGCTTTAGTTACATATGTGGGGTTCAAGGTTACTTCAGAGTTCATTTTAACAGAATCAGCATACGTTTTTGGATTAGAAATCTTAGCATACAGTCTACGAGCTTCGGTGATTGATAAATGGTTATCAGATTTGTATTTTTGGAAATCCATTTCCCTTAGTCGGGCTGGACACTTCAGATCAGACGCCAGGTGGGAGGCTTGACAATTAGAGCAAGTAAGCTCGGCAGTACTGCATGTGGCAGACGCATGTTTACCCCCACACTTCCTGCAGGTGGTTTCATTCGGACATTTGCTGGTAGCATGGTTAAATTGCCAGCAGTTAAGACACTGGCGTGGTCTGTCATAAAAAAGTCTAATTCTTTCCGTCATATAAAACAACTTGATCCTTTCAGGAATAAATGTGCCGTAAATAGTCACTAAAACAGTTTCCGTTAGTTTGGTAACACCATTATCCTTTCTGGTAAAACGTCGCAAATCCTTAACCTTCAGCTTATTTTCGGCTTGAATTTCCTTTCCCAACTCTTCGAGACTAATACTCGTATCGATATTGTGTAAGACAAACCGTGACGTAATAGTTTCCTGTAGAATATACGCCTTGACCTGCACATTAAGTAATTTGTCAATACCAGAGACCGCCTGAGCGCATTGAGCATCAGACGTCTCGACTAACAATTTATCCGTCCTGGTAAAACGAATTTTTAAAGGCGCATTTGGGCCAAATATTTTATCAAAATCTGCTTTTAAAGCCACAGGCCTATTTCGAGGAATCTTACCCTCAGTCGCTTCAAGAAAGACGCAAACACTGGAGACTCCATTTGCGAACGCATAAGTAACCTGTTGCGAAGGACTACTAACTTCTTGCACAAATATTTCTGGGTCACCAGCACTCGCATCTGTAATAGTAAAAATGGACGACATACTGAACGATAAAAACAACACAACCAGTCCTCGACCTGCGAGTCAGAGAAAAAAATAAAAATAAACAACTCTTAAACACAGTAAAAAGTAAACATTTACAAACGCGGAAAGCTTACCACGCCACACAGGGCTGGAGACCACGTTGAAACAAAAAGCAATAATAATAAAAGGGAAAAACTACAACCTGTAGCTCTAGAGACAAAACGGGGACACCACAACTTGAAGCACGGAGCCGGGCCGACAGCAACCTACCTCGACCACGAACACCTCGCGAAAAAACTTAATCATGTTCAATGTTATGAAACAACTTGTGTTTGTTTTGTTTTAAAATCACGTGCTCTATATTATCTTGTTCACAACTCCTAGGCCACAAGAAAAACTTCTTGTTCTGTGCTGCCATCTAGTGGCGTTCAATAAAAATGGTATCTGTTTATCGTCAGTAGATTAATAATGTAAGGTTATCATACAATTTAGAGTAGAGAATATGTATAAAATTGAATTTCTTAAAATGTATTCTATAGCTTCAGCCTGCCCATCAACTAACTAATTAGGTCAGACACGGACTGGCTCCTTTGGGATTAGGGGCCCTCGGCTAGAGACTGAAAAAGGGCCCCCTTAGTGAAAAATTTAGATGGAAAAGATTATCAGAATATCTAATTTTTGAAAATCAAGCTTACATGCCTAAAAACCACATTTAGCTATTTTGTCACTTGGAAAATAGTTGAGTAAAAAAGTAAGCTTTTTCAGATGTAGTTTACTTACTTTCAAAATAAATATTTATATTATTTTTATATAGGAGGGTACCTAAACTACTTCCATGCTAGAAATAAGTATATTAGTTAATTACGAGTGGTTTATTACTTAAAAATGAGAGTGAGAAATATTTTTAATTTTAGGCAAACAAATCACAGTATATAATAATCTAAATAATCACCATAATAATCTAAATTTTACTGTAACACCTAAGTAAATAAAAGGGACACAATAGTAATAAAAAACAAAGCATATTGAAAAAAAAAACAATGTACTCTTTAATTCTGATTTAATTGTTGCAAATTGTAAAATAGATTTTATAACAAAAAGAAAAATACTCTACAATACTTTGGTACAGATACAGCAAACTAAAAAAAGTTATGTGATTGTGAATGGCTGTTTACTAATCAGCTTTTGGCCAGTTCTTCACTGGTCCTGGGCTACTTCATCTATAATAACATCTTTACCCAAGTTATAAAATAATTCTCTTTCAACATTCATGAAAAGGAGACTATCGGTAGAAAAGCAATCGTGAATTTCATGAATATGTCGCAAGCGTAAACAGAGAAATGTGCAAATCGATCACGAAATAAAATCGCTAAATTTTTCAATTGAGAAAAAATTTGCGAAATTCGCAGATTGGTCTCCAGAAAAAATCGTGAAATTCGTCAATCGGTCGCGAAGGAAATCGGCAAAATTTTTTCACTCGAACGCTAAAAAAAAGAAGAAAAAATCATGAATTATGTAAATCTGCTGTAAGAAGAAACTGAAATCTGCCGATCGATCTTGGAAAATATTGCGAAATTCGTCAGTTGGTCACAGGATTTGATCGTCGTTTCACAAAGAAAATTTTTCAGAAAAGGATTTTTTGGTGAACGGAAGCCTCGCGTCCACAATATTCTTTTGGGCGCGAATCATCCCGTCCCGAAATTAAAGTCCTGTATATGTATATTAATAATGTTGTATAAAAAATATAATTTAAACATTAAAATATTCTGTTTATTTTTACAATGCTAGCAGAAGCAAACAAATCTTTACTTATTTAATAATATACCTATAATTGTAGAGTATTTTCACAAAAATATGTACATTTTAAAGTAGGGATGCACAACCTGTGGCCTGCGAATTCGTCAATTTTCAGCAGGTAAAATTATTTCGTGAGGGTCAGTTAAGAATCACCAATTTCGTGGATCGGGTACAAAAAAAATCACTAATTTCATTGATCGGGATCGGAAAAATCACTAATTTTGTTGATGAGACGCGGAAAAATAGAAAATTTCGTTGGTCGGGGCAAAATAATCGCAAATTTTGTCGATCAAACACGGAAGAGTAGCAAATTGCTGTCATCAGGCACGGAAAAATCGCGAATTTTCTCGCTGATGCGCGAAAAAATCGTGAATTTTCTCGCAGATGCGCGAAAAAATCGCGAATTTCGTTAGTTTTCCGCGAAAAAAAATTGCAAATTTCGTCAAAGTCAGTTAAGAATCGCGAATTTCATTGATCGGACGCGGCAAAATCGCAAATTTCGTCGATCGGGCACGGAAAAATCTTGAGTGTTGTTGATTGGACTCCGAAAAATCATGATTATCGTCGGTCGGGACGACAAAATCGCGAATGTTGTCGATCAGGCGCGGAAAAATCGCAAATTTCGTTGATCAGGAACGGCAAAATCGCGAATTTTCTCGCAGATGTGCTTAAAAATTAAGAATTTCGTTGATCGGCTGCGGAAAAATGACGAGTTTCGTTAGTTTATTGAGAGAAAAAATCGCGACTTTCGTCAATTTGCTGCGGGAAAAATGGCAAATTTTGTCAGTCAGTTAAGAATCGCGAATTTCGTTGATCGCACGCGGAAAAATCGCAAATTTCGTCGATCGGGCACGAAAAAATCGCGAGTTTTGTCATGGGCTCCAAAAAATCGCGAATTTCGTCGATCAGGTACCGAAAGGTGATCGGAAAAATCATGAATTTTGTCGATTAGGCGCAGAAAAATCGAGAATTTTGTCGACCGGCTTCAGAAAATTTGCTAATTTTGTCGATCAGGCGTGGAAAAATCTTGAATTTCGTTGATCAGGCACAAAAAAATCGCAAATTTCGTTGATCAGCTCCTCCACCCCCCTTCGTTCATAAAATTCACATTTTTTTTCGGCACTAGCCACTTTCATGCCTATGTTTGTGTTTTAGCACTTTTAATAGAACAAAATTTACTCCGCCAAATAAAGTCAAAGAATATTATCACTCCTCCTAAATAATCCTTGCTATATCTCTATGTTATATATACAAACGTAAACTACGTAAACTCTTGATCTACCGTTGCCAATTGAATTGGATATGTTGACTGGATAGGGGAACCTAGAGGGGTAAAACTCGCACCCCCTCCTCTGAAATCATATTTTTTCTCTGATTATATTTATAGGCCACAGATCACCTCCCTGAAATAGAATTCCCTCCGTGTTCCTGATGTGGCCCTCGACAACCCAGAAATTTTTGTAAGTGGCCTTCTCTTAAAAAGGTTGTGCACCCCTATTTTAAAGCATAAAATATCTACTATTATACCCATGGTTGAAGAGTTATTTTCTCCAAACAGAAGTTTAGTTGATGTTTTTTATCTGTTTTAATTATTTAAATTACTGTTGTTACTACTATAACTGCTTTACTTTAAGTCACATTTATTTTTATTTTAAGTTAAATTACTTTGATATTTATAAATAAAAAGAAAATTACTTTTATTTTAAATATTTATAATAAAGGTTATACTTTCCCTTGTAGTTTTATACAGGTATGAAACAGAAGTTAGTCATTAAAATCCCTTTATTAAAAATGATAAGTGTAAAGTTTTTTTTAACATACAAGTTAAAAAACAAAAGTAAAAATAAGTCTCTTTCATTGTTTAACTTAAAAGAAAGAAAGAAAAGTCAAATTTTTACAGCTTCAAATTTTATTGTACAGTATGAAAGTAAAGGTACAATTTTCTAAAAGATGTAAACGTAAATTCTTTAATTTATTATAAAGAGTTCAAATATCAATATTAGGAAAGCTGGCAATTTTTTTAACTTTCAAGAGTAACCTTTTACTCATGGAGAGGGAACTTACCATATTTTATATTAGCAAACCCACCCGGCGTTGCTCGGTGTCCGTAAATAATAACCTTAAACAAAACTAAAATTTTATTGCTATTATATCTTTTGAAATTCTTTTAAATGAACCTAATTTTGGAGACCCCCATTGCCTTCCATGACGTCTAGTGTGTTGTTCTCAACAAACTTCTTTCTAAACAAACCAGTCACCTCTGTCCCCGCTTCCTAAGACAGCATGTACCGGAAGTGCTCCGCACGTGCCGTAGACAATCGAAAACCAAGTTGAGTGAGCCAAACCTCGTAGTAATCAAGCCCATAGAATCCAAAAATGAATGCATCATTAATGTTAGAAAATGTTGGTAACTGAAGTCTAAAATAAAGTTTTATAATACAGAAAGTAGCTGAATTGTAATTTAAGTTGAATGAACCAAATCCCATTGAAATTGGGCTCTTAGAATCCGAGGAAAGAATGCGCCCTCAAGCGGTGGAAGATGCCCCCTCCCCTTGTGAATTTCATGAATTACTTTTAACATTAACACGATATTTAATAAACGGATGAAATCCTTTATCTAAAGTTACCTTTAAAGTAATGCGATTAAAATTTACGGCTGTAGTGAGTAAACTTAAGTCGATGCTGAAAAAGGAGATTAATGTTCGAAAAAATTGGTAGCTGGGGTATAAAGAAAGACCGGGCCTGGGGCCCAGGGTCTTAGAATATAGTTGGGTATAAGAAAAATTTTTACTAGTTTTAAAGTAGCTGGAGGACACTGAAATTATGTTAAAGAAAATTACAATAGAATCGGATAGTTTTTAAAGTAGCTGCAGCAAAGGCCCCAAGAAGGAGATTAATGTTCAAAATCGGTGGTAGCTAAAGTCTGAGAATTTTTTTTTTTCTTTTGTCATTCATATAGTAGCAGAAGGACTTAAGAAGTTGTTAAAAGAATCGGGCCATTTTTAAGGGACCTATAACAAAGGGCCCAAAGAGGGCCAACTGATAGTAAAGAGCCCTAACATGAAAACGTGTTAAAAGGTCTGAGTTCTTAGCCCTTTAGATCTTCAATTAGTCAAAATTAAGCATAGGGTATGAATTAATCATAAGAATAAAATTTTAAAGAAATGCGCAAAAAATAGGGGGGAAATGCTTAAAACAGTGCCCTAGAATCCAGTAAAAAGATGAGGGTGTTGATCCAGGGAAAAGAGTGCAAGATTCAATTTTAAGGCTTCGCATTGAGAATGCGTGAAAATTATGTGGTGGAAAATGTATGCCGCACGAAAAGTTCAAGGGCCCTCGGATCGGGCAATATGAAACCCTAGGGTAAAGAAACGGGAGAATAACTAAATGGAAAAAGGGTTCCAAAAATGAAGATCTGATTAACAGGAGGCAATTTATTAACAATTTATGGTGCAAAAACTTTAAGAGGCACTGTACTGGGCCTCAAGGGGCCAGGGATTTAAATGGCATGTGGTTGGTTACAAAGATATTTTTAGTAGTTTTTAAAGTAATCAGAGGACGCTAGAACTATGATAAAGAAAATTGCAAGCAATTTGGATCATTTTTAAAGAAGCTGTACCAAGGGCCCCATGAAGGCGATTAATATTCAAAATTGGTGGTAGCTGGAAAATCTAAGAAGCTATTAGAAAAAAAAGCTACTGAATCAGACCATTTTTAAGGGAGCTATAATAAGGGTCCCAAAAGGGCCCAACTGATAGTTGAGAGCAGGGCCCTAACATCAAAACATGTTAAAACGTTTTAGTACTTAGCGTTTTAGATCTGCAATTAGTCAAAATTAAGCATAGGGTATGAATTAATCATTAGAATAATATTTTAAAGAAATGCGCAAAAAATTATGTAAGGGCTTAAAAATTGTCCCTAGGGCCCAAATAAAAATATGAGGGTGTTGGTCTAGAGAGAAGAGTCCAAGATCCAATTTTTAAACTATGCACTGGGAAGGTGGGAAAATTAGAATATAAAAAGTGCATGGCACACAAAAAGTTCAAGGGGCCCCCGGATCGGACCCTAGGGTGCCCCAGGATTTTAACTGGAATACAGAAACGGGAGAGTAACTAAATGGAAAATAGTTCCAAAAATGAAGATCGGATTAAGAGGGGGCAATTTATTAACATTTACGGTGCAAAAACTTCAAGGGGACCTGTACCGGGCCCCAAGGGGCTAGGCACTTAAGTAGCATGTAGTTGGGTACAAAGGTATTTTAATAGTTTTTAAAGTAATCAGAGGACGCTAGAACTATATTAAAGAAAATTGCAAGCAATTTCGATCATTTTTAAAGAAGCTGCACCAAGGACCCCATGAAGGCGATTAATATTCAAAATTGGTGGTAGATGAAGTCTGATTTTTTTTTCTTTTGTCGTTCATGTAGTAGCTGGAGAACCTAAGAAGTTGTTAGAAAAAGAAGCTAGTAAATCGGACTATTTTTAAGGGAGCTATAATATGGCTCTCAAAAGGGGCCAACTAATAGTTGAGAACAAGGCCCAAACATGAAAACATGTTAAAACGTTTTAGTATTTAGCGTTTTAGATCTTCGATTAGTCAAAATTAAGCATAGGATATGAATTAATCATCAGAATATAATTTTAAAGATATGCGCAAAAAATTGGGGAAATGCTTAAAAAAGGGCCATAGGGCCCTAATAAAAATATGTGGATGTTGGCCGAGGGCCTAGAGAAATCAGTCCAAGACTCAACTTTAAAATTACGTATTGAGAAGGTGAAAAAATTAGAGAGTGAAAAATGCATGGCACACAAAAAGTTCAAGGGGCCCTATGTGACCCTAAACGAGCCCAGGGTCTTAAATGGAATACAGAAATTGGAGAATAACTAAATGGAAAAAGGATCCCAAAAATGAAGATCGTATTAAAAGGAAGCAATTTATTAACAATTTAGCGCACTAAAACTTCAAGCAGCTCTGTACCGGGTCGCAAATTCACAAACACTCAACGTCCCAGCGCTCTTAATGCCAACCGCTGTTGCCAAGCACTTTGGCGAGAAAATGAACTTCGACGAGCATGCGTGTGTTCTTATACAAATATGTTTGCAAAAATCTGAAGATACTATGATTTATCCATTCAACTGCGTTTTTCTTGTTTGTGGAATACTTGCAAGAATACGAATGCGAAATACTAAATCATTACTTTACCTTCTGAATAATTGTAATAGATATGCAGGCATTACTTATTGTGAACAAGTCAAATATTTAATTTTATAGATCTGCTCTATAACTTTGTATTTTTTTTTCTGCCCAAGCTAAAGTATTTATTTCTGTAGTGGTACGTAGTAATGTGCTGCCATCTATTGCAAACATAAGTACTAAATACATTACAATAACAAGTCCTTATTTCATCCTCTGAATCAAGACTCCCTTA
Organism: Maratus speciosus; assembly: GCA_963932465.1. NCBI lineage: Eukaryota > Metazoa > Arthropoda > Arachnida > Araneae > Salticidae > Maratus > Maratus speciosus. Next base: position 2,893 of record CAWVRF010001517.1, on the reverse strand, counting down.
TTTGCTCTGAATAATTATGATACGTATATGTATATACATGTATATGTATATTGTGAATAAATGAAATGTTTATTCTTATAGATCCGTTCTATAATATAAATAAGTAATATAAATACAAGTTATATTTATATAAGTATATATGTATATATATATATTCCGCTCTATAATATAAGTAATATAAATAATATATAATCCGCTCTTTTTAAATGATCACCATAAATAAATGAAAATTTGCCATAATTATCTTAGTTACTTGTTGCGTCTATGCTCAGATAAGTGCTTTGTTGCTGATTGATAATAAGTTAAAAATAGCTAGCAGGGGGCGATCCAGGCAAAATTTAGGACCTATTTTTGGCACTTTCGAAAAAAAAAATCAATTTAATAAAACAGGCCCCTTTACCAAATTATTTTTAATAAAAATGGCCCCTTTATAAAATTCTTTTTAATAAAATATCCCCTTCACAAAGCTCATTTCATAAAAACATACCCTTCATTAATTATTTCTTATTTTGTCAGATTTTAAAATGTGCAATTTGTAAACAAAAGAAGTTCACTAGAAAACAAAACTTTACGGGGTGACTTAAAGCCGTTATTATTAATTAATACTTTGTTCACATTTGAGTAACTGGATTTCATCTTTCGTTGTAAAATTTATTTCTCACAAAAATATAAATAATTCACATAAAAAACTTTTTCTTTTCACAAAATCCCCCCCCCCCGAAAAAAAAGCCTGCATAGTCTCCTGACCAGTAATGGAAGCCCCCCCCCCCCCTCACACACACACAAAGTTTTTGATTCGTCAATAAATAGTAAATAATAATTTAGTTTTTGTTATTTTTTTCATAACTTTTCCATGCATGCTTCATAATCAAACCACTTAGGAAGCAGAAAATTTGCATTTTCTTTTCAAAGTAATAGAAAACTTTGAATTTTATATATTAATGGCCATTTACAAAATTGCATTTATTTCAAAAATTTTAGGATATTTTATCCATTTCTCTTTTTTATTAATTTTTTCCATATTTATCCATTAATGGAATACTCAATTTTCTTCTCTGTACAGTTATCAAATTTATTTAAAACAAATCAAAAATTTTACTTAATTAGGATGAATTTCAAAAAGTCAAAACCTAAACATGATCATTACTTTATTATTGAATTTGTGGGATTATTGCAGTGCTGTATTCATTTAGAATGTGCATCCTTACTTTGTAGCGATAATCTTATTCTAAGAGCATCAATATTCGACTTAGTATAATCAATTTTTGTAGACTGAATTAATCTGCGAAAGCTAAAAAAAAAAAAAAAAAAAAAAACTCTTTGAACTTTGTAAGCGTATCCAAAATATTCATATAAAGTGGATATAAATATTCGCACATGCAAATTTCGAACTACGATATTAAAAATAGACTGTAGCATGCATGCATGCGCGTCAAAGTTCATTTTCTCGCCAAATCGCTTGGCAACAGAGGTTGGCGTTAAGAGCGCTGGGACGTTGAGTGTTTGTGAATTTGCTACCGGGTCCCAAGGGTGCCAGATTTTTAACTGAAATCTAGAAATGGAGCAGAAACTGAATAGAGAATTCCCCCATAAACGAAGAAGATCGGATGGAAAAGAGACAGTTATTAACAATTTAGTGCATAAAAACTTAAAGGGGCCCAGGGGCCCCTGCCCTTAAAAGATTAAAAATCTGAGCCTCAGGTGCATCAGGTCCTGTCTTGGACTATTCACAACTAAATTTTTAGACCTCTACGTGCAGTTGTTTTCGCTAGCCATCGCAAACACACACACACAGAGCGATGTGTTCTTTTATTAGTATAGATTTTGCATCATAAACAAAAGATTTCTGCTGTCCGTATATAATCGCTTTGCTGCGCTCTGCCGGATATTCGATGGTATTTCGGATACTGAAAAATCAGCCGGATATACCAGAGATCGGATATTTACCGGATATCCGTTGCATCCCTATAAATTACTTTAATGTAACAAATTATAAAGTAATATATCTATATTTTGAAGGGGGCTTTCGGCACTCTTGGTCCAGGGGCCCTCGGCAATCGCCGACGAACCGACCTGGCCAGTCTGGGCCTGAATTAGGTCATATTGGTCTATTTTTTTTTGTAGAAATATAAAATCTCTAGAAACAGAGGCGTCGCCAGGGGGGGGGGGGGTGTCCCCCTACAATATTTGTGAAATTTGAGCTTAGAGTTGGGAAATTCTAGATTTTTGAAATCCCTTTCTCTTGAAAAAAAAATAGCAAAATAAATATGAATTTTTTATTGTTTTGGTGACTGCTTTTGTGTGAACTGCAACTGTAAACAAGTTAAATAATCAAAAGAAATACAAAAAGAAAGCAGCCAGACTCAATCTGTCATTGTGTTTTTCTATTCAAAGAAAATATCATACATTCACTCTCCTGTCCATCAATAGCCGACTCTAATCCGTATCGTTTATTTCTTCCAAAACAATGTTTTAGGCCTTACTCAACAATTTCAAAATAACGTCAGTGATTCTTCATTATTTTCATATATGAAGAGCAATTATAATTCATACACAATAGAAGACAAAGAATTCACAAACCTTAAATTAATGCTAGTTGACTAAAAATAAAATGAAAAGGGACATTTAACATTAGATCTCTAAAAATAAAATAAACCTTCCAATTAAAAAATATCCTAGTGTCACAAACGAAAATTGGACAACAAATTATTCATGTGCCTTCTGAATGGCGCTATATTAATAGGTTCTCGGCAGAGCAGTTATACAAGGTCCTTAGACGCTGCGATCAATGCCAGACATAAATCTGCAAATATCTCAAATTTTCTTTTAAGATAGCATTCTATTCTAATACTAGAAAAGAAAAACAAAATGTCTCTTTCCCCTTCATTTTGAT